>JAWWTY010000077.1:73835043-73855144 GCA_035222235.1 Margarornis squamiger | reverse complement strand
CCAAAATTCTATAAGTAAAAGAACTCTTCTCTACTTTACCCACATAAAGTTGTCTTGGAAGTTTTTTTCCCCCTTTCATATGGCAACAATATGAATTCACAGGACTGTCATTGGAACCTTCTCAGATGCTGCAAGATGATGCCCTGGGAATGCAGGTACTGCTTGTACTGTCAGAGTTGATTCCTGACTCACCCTTCCTTGAGGTGCAACCCCACTCTTGTTTATGTCTAACAGAAGTTTCCAAAACTGGATCCCAAATATCCACCTCTATGACGAAATCATTGATTAAAGGTCATGCAGGTCAATAGCAGAAGCAACAAAAGGCATGGGCAACCAGTCTGTGACCTATCCAAGCTTTATGATTTACACACTGCTCCTCCCATGAAACACTTGCCATTGGAGTGGTACAGCACTGTACTTAGCAGTTACTCTCCAGTTCAAGTGAAAGGCAGTGTCGGAGTCTAATACTCTCCAATCGACTCCTTTTAGATACTCCATGCATGGAGGATGTAATGTTTAATGTTCAGCTTATTCAAAGTCAATACTACACAGGATTTCTGATTAAGCAGAATGGTATACAAAAATATAGTGAAAACACCATACAAAGGTAAGTTACATTTGGGAAAATAGAACAATTACAATACAAAGCTCAGTGCCAACACCAGTGTGATTCCCATTGCCAGTCTCTATAATATGTTCACTGTCGTGACACTGGGCATCTTCAGTTGCAAGAAAGAAACACATGGATGGAGACAGCTCAAGCCTGTTGCTGAATTCAAAATTCTTTTACTAGTTGTCTAGTTTTTATAATCTAAACTGGCCTGGGTCAAACATTGGGTTCTCCCATATTGGTCTAGCTAACTCAGGGAGGCATTCATAGTCTTTTTGTGAACTCATTTACACCCTTCCTCCCCTCCCCCCCGCCTTGATCCACTTAACTGTTGATAAGCTAGCTATCTGAAACAAAAGCGACCCTGCCATCTCCTTTATGTTGCAGTGCAGTGAGCTTCTTTGCAACAGCTGTGGTCAGTTACAACCTGCATTATTCCCTGATCTTCATGGGCACATCACCATTGCCCATCTCCTCTGAGTCTTCTTCCGTTGTAGGGGTCATCAAGCATTTTGGACTTGGGCAATGTTTGTTCAAATAGTGAAATAAAGTTGCTATATGTTTGGGGGTTTTTTTGTTTGTTTTTGTTTCTTTGTTTGCTTGCTTGCTTGTGGGTTTTTTGTTTTTTGTTTGTTTTGTGTGTGTGTAAAGCTTTTCCCCTTCTTTCTATTTTTTTAAAAAAATCCAGAGAAAAAAAGAAAAAGAGTCAAGAATTCCTGCTGACACAATGAATTTTTGGAATTTACACCAAAGTGGTACTTAAGTTTTGAATGAATACAGAATTTATAAGGTGACACTTCGGTGAAGGAGAATTGTGAGACAGGAGGGAAAGAAGGTGGAGGCCAGCAATGTCCAACTTTAGTGAAATGCACAAACACAGGATAGATATCTTACACCTGGTGTTCCTCGTAGAAGTTCACTAAAGAAGTGTCTCGTGTTTTGGCATCTTCTTGGGAACTACCATGCAGAATGACTGATATTTGAGTAATTCTGGTGCCTACAGTTTTGCCATCTCTCTGGACAGGCAGGCTCTAGCCCCACTATTTTTTGAGTCCTGATCACAGGGCAGTCTGCAAAGGATGGTCACAAGGAGCCATGTTTTCATGGCCCTGCTTTTAGCAAAGGTTAGGGCAACATGACCTCTGAGGGTCCCTTCCAATCTGCAAGATTCTGATTCCATTTCATTTCTTGGAGAAATGTCATATGCCAGAGGTTCAGTGGACATTAACTACAAAAAACATTATTCTTGAAAGGAAGAACTTTGAAGAGCTGAAATTAAAAAAAGATCCTGTCTTATTTGATAAATTGTAAAGAAATTTTTAGCCTCAATAAGTCACTTGGAAAAAAAAAAGACACAATCCTAGGGGACCCTTTTTATCTAAGACACTGAATATATATTTAAAACCTGCAATTTTTAGTAACAGTAAGATGTAAATTGTAATCTCTGTATAGGGTGAAAATATTGTTTTTATTCAAGAAACAGCTGTTTTATCAGTCTCCACAAGTTCCTTATAATTTTACATCAGCTGAATTTATTCTTCACTTCTCTACTTACTATATACAAACCTTAGTTTGCGTAGAATGATTTTACCTGTTCTGTAGGAAAAAAAACTGTGTGAAGAGATAAATTTCTTAAAGTTTTATACTTTAAGAATGATGATGAAGTAAAGAACTTAGCAGTAGCTACATGTATTGTGAGAAGAAGTCATTAACAGTGTCTCATATAAAATAAATAATTTACTGCAATATAAATATTCTTTTGATCATGTACTTTTGATAATGTACTCCATTTCTGGTTTGCATTATATCAAACACAGCTTTCAGAAAGTAATTTGTTTTACTATTGCAAACATTTGTGTATGCTCTAGTAACTAACTCAGCAATATTACATTTCTGTGAAGAAACTTTTAAATATGAGAACTAAGAATTTTGTCTCAAGGTACTTTACAATATTATTGTGGCAATATAAAAGCAAAATAAAGGAACAGTCACTTTTTTGGGAGGTGGAGTGTAGACTAGATAAAACATTAAAAAAAGAACAACTTTTGTGCAATTATTTCTGCTGCAATGTCTAGAATGTTTCATTATGTCAAGTGAAGTAATTTACTGAACAAATATTTACAATTTTTCTATCTCTGCTAATGACAACATATTAAGTTCTGATTAGTTATTCTTTATTGCAACAGCTGAGAGACATGTTCTGCTTACACTATCTTCATGTTTCAATGTGAAAGAATTGGTTAGACTATGTAAGCTAAAAGAAAAGCAGAATTATTAAATTATGAGTTTGCATATTTTTCAGAACAAAAACTTCAGACACCTTATACAGAGTTTTTATAGTTTTGGCTTGAAAGCTACAGAAGAACAAACTGTTCAGGTAGGTGTTCAAAGCAAACTTGTCAATGCAATTGCTATTTGTACAGTTCTGTTACATATGAAATCATGGCTACTCTACCTAAAGCTTCCAGTGCTTTACCTAAGTACCTCACCTACCAAAGCTGTGAGTCACAACAGAGTTGTGAAATGTTGATACTTCTGAGTTACTGAGTGCCATCACAGGCAGGAAGGGTCTTAGAATAGCTCATTTCAGCCTTCAGTCTAACTCTGAATCTCCTGTCTTCAAATTTTTTTTTAAGGAAAAGATGTGGTCAAATATTGTTATGTTTTAATCCAGGTTTTTAACAACTTCTTTCTGGTATCTTCTTTCAGAAGCAGCTATTGTAGGTACCAAAGAAGGAAAATTATTCATGCAGTAAAATGTGACTGAAATGGGAACAGTATTCAGTGGAAATTAAAATAGCATGCTACAAGTAGATTTCTACTCTGCAGTAAGCCATATAGGTACATGTTGTACAGTCTTGGATTCTATATATTTTTCAGAAAAAAATAAATTATATTAACCTTGTAGAAGACATTGACATACTTCTCTTTTTCCCTACAACTGTTTAAGGGTGAACATTCAAGCATATGCTGAATGCTCTACACCAATATGTAGTAGAACAGTACTTCAGTGTGTATTAAAGTAAACCAAATATTTTAAATTGAAAACTATTTTTCTTGTTGCTGTTGGTTTTGAAAATACTTGTTTGGAAAAAAAGAGGCGTTAACACTTACCATGACATCATTCTGAAAAACAATAAGTTGTTTACCAGTAAGTTGGCAGTTGTCATAAAATTGATGTAGCCATAAGTAGAAAATATGTTCATACCTAGAAAAAAAGTTCATTCAGGGACCACTGAGTTATGGTCCTTAGAAAATTCTTCTAAATGAACCAAAAAGATGAGATAGTAATTATCTTAACCTAGATGATATGAAGGTGCAGATGGAGAAACCTTATGTTTAGAGACAGAAGAAAAAAAGAAAAATATAAATCCCACTTACCAGTTGTTATATATCTTTAAGAAATTGTGTCATCAAAAACTTTATACTCCTGTTACTATTTTAATACCCAATTTATAGACTAGGTTGCTTGAACACTCATTCGGTTTATTGCACTAAAGTTTGTGCATTCTGTGTCCTAAAAGATCACATCTAATATTCAAGTCAAGAATTTAGTTTAGACTAACATTTTAAAGGGCTAATCAAAGAATTGCTATCAGTCGAGTTGCAATTATGATAACATTTATCATTCAAATTGTATGCCATTAAAATGATATCCACAAAATTTCTGGTGTTTACCTCTAGCTGTGGTGTTCTGCTCCCATTTCCACTGCACCTGTGGACATTAGAATCAGTGGCTGCATTCTGGTGTTGAGGTTAGAGGAGCCACCAGCATCCAGAGTTCTTCATCAGAAGCAATTTGAGGTTAATGGTTTCTTCCTCTTCACTCCTTTGTCTACTTGTGGCAATTTTTGTCTAATTTTTGCTAACATGTTGCTCTCTCGTTTACAATTCTCCTTTGTATCCCAATTTGTTATAAGAGGGTCTTACATAGATGCTGGGTACTTTTGGAGGTTTTAAACCTTAAAACTGTTTTTTGCCAGCTCTCATGGTTACAATCCTTTAATGAACAGTGAAGGATTGTTGATAACTTGTTCATAGCCATTGAGCCTCCTCTGTTTAACTATCTTGCATTTCATTCTAGGGTCATTGATAGATATTTAATTCTACACAGATTAAATAAGCTGTTGTCATGCCTTGAGCGTGGCCTCTTCTCTCCACCTTCTGTGGCTTTTGCAATCTGGGCTCAGGGCCAGGTTTGGTGCAATTGTGTGGTTTTGAATCTGGCTGCTGGTGAAAGGGATAATTATACCAACGTGCTGCGAGAAGTGTGTGCTTGGGAGCCAAATTAGAGTTATCCCAACAGTTGTCACTATAGTTGTGTGTACAATAATAGCCACTAAAGAATTGATAAAGCTATGCAAAAGCTTGAAATACAGAGGGTAAGCTAGCCAAGTGTTGGTTAAATATATTGCTGTTACAGCTAGGAAATCAAAGACTTGGCTCTAGGCAGGCCTACTACACCTCTCATTTTTCAACACCCCCACATTTATTCATCTTCACTATTGTCTATGGTTCTTCTATTAACCAGATAAAATGCATATTAAACTACTGACAAAAAGCTGTATTTGGGGACTGAGAGTGGTTATTTTTCCTTTCTCCATGAAGATTAGAGTACATTCTGACCTTTATAAATATTATTCCCCTATTAGAAAAAAAAAAATTGAGCTACACTGTCATGTCTATTCTTAAATGACTAGACACTTTCTATTTAGATTGACCTTATATTCTTGATTTTCAAACCCTGTAGGGCTCATTTCATATATTTCATATATTTTTCAATGTTCTGAGGTACTTTAGTTATTTTTCCCCGAAGCTGACATAAGTCTTTTATGGTTTTTTACAGTATCAATATTATTCATGAGAGATCTTTTCTCTACAACTTCTGTTGTATTCTGTCATATCTTTTCCTTTTTTTCAGGATTAATTCTAAAAGACAGAAATCCAGGGAATTACATTTTTGGCTTCAGTGGCATGATTTTCTTAATTCTGATTTGCGATGTATTCTTTTCCTGAGGAGGACTAACAAAATAACAAGAATGGGAAAGAAACTCTTTAGATTTGGCATATTAATTCTCTTATTTCTTACAAGTGTTTTAAATCCTTTCAGAAGATGAACTAATGCCCTGATCTGAAATTTTAGCTATCTGATTAAGCATCCTAGATGGTACATAGCTAAAATTAATTTGGGAATACCAGATATTACAGGTAGAGTTTTTGAAATATGATAATTGACATGTGATTCAGGTAGACTATGTCATTTGGTCAGCTAACCACTTGCTTTTTTTAACACTATTCAACACAGTTCTATAGTTACCTGATGTGAAAATTAGTTTAAACAATGGTTTGTCAATTTCTAGAAGTACCTTGATAAAAAATTCTTGGGTATGAGTACATGCAGGTCTGTAGGACCTTCCACAGTATATGCAGTATCTATTTTCTCCCTTTCCTCTCTTCAGCAGCCTTTCATTTGAATACTACCGTCATGTTCCATGTCCATGGCAGTCTTCACTGTAAAAGGCTACTTCATTCAGTCTTTTCTTCAGTGGCAGTTCTGGGAAACATGATTTTATCCATGCTTTTTAAATAGGTTTCTCTTTCTCAAAGTTTAGAGTTCAGAATAATTCATGATATTATACCTGAGGATTTAAAGAGTCACAATATTATTTTCCCAGTGTAACATCTGTCATGGTTAGAACACTATGGCAGTGCTGACTTTGGTTGATCTTATATCTTGCTATCATTCACAGCTCCTCTTTCCTGAACAACTGCATTCTAGGATATTGTTCCTTACCCTGTAATTATGCAGCTGGTGGTTTCTGCTTGAATATGGTATTTTGCAGTTGGTCCTGATGAAGTTTGTAAAGTTTCTTTTTCTCTTCAGAAACATGAAAAAAATACTTATAGAATCACTTTTGTAGTCTCCTACAGGGAACTAGACCAAGGTTGGGTTTTTTTTTTTTGTTTGGTTGGTTGTTTTTTGTTTGTTTGGGGTTTTTTTGTTGTTTTGGGGTTTTTATTTGTTTGTTTCGGTTTGGTTTGGTTTTGGTTTTGTTTGTTTGTATTGCACTGTGTGCCCAGTTTGACATGCTTTAATTTTCAAGACTACTGAGTGTACTGTAACAAGTGTTCTCCTGGCAATGCCTATTCCTTTCACTGCTTGATAAGTTTCCCAGGATATTTTCTGCTTTACATTTCTAAATAATATATGCACCTGATATTGTAGGAGTATCTTAAATCTCTTTTTGTCTTGGCTTCAAAATCTGTGAGATTCTATATATTTTCTACATGCTCATGTTGCATGTAGGCAAAATACAGGACAAGCTTGCAATCAATTCAAAGGATCTGCTCATTGCTTTGTTTTCAGTTTGAGATTGGGAAGGATGAGTGTTACATGGAAGTGGTTTTTGCCTCTTTTCTCTAAGGAGAACTTCTCAGTCTTTCTGAGATCCTATTGTTTTTGTTATTCTAGACTTTTAAGTAGAAATAAGGAAAATCCTTTCAGCTTATCCACAGTACCAATTTCCAAAGGTTTAATTGTTACTTTTTTTATCTTGTCCCAGCCATGTAACTGTAAAAAGTTCCCACACAAATGAATAAGAGGTTTTCTGGCCACATACCTGCTAAATTGCACTTGCCAATTAAGTCTTTGCTGTATGAAAAAATTTTGATTGTCTGGTTGTAACAAAATCTCTTTCACAGTTATCAAATATTAATGCTTAACAAAGATGCTGCTTTTTGTTTCAAGACTTAAATTCATTTATATTCAGTATCTTCTGAGGTAGCCACAGACCTTGACATTAAAGTTAAAAAAAAGCGTTCATATTATACAATCTACTAAAATAAGTAGTTTTGGTTTTATTATACAGTATCCTTCCCAAATCTAATTCTGCTTTCTGAGCAGACTTTTAGAAAGGTACTGTACATGAAAGCTTAGATTGACCTAATAAATATCTTTTAATTATGAGATCAATTGTAATAATATTCTTTAAATCAAATAATTCCTGTAAGAGTAATTAAAAATATTATATGAGTGTCACCCAAGCAAAATCAAGTGTTTCTATATATTCTACATTCTCTCCTCAGTTGTAGGTACTTTACAGTTCTTTCAAAACTGTTAACTTGATGTTTCTTCTCTTTCTGCAGTGAATTATTTCTTTCCTAAAAATATCAACAAGTATTGATGTACCTTTTTATATCTAGCATCAGAATCCATTTAGCTGAAATAGAACTGACCAGCTCTATTTCACAGAGAATATTGAATTGTGATTATCTCAGGCCTGATTAGCTGCATTTTTTTCATGAAAGTTGTATAGGTTTTTGGGTTTTTTTCTATTCATTGACTAGGGTTTTCTTATTCATAACATTTAGAAGACTTAAGAACATTTGGCCTTTAAATCTCTAAAGACGGAATAATTTGAACATAACTGGTAATTTTACGTACTTTATGTTTTTCCTTTCTCAGCCAAACAATGACATATATTCTGTCACTCCTAGAGGAAAACAAAGGAGTGCCTCAAAGAGGAATCTGTCAAAGTCAAAAGTAGCCTCCTACCTCTTTATCTGTAGGTCATATCCTCTATTGCAGTCAATAGTAGGTCCCAATAGCTGTTTCAGCCAGCCATGAGATGGAGGTATAATTGCATGCACTGGGGCAAAGTATGTCAAGAAGTAGGAATATGGATTTTAATATCACATTTTGAGCTTACCACTCTGCCTGGTTTTGAGGTGAGTGCTTGGTTTTGACCAAAGCTGTGGGATGCACGTCTCTTTCTAACTGGACTTCTGTGAAAACTTTATCAAGTAATGCCAGAAACTTGGTTACTGTGCTGTGTCTGTTGGTATCCCATGCCCTACTTAATTTCTGGAGAGACACAAGAGCATGAGGCCTCAGTTAAACAGAGGAAACTTATGATTCTAATAGTTTATGGAAAAGTAATTCAGTAATACATTCCTGAAGGCAGTTGGATTAAGTATTGCCTTACAAAATAGCCATGTCCTTCCCATGATCTTCAATGAGTTCTTCATGTCTGGGAGAATGAAGTACTTCAGTTTTTCTCGAGGCAGTTCTCTTCATAATTTATATATTTCCTTTTGCTAGGGAAAAATAGTTACTGGTTTCAGTGGAAGTTAGACAAAACACTGTTGTCGGTATCCCAAGTGTAAAGAAGTGACCCTAGAGATATTCAACTCACTAGGTGTCTTTTGTCTAGAAACAATGGTGGAGTGTTTGGAGTACTTTTGAGAAAGAAAGAGAAAACCAGGAAATAAGGGCTCTCCTACAGGAACAGTGATGACATTGTTTTAATCAGCCATTGAGGGACCAATGCAAAATTCTTTCATGTTAAGGACTGAAATTAGATGCAACCTTTGCATGGTCATGCTAGATTTTAATGTTCTCAAAATAAGGAGAAGCTACTGTTAACCCCAGTCATGTCTGAGGAAAGGAAATTTTGCAATGAATATTTTTCCTGTATTGCTGAAGTACATGTACATGGTGCAGTGGAATTTAGTAAATGTTAAGAGAATATTTCTCAATCTGTTTGACATGAGAATTGATTGGTTTGGGTACGAGAGTAGCATTAATACCAGTTACTGCAATTTGAGCAAATGGAAAAAAGAATAATTAAGGCTGCATTGTGAATAGAGCCACAGGAAATGGAGCCTTGTCTCTTAACAAACCTGTATGAACTGGAAAAGAGGAAAATTCTACCAGCTTCTACTTGTATATTGCACCAATCAGTCCAGCTACTAGAATATCTGAACAGCCTGTGTAGCTTCAAAACTTCTACATAACTAAAATGGGATGCATGGGGTTGTTGTCACCCAAGTTCAGGGCCTGGCACTCTGCCATATTGAAGCTCATACCGTTGGCCTTGACCCATCAATCCATCCTGTTCAGATCTCTCTGAAGAACCTTCCTGTCCTCCAGCAGATCAACATTCCCACCCAATTTGCTGCTCTCTGTGAACTTACGGAGGGTGCACTCAATCTCCTCGGTCAGACCATCAATAAAGATATTAAATAGAACTGACCCCAATACTGATCTCTGGGGAGCACCACTAGTGACAGGTCAGCAACTGGATTCAGTCCCAGCACACTTTGAGCCTGGCCATCCAGTCAGCTTTTTACTCAGCAAAGAGTATGTTCATCTAAGTTATGAGCAACAAGTTTGTCCAGGAGAATGCTGTGGGAAATGTTGTCATCAAAGGCCGTACTAAAGTCTAGGTAGCCAACATCCACAGACTCACTCCTGAAGAATTTTCTTTTCTCACCTCCACTTGTGTACTCTTTTTCTCCCTTGCAATTTCTTATACTTTAGCATGCATATTTAGCACATATTTCTTCCATATAAAGAAATAGTGGTAAAAGCTCCTTTGGTTTGGAGCTAGCTGGAAGGCTCTGTGGCAGTGCTTCCCCCAAATGGATTCCTTCATATTACAAAACCTAAACGATTGCATGTTCTTCTTTTCATGTCCTGACAATACTGCTGTTTATCAGAGAAGGAATGGAGGTAAAAACTACATACACAGGTCTGCAAAGAAAACTTAAAAACAGACATGTAATTAAAAAAAAAAAAAAAAAAAAGAAAGAAAGAAAAAAAGAGTAAAAAAGAAGAGGAAAAAGAGAACCTTTGAAAAAAAAAATCAGTTCACTTATGGTGTTTGCAAACGTTGTAATAGTTAGCTTAGAGTATATGTAAAAATGTAATGTGATGAAAAGTAGATAAATAGAGTGTGTATCTAAAGATTCAGTTAACCAGAATGAAGATTTTGGAACTTAGGGAAGAAGGTACAAAATGTTTTAATTAAAAACTGGGATTTGATAAATGCTGAAAAATAGATCTATACAGCATGAACCAAAATATAAATTAAAGCTATTCCGTATCTTTTTATGTGCAAATGATAATCACATTCAATATTGTAGAATGTTTAGGGCCCACTCCATTCAGTTGCTCTTTCAACACTAATTTTGTTATTCACATTTCTTAAAGAACTGAGGTCAACAAAGCTGTAACAGTATTCTTAGACATCCTTGTATCACCTTTGGACCGTCAAAATCTACAATTTTGCTAATGGTAAATTCATTACATGTGCTATCCATATGTATGCTCCTCTGGGGCTTTCTGAAAAGGAACTTTATGATATTTCTTATTTGCTACTTAAAGAATTTAGTAGAGATAATATTATCCTGTTTTCATTAAGCACACAAATACACATACACATTTTTTACCTGCAAAAGGAATTCATCCAAGTCAGGGAAGTAAATTATAAGGATGCAGAAATTCTGTAATAGCTGTATTTATATTTGGTCTCTAAGAATTAAATGTCAAAATGTTTAATGAGTAATTTAATAAAATAGTGAGCAAAGGATATCTAGTATAGCAGAATGAAGGGGGTGATTCTGCCCCTCTTTTCAGCTCTTGTGAGACCCTGCCTGGAGTACTGCATCTAACTCTCCCAACACAAGCACATGGACCTGCTGGATCAGGTTCATAGGAGAGATACAAAGCTGATCAGAGGTCTGGAACACCTCTCCTGTGAAGACAGGCTGAGAGAGTTGGGATTGTCCTTCATGGAGAAGAGAAGGGAGACCTTATAGTAGCCCTCCAGTAACTAAAGCGATCGAGAGTTGGAGAGGAACTTTTGACAAGGGCATGTAGTGATAAGGCAAGGTGGAATGACTTCAAACTGAAATAGAAAGAAGAAATTCTTCATTACAAGGGTAGTGAGGCACTGGAACAGGTTACCCAGAGAAAGTGTGGGTGCTTCATCCATGGAAGTTTTCAAGGGCAGGTTAGATGGAGCTTTGAACAACCGGGTGAATGTAATGTCTTGTAAAGTCTCAAGTAGACTAAACTCTCAAAAAGCAGAGTGATTGGCTTCCCTGTCTTCCTTCTCTTTCATCTGAAACTCCTAGCTGAAGAAGGCAGGGGCACAAGGCTATCAAATTGGGGTTTTTTTACAGAACAGACATGTAAAAGGAATAGCCTTCTTTTCCCCTCTAGGAAGTCAGAAAATACACATTGCCACCTCACTGGTGTTTCTGTAATGGTTCAGCTAGTGCTGACTCTCTAACCAGGGGTCCATGTGGTAATTTCGTTTTGCATTATCAAATTGCAGTATCTTGTTGCTGACTGTTTTGCAAAGATCAGAGTTAGATGTTTTCTGTGCATTGTCACTGATGATCCTATTAACAGATATGTTGTCTGTTCTGCATCCTCCGCTTCTTGCTCGGTGAACTGAGGTTACTAGACATCTGTCTGTAATCTGAATCCTAGATGTCTTCATCACACTAACACTTTTATTTGTATTATTTTTCTGCTTTTACTTGATTTACATATAAAATTTGTGATATTTTTGCACTTCTGTAGACACAAAACAATGTTACAATAAAAGAAAAAATATATACTTGCTAAATGATGATTTAAACACACTTTAATAATTTTCATAAGCTGCTGGCATACTGATTTGGTGTATTAGGTTGCTGTCATATTCAAAGCACATAGAAGAGGACGTGAAGGTGAGGAGTAGAAAGTATTTTGTCTTGGAACTCAACATGACAGGCATAATTTTTCTGTTACTGTTTCAGTGAGCTCCTGACTGTTGGTCACCGTAAACTTTGAATCTGAATCCAAGTAATAAAGGCAATGACTTTGAAAAGACCCAAGTATGCAAATAACTTTCATCTCATGAATACTACTACTGATTCTGATAAGACCATAGAAGTTTATAAAGTCATGTGGGTGCATAAGCTTTAGGATCCAAGCCTGAGGCCAGATATGATATCATTATTTTTGTGTTTGAGATTGAATAAGACAACAAAACATGCATCACAATTCAGTTCATATTTACCAAAGGTATTTCCTTTTATTATGTTTTCTTTTCAGGTATAGAATTACAGTATTATCACCATTGGAATGAAAACTGGCACAAGACATAATTTTGTTCTTGTCAAAGAAAGATGTCATAAATAAAACCAAATCAGCTCTTAGCCATATCAAAGCAAATATACACATGATGAATATGTCAGGATATAATAGTTGTATGCTACCTAAAGAATTGATAATAGTATTACTAATATTATGATCACCTATTGTAGAAAAAAAGATGTGAGTCTTTTCAAGTATTATGGATTTCTGAAGTTGCAGTAAGATGTCTTAAGCTATTTCCTAATAATTTAAGTATCTCTGAAGTCAATTGTGTTAAAATCTACGTGAGTTAGAGCACTTTTTGACTGTGGTAATTCATGATCTGAGACATAACCATCTACTGTGTGACTCAGTAACAGCTGCCTAGAGGACTTCATTTTGTTCTTGAATCGTAAGTTATAAATGAGAGGGAGGGACTCTTTGACCTTTGTCAGGTTTTGTAAGAATCCAAGGGACTATATATGGATAACAGCCATATGTCACAGTCCCTGAGTCAGACTTAAGGACTGGCAGGTCATATTTATTTATGATGCCTAAAAATATTTTACTAGATCAAAATGGGTACATTACCAAAGGATACCTCAAGTATTCATTCAATCAAGATTTATTTCTTATTTTTGTCTTTACTACATCAATATTGCAGTAGCCTGTACATTTAGACTGTCTAAAATATGGAAAGAAAAAATAGAATCATTTTTTGTGCATTTCATATGGCTTCCTCTGATGCTTCATTGTGTCAGTTTCAGTATAAAATCAGGCAATGTGGAATATGATGTATATTTGGAAGAAAAACTGGTCAAGTATGCCAGTTGACTATCTTCAAATATCAGCATGAATTTAAACTGGCTCTGATACTGTCTAGGTGAAGGTGATGGGGGTTGTTTCTGATTCACAGAGCTAAGTTGAGTTGCCTGCTACAAAAAGTCTCACATCCAGTAGCATTCTAGCATCAAAGGTAATCAGAAGAGATTCTTTGGTCTGAGCTCAACTAAAAAACAAACAAACAAACAAAAAAAACCAACCAACCAACCAAACAAAAAAAAAAAAAAAACAAAAACAAAGCTGTTTTCCTACAAACCGCACAAGTTCTTGATTTGTTTTCCTTTTTGGCTGAAAAAAATTGATTCTGTTGACACAAAAGCTCTTCTTGTGGGTTTGGTTTTTGCTTGTTTGTTTTTTTTTTGTTTTTTTTTTTTGTTTTGTTTTGTTTTGTTTTGTTTTTCTTATGAACAACCTTTTAGTAAAAAGGGAACACTGCAAAAGCTGACAAAATTATGTGACTGAAAGGTAAGATTTTTAATTTTTCCAAAGTCTGTGGTTCTAACTATCCATTTGATAAAAATGGATGTGTTGCAGTCTTAACAGCCATTAGTTACAAGTTAGGACACAAATACTTTGGATTTCTTTTATAACCGGAATTCAAAATATTGAAGTAGTTACCAAAGTCATATGACTTCTCTTCTTACACTGGAACCTCAGATTACATGGTATCCTTGTTTTGCTTAGTTTCAATGCTTATCAGAATTTTCAAGCATCATGATAGACTTTTTTTTTTTAATGAACTCATGCGTCTCCTCTTTTTTTACATTGCTTCTCTTTTTTTTTTAACATTATTACCATTTCATTTGGTGACAATTCTTATTTCAGTTTGACTTTGAATAAAACGCAATGCACTTTTCAAATGGGTGACTGAAAATTAATACCTTAATCCTGTAATTGGCAAGTAAATTGAAATGATACAACAAAGTTGAAGGACTACTGCATGTTTGAATTTGAATGCTTCTCCTTTTTTTGGCACCTAGGATTGGCGACTTGGTATTAGATTTTTTTTTTTTCCCTGTTTGTTTTCAAACACTTTCTGCAGATTTTTGCAGAACTGTAATCTGATTTCAAATTTGATGGGTAGCTTTTTAGTCATACTTTTTATTACTGCAAACTCTAACTGTCCATTTCAGTGGAGACCACACCTTTTTGTCATATGTTCTTTTGCTTTTTTTTTTTTTTTGGGGGGGTGAGGTGGGGTTTCAAATATGTTACTTCCAGACTGAATTTGAGTCCATTCAACAACTTAGCATTTAGTAAGGATAATTTTTACTGGTCCAGATACACAGCATTCCTTAGAAAATTACTCGCTCGCATCACAGGTTACAAGGAGCGAGCACTGCAGTCCTTGATTTAGTGTCTCAGGCACTCAGAACTGCCTGAAGAATGCATGTTGAATGTGTGTTAAGTACAGAGAGCTAGAGGAAAAAAAAAACAAAAACAAGCAAACAAACCCCAACAAAAACAAACAAAAACCCCCAAACAAACAAAAAGACAAATAGAAGGAGACATTAACTTCTGTCACAGGAGCAAAATAAAAGAAAACCTCAAGTTTTACCAAAACAAAGAGCTGGAAAACATCAGTGTTTTGATACCCAAAAAGGAATGACTAAAATTGTTTTCATGCAATCCAGTTTCAAAAGGAAAGCTATTGGCAGGCACAGACAGCATACATAGACATGTGCATCTGCATTAATTGACCACCTCTTTCTGCTGAAGTAGGATCAGGCAATTAAAAGATTAATTACAACAAAGAGTGGTAATGTATTCAAAAGTTTTATAAGAGCTTCACACTGATGCTGAATTCTTTGGATGCAGATTGTTATGCAGCACAAAGAAATAGTTACAATAAGCAGAAGGCAGGCTGCTGACCTTGTTGAAGATTAAAAATATCTTACATTTGACAATGACCTTATTATAATATAAAAAAGAGCATCCATGAATAAGTTTGACTTCATAAAACTATTTTTAAAGTATTTTGATGTGTCCTCTTCAGCCAGTGTCCCACTCCTTAATGTGGATTTATGAACTTAGTTTCTATTAGCTCTAGTTTTGTACTCCAGGTTAATGTACCTTACTAAGAAATATTCAGCAGCTAGGGAACAGCATGAATTTGTCAGTGTAGGTGGCTCGGTTCTGATTGGAGGTGGCCTTCTCATATATCTTACATGCTTTTTCTTCATTACTTTTAATTTATTTTTTAAGTACAGCTTATAATTTTATTCATAATACTCATGTTCAGCAATTCTTGTTAGCTTTTCTTTTACCAGTGCAGCACATATGGGAAAACCTAAAAATTTTATATTGATGGGTTGATTTTAGCACAATGAAAATTTGTAGGTTTACCTTTCAATTCAGGACCTTTAAAACAGATTATAGCATAACTGCTACTATATTTTTAACAAATTGTTTAAACCTCAATAACTGTGTATGAATTAAACTCCATTTGTAGTGAACTTCTGTATTGCTTTTGCCTGGGATAAGAGCTAATTTTCTTCACAGTAGCTGCTGTGGTGCTGTGTTTTGCATTTGTGACCAAAACAGTATTGAAAATACAGGGGGGTTTTAGCCATTGCTGATCAGTACTTACAGTGTCAAGGGCTCTTCTGCTCCTCACAGAGCCCACCAGCAAGAAGGCTGGAGGTGCACAAGAATTTGAGAAGGGACATATCTGGGACAGGTGACCTCGATTGACCAAAGGGACATTCCATACCTTATGAAGTCATAAGGTATGTCAGCATGTAAAGCTGAGGGAAGAAGGGAAAAGGGAGGGATGTTCGGTGATGACATTTGTGTTCCCAAATCACGGTTTCATTTGATGCAACCCTGCCATCTTGGGGATGGCTGAGCACCTGCCTGCCCATGGGAAGTGGTGAATTAATTTCTTACTTTGTTTTGCTTTGCCTGCACACATGGCTCTTACTTTCCCTATCAAACTGTTTTTGTCTCAATCCATGAGTTTTCTTACTGTTACCCTTCCACTTCTCTTCCCCATCCCACCAGGAATGAGTGAATGGGTGAGTGGCTGTGAGCAGCTGAGCTGCCAGCTGAGGTTAAACAAGACAAACTCTAGATGAAGAATGAACATTGCAGACTTTAACTTTAGTCATAAATTAAGTGGATAAGGTTAAGTACAAAACCTGTATTCAATTTTTTGTAGTTTCTAGTTTTAGATAATTTGAATAATAACTAAAAATGTTGTATATAAAAAAACTTATTCTTGCCTCTACTGCATCTATTCATACTATCCATTTCTATGAATTCACTAAATTTTACTTTACGCAAATAAAAAGCCTCAAATACTTGTTGTATTAATAATTTTATAATAGAGTGGGTTTATTGTTCTCATGAACATGTGTAATATTATATAAGACAGCCCAAAGATTTTCATATCACTACTAAGTTTGACAGAGGAATTTATCTTGAATCTAGTCTCTACAACTTTATTTATAATAGTCATCAAATAAAGGCATATAGATGTCCTATCTTTAGCTGTCACTGGAAGTCATTAGGTTCATTAACTTAAAGTGCCTAAATAAGTCCTAAATAGTAAAAAAAAAAAAAAAAAAAAAAAAAAAAGTCCTCTGAATTATTTAGTAAATTGCTGCCAGTGAATTGTGGAGATTTCTTTGGCTTCGTAGCACATCAGTACATGGTTATTTGCAGCTGTGGAACAGCTAAACTGAAAAATGAATAGTTTTGAATGTTAATATCTTTTCTTATCCTCATTTCTACAAAACTGCATTACTTGAAGTTGTTCTTTTAAACTGTGAGAAGATAAACATTAGGTATGGTGCATCTCAGACCATGGCACCTTTCTAATTGTTTTGGAAAATTAAAATAGGGACCTGCACATTTAAGTTCTGCATAAACAGTTTTCAAAATGAGCAGAATAAGCCTAACTAAAATTAAAGTTTAAGCAATATTTCCTTAGATGCAGTTCTTCTGTTGTCTCCATGACATACACATTAAGTACATCTAGTGACCCCTTACCAAGTTGCAGGTGACCTGAAAAAGAAAAGTTACAGATGCAATTATCTTTAGTCCTGTTTGTCTTCAGCCCTTCATGTGCTCGCATCACAACAAAAATAAATGAAATTAAATGAAGGTGAACATTTTAATAAAGAAACCGAGCTTATTAGCAAGCAATATCTAAATTAGTGTTGCCAATAGCATAATACAAATATATGGTATGATATAAAACTCCTTTCCTTTGGTGTGCTAACTAGCATTGTCATTTCCCTTTACCGATTACTGGTGAGGAAATGTAGACCAAGTAATATTTAACTAGTGAGAACTCGGGAGTAACATTTGCTTGCATTATTGTATAAATGACCACTGCATCTTCTGGCTGTGATGGCATGAGCTCGTGTCAGGGCACTATGTTGTTGGGGGCAACATTTTCTATCTCTGTCAAGATACAGTTGGTGAACTTATACTTTTGGTCTTTATTTTATTCAAGTAGGTGCCCTTAGTTGTTATTGCTTCTTTTCTGCCTGTGATTTCAGCAAACACCTGAAGTGCAGCATATCTTGTATCTTTATTAGATATTTTTAGTGTAAATGTTCTGTTTATTATGCTGGTTGTTTGGGTTTTTTTTTTTTTTGTTTGTCTGTTTTGTTTTGTTTTGTTCCTACATTCTCCCCTACTACCACACCCTCATTCTGAACAAATGGCAAGGGACCACAAGGGCCGAAACTTCTGATTAGACTCAAAGTTTCGCATCTATAGTTAGCAATTCATAACACATAGAATCACTATCTCTTTTTAAAAACAAAGTTGGAAAAAAATCTCTACTTTGTTTCTTAGACATGTTTAAGAAGGCACATTTAATGCAGAAAGTGAAATATACATATTCTCAGAAATTCTGAAATCATGTGGCAGGAATTTGATAAATTTTAGGTTTTCAGCATCAGCATACTTTCACAGAGCAAACAAGAAAGATGCTTCAGAAGTTGTGGAAAAGGGTAAGCTGAGAAAGATGTTGCAGCTCACAGTACATATTACTGCAGGGAAAATGTTTTTGTCTAGCCGTTTTATAGCAATCTTTAAATAAAGTTGCTTAGCAATCTGGAATATAGACTTGCAGGCCCTTTATATGGAAAGCATTTGGTTTTTTTCTCTGCAATTGGAACTTTCTGTAGCATTCAAGCTTGCATCCAGCTGGTTGTACCATGGTCTAGAATTTGGCAGTGTTTCCTGGAATTCTGTACAGAAATAAAATAAAAATTATCATACAGTAGAAATCTAAATTCCGTATAGTGGCACACTGTGTTTGTTGAATCATACTTTTTTATTTTATTTTGTTCTCTTTGTGTCAGCAGAGATCCAAAAGAGTTGTAGAATCCAAACCCTTGTCCCAAAAAGCAGCTTTCTATGACCCATCTAAGGTGTTACAAGGTACTCATGTGCCATCTGGAAACTATATCAGGCACACTTACGTACCACATGCATTACTGAGAAACAAAGATACACTCTTTTTCAAAAAATGGTTTTATAAAAAGCAAAGAGGTTATTCTTTTTTTTTTAACTTTCATATTTAAAGGAAACTATTATAACTCTTCATGCACCACAACTAAGATTACTATTTGCACAATCTGTGTGTATGATTAGTCAGTTTAACAAATCACCTTACTAGCTGGTATATATTAGTCTGATTCAAGCCTGCCTGAAGAACAATTAGCTGACTGTGGGTTTTGCTGAACCTCACCAAGTAACCTGGTAGAAGACGTATTCAAATTCAAAGCATTTCTCAACAGAAGCAGCACAGCCACTCAGAATATATTTGAAGGAAAAAGAAACCAGAGATTCAGTTCCCTGTTATTTTACTTACTATCTATCTGGTTTTGGAACTTAAAAACATGTTCAAATCAGCTTTCAGGAGGACAAATGAAGTATGTCTTCACACTTTGTATGAAGCAATTATTTCCAGTCTTCAAAATAAAATATTCAGGATGTTTATCTTACTCGGAGTCTCAATAAAATGCTGAAATAATTGTAAGTAAAATGGCCTGTCACAAACTCTCTTGTGTTGCTGAAATGGCAGACAGAAGCTGAAAACTCAAATATGGTTAGTTTGATAAAAGAAACAACATAAAAATAGGCTGTGACTATTTCTGTACTTTAAGTTCCTCTGTATAATAAGGGAAATTAACAATAAGCTCCAGCCTTTTTGAAAATCATGCATAATCTAAAATAATTAAAAATGGTTAATATTGTTGCCGTAAGGGGAAGGAAAAAACTATCCAAGACAGCTTTATGTCAGTAAAGTAGAGAAGAATTCTTTTACTTAATAGGGTTTTAGGGATACAGAATATAAAGGAGTATAAAAGAGTATATAAAGTATAAAAAGAGTATAAAAGAGTAAAAAAGAGTACAACCCGTATTGACAAGTAACAGATGGAAAGACCAGTGCTAGGTTGAACTCACAGCCTCAGGAATACCATGTGAGCTCTTTTTCCAAGAACCTCCAGCAGCTCAGGCTGGTCCCCAGTTCCCACTACTGGTCTCGTCTTCCTTCAAGGTTCTTGAGGTCCAGCCTGGGAGAACAAGGGAGGGGAAACATCTCCTCCCCCCTCTTAGGAGTGCAAGGGAGGGAAAAAACCCCTTTGCAAGTATGTTGAGCTCTCCTGACCTCCTCCCCTACCTTTTTGGGGTGGAGAAGCACAGGGCACCAGACCAGGCTGGAAAGCAGGAGCAAGGCAGGCACGCAGAGAGAGTGTATGTCTGAGAAATGT
>JAWWTY010000077.1:73818139-73834943 GCA_035222235.1 Margarornis squamiger | reverse complement strand
TCTTAAGACCCCTTACTTCATCCTTTATCATCATCTTCATGCCACTTTCCCTTATTGGAGCTTCTCCAAGGTTGCTGAGCTTTGCTTTCTCATTTTGACTAACATGGTATCTAATTGTCTTAGCTCTGGTACATGTTTCCCAGGCATGGTGTTCCAGCTATCATCTGACCCTTAAGGCAGCTAGCACAGGGTTAGAGGTTGCTACCTACTCTAAATGTAGGAAACTACCTAGAAGTATAAAAATCTACAAATACATGAAAACCCTAAGTCATCAATATAAATAATTTGCTTTTAAAGATTAGGAATGAAAGGTCTGGGGATTTCATTCTTTGCTGGACAGTCTGACAGACATAATGCAAAAAAAGCATTTTCGTTCAGCATTAAGAGGAACTTGACCAGAAGACCGTGACATAATCTTGCATTTGCCAGTCTACACTCCTAGATGGCCAGAACAGATAGTAATACAGACCTAAGTATGAACATTTTTATAAGTTATGAAAATATAATCAAATCAAGAAGTTAATCTGTATTTAGATTCTTGAAGTGCCATCACCTTTTTTGCCTGCCCAAATTGATATTTGAGATTTAGAGTACTTCTTACAGTACACCAATTTCAAAAATTAACTTTAAAGATTTCTGTTTCAAAGTTTTACTATATTTTCCCATGTGATGTAGGAGAGAAGATGATGCAGAAACAATATTCTCTAAACTCTAAGATTATGAGTTTCAAAAATGCATGTGATCTCTCTGAAAGAGCTTGCACAAACAGCAGTACACTCCATTGTAGGAAATATTTCTTCTTGAAGTCAGTCTTCTTCCTCCTTATTGTTCCTGATTTATAGAAAACTGTTGAGAGTTGAGGAAAATAAATAAATCCAAGCTACTGTGCATTCTCTAGAAATCACATAACTCTTTGTCCCTTAGACCAGGTACAGGTACAATTTGTCCCAGTTTTCACTTTTTTTTTTTTTTTTTTAATCAGTTCTTGGCAGATTTTTGGTTGCACTTGTATGGATAGCTGGTTGCTTTTGTGGCTGAAATAAAAACTGATTTTTTTTTTTTTCTTTTTTTTCACAAGTCACACAGAATACCTCATTTGACCCAAATCAAATGTATAAATGTAGAGACATTTTACATCTGTATTTCTTCTGGGTTTTTAGCTGAATCTGTTCAGAGACAGCTAAAATGTCTTTCACTTAGGGCAAAGAAATTATTCACCTGAAAATTTTCTCCCAATCCCAACTAGCAGTACACACTATTAGACATCCTAAGTCCAAATATACTACATTTAATTGTTTTATTTTGTATGTTTTGAATAATATAAGTTTCTGGGAAATTGCTGGGTCCAAAGCATCACGGCCCCATTGTTTAACAATTAAGATTACTATGGTGGTTGAAGTTCTTTCTATTATGCTTTAGTGTCCCTCAGGAACCCTGGTGAGAATTTAAGCTTTAATATTCAAAGCCCTTTATCAGACTGCACTATGCCATTTCCCACTGGATAACATTGTCTCTTCCTCAGGTTAACCCTGTTTACTGGTGTTACCTGATGATAGAGGGGTAGAAAATTGCAGAAATATTGTGATGAGTGTTAATTTTGACTTTTCTTCTCTACTGTAATATCCTGTCTATTTTATTAAGTAAGACTTGTGAAGGTTGAACAGTTTTTTTGTGGTTATAGAGAATAAATGCACATTATTTGTTTGATTTTGTTTATGATATGCAGGTAATGTTCACAATATCTCTGACAAGCATCAGATTTTGACAACAGTTTGTCACAATATCAAGAGACATGGGGGGGAGGAGGGGCGCGTAGGGGGGAAAGTAGTATGTACTTAATTTGACTGCTTAGATATCCTGATACGTTGTCTGGAAGTCCATGCAAGAATTCAACAATTTTGTCTTTCACTGGAATATCAGATCTATTAGAAAACAATAGGAGACAGCACTGCATTCCCTGAGGCTTCTCACGCATCTGATTTCCCTCTCAGTAACCTTTCAAAATCAGTCACAGATGCTCTTATTCTAGATTATACTGGCATCTAACCTTTGTAAACTTGGACACTGGAGAGAATTAAAAAAAAAAGCAAAGTGTAAAAAGAGATATAATCTTCCATTTCAAAATGTTATCCTTTCTGAAAGCAACAACGATTTTATGACCTATAAAGTTCAAAGTTGTTCTAACTTACTCTTCTCTTCACTTTTCTAATTATTTAACCTTGACCATTGTTTATGTCTGCCCATATTAGTTCTTAATTTCTCACTTTTTAAATGTTTTTAAAAATGCAGAATAAATGTTTATATGGAACTTGAAGTGTTATGCTTTCATGGACAGAGAATTTTACAATATTAGTGATATAAAGTCCTGGGTGCTCTATAGAAATACATTGAACCACTTTAATTAACTGCAGAGGGCTAATACCCTTATTTCTACAGGGCTTAAGTTGATTCTGATAGATCTGGTTGCAGTAACAGAGTTCAATTTCTGCTGGTCTAAAAAATACTGGCATCTTTAAACAAAGGGACATAATAACATATCATATTTAGCAGATGACCAAAACTTTTGGGAAACTTTGGACAAACTTTCTGTGTATCTTTAATTGCTTTACCTACTAAATGGTGTTTATCTCAACCCATGGGTTTTCTCACTTTTACCTTTTCCATTCTCTTTCCCATCCCACTGAAAGAGAGTGAGTAAGCAGCTGGGTGGGGCTGAGCTGACTACCCACAACATTTGGACAGTAGACCACAACACAAGCCAGAGCTGTTACAATAACTACCAAAAGGATTACATGACAAAAACATTACCTAAAAATTAAAAAAAAAAAAAAAAAAAAAAAAAAACAACAAAAAAAAACCCAAACAACTCAACAAAAAACCCAAAACTCATCAAAACAACCCACACCAAAAATGTGTTATAATTCTTACGTGCTAATATGATTATCTCCGTGACAAGTATGTACAAGGATCTAATAAAAACAAATATGCCTTCAGAATTGTAATTTTCCCTGATAAATATCACTCAATATATATTAAAAGAAAGAAAAAAAAAATCAAAATAACTACAAAAAGAAACAAATAAATAAACAAATCTCAAGCCACAGACCCAATTCTGTTTAAAATTTTGCTTAGAAAATAAAGGAGGAACACCAGACAGATGGAGAAAATTGCCCTTTTCTTTTGACTTGTTTCCATTTTATGCAGATTCCTCATCTCTCTGCCTGGTGCTGTGGTCAGCACATCTAGAGATTAAGAAGGTAAAAACAGCTCACATCAGATTGAGACTAATTTCTCAGGAAGAGACTTTCTAAACTTCACAGATTTACCCATCTTTAAAGGTCTCTATGTCATCTTTCAGCCATACTCCTGTTGCCTTCTATTTCATTCAAATGGGGAAAGCAAATGAGTCAACAGGTAGATAACGCTGTACATGAAGTCATACCCTTATTGCAGTGTTTGTACCAAGTAGACAAAGCTTGCCTTATTTTGCCTTCTTTCTCTCCGCTTCTACTTTTCAGCTGTTCACGTGTTTTTCCCAATTACTGTCATGATACCATGAGTTAGAGTTTCTCCATACCGTGGACAAAGATCTACCAAAGATCTATCTCTCTTTTCTCTCTGAATGTTTTCTTTCTCCTTTCTGTGGTTTTTCTGTGGTTTTCATTCTGAAGTTTAATCCCATTTTGTATGGATCACAAGGGTGAAAGGTGGAAAAAACTGGCAGAAGGTAATCTTATACATGCATCATGCATCCACTGCTACTGTGAAATTTTTGCTTTAGAATTCATTTGGGGTATCTTCTGCAATTCCTATAGAAGTGGTAAATGATGTATGAAATGAAACATTTTTGTTGACTGAACTTACTGAGAATTCAGAGAATAATGTTATAGTCACTAGTGGAGCATATTTATCTTATTTGCCATAATACTTGATATTAAGACAAGCTGTCAAAAGTTTACTTGGATAAAAAGTGTTAGAGAATGAAGGCAAGGGATTTTAAGGCAAATAGACTATTTTTCAGGAAAACCAAAAGAAAAGAAAAGCAGTATTTTCACTGAGCAACCCCCTTGTTAGACCTCATCTTGGAAGTAGGTCACCTTTTCTGAGGAAGGATGAGATTGCCCCCGAGATGGAGCAATGTAAGGTTAAGGCAATATTTCCTGTGTTAAAAACCCTTATTAGAAATAAAGTTTGCACCTATTATGAGAAGCAGAGGTCAGAGAGTATTATATCATGTAGTTTTAGTTATGATTATAAGAGAAACAGAGAATTCAACCAGATGAAGAGTTTAATGTTTACTTTCTATATATAAATCAGTGGGTTCTGTGATTTGTTTTTCTGTTTCTCTTGAATTAGATCCTTAATTTTTTTTTTTCTTTTGAACTACTGAGAGATGTAGGCTCAAAGCAACCTCTTGGCAATAGACAAGCTTTTCTTCATCAGCTTGCTTGAACTCCTAGGACTTAAAGACTTTATGAAGAGTAGGTTTAAAAGTATTTTGCAGTAGTTTGTCTTACTGTTTTAAAAGGTAATAAGAATGGTGAAATATTTTCTTTTAAAGCTAAGTGAACACACACACACGCAGAAATACTGACATCTGTATTCAAATTTTGTGATATAATCTTCTCACTTGATCTACTCAGGTTTATTTTCACCTTCACAGCTGCTGTGACTAGTGTCACTGCTGTTAAGGTCCTTAACTTACTGGCCTTACTTGTGTTCTCTGTTTCTCTTTTGACCTCTGCACTTGAAACTGTCAGCACTGAAAACTGACAGGTTTTTGCAGAACCAAAGTCCAAGACTCATTTCTCTACTTCCTCACTATAATTATTTCTTCTCACTGTCTCTAAATCAGAAATTAGAAAAAGAAGTGAAAAAAGTATGCATCACTTTAATAAATAACTCACAGTGCAGCCACAATTTTGTTGTTGGTGTCTTTCTGCAGAGGCATTAGATTTGTTTAACAGGGGAGAATGCTGCTGCATTTATGTAGGAGTGGAAGCACTGACCTCTGTGTTCTTTCTCCCTTCCCTGAAGATTTTCAGTAGAACTTTGGTGACTTCATTGTTGTGTCCTTAGAGCAGTCAATATATCTTACCATGTTTTAATGATACTTGTAAATGATATTTACTGTGGAAATTGCCTCCATGAGTTCATGAGAAAGACCTAATTGTAATAGAATAAATAGTGTAATATTGAGAAATGTGGGAATATTCCCACTTTTCTTCAGAATGGCCATTTTTATTGAGTTAGGCTTCCTGGAAAATGCACATTGCCCATCCCACATGTTTTCTGGAGTCTCAGAGGGTAAACAGAAATCTACCATCGAAGTCATGGTAGATTATCCAGAAGATAGTTTCCAATTTAATTTCTTTTCTCACTTTTGACAAGAAAGAGAAAAAATGGTTAGATTTCCACCCTTGACTGTTCTTAACCGTAACAGAACAGAAAGCAAAAGTTCTATACGAATTCTTAACTTCTCTTATGTAAATAGAAGAACAAAGAAAAATTTTTTTAACTACAGAACAAGTGCTCACCTTTTCAAGTAACCAAGCCATAACATGCAAATTTTTGTCTTTTTTACCTGTGATGAAGACCTAATTACCTAACATCCTAAACGAAAGTATAATGAAAACCTTTTTTTTTTTGGAATTCTTCTTTTTATCCCATAGTTTCATCTCTCTATTTTTTTCTCTTTTCACTTTAAGGCATATTTTTCCTGTTCTTCACTTAGTAATAGCAGATGCTGTACTCTGATAAACTTTGTCTCATTAAGTGTTAGTGTCTGGTACAGCCCCAGTAGCCCTGAACAAGACTCATTGGAGGCACAGAGCAGATCGAAAAGCAATTAGCATTCTGGCTTGTGATAATTACCCACAGTATGGGAGGCTTATCCAAGATGTAGTTTCCACTGTGTCTAATAATAGGATTCTTTAAACACTGATATATTTTCATGGACACACCAGTGCTCTCATTTCAATTCTGTCACTTATCTCAGACAGGGGAAATAAACATCCCTCACACATTTTTTTCTGTCATAAAGAAAAGTGCACTGCTGTTCTGACAACTTGTAGTGTCACCTAAAAGTCACCTTGAATCATGTTTTAATCAGCTGGAACAAGGCAACATCTCATTTATTTCTGCAGTTTCCTTGCTCTGCAATGCACTGATTGCCGAGACATAGAAATCCAAATTGAGCTCTGATTAAAATGGAATGAGGATGCAGATGCTACCGTTGGTTCAGAGGGGCACTCTGCTCTGTGCTAGGAAAGGTCAAGGTGATTCAAGTTCCAATTAAAACAGAAAGATTTGCTGCAGTTCATGAATATGTTGCATTGAAACAAGTCTATGCTGTGACAGGTTGAATAATATCTGAATCATTTGTCTTTGATCTATTAGCTTTTATTAGCACAAGAGCTTGCTTAAAAACAAAGTTGGTATTTTTCACATACTGCAGCGAGTTCCAATCCTGATTTCATGAAAGTATTGTTTCAGAAGCCTGGAATTCGTCCACTCCCTCCCATATGTAGGCAGTACTCTGAAGTTGTTTGACGTTTTTGTCAATTTTGATTTACTGTTGATTTTTAACGTCTGGATAAATAATTATTTCAGACACACTCTTATTTCTAACTTAATCTAAAGACAATATATAACTGAATGTGTGATTGTGTAGATGGGCTAGCGATGAGACACTCATGTTGTCTTTAACTCTTAGCTAAATATAGCTAAAGATGAAATGATTACAATAATAACCCACATCACACAGAGATTTTAAAAATAGACACCAATGGTTGAGTTGCAGTATACAGAAATCAAAGCTCACTTATACACTTGGTCTTTGTCTGTTACAAGACAATACATTTATTGGTAGCATTTTACAATTGACGGAATTGCTTACTAATTCAAATGCACTCCTGTAAACTCTATGGCTACAAATATGAAAGAAACAACATTATATTATTCTTAGCTGCAGAAAACATGTTTTGAGCTTTCAGAAAACAGTTCTGTCATATTATTGAGCTAGAAAGTGTAACAACACCAAGTGATTTTAAAATTTACTATCTGGAACCTTCCAGGAAATGGCAATGGGAAAAGACTTACGAGTGAGCTAATTTAAACACCGATTCTACTTGGAGACTGATGTGAACACATTGGAAGAACATGCTAGTTCTGTTGGTTTTGTTTTTTGTTTTTTTTGAGCATATTGACAATATTGATAATATTGTTATGTGACATTTTTCTGAATTAGTAACTGTTGCAAAATACAGTACAGTCTTAGTGCAACTCCTTACCCTTACACCAGAGGAGGCAATAAGGAAGGGGACTAAACTACATCTGGCACTGCTTCATAAACTGAGATTGAGATTGGAAGAGCGAAGACATATTAATGAGTAAAACAAGAGAGCTGCTCTCCCTTTGCAGACCAAAACCATGCAAAATCATGCAGGAAAATGTTAGCACCAAAGAAAAACCCTTGTCAAAGATACCCATGGAAATGGATTTCTGAATGAAGTGCTGACCCAGTTACAGACAGTGATTTCTGAAGGAAGGGGAGTTTGCATGCAAGGCCACAAGGAACCACAGCATGTTCCCACAGACTCTGTCCTCCAGGGAGCTGGGGAATCACAGCTTTCTGGCAACCTGCCAGTGTTCCCAGAGAGCAGTCATGTGTGCTCCTGTCCTTGAGAAGTGCAGGGAGACTGCTTAGAGGAAGAGCTAATGGAGGCGCTCTTAACCTTACTTACTCTAAGGATAGATCACAAAGGTGATTTTTCTTTTTCTTCACAGTCTTTAAACTCATTTGGTCTTTTCTTTCAGACAACCTGGCAGTTGAAAGGTTCAGTCTTTCTGTATGACTTCGTTTGGTTAAGTAGCTTAGCTTTCATAGGCCTAGGTGTGGTGAGATCATAGACTTTGGCTTACCTGTAGTTTCAGTCCTTAACCAAGATCATTATTCAAAGAAAATAGCATTTATGCTGTGTTAGAAAATTAAACTTATCCATCAAACATTTGTTGAGTGGTCTACCATTGACAAAAACTACAGTCCCTAAACAACCAAAATCAGCTCTGACCTGGGTAGGCTTGGGAAGACAAGTTAGAAGTGAGTATGGCGGTAAGCAGAAGGTAACTAGTGGCCCATAGTGCCTCTGAAAATCTTTTCCTTATCCTATAACTATTTTTGACTTTATAACCCACCTACCATGTCTTGTTGAAATGTTTGAGGATGTTAAATTATACCTCATTTTTCTAGATGATCACATAGATAAAAACAGATTCCTTGAATCTGCAGACACTAAAAAAAGGGAAGTCCATTCATTTTTTAAATAGATGTTTGCTTATGCTTTACTCAAAATCTGTAGCATTTCTCATCCCTCTTCTAGAATATCAATAAAAAATATTTACCACACAGGCATTAGTATTAAATATTTCTATCCATATTTGAATATGGATACAAATATTCTACCCATTTATCACTAATGATAAATTAAATGTGTTGAATATTAATGACAGTGACCAAACCATATAATCCAAAATTTTACTAATGTAATACCTGATAGTTTAATAGTACTTAAGGGCTTTAGTTTTGAGGCCAACTTCATACTTTTTATAATTCAATAGTAATGGATATTCAGCTAGCTTTTTCAGTGATTTTCCACTTTACTGAGGCTATAAACCATTAGTAAATGAAGTTGTCTAGAATTAATTTTCTGACTCTGACAGCAAGTAGCATGCTATCATTTTTATAGGTACTGTCCTTCCACACTGCATTCCTTTGGGTTCATATCTGTACCCTTGTATCTTATTGTATACCTTTCCATGTCAACAGAGCACACTTCCCTCACAGTGTAACTCCCTTCCTTTGAAAAAACACATAATCTGCTCCAGGTTGGCTACTGTCAACAGTCTCTGGACCATGCGATTCTCTACTCTTTGTACCAGTGTTGTCTGGGAAGGTGCTAGTTAGGCATGTTCCATGCCAAAGCACAGGCCAACAGTTAGCCAGTAGGTATGATCATATGCCACCACTTAAGGCTAGGACCTGGCCAGGTATACTTTACTAGGATAAACAAAGCCTGAGGGTCCAAAAATTTCATTACTTTTTTTCTTTTTATCACCCTAGTAAAATAATAATGTTAAACTTGAAAATTTTTTAAAAATTGTGGTAGCTGTATTTTTCTTCATCTTAAATGTCTTCAAAAGTTTTATTTTATCAAAAGAATTTATGAAATCCTGGCTGTGATTTCCCACAGCCTGAAAAAAAAATCCATTTCCCTTCAAATACTGTAATTATCATTGCCTATAATCAGGGAGGAGTTATATGGACCAATGACACACTGAGTTTCTTCAAAATGCTTGTGACCCATGTGTTTAAAAAATAATATTTCATTCTGTATTAAAGATTTTGTGTTTTATTAGGTAGAGAGGAGAGTGGGACATGAAAATCTGACTTTAATTTTACTTGTATTTATTACAATTTATAAGTCTGGATAACTTTAATGTTTGTTTTACTAGCAATTACTGTCAAGCTTATACACAGATGGTGCACTGTTCCTCTGTTACAGAAAGGACCTCTCTCTAAAAAATTAACAGCAACACTCATTCATTATATGCTGAATATTCAAAATTCCAGTCGCTTAAGAAAGCTGATATTAAACCAATTTTATGTAAGAAATTGCCCTAATCTACCACTCTCCATTTGCTGCTGCTATTTTACTTGCAAACGCTGAATTGCAGCTTATAAATTAAGATGTATAATTTTACTTACTAAACAAAAGTTTGTGAACTCAAAGCTGCATTAAAGTGCCTGCTCTATTACAGATTTCTTACAGAGCTGAGGTTAGAGAGCACTTCATTACAGACCCTCAGGTGATTTTTGCTGAATCTGATAGAAGTTAAATTTGTTATGCACTTTTTATTACAGGCCTTAGCCTCATCAGTTATTTCTAAGATGTCACTTAAAACATGTCTTTTGAAACTGAATATTGGGATAGACAAACAAAACCCCCAGATCTGCAGGAGTTTTATTTTTCTTTCCACCCTGCTAGCTATTAGCCATGTTGTATTTGAGTTCAGAATGTCTATGTCACAGAGAAGCCCTGATGAACTTCTGATGCTTGTTTTGATGCTGAAAAAACCTCGGTATGAAAGGAACTGCTAAGAGAGTTTGTTCTTTTAGCAGCAAAGGTATTTATTTGAGCAGCGCTGGAAAGCCAGCCAACTCTTGTTGGACAAACTAGCTTCGAATCAACAGTGCAAAATGAGCTATTTTCTATGTTTCACTACATGATTACAACATACAATTTTGCATATTAGTAAGATTACAATATCTGTTTATGCATATTAATGACTAGGCAGAGTCTGGGCGTAGCCTTTCAGAATCTTCATTTGGCATCAGGATTAGGTGGTCTGGTCTTCGGCCTCACTCTAGGGGTCTTTAACTCCTTTTCTTCACCTTGACCTCTTCAGCCTTCATTGTTCATGACCTAGTCACTGAAGCTGGCAGAAACTACTGCCTTAAGGCCATTTTGCTCTATTCAAATGTCTACATTGTCATGATTAACAGCGCTAGGTTGTTTGTATAAAGTTTTCTAAGATCAGGTCCAGTGGTTTGAACAGAACACAACTCCATGTTCTCTGATAAACTCAAGCAAGGCAGGTTCTGAACAGCTTCTACTGATCTGGTTAACCATTTCTGGGGTTCATCCTTGTTTCAGTTTCAGCTGGAGCTTGTTTGGTGCACCCTTGCCACAAAGGCTCCATAAAGGGCCCCTCTAAGACACTGAGGGTGGTGATGTTTTTCTGAAGTGAAGAGTTTTGGCTTGTGACTCTCCAAATCATATCCTCATATGTAAATGGATGTGAAAGAGTTGTTGTTTCTTGAAATATCTGCAATTTTATTTTGCCAGAGACTCATGCAGGCCCAGATTCTGCATCTCACAGTGTACTTGTATTTTGCTGAAGCAAATGAGCTTCTACCTCTTTATCTCACACATTAAGGTCTATCTTATTTGAAGAGAAAATCTGTTCTTTTGTGAAAATTTCTACTGTGTAAAAACTGTACTTTTTGGGTTTTTTCTATATAGAAGAAAATTTTTCATACTCTCTTGGAAACTATGGGCTGATAACTTAATGCACATGATTGCTGCTGTAATTTTTTCTTTTCTGACACTACTCTAAGATAAGAAAAGACTAGATGCCCAGTCCTTTTATATTTCTTTTGGGCTTGCAGGAGCTTTCAGATAAAACTTCAGTAATTTAGAAAGAGCAGATTGATATAAAATAAATCTCAACTTTGATTACTTCAGCCTTGCACACTTTCCACAATAACTGCATATTTCCATCTTTCCTTTGAATTTTGGAAAAGCACAAAGGATATAGGACAAGTTTCTACTTACAAAGATGATTGTTGATTAATTCAGTGTGTAAACAATATGATGAATGAAATATTTCAATGGGATGTTTTGAAATAACTGAACAAACTGCTGAAAATCACATCAGAGGTGTTCTTGTAAGACTCAGAATTTTTCTTTATTCTTCTAAAGATTCAAAAAGAAGAAAGAAGTACTGTTGATAGGGGCAAATATTAAAAATAAGGCTATGGATCACCAGCTGACATAAAGTAATACAGGCCCTTTTACTTTGAAATTTTAGAATGCATTTAAACTTAGTTGAGACTCTGACCCTCTAAGTTTTTCTGCTTTCAAGTGTTGTACAGTATAACCTTGCTTAAATTTATTCTCATGAAACTTTCTTGATTGAATGAAAAATAAATTATGTGTTGAATAGACTGAGAGATGAATGTGTAGAATGTACTACTCTACAGAAAATCTATGCCTCTTTAACAGTCTCCAGCTCCTTTTTTTTTTTTTTTTTTTACAGAGCACTCAGTTATGACATAACCTTACTCCTATGGTCTATGTCCTGAGTTAGAACAGAATTAGTTTGGTGTTAAATGCTTTGGAAAATTTGTATAAGATATCTGGTTATGTTTTATTATTGAAAAAGCTTTTCTAAAATTCTTAACTTTTTAATAACACTTTTAATTAATGGACCTTTTGCCTGGGAGTATATCTGCATCTGTAGTACTTCTACAGAGAAAACAGAATTATATAGGGTCATTCAGAAAGAAACATATACCTAAATATAACTATTTTCTTTTCTTCCAGAAACACTCAGTTATTCATCAATGTACCTAATTAGTCCCAAACTTTAAAGAAATATCGCTTTGAAAATGTGTCATGACACAGACCAGGGAAATGGAAGTAATTTTTTATCTAAAGTTAGATAAAAATTTAAGGTCACTAGATAGCACAAAAAACAAAACAAAACAAAAACAGCTAATTTAGATACACAGAATTTCTAAGTCTACAGTGATTTGCTTTGGTAAATCCAACATATTCTCATTCAGCAGAAAAGAACAAAGAATGTTTAAACAAAGGGTCACTTGGAAGGAGGATGGACGAAATGTATATGTATACATATATCAGACTGTGATGGAGAGACTTTAAGTATGTCTAACACCACAGTTGTACAAATTTAATGAAGGTTAATGAAAGTTCATGCTTCATATCACAAGAAGATCACTTTCTAGGGCCAGAAATCTTTTTTCCCTTCTCCAGCCCTGTAAATACTGGCTAGCTGGATACATGTGAAGAGTTAAATCACCAATTATCCTTCAAGTAGAAAAACATGGATTTTCTCCTTATTATGCTGTTTTACAAGACTGAATACTCTGACCTGTTTAACAGCTCATAGAGATGTACAATGTGTCATCTTCATGGGTCTAAGAGAACAAGAACATAAGTGGGGGATATACACTGTAGCTCTACCTCTGGTCTAAAAAGGGCCTTCTTAACACATCTTCTGAGTCACATGGGAAAGCTCAATCTGTTCTTCTTGTTTTACAACAATATATTGCAAAACATGCAAACATGTAATGTTTAAATATAAAAGCTATATTGTAAAACATGTACCTAACTCTGAAATATATGACTTCTCTATGAGTTTCAGCAGTCCCTAAGAACGTGCCTATAAACAAGTTTGGTTATGTTTTTTTGTGTTTTTGGGTTTTATTTGTTTTTTTTTTTTTTTTTTTTTTTTGTTTTTTTTTTTTTTTTTTTTTGTTTTTTGGTTTTTGTTTTTTTTGTTTGTTTGTTTGTTTTGTTTTGTTTGTTTTTTGGTTTGTGGTTTTTTTTTTGTTTTTTTTTTTTTCCCCCTGGTCTTCTTTGTTATCAAGACATAAAGTGAACTTCTGAGTCTTCGTCATAATGGACCATTGCCAAATGTAATAACTAGTAGTGGAGTTCATTCGTAATAATGGCTTTCTCTGAGTGACAAAAGATGATACACAACTTGTAGCTTCATTAGGAATTTAATAACTCAACCTCTTAGAAAATTCTTAATATTGTAGAAGATATTCCAAGCCTTCATCTAAAAATACAAAAAGTTTTGCCTTCATCTTAGAAATTAGTTTGCAGCATAATAGTGTTCTGAATTACCACTGAAACTTTGATTTGTGCATGTTACTTTTTTTGCATTTATTTAGATATGCAATTCTGCTAGTCAAGTATATCTCTTTTTTATTTTCTGGTCAGTAAAATTAAGAGTTTGCAAAATTACTATTCTCCAATGGAATGTAGCATAGAAATTTCATATGTTCTTTAACTTTTTTTTTTCCTCAAAGGGAATTTTTTTTTTAACCTCATCAGTTTTGACACTCACAGGGGAGTGTTATCCTATTAAAATGATTTTTTGTAAATATACCAGATGGCTTTATTTTATTTTTTTTTAATTATTAATATTTGCTGGGAAATACAATATAGACAATACAATAATGAAGAACCTTTCTCCAAAATTTTGGTAATATTAGCATTTATTTGAAATACAAAGGGGGAAAAAAACCCTGTATTTTAAAGAACATCCTTGATCCAGTCATCCCCCAAAAAAGCCCTCTGAAGTCTCTGTGTTTCAAAGATTTGTGTAACATTTTGGATGATTGATTTCACTACCGGTCGCATAGAATTGATAGTTAATTTAGAAAAGCAGTACTGAGCACAAAAATGAAAAGCTTTAACAGAGGTCTTATTTTTTACTATGAACCTTTGTGAAAAAGAAGTGTTTTGCTTTAAACCAATTATGTATATTTTCAATCTAGATTTGAGACAATTTGGAGGGGTGGAGATCTCAGACAGAAGTCTCCTTCCTCAGATTCAATACTCTTGGTTCTCTCCAATACAGAGAGAGAGATCAAATATGCCTGGATGCAAGTGAAACAAACAAACAAACAAAAAAGTAACAAAAAACCCTCTTTACCAAGAACCAGATGGTGGCTGACCTCCACCCACACATTAAAACTTGGCAGGAATGGTTTGGAGGGTTAATGCTAGAGTGAGACTGCAGTGACGGCACAGGCAGTTGGAGCAGGGTGGCAGAGCCCCAGGTGACTGGAAGGACCCACAAGACACCCACTGGATTCAGTGATGAGACCTGGTAGTTGGTCGGATGGTGGTTGTAGTCCTGATCCCCTGAGCTGGTGATAGAAGGTCTAGGTGGTAGAAGTCCCCATGGAGTGAGGAAGGAGATCTGTGATCTGCTGAGTGAAGTCTGAGTGTGGTCTTTTATTGGGCTCAGGGCAGGTGGGAATGCCTCTGGTACCTCCTCTGGAGAGGGAAGTTCTTCAATGGATGATTGATACTGGATCACAGGACATTTCAAGAGTCTTTGACACATTCTAAGATGTTAAGACTGCCTGTTATGTCAGCACAGGTGGATTCATTATGGCCATCAACAGCAGAGAAGAATATCTTCAGGCCATGTGTGTGAATTGTCCTCCCCAAGGGCAGTTATCACAGATGACTCATTTGTGTAAGAAACAGCACCCAGCTCGCAGCCTGAGGTGGCAGGTGTTCACGCTCTCAACACCTGGATTGTCTGAGTCATCAACAGTCCAGTCTTTTCACACCTGTGGATAAGTTCTCCTAGGATAGTAGAGTACCACCCCTATCTTAAATCCCTCCCCACAGCCTAAATTAGTAGGCATATTATGGGAAAATGGAAAAAAGGTGGGTAACAGAGTCTTTGTGTAATCCAGAACAATTTTCTAAGCCAGTAAAAATGTAAAGAAATGTACAAGTTATTCAGTGAAAAGTCTGTGTCATCTGTACATCCCTGGGAACAGAGGTTTTACAAAATGTGTATTTTTCTTTCTAGTAACATCTAAGGTAATAGTGCTTTTCTTTTCAAAGCTATTTCCATAGATTCTAATTGCATATTTTTTCTTGTAATGTATTTTAAGACATTCATAAACTTAAGCTGACTGAAAAGATCTGCAACCATAAATAGGTTTTTCTTAATAACAGGCTTCACATAAAATGTGATCTCACATACGCAATGCAGCATTACTTATTAAAATAATGTCTTAGGTCAGAGCTGGGTTAGTTTCTCTGTTTTTTTTGGAATTTTAACCATATTATGGACAAAAACATTCTGTCTAGAAATCTTTTTATAAATGGCAGATGTCAAGCTCCATTTTTGGCTATATTGCCCCATTAGTTTCCAGTAACACAGAAATGTGTTTTAAAATATCTTCAAGCAGTGATCCAGGAATTCAGACTGACACATCAAAAATAACCTTTCTGGGAAGAAAATAGGTTTTTAAACCAAAGAATTGCATAGAAATCATTCTGGTCTCCAAACTGTTTGATAAATTGTTGCTGCATATTTGGTGAGTCAGTCAATAAATACCATTGTTGAGAACAGTCACATTTTCTGTGTCCTGTCACTTTGCAGCTTACTTTTTTATTTGATAGCTTTGTCTCTAGAAGTTCATTGTATGTTTCTGTAAAAAGAGTCATATGGTTATAAGTTGGAAACTGGGAAACTGCCTTTTATTTTTTTCATAGCCCTTTCTATGAGAAGATTAAACTCCCAGTAGAAACACTTCCATCTGTTTATTCCTGTGTATGAAAACTAGAAAATGAACAACACAAGAAGTCAGTATTACTTTTCATGTTCCCACCAGGTGTTCAGCTGAGATGTGTTTACCTATGTACATGTAAACACATTCATGTATCAAATGTGTGTTTATTTATTGTGGATTTTTTTAGCTTAGGAGGGAATTTCCTTCCAAAGCTGTCAGTATCTCTGGTTTGTTTTCTTAAAAAATTCGCAGTATTGACTGATACCGTATTTAGCACACAGAACTATTATGTCTTTCTATTTATAAAAACTTAATTAGTCAGAGAATGCAAGATACTTTTGTCTGACCATAAAAATTATAGCTTTTTTTTTTTTAATCTTGTCATTTGCAAATATCATGTTAATAGACACTTGAATTAAGGCATAATAATTTGAGTAGTTAGTTAATTTGACTCATTCATATGGCATTACTTTATGTCAAAGCCATACCACTGAAAACACCTTTCTGATTTACAGATGCTAAAAGAAAACCTTATGTTCAACTGGAGCAAAAGTACCCCTTTTCTGAGTGGTGATGACATATTCAAATGATGTTCTTATAATTTTAAACAGAAAGTTCATTTTTTCCTCAATATCAGCATTTTCAACACTGAAATACAAATTTAATATATACAAAAGCTAGATAATTCAATGCTCATTGAAGCCTCTCAAGAGAAAACCAGCCTTCAAGAAACCAGGGGTTAAAGCACAAAATAAAAAGCATTACAGAAAAGCTTAGCATTAGGAAAACACGGAGGTAATAAATTGTCTAAAAGAACAGAGCATACTGACAGAAGAAGACACTAAAACCATAGAATAAGCACAAACATAGATAAAGAAGCATCAG
>JAWWTY010000077.1:73798836-73818039 GCA_035222235.1 Margarornis squamiger | reverse complement strand
ACAAGCAAGTGTTGCAATGTAATGAATATGCATATGTAATGATGTAACCCATACTCAGAAATCGTATAAAAGAGCTGTGCTAATTGTTAACGACGGAGCTCTTTGCCCAGGGTGACCTGGAGAGCTCCCCAACGCGTTGCAAATAAAATACCTCCTGCTCTGAGCATGAAACTTTGTCTCTAAAGCAGTCTCTCTGTGCCTTTTGGGGCAAATTCGGTAACACATTAAATTCTCACTGAACTTAGGAGAAATCACTGAGCCTAAAACTGAGAGAAAAGTCAATTTATGGGAGTAAAGTATAAGAACCCTTGTTTCGTGGAATATAACTGGTGAGCTAACAATCAGAGATACAATATACAAAAATTATTTCACTGCATCTTTCCTTATTAGCACCAATTCAACAGGACACGAGTAAGAGACAGATATTTAGGAAAAATGTTCCAACACGAACTAGCCTATAAATCCCAAACGATTTCTCTGAAAATTACCTAGTCACAGCATAAGCTATTTTGACAAGGCAAGGTATACATTTTAGTGTTTTTTCTTATTAGCTACCTCTGCATTGGTTCCTCTGTGTAAACTGCAGGTAAAAGAATTTTTGTGGTTTCAGCTGGAAAAGACTTTGTAAAAGGGCAACTGATGTAAAGAGCTGCTGATTACTGAGGCTGTTTGTCTTCTAGGCTGAATACAAGTGGGACTAGAAATCAATACAAATAACAAAGCAATGTGAAAAGACTTTAGTGGAGTCTATATAGTTCCAGAGGGAGCTTCTGGTCCTTCCCTCAGTGATATATTAAGACTCTTGATGTAAATAGTTTTAAGGAACTATTTATAAGTGCTTCCCCTGTCAAAGAAAAATAGAGGATTTAAATGCCAGTATAACTAATTTGCCTTCCTGGAGAAATCCTTCTGGTTGTTGTTTTTTTTTTTGGCTATTTCTTCATAGGAATCATGACTAGAAAACAGAAGACAGCTGGGGTCAGGGGCAGAAGCTTAATAGTGAACGGGGATCACTTGAAACAGTATTTCTTAAATGGAAGAGAATACAAAGTTCTATAAAGAATTACAGAGGATGAAAATGGCATCGGTATATATGGAAAAGGAAATGACCCAATCAAATGAGTCTTCCTTTTCAATTCATGGAAGATGAGCTCTGAAACATAAATGTTGCTATCACAGAGAAGAATGCTATGAGTATGTTGTAGTAATTAGTCTCTAGTTTCTCTAAGATTTGTTTTAAAATTATTTGGATCAGGTTCTTAACACTTATATGTGGCAGTAAATGGAAGTTCTTCCTTTGACTTTGATTTTCCAGATGTTCACAAGAATTTTTCACTTTTTCCACTCCTGAATTTCAAAAGCAACAGCTCAATTTTCGGCTACAGATTAAAGCAGTATTAAAAATGACTCTTGTCTTGATATGTATATGTATCAACACATTTAGCACATTTCTTTTCCCTACCAGACTGTTTTTACTGTTACTTTCAACTTGCCTGAATGGAAGGAAAATATTTGGGTATAAACAGATGGTGTTAGCTAGTGAGAACTACTTCCAGTGACAACATAATGTTAACAAACTGAATGTCTTAGTAGATTTCCATTCTAAGATAAAAAAAAAAAAAAAAAAAAAAAAAAAAAAAAAAAAAAAGAATAAATATTTTTAATATGAACTATTTTTGGTGGAGTGAGCACTTTATACTGAAGTACCTGCAGTTTGTGGCTATCCGATTCTTGGCAATGAAGTACTAACTCTTCATATCTGTAGGTGGGCAAGCATAATTACTTCAATAAGGACAGTGATTTAAAAGCCTTAACTAATGATGAAAACCTTGAGACATCCCTTATCAGTTTACAGAGAGTTTACAGAGACAGAGAGTCTCATAGACTACTGAGAAACCAAGAGATAAAAGAATTTGTTTCAAGTTAATCATAGATACAAAGCTATTGTTGTTTAAACCCAGCTGGCAACAAGGCCTGACACAGGCATTTGCTTGTTCGTCCTTCAGTCAAATGCAGAAGAGAATCAAAAGGGTAAAAGTAAGAAAACTCATGGGTTGAGATAAAGACACTTTAATAGGTAAAGCATAAGCCATTCACACAAGCAAAGCAAAACAAGGAATTCCTTCTCAACTTCCCATAGGAAGGCAGATGTTCAGTCATCTCCAGAAAGGCTCCAAGGGCTCTGTCACACATAACAGTGACTTGGGAAGGCAAAAGCCATCACTCCAAGCAACCCCCTTTCCTTCTTCTTCCTCCGCATTTATATGCTGAGCATGATGCCGTATGGTATCACTTGGGTCAGTTGAGATCAGCTGTCCCAGTTTTTTTCCCTCCTGATTTCTTATGCACCTCCCCAGTCTCCTCATTGGCAGGGCAGTGAAAGAAGCAGAAAAGATTTTGGTTCTGTTCAAGTATTGCTCAGCAATAACAAAAATATGTTCATTGTCAACCCTGCTCCCAGCACAAATCCAAAGCATAGCCCCATACTAAGTACTGTGAAGAAAATTAACTCTACTTCAGCCAAAACCACCACATCTGGATTTATATTTTCGTTGTGAATGGCACATAAGCTTCATACATTCCAGTGTAACATCCTTCATAAAGGCCTTCCAGAGAAAAATGGATTAGGATTTCCTGTGGGTCTGCCTTAGTAGACCTTTGCTATAGATTTGAATGCACCAGATTTGGATTAACAATTAGAAAGGTCAGAGCTCAACTGAGACCTGAGGCAATGTTCAATATATTGACAGCAAAGGACAGAAGATGTTCCCTTGAATGCAGAATGTCCACCTGAACCATTCTGAAAAAAGTAGGTCAAACAGTAAACTGTTACCTAAAGACACTTGAATTCAGAAAACTCTGTTGGATTGTAACTCACTCCAAGTGCTGACTGAAGGAAAGGCTGACAGTTGTTTTGGAAAGGGCAGGTTGCTTCCTGTACAGTTCTTAAAGGGCTAAACTCAGAAAGGGATGGACCATCACTTGGAAGGATGAACTTTTGTTTTCAAACAATAGTGTGGATAACTGCGTCACTCTGTCCTGTACATGTAAAAGGCTGATGGTAGCTGCACTCAAACTCATCAGCTGACAATGTCAGCAAGATTCCTGATAGCAGGTGGAAGAAAAAAAAAAGTGTTTTTTTTTTCTGTGCTATTCAGGCAACAATGAAGTACTACATGGCCCTAGAGACTTTGCTGAGATGGGTGACCAAGAAACAGCAATCAAGGTGCCAGGTAGGTTCTGCTGCAGCAGATACCAGTTCAGTAATAGCAGCAGTAAGACTGCACCAGCAGCAGCAATTTACATGAACCCTTAATAGAAAAATTTCAAATGGCAGCTTTCCATATTTCTGTATTTTATTATTTCTGTATTTTAATCTCAAAACTGAATTTATCATTTCATTTGATACGAGGCCTATAATCTACATGAGTCAAATTTCTGAGAGTTCGTCTGGATAAGTGAAATTTAAACCAATGGTGGCCAGTTCTCCAAAAGCAAGAGGAGGAAAGCAAGCCATTGTGGGATTTCTGAGCATTTACATACACATTATATATATATATATATATATACACAAATGTGGCTTGAAAAAATTTGGTTTTTAAGCTTTCTAGCAATCAACACAGGTTGATTCATATGAAAAAATATAAGGAAACCCCACAATTTTTAGATTTTGTATCATAGTGCCTAAACGTGCAAAACAAATGACAATAGAAAACAGAAATTTTTATTTTAAATTAAATTAGATATCTGCACCAAAGGAATCATTTTATATACTCTCTCTGTAGATGTCAAAATAACTTCAGAAAGTTTGGATTGTTTTAGTTTGTTTTTTTCTGTGGACTCCAGATGTAGGTCCAGCTTGGGGAACACAAACCATCATATTCTCTGCTCACTGTAACTACTGCATTTTTTTTTCCCCACAGCTGTAGCTCAGCTAGATTATTCTAATTACATAAGAATTAGCTTTTTAATTATGTAGAATTGTCTTAGTGTTATAGACAGCTATAAAATGGCACAATTTTTCAGAAACTCTGTGATTGGCAATTACTCTGCAATGCTGTCTAGACAGAAAGCAGTATTTCATTACAAATTGTTTTAGTGTGACAGAGTTTGTCTTGAGTATTTTTATATTTATTTATTCTATATGAAAGTGAAAGAGTACGTATGTCTTCACAGCCTACCACAAACTTTCATGCAGATAAATCTCATGGTAAATTGCTGAAAGAATTTTCAAACTTGAACAAATAGTATTGCTTATACTGAAAATATAAAACTGAGATCAGTGCAGGTTTAAGTGTGACTGTAAGAAATGGACTACTATTTAATCTGCTCAGTGGAGAAGATGTTGAATATATTCATAGTTTGTTCATAGCAGGAATTTAAATGCCAGGATTTTTGCCTGTCATATTTAAAATTTATTTGAAGATGAGTTGGTAATAATGTTACTTCAAGTCAGCTCTAGGAAAATGAGAGAAAAGTAAAAAAGAAAAAAAAAAGATAGTTGAGTAATAGTCCAACCTATATGCTAAGAAAACATGATTAATTTCTACCAAATCTTCTTATCACCCTGGAAACTGTTAAAATTACAAGAAAGATAGCAGACTATGTGTTCAGTAAAAGACAAACACAGTCTAAATTAAATTATGCCTAAAAGCACTTTAACAAAACTGGACCTATGCTGTTATTATTTGATGAGGTTACTCTACCCAATGTCAACTAAAACTCATTAAATGAGCACCAAATAACTGAGGTCAAAATGAAGAACTAACTTTCTTGAATGTGCTACTGAGCATTTCCGAAATTCCAGCTCTCAAGCAACACTGAACTTTGACCATGCAGTACATTTGTTGTTTGGCTTGTTAATATTTGTTTTGGTTTTTCCGTAGCTTTTTACTCCTCATCCTGTCCTAGTAGCTTGTTTTTCTTTTCTTTTTAGGATAGTGGGTTAGTCAGGTAATTGATTTATTGGGTCTTTTTTTTTTTTTTTTTTTTTTTTTTTTTCCCTAATTAAAGGTGCTTTCAGGTCCTTACGGTACCTTCCAGGAGATTCTGCAGGCATTGCCTATATTAAAATAGAATACAATAATTTTAGTTCAAAGGAACCTAAAATGATCATCTAGTTCAAGCACCTGACCACTTCAGGGCTGACCAACATACACTATTATAGATATTGTCGAAATGCCTCTTCAACACTAACAGTCTTGGAGCATCGACCACCTCTCTAGAAATCCTGTTCCAGTGGCTGACCATTCTCTCTAAAGAAATTCTTCCTAATTCTTCCTTGGCACAGCTTTTGACCATTATTCCACATCTTATCACTGACTACAAATAAGAGCTCAGCACTTCCCTTTCCTCTTCCCTTCCTCAGGAAGCTGTGGCAATGACATCACACCTCAGCCTCCTTTTCTCCAAACTGGATGAAACCAAATTCCTCAGCTGCTCCTCATAGGACATTCCATCCAACCCTTTCACCAGCTTTGTTGCCCTCCTCTGCTGCACTTCACATCCTACACTTCCAGTCTGATAGAAAGCTTTTCCAGTTGTAGGGTGGGACTCCGTCTGGTTTTCCTTAGCACTTATCAGAGGTTCTCAAGAATCAGTTCCTGAACAGCAGAGTGCTGTGCTGTAAACTGTAATGATTAAGGGTCTGCAACAAATTTATTGCCCAGTTACAGATACCTAGCATCATTTGAAATGCAAAGGGTGTCCAGACAGGGTTCTGGACACCTTCAAAGGGACCCTAGGCCTGCTGCAGGTCCTGTGAAATACCAGGCAGCCTGTGGCAATATAACTTGCGTAAATGCTCTACTGGATTTTGGCTGCGATAAGAGTCATAGCAGCTCATGTGGTGCTGTGTTTTGGGTTTGTGACCAAAGCAGTTTTGGTAACAGGGATGCTTTAGGCACTGCAGAAGAGTGCTTTTCTGCCTCTCACCCCTTCCCACCAAGAAATAGGCTGGGGGTGCACAAGAAGTTGTGAGGGAACACAGCTGGGACAGCTGACCCCCCTTGACCCAGGGGATATTCCATACCATATGACATCACGCTCAGCACACACAGCTAGTGAGGATATTCAGAGTAATGGTGTTTGTCCTCCCAAGTAACTCCTGAGCTTGATGATGTCCTGAATTCCTGGGTATAGCTGAACACCTGCTGGTGGGAAGACGTGACTGAATACCCCATTTTGCTTTGCTTGTGCATGGCTTTTGTTTTCCCTACTAAAGTTTCTTTATCTCAATACAGAAGTTTTCTCACTGCTACCCTTCCCCTTCTCTGCAGTCCCACTTTGGGAAAGTGAGTGAGTGGCCTTGTGGGGCTAATGTGCATGCTGGACTTAATTCACACAGAATTGTTATGGTTTGAAACCCAAATTAAGCATGTATGTCCATTTACTGTGATGCAGATGGATGGGGGATGATATCTGATACACTGTCTCAAAAAAAGTTTTCCTATCTCTGTGAAGACCCTGGAGAATATTCAAAGTTCACAGGCCAAGTTATATCCTCCTTCACAGAGGGTTCTTAAAATTTACAAGAGTACAAATTTAAAATCCAAAACACTTAAGTTTAATTATAGATATTAGACATCTAATCAAATTTGATAAATAAGTTTTAATTTTCCTTGTTGACTGCATACAAATTGTAAATTATAAAGAATAGTTTGCATCAGTTTACTAGGATTTACTTGCTTAATTCTACAACATTTTAGTTCAATTGGGAATTACGAGGATTACTTACATGTATGATGATGCAATTAATGTCATTGTATGTAGAAACAGAACTGTTACAAATGACAGTATGATTTAAAGATTTAAAAATATGTATTTCAAATACTCTTGTTCTGAAAACAGGTCTTCTTTACTTCATTCTTAATCCTTCTCCAATCCCAGAATATTAACAGAATTATTTCTTACTATGTATGCTGAGTTTGGAATTGAGGAGACAATGATTGATTTGAAAAGTCTTTGTAAATATATGTATAAAATCAAATTCAACATTGTCATAAGGTAATATGTCATAAAAGAATGAACTGAAAAAGTAAAAGAAGATATATCTTTTTCACTTCAGGAAAGATGTATTAGAGGCCAGTAAACTTGCACAAACCAGAAGGTTAATAGTATAATATATGTTCCAGTGTGCTTGTGGTCCAAAGCAGGACTGGGCCACAGAGGAATGTCAGAAGAAGAAAGCTAGCTATCCTGGACAAGGGAGGGAGACAACTGCAAGATCACTCACCTCCTAGCAGGGAAGAGGAAGAAGAAACACTTCACAAATCTTACACTCTTGTGAAGGGGTCAGGATGCCAACACTTGCTGTAACTCCCACCACTTACCCTCCACACATGTGTGCCTTCACACAGTCAGGTTCTTTGGATGAAGGAGCACTTGAAGGCTAAGCATAACCCAAAGTCAGAGGGTAGAGATTAGGAGGAGATGAGTGGATGGGAGGAGACAGAATGGATTTAATTCCTATATTAAACTTTGTGGTTAGTGATGCCTCTTTGTCTGATTTTGCAGCCTTGAGTCATCTGCTTTTTGTTTGTTTGTTTGGTTTGGTTTGTGTGTGTGTGTTTTACTGAAAACCTGAGGAAAGATAAGACAGTTTTTTTGCCTTGGTCTTGCTGTCAGAATGCAAGTCCAACCAGGAAAACATTGGCATGGAGAGGAGGCAGCAGAGGTGCTGACACTGTGACAACAAAACCTGAGCAAGAGATAAAAGTGGCAGCCCTGATGTTGAGAGGTGTGGGAACCATTTTAAAGACCCAGGTTGGTGCTATATAGTTTCAGGCTCTGGTCATAGTCTGAGGAGATTAGAGATCTCTGTTTCATGTTCTCTTCTGTGACCTGATTGAGTCCAGGTGTTTGGTTTCTTTGGCAGATTTTTTTCTGTGAAAGGGCAGAAGGCTAGGTACACCTGTAGAGGAGAAAAGGGAGGGAAAAAAAGCAAGGAAGGATGCCCACTCTGCTGCTACATGAGCTCCCAGGGCTGAACTAAGGGGTTATAGAACAGGGACCAAAGCCCTGGGGCTGGGCTTCTGTCACAGAGGTTCTTGAAGTGTAACTATCCAGAGCTTCCACTGCACGTAAAAAAAGTATATAAAGAAAAGAAGAGAGGAGTATGACATGGTAAGAAGGGTACCTTAAAAAGGGAGCGGGGTGAGAGGGAGGGGAAGGTTTGAAACAGAGGATCACCAGGTGCCCTTGATACATAAAGACTGCAGTGGTACAGAGTTAACTCTGCAAGTTAGGAGATACGACAAATCATTGATTATTGATACCAACCTGTATTAAGGACTGTGGACTATGTGAATGAGTCAATCATGCTAGCGGTAGGCTCTTGGAGCCAAAGGCAGCAGAGGCATGCTTTGTCTATACCAGGACCCTTTACTTTTGAAAGTTAGGAAAGAATAATTTTATCAGTGTATTCAGCACAGGAAATCATAGTTTCAGTCTGTAGTTCTCTATCAGCAAGACAAAGAAACTGTGCTGTTGGTATCCTGTTCTTCTCAATCAGCTTTACTTCAAATTCTAAACTCTCTTGTGGAGACCAGGTTAATTAGAGGATTAGTTTTGCCTGTTTCACTCTAAGTAAGATGCATAAACTTTAAATGGGTTTAACATAGACTTTAACTTCTGAAGTGTCTGGATTCTGTTTATGGGATCCACATACATAAATGATTTTAGAGCAATTAGTCTGTGGAGTGGGTGGGGTGAGACTGTTTACTAGGTTATGTGAACAGAACATACCCATTTGTCTCACAAAGTAGTCTGGGCAGCTGTCTACAGTGCAGACACTGAAACCAGAATAGCAGCCACACACCTATTCTACTGTCTTTGAATTTTTTTTCTGCTATTGCTAGATCATAAATTCTCTTGTATTTTATTTATTATGTCTTGTGCAAACTGTGGTAACTCAGTTGAAATCAGGTACCTATCCCTGGTCTGACACCTCATAATTCATTTATTTAAAAAAAGAAATTTGGGGATGAAAGTAGCATGTTTGTTTGGCTGTTTTATAAGGCCACTTATAGAAAATGGTATAGGAGAAAATTTTGCAGTCATACGTGAACTGGCCTTGTTAAAGTTTATTTGACACCTAAAAAACTAGCAAACATCAGCTTGCAAATAAGTCCAGAACTATAGCCTCATTCAATAATGTGCAAGTTCTTGAAATTACAGTAATTGAAATGTCATATGAATTTCTAGATTTGCTTCAGTACAAATTTTCTCTGAGCCAGAGAAAAGACTAATTTTCCTGGTGAAGCCCAGTTTGAAGCTCTTTAGCTTTGGATGCCACAAAATGTACAAATTTGAGTATGTGTGAATGACTCACACAAAAGACTGAAGCATCTTGAGAGTGGAGAGCTGTGTGATAAAGCTATAAGCTGTCAAATGATGAGTATATAAGGTGCAATGGGACAGGAGGAAAAAGGGCTGCATTTTGGATAGTTTGTACCAGTGGTTATTGTATAGTGGTTTTAAATGTGTATTGGAACTTTCAGACACCTAATATATTCATTCCTTAATAAAATAAAAATATTATTACCATAGATTTATTTTTATATCACCAGGTATCAATTTTAACTTGTAATGATGAAAGGTTGTCTTTATGAACATATTTGCATGATGGTAAATTTTAATACTCAAGAATCTGAATTTTCAGCACTGAAGTCAGAAGCTATGATTTTCAAAAGATACAATTTGATTCTTGTACAATACAGTTTTGAAACGTGGGAAATCAGATTAGATCAACACATTTCAGTTAAAACTCTTCATAGTTCAAATGTAAACTTGTATATGCTCAGAAGTCAGAAACATTTCTAAGTGTGCGGAGTTGAACCTGTGAATAACTCTAATAAAAAAAACAGATATCAAATATAACTTCTCTAAATTAAGTTAAAATTAAGTTAATGGATTTTTTTTTAATTTATTCCAATTATTTTAATATGTTTTCTACTTATAATATTTTTAGTACTTTTTATTAATGATTTTTTTACTTATAGCCGGGTTTAGGAGTTAAGCTGTAATGTTTCGATTTTGCTTATTGAAAATTATAGAGCAGGTCCTCATGAGCCCCCTACTTTCCTAATGAATTTGCAAGTCATACTAAGTAGTTTGATGTGAAAATTGTGCTTGTGAGAAGTGTTATTTCTTACTATGATAGTTTCAGTAGATCTCAGATGTATCTCTATGCTATCCATTTTCATGGTTACACATATCAAGTTGAAGTCAGAATCTCAAACTTTTAGAAACTGAGAAATTGAGTTTAACTTCTCAATTTGTTGTGACTTTACAGAGTGGTTGTAAAATGTTTGTGACCTTACTTCAGATAGAAAGTACACTAGTGTAAAACTTTTCCAGTATCAAGAACATATAATTGATAGCATAATAGCACTTCCTTAACTGTAACAATAGGTTTCAGTAGCTGTAAGTGGATACAGCCACCTGGTACAGTCCCCAGTAACACAGTACAAATTATTGCAAGTGTTGGGTCAGGTTACTGAGCACAACAGGTTCAGTGCAGCACCTGGAAGGTTGTCTCTGCTTTGGGAGGAAATACCAGATGTGGTTTTCCTCATGTTTCTCTCCCTACATATGCCTCAGTTAGCAACATTTTTATATCAGGTAGATTTCTCTTACCTGTTAAACTGTTGCCCTGAGCAGTTGTTTTTATATAGAAGTATACATACTTTAAATCCAGGATTAGGTACCAAAAATGGTCATTGCATTTATGAAATATCATCATCTTTAGTTTAAGATACCATTTACTAATCTGGATTTTATGATGTAATTCCACTGTGTTTTGCATTGTTTCAAATATTTAGAGCCTCTTCTGCAGCAATGGGTCCCTGAAGAAAATGAAGAAACCAGACAAACTGCCTTAAAAACTGGGGCTTTTACTGTATTGTAAAATGGATTCTTTGCCTTTTTTTCCTTGAGTCACCTTTCTTCTTCTCAAGACCCCTTGAGAAAACCCTTATCTCCCTAAGTTAGTACGCAAGAATGTGCCTTGGTAGGATTATGTGAAACCCCACCTTATTGGGCCTTTGTTAACCCTTTCCCCATTGGTTTTTAACCCTCGATTTTTATTGGTTGCAACCAACATCCCCTAAAGCCCTTTAAATACCCCTGACGATGTGAATAAACTCTCTCTCTGCTTTCCTCTCCTGCGGTCTCTGTGTGTCTCTTTCCTCGGACATCTCGGGGACCACATGGCGGGGAGGGAAACAGGAAGGGGGAGTGTTCCACCACACTGTCACACTCCCCTCTCTACCCTCCACCTCCCTTGCATTACTTTTCCCATTCTGTAAAATTGATTTTATTTTCTTCTGAGGAAATGACAGTCCTTGCCAGGGCTTTTTGTGAGAGGGCTTTTGTTTATGTAGGTTATGTCTGTTTTCTAGGCTTGTATGACCTTGAGTATCTGGAACTGACCACACCGGCTAAGATGGAAGTCCAGATGCTAAATCTGCATTTGGCTATAAATCTTGGAGATTGCAGCTGTTATTATGTTAGTGTTTCTCCTAAAAAAATACAGCTGGCAGAGGTGATCTGTGCACCTTTCTGTATTCAATATAAAGTTAGGAGCTTTGGCACATATGACCTTTCAAGACTGCTGTAAGAGCAGCCACTCTTGAAAGAAAGTGTGTGTTCTACTAGGGTCTTCCTTCTGCTGATTCTGGCATGGGCAGTTAGTGGATAACAGGTACTCACTTCCTCATTTTAGGGTTTATGCTTTTGTGTTTAGTGCCTCCTGTAAAGTTATCTGAGTAAGTTTGCTGACAGTGGCATGGCTGCATCATTGTTTCTGAGTCTGGGACAGCCAGGAGATCTAGAGAGAACTTGGAATAGAAGTACTGTCAGAACAGACCTCACAGTTTAAATCTGTTCTGCAAGTGTGTTACAAAGTCTGGCAAAATTAACATAACACTTTTCCAGAGTGAAATCTGGTCTCTGGGCTAGTACTTGTAGACCTGCTGAGAGATTTCTACCTCTCCTATCTAAACCCAACCTTTACTAGAATATAGGACTCAATCTGGAGTCTAATACATTGATATTTTTCTTTTATATAATTAGTATCACAGGAGGAGTTCCTTTTTCCTGTGCATAACAGAGTCCAGCTGAGATCCATGAGACAGACTTCAATGGTAGCAAATTTGTCATGTGTTTGCTGAAATAATCTGCTTGCATTTTGACTCAGAAGTGTAGATTTTCCTATTGAATATCTGCTCCACATTTAGAGACAATGTGTCTCCATATATGCATCATTCAAAAACAAAATTAATCCCATTGTCTCTTTGAATATGACAATTAGGGAACATGAGTGAAATATACATAGCAAACAAAGTAAAGGTTTCTTTACAACATATTTAGTGAAACTATACAGCTCCTTGTTGCGGAATATTCTGGTTTACTAAAAATGAGGTCAGAGACCTGATAAAAATTGTGGAAGCAAAAAGCATCTAAATTTACAGAAGGCAAAGATTTTCTATATCTGATTTATTTAAAAATTCTTTATGAAAGGTGCCAATATAAAGAGCCTTATTTCAGGAACACCCTGAATCATGAAGAAATTAAGTGACATTGAAATCCATGACCACTTGAAGCTAAGAAGTCCCAGTGGTCTTATGTAGTATATCACTGTCTTATCTAAGTTATATTTTTTACTACCTAAATCATGAATAGCCTGTATTGTTATTCAAGTTGTCCCTATATCTGTATTGTTCATATTGCACCTCATAATTATTCTCCTCATTATTAGAACTGTTGATGGTGTTGTTTTCAACATGTGCTTAATATGTGTGTAACTCATAAGCAAGTATTCAGTTTATAATTCAAGAACTCACCAAATATATGCAAAAAAGGAGTTTGGCCCTGTGAAAACTCAGTCTTGTCCCAGCTGAATTTCAGTACTCTATCTTTCCAGATTCCTCAGTCAGATGACTCTGGTTCAGTCTGAAAGACGGGAGGAACTAGCAGTAGTCTTCTGTGTCCAAGTCTTAATGTGATTGGAAGCAGGTTGATGATGTTAATTTGTACATTACCTTGCTAATACCTCCTGTCTTCATCACCATGACTCTTAGTCCTGAGCAATCAGACTTGATTACTATAGTACAGAGGCTCACACATGATAAACCACAACTTTTGTCAGGCACATGTAAACCTTAGCACTAAAAACATGGTATTAAGTTCTCAGTTGATGAAGGGTGGTATATGTTCTTTAATTCTTTTAAGAGATTCTGTCCTCTGGTGTATTTATTCAGACATATGTAAGACACAGGCACCTGAAATTTGAATGGGCAGTCTTATAAATTTAAATGAAATCAGTAAAATAATAAAGTACTTAAATTTCTGTCTTGCTTAGGGAAGAAACCGAGCTCATTACAGCTCAATTGCATATGTATATTGGAAGTCAAAAAACACCAGTTTTTCAGTAATATTGACCTTACAGTCAAAGATTAATTTTTAAAATGCCGGCTATTTTGTCAGTTAAAAATTTTGCTAATACATCCCAATCTCCCAATTAGAGAAATCATCTAACCAGAATCTTCAAATGGCCTGATGGTGTCAAGCCATATTGTCATGTAGCTTAGTACCTTTATAAGAGTGGCCTTGAGCAGTTGCCAAGAGAAGAGGAAAAAAGTGTAGTAATTATTTTCAAATTCTCTCGACTCAGGCAATACAAGAGCATATCAGCCTTTACCACTGTGAACACAGTAATTTTTTGAGTTAGTAATTAATTCTCATATTTAACATTCAGGAAGGAGAGGCTAAAAGGAAGACTGTTTAAAACTTGGATTTACATCCTGAAAGTGATATTTTGAAAGTGCTCACAAAAATGTGAACAGGGAAATAAGAATGCTTAATTTCTCTGAAAATGCTTAAACTTTCAAATAAGGTTACACTATTTTCATTTTTTTCTCTTTTTTAGTCTAAATGATTGGTTTTGTTTCAGGTGTAGAATTGCTTGTGTGAGTAGTTGCTAATAGTGTAAAAAGACCTGATGCTATTGCTTCCACTGCATTTTTGCTTAAAGGAACAACTGAGAACCTGTTTGCACTGTTCTGTGATATCAGTAAACACAGTTTACACTACTCCTCAAGTATTTTCTAGATCAACTATGTAAGACCCTGAGTTAAGCCATGCGTTTGCCCCAAGCATTTTACTTATATTTAAGGCTCCAAAATAATTCACCCATCAAATTTTTGCAAAGCCTTTTAGTTCTTTAATAACTCAAGGTCACATAAAGAGAGAACACTGCATATGTTTTCCAAGAGATTTAATTTAGTGAAAAAAATAGGCATTTATGCAAAAGCTAAAAGGGATGTTAAAAAAAAAAAAAAAAAAAAAAAGATTAAGAGAAGAAACAGGAGTAAAGAGAGAAAGAAAGAGATTAGAATAAGAGATTTGCATAGCAACCACTGAAGAGTCCTATGAAAGTCCAGGGCTCTACATGGCGATGGCAACTCCCAAGAGACAAGGAAGGCAAGATGGAGCCCCTGTGCTTGTGCATTTATGTGGTTTGGCCAGCGTTGCCACCCCCTCCCAGAGAGGATGTCCAGCTCACTGAGCACTCAGTGCCCTCCAGGCCAGACTGAGGGGTGCTGCAGCCAGTCAGAGGCTCCAGGGACCATGGGGTGAGCAGATTATCAGACTGGCCATTTGACTGACAGCTGTGCCATGTGGCTGCAGGCCACCTGAGTTCCTTGGGCCTTTTCCTCCCACACATACTTGGGTTGGCTCCAACCCAATAATTAAATGATCCAATGAGATTCGAATCCAGTGTCTCACAGACTAGAAGTGTTATAAACAGATGTTTAAATGACAGTGTAGAATATGTGCACTATGACACTTGAAATGTTAGAAATATGATGTAAAGTGTGTATCTGAGTTTTCAGGTGACTTTCACAGCCTTTGTCAAGTGAATTGGCTAGTTTATGTTTGAAGGAAGATATCTTCTTTTACATAAGACTCAGAATTTTATTGTAGACACCTCTCGTAGTCACACTTCACTGTTACTTTGACTCATTTAAACTGATACACCACCTTGAGATTACTGCCAGACTTTCACATCTGTTATTTATTGTTCTTCTGATGAGTTATATTTTGACAATGATCTCCACTTAACTGTTCTAGATTCCTGATTTTGACTTGGTTTTGGAATGCAGTCCCGTGTTGGCTATGATATTAAGAAAACTGGAAATATGTAATTGTTTTTATTGAACCAGATTCTTAAAAGTACCATAGTTTAGTCTGTGTGCAAATCCTAAACTTTAGTTCACATTTGTTGCAGACAGGTGCATTGGAAGCCTGTCTTTTTCCAGAAGACTCTTTCTACCAGACATCCTCAGTAAGAACCCTTGCAACTTCTCTCCCGTTATGTTTCTGATTTCTAAGATTGCCTCAGATTACTCATGTTTAATGAAACATGTTATTTCATACTACCAGTCCCCCTGTGAATTTCTTTAGAAGTTCAAGAGAACATTTCCTTCTGAAGTTTAATCTTTCCTGTCCTACTGTAAGAGACAGCCTGGTTATTTTAAATTGTTTCTCTTGAGTATGCAGATGCATCTTTGTTACAGAAGGAGCCAGTTGCTCAATTTACTTGGCTAATACTGAGCTTCTGTCCTGAAAAGCCTTTCTTCTTTCCCACTAGGATATTACCTCTCACTGGGAAATGTGCCTTAAACTTGCATGTAGCCTTTCATTCTATATCAGTCTGTTAAATATACTCAGTTTATAAATTGGATAAATATGTGTACCTACCACTGGCTCTTGACAGAACACAGACATGGTTATAATTAATCACTCTGGGGTGGCAGTGGATTAAGAAATATTGATTCCTAATGTCCTTCTTAGAAGGGTGTTATACACGCATGGCATTGCCTTGTTGACAGTAAGTTTTATAATTAAAGGATTATAAAATAAGATTACAGTTAGAGTTAATAAGAAAATGTTTGAATGGCAATGTACTCATCTCCTAAGGAATAATACAGAATCCCAGTTGCTTGAGACATTCTAAAATAGACAAGGCAGCTGACCTTTTCCATCTCTGACTCTTATGTTTCAAATTTGATTTCAAACAACCTTATCAGGCACTTGTCTTTGATATTTTTATTTTGAGAAACGAATTTTTGCTATTTGGTAGAACTTACTTTGCAGAGAGCACACAAATAAAACTCTTTAACAATCTAAATTTAATCATGATCTTTTTTGGTTGAGGGTATAATGCTCATATACTGATTTAGGAAAGGCAGTTAATTGAAAAGAAAGATAACTTTGTATTAATATTTTAGCTTTTGATACTGCACCTATTTTTATTTATGGCACCTTAAAATTCACAGTTTCTGATAGGAAGTAGATCTGTAGTGTTTAGTTGCTTCCAGATTCTAACTGCAAGTTTTATCATGAAAGAACTACCTCATTGGGAAAGTGCAAAGCAAATAAAACCAACCAACCAACAAAACAAAAAAATGTATGTGAAAGAATGGATTCTAAAAGACATGCACTTCTGAGAAATATCTTTCACAGAAAGTGGGTTTCTTTCTAATTCATCTGGGTTCAAGTAAAGAGGGCAGACTGTTAAAATCCCCACATTTGCAACATCATGGGGTATTACCTTACAAATACCATGCAATTCTTTTGCAAACTGATCTTAACAGTTTAAGATTATTTTTGAGTATGTTAATAACACAGGAGAATGCTGCAGTACAGAAGGTACAAATTTCTGTAAAATGGAGTGAATTACAGTATTAATTCAGAACTGTAGAAACCATCTTAGAAAACACAAATAAAAATGAGATATTTTACTATCTGTTGGACAAAGAGGAGAGAACAAGTGTCACCAAAAGTATATACTCAGTTTTGTAATTGTAATCCCTCCTGTCACCCGTGCATCTGAGATCTGCCCAATTAACTCCAAGTTTCAATAATGAATAACCCCAGGCATATATAATATATGAAAGTTCACGTTAAACATATGTGCAGATTAAGATGGCTCATGAACTTGATCAGCAAGGATGAGTGTCTGTCAACAGAATCTGCAGAGAATTAAATATGAATAGCTGAGTAGAGACATCTTAGGGAGATTACAAGTTGGATCGATGACCATACAGTGTAGGAGCAGATTGTTTAGGGACTGTTTCTTCCCTGAATAAATTAATCAAAAAGCAGCAGTATTTCTGCTTGCCAGGTGCAATCAAACTATAAAGCTGGTTATATCTATAAACTCAGCAATACTGCATAATAAAGTCCTGGAAAACGTTGCCATGTCTTTTGTGAAATAGAAGATCCCTACTGACGTGCAATTCTAAGGATCCAGATACATAAAATGTGTCACAAAGGCTGACCTTACAGATCCCCTTCTGCCAACACCCTGCCATGTAAACCCAATGTAGAGGATCATTTAAGGCTACTAAAACCTGAGAGCTTTAGAGTGTGAACTGTCTCATCGCTGGTTATGCAACAGTAACTACATGAATATTTTAATTGTGCTATTACAAGATGGAAAACCTAGTTTTCTCTTTCTTATTTTTTTTGTCACTCACTTCTGACAAAAGTCTACCCATAAGAAGCTCCTTATTCAGGCAGCCATCTTCCAGGTCCAAAGGCAGCAAAGTTCTGAATGTGTCAACTCATAGAGCTGTTAAAGGAAAAGAGTACTGTTGTGCGCTCTTAGATGCACGCAAATGAGAGTTTGGGTGAAGTTTATCTTCTTATGGGAGCTACAACTATGGTCATGAAAGGAAAAAAGAGATTGTAAAGTCTGAACAGCCTGAGTAGAAATCTGCAGGCTGACATAAGCTTGCACAGAAACAGAATGTTCAGTAGAAGGAAAGGGATAAAACTACTTTGAAGAAAAAAGGTTGAAAGAAAATCAATAACATTGTGCTGAAAATAGGAAATCTAATTGATCCATTCCCAGCATCTTAGTCCTCACAAGAAGCAACATTGAAAAGTGTCACACTTGGTGTACAAGTAGGGTGCCTCTGTCACTTTTATTGAGTTACTTTGCATTTTTCATATGTGTCAGAAATGGGAAATTAAGCAAATGACAACCACTATGAGGCTGGAGAACATAAAGAAAGTTAGGAGATTATCAGAAGACTGAGGAAGGAGAATCTTCAGTTTTGAAAGTATTGGTAGGCTCAAATTTTAGCAAACCACATGTGGAAACTTTCTCTTTCTTTCCCTCCCTTCCTTCCTGCCTTCCTTCCTTCCTGCCTGCTTGCCTGCCTGCCTGCTCTTTAATTTGTTAAGTGAAGTGAGGTTTGGGTTTTTTTTTTGTTTTTTTTTTTTTTTTTTTTTTTGCTGTTGAGGGCATGAGCAAGAATACATCTGCATTTAGCTTGCATACAAATGAAAAGGTTGTGTGTCCCAGCTACGACTGGGACAATGTGAATGGGAAAAATTGCCCAAAGGAGATCTTTCACACCTTTTAATAACTTTCAAGCCTAAGTAGAAAACACTGGATCTGGTTTTATTTTTTGTGAATAAGTATGTTCACAGTTACTGCTATATTTAAAAATGTTGCACATCAACTCTGACTCATTCCTCCTGTTAATCACTTGCAGATTAAATTTCTTCTTACTGTAAAATTAATTACTGGCAAAATAGTCCTTTTCCACTGGCTTTCAATTAAAGGTAGCAGAAAATGAGGAGAAACAAGTGAAAAGAGGTGAAGTCAATGCCTAATTTAAACCAGGAAAGTTCTGCTGAATTTGTGGGATGGTTGCCAAAGGTGGGAGTTGGGACTTGTGAGATGCAGTCAGACTTCTGTTATGTCTAAGCAAGCAGCCTGTAAAGTAGCTTTACTTCACTGTGTTTTCTTCTCAATAACTTTTCATTAAAAACAAACAAAGAAACAAACAAAAAAGGTCAGATTTACAGTAATTCTTTCCATGCAGGTTAAGTATGAAATTATTGTACATAATTGTACAATATGTACAACTGTATGTAAAAAAATCTGTCCAACCTTATTTCCTAGGTAAATCTTAGAGAGAAGTCAAAATGTATTCACATTAACAATATTAGCAACTGCCGAGTAGACAGAATTTATTCTGCCGTAACATGACTGAAGCCAAAACAATCATGTAAGTGATTAAATTCACTCACAATGTTGTGATGGCGAATTTGCCCCAACAGGCACGGAGAAACTGCTCAGAGACAAAGTTTCATGCTCAAAGCAGGAGGTATTTTATTTGC
>JAWWTY010000077.1:73732113-73798736 GCA_035222235.1 Margarornis squamiger | reverse complement strand
CTTTCCTATATCTGTGCTTCAAATTCCTGCGCCTTAACCCTTGGTGTCTCAGGCTATTTTTCCTTTATTGGTATCAGTTGTTATTTTTTTTTCCTGTTGCATGCTGTGGCTTGCAACGCAGCTGAAGAACATAAATCTTTTAGTCTTAGTGCTTGGATATTCTTATGCATTTTTTAAAGTGCATTCTTCATGTTTTTTCTTGTGGTATTGTTACTCTTAATCTCTACACCACCTTGTTCTGTTAAATAGACAAAATATTTTTTTTTGTCTTCACTTAGGAAAGAACTTTCCTTCAACCCAAGGATTTCAGTTATACTTGGTTATACTTATTGAAGTTAAAATAAAAATTTCCTCAAACACAAAAAAAGCCTATGTGAGTTAGCATGAATCTGCAGGGAGGGAGAGGGAAGAGGAAAGGAATGGCCATGATTTTCTACTTCTGATGAGACATGAAAATAAACAAGAAATAAGCTTTTTAAGTGCTTCATCCCTGCAAGATGGAGGAGAGAAGAAAAAAAAAAAAAAAAAAAGGCACAAAGCAATCACCACTGTTACAAAGGAGCCATAAAATCTTGAGTGCCACTTTGGATTTCCTTCACAAAAGAAGTGTGTCCCTGTGGCAGTTCTGAAGCTTGAAAAGCTTTGTTCTCAGCTGGAGTGACAGACTTGGCTTTATTACTGATGTTCAAATACTTCTTTGCAACTCAAGAGAATGCTTCCTTAAGAATGTTCTTGGGGATTTACTCCTTCTGAGAGATGGATCAAAAATAGCAGCCCCGCAAAGGTCTTCTGTCAAATCTCTATTGTCATTTAAAATTTGAGCACTGTATAACTAAAGTCTACATAGAACCCCCCTGAGAAGCAATATATTTGGTCTTAAGTGTGTCACAGATTAAGGAAGCTGCACACACTTTCCAGGAACAAAGATCAGTTAACCAAATATTTTGAGTTCCCTTACTGCAACATTGGCATTTTATGTGTTTAATTTGAATCAAGGTCACGTACTAATAGATTCTATATTATGAAAATATAAAGAAAGCCTGTGTCCTTATCATTGTGGTTGAAATTCTTGAGATACAATTGCAGAATTTCAGACCAGAGCAAGTTGCCTTTTTTTTTTTTTTTTTTCTCAGAGTTCTGAATACAGAAGAAAACAGGTTTTAATATTCCTTTACAGTAAGATGATTCCTTTTCTTGGTCTCTCACTGTGACACATGTTTATTAAGCCCCTAAAATTTATGCAGTGTAAATAAGCACCTGGACAACAGGAGAGTTGAGAGAATGCTCAGCTTTTTTCCCAGCTCTTGGTGTTTATAAACAGTGAGTCCTTACGTTTCCTTACTCTTTTGTACATAAAAAGTTGCAAAGAACAAATAGTTACAGTGGTAAAGGATAGTGATTCTTATAATAGCTGAAAGTTTAAACTTAATCTTCTAAGAGTACTGTGTGTTCTAATTTATACAGAACTCTGAAATTATGTCTGTTAATATGTTTAAAGATAGTAAAACTTGTTAGGCTTTGAAATTTATTTTATGCTGTCTGTCCCTTGAGCAGCAGTTTGAGTGGGAAAAGTGCATTTCTAAGACCTGACCACTATTTATGAATGATTGTATCCGAGTATTTTAAAACAGACCATTGTACCAAAAGCAACAGAAGCTGACATGTTGCCCAGAGAAGTTGATACCTGTAGATACCTTGTTCCTGGAAGTGTTCAAGGTGGATGGTGTTCTGGGCAAACTGGTCTGCTGAAAGGTATCCCTTCCCACGACGAGGGGGTTGGAACTGGATGATCTTTAATGTCGCTTTCAACACAAACCATTCTATGATTCTATGACTTCAAAAGACAAGTAGACAGTGCTAGCATAACATATTACATTGTTGTGCTGGTTTTGGCCAGGACAATTTTCTTCACAGTAGCTGGCAGGGGAACATGCTTTGAATTTTTGCTGGAAACAGGGTTGATAACACAGAGTTATTGCTGAAAAGCGCTTAGAGAGTCAAGATCTTTTCTGCTTCTTGTACTGCTCTGCCAATGAGGAGGTTGGGTGTGAACAAGAAGCTGGAAGGGCACACAGCCAAGACAGCTGACTCCAACTGACCCAGAAGACTTGCATACCATATGGCATCATGTTCAGTATATAAAGCTGTGGGAAGAGGAAGGAAGTGGGAGTGATGATCATGGAGTGATGATGTTTGCCTTCCCAAGTCACAATTGTGTGTGATGGAGCCCTGCTTTCCTGGAGATGGCTGAACACCTTCCTGGCCATGTGAAGTGATGAGTGAATTCCTTGCTTTGCTTTGCTTGCATGTGTGGATTTTCCTTTATTTTTTAAACTGTCTTTATTTCAACCCATGAGTTTTTTCATCTGTACCCTTCTAATTCTTTCCCTCATACAGCTGGGAGGGGGAGTGAGTGAGCAGCTGCATGGGTCTTGTTTGCTGGTTGGGATTAAACCATGACAATTGTATATAATTGTAGATAATTTTGTCTTGTTTCAGTAAAAAGGGGGTTCATCTGTATGTTTACTCTTCAGGCATAAATGACATTTGCTGAGACTAACAAAAAGTTCTGGTGGTTTTCTTAATACATTTTTCAGAGGAAGGCTTTGTGTTAAAAACTGGCACATTTTATTTTGTGCTATTTGATGTAGTCTGTTTTCACACAGATCTCATTTTTTTTTATTCTGTCATATTTATTCTCCTGCTACAGACTCAAGAAGCAAAGAGAAAAAGAAAGAAGTTACTCCCTTAGGCTGTTACCAGACTTGTGAATATATCTACTTCTAATTTTTTTAAGAAGAAGGCAAAATAATCTAAAGTCTCGAGTGCTAACTGTCCTTGGTGTACACTATTTTAGGAGAATGCTTTCAAGTAACATTTTTAACTGATGTGCATTCTGTTCTGTAATTCAGCTTGTAAGTGCCCTTCTGTGTACATTTAAATTATATTTTTGTTCAACTTAATTACGATGAAAATTATGTATATATAAGATGAAGTCTAACATTTTCAGGTGTGTCCAAAGTTCAGAGTTATTTTCAACTATTTCAGGAGGTGAATATCAACATGATGATTTTCAAAGAGGGTAACCGTAAGCAGTTGCATTTTTTTAGCTGTTCATATGTTTGTCTTACTGAGGGTGCACTTGATGCCCTCATTCATATAATTGATAAAGATATTAAACAAGAATGGCCCCAATATTGAGCCCTAGGTAACACTATTTGTGACTGGCTACCAGCTGGATTTAACTCCATTCACCAGCGCTTCACTGGGCCTAGCCATCCGGCCATTTTTCTTTCACATGGCAGAGTACACCTGTCTAAGCCATGAGCTGCTACTTTCATCAGGAGAATGCTGTGAGAGTGATGTGTGATCATTTAACAAATGGATTTCGGACAAAATTTTCTGGGTAACATAAAACCCCAATAAAAATATTATCATACTCCACAAGACTGATAATCATAGGAAATAGCAACATAATAAGCATGGTACTTTAATAAATTAGAGAAAGTTTAAAACTTTCTTCTCTAGAGGAGGAAAAGCTTGACAAAAGGAGTATACTTTTAATATATAGATTAATTAAAAAAAAATCTGTAGCCTATCCTTTTTTTAAAGCAAGGAATAGTTCTGTCAGTACAGCTGACTGCTGTAGAGGATCTGAATCCTGCTAGAGGCCAACATCTCTGCAGCTGTAGCACTTGTCATTAATATTACACTAGAATGAAGTAGAATTCATGCTGTAGTGTGAATAAACTAGCAGCAATGGATACTGGACAACCTATGTTTGCTCAGCATAGCTTGGCACACTTTTCCCTTCAGTCAAGATACTTAAAAGATAAACTCTTCAAAACAGATTTGAAGTAACAAAAAGAAAATACATTTCAGATGTTTATCTTCAGTTGCAAAGAACTAAAGCTGAACTTTTCTGAAAAGTCTCTAACCTTTCTCAAGTTAGTACTTTAAAAATTAATATTATTTATCCAAATATTTTTTATATATAGTTTGAAACAGGACTGGAGATGTTTCCTCAACACTTTCACATGTCCTTGTATGTAAAACAAGGAGAGGAACCCTAACATGAATTAACTGGTTCAGTTTTAGAGGGTTCAGGTACATGCTAAGTTACCAGAGTTTGTAGAATTACAAAGTACTAACTGATCCATGGTAATGACACATTTCAGATGTAAGATAAGGCATCCAGGATCAAAGTTTTCCCAGAATAATCACTCCTACTGTTTTGAGCTTGCTTGGCAAGGTTTTTATAGTGGATAGCTACAGGGGTGGCTTTTCTGAGAAGATGCTAGAAGCCTCTCCAGTTCAACAAAGCGAGTGCCAGCTGGCTCCAAGACAGACCTAACACATCAGTGATGCTAGTAGTCCCCCTGTGATTTAAGAAGGATAAAAAACCAACTGCATAACAGCAGCTGAAAGAGAGGAGTGAGAATATGTGAGAGAAATAGCTCTGCAGACACAAGGCCAGTAAAGAAGGAGAGGGAGGAGGTGTTCCATATGCCAGAGCAGAGATTCCCCTGCAGCCTGTAGTGAAGATGCTGGTGAGGCAGGCTGTCCCCTCTGCAGCCCATGGAGGTCCATGGGGGAGCAGATACCCACCTGCAGCCCATGGAGTACCCCAGACAGAAGCAGGTGGATGTGCCTGAAGGAGGCTGTGACCCTGTAGAGAGACTGTGCTTCATCAAGCTTCTGTCAGGACCTGTGACACGGCTGAAAGGAGCCTAAGCTGAGACAAGTAGGAGGATCCACACTGGACCAGTCTATTCCTGAGGGACTGCAATATGTGGAAGGGACCCATACTGGACCAGCTTGTGGAAGACTCTCTTCAGTGTGAGGGAAGTGGACAACATGTGATTAACTGACTGAAATCCTATTCCCTGTCCCCCTGCACAATTTGGGGGAAGGATGTAAAGAGATTCAGAAATGAATTTGAGCCTGGGAAGATGGGAGAGGCGGGGGCAAGGTTTTTTAAGATTTTTTTATACTACTATTATCCTGTTCTGATTTTGATTGTTAATAAATTAAATTAATTTCTCCAAGTCAAGTCTGTTTTGCCCATGGTAGTAACTGGTGAGTGATGTTTTTTTGTCCTTATCTTGACCCACAAGCCTTTCATTATATTTTCTCTTTTCAGTTGAGTAGAGGAAGTGATAGAATGTGTACCTGGCATCCAGTCAAGGCTAACTCACCACACCTACCCTTCGTCTTCAATGGGAAACATCCTGTCTCATGGAAACAAAAACTGGAACAATAATGCCCAGACTGAATTCACAGAAGACTGTCTTCTCATGCAGAAAGACAATCATTCTGTTGCTATTCTATGCACTAAAAAACCCCAATAAAATATTTTGCCACGTTGAAGAGTACGTCAGCATTTTCCTTGGGTAGAGAACTGAAGAAGGTCTGAGTGAACCCCATTAATTTTCTCTGCATAAAAAAGTATAAAAAAACACCTTTGTGGCTTATGCTTACAGAGACTGAAGGTAGCAAGTATCTCAAAATGGAAAGGGGGCAATAATTGTTCTAAATTGTTGTAAGAAATACACCAATAAGGTCTCTCCCAATTATCTTTCTTACTGCAAAAACAGGGAACTGGGATAATATGTGTCTGAGGAATGTGGCAGGAGAATTCTCCTAAACAAGCTGTACAATAGCCAGTTATTTGGGCTTTGCCATTTCTTCAAGACTGAAATAACAAAGGACTTTTGTATGTTATTTTGTTTGCTTTAGCACTTTTCTACTTATGCCTTTCATTTAGAAGGTCTTAACAGAATAGAATTAAATTTGGGCAACTCCTTCATCTTTTTTATTTAAAGTAATTTTACTATAGGTTTCTCCACTCTGGTGAAGGTAGGAGCACAACCTGGTTTTAAGTACTCTAAAAACCAGGCTAGGAAATCTTCAAATGAGATCAATAATTTTCTGCTTTCTTCTACTGTCTTGATTATTCTCCAAGAACTCATGACACTACTGAAGAAGAAATGGAATAAGTACAAGAAATTATCTGCAATGTTTGGAGCTAAAGATTATTTTATATTTATATAAAACTTAGTTTTTCCTTTCACACAGAAGTCTAGTGGGAGAGATTTCAACTTTACCTAGGTCTTCCTGTCCACACTCACTCTTGCACTGTCTCTGTCTGCTTTACTGTTCATTGACAGCCATGCAGTGGAAAAAAAATCTCACGATTAGTGGAAGTAGAATCAGCTTTTCAAATAAGCATTAGTTTTGTGGGGGTTTTTGTTTTTGTTTTTGTTTTTTTCAATTGAATTCTGAAGATCCTTCATAACATTTAGTTCTACTGATAATCATTTAGCAGCACCTCTTTTGAAAAGTGACATTAATGTATAAATTATATATTAACTTTGGGGCACAGTAGTGAATATATAATAATAAATCCTCTAAATCTAGTATTATTCCTCACAATTATGGACAGATATTTGTGCATTCACTACAGAGCCCAGTTGAAGGCCTTCATTCATTTTAAGATAGCTGTAGTTCCATTGCTTTATATGACTCTTTAAAACTGTATCGTACCATTTTTTTTTTTTTTTTTTTTTTTTTTTTTTTTTGACTTCTGTTCAACTAGTTTTCTTTTAAACTGACATTGCTGTGCTATAACTCCTTTCCCAGACTCATGGCAAGGAAGTAGTTAGTAAAAAGGGACCTTACAAATGCTCAGTAGATTTGCTCCCATACAGCTCCAATGTAGCTAGCCAAACCTGTGCAATGACATTGCTGTGTAGAAAGAAGTTCATAGCCATCTACTCTCAATAGCCATGAAGAAAGTACCACCTCTGGGGAGAAAGACATACAGAGACCTACCTGGAACAATAACTAAATATAAAAGCTCATGTTAATGATGTTATGAGTAAGCACAATAGGAATATGTTTAGTTGTTAAAGCAGTAAGATTGAACAATATATTGTTTTTTTTTCACTGAAGAAATACATGCCAAACTGCTTTCAACACATGGTCTGCTCATTAGACCTCACCAAGTTCCTATGTATTAAATCAGTTTCAGTGTGTTTTCATGCTTTAGATCAGTCCTTTAATTTGAAATTTAAATCTTGTCTTCTTGTGTAGATTTACTAAGAATAATAGTATAATCGAGCAGATTTTTCATATGAAAAATACATGAGCTATTTTACTATTCAGTGCTGTTGGAGGTACTTGTAATTATCCAGTTGACTTTTGCCATAATAAGGCTTTTTTCTTCAGCTGATAGATAGTTGAGCTCTGTGAAGAAAAGCATCGACAGTCCTTGTCTTTCCAACTCTACATTGTAATTAAGGATACTGAAATAACTGCAGTTCCCTGATTTTGTATATTGTCTTGCAAATGTGTTTCATAATCTGCTTGTCAAAATCAGCAAAGCAGGAAAACTAGCTTTGAATAGTGTTTTGTTGTGCAGAAAGAAAAGTTGTTCTACCTGCCACAGACATTTTAAAGGCTCTCAGTGTGGAACCATTTGTTCAGAAGTTTTGAAGCCATTGAAATTATTTTTAGAATTACAGCCACAGCTGGCTAGAACAATAGTATTTTGACTTGTATTTACTCTTTGTTATAAACATTCTTATTCAGTGAAAGATTTTTTTAGATCTTTCACTTCAGGAATGATACATTATGAACGTATGTTCAATGCAAAAACATCAATTAATACGTTATGCTATAAACTTATCTATTGAAACTGAAATGCATATATTTTGTTGTATTTGTTTTTGCAGAGCAAAGCAGTTGTATTTGTTTCATGCATATGTAAGTATGCATGTACATGCTGCTTTTGCAGTAAGTGAAATACCTTTGGTCGCTGCTTGTGTGAGAGATAAGTTGGAGTGCATGAGGCTCTTCCTGGGAACTGATGATGAGCCAGACAAGAACTGGTGGGTCGGGAATAAAGTGAAGACTAACATGTGTAAGATTTTAAGAAGACCTGATTAGGAAGTAATGTATGAGAACTTCTTCAGAAAACTGGAAGAAACCTTGTGTTTGGAAGCCTTATGAGGAACTTCCTGATGTGGGTGATAAAGGAGTTGATGGGAAAGGTGATCTGTTGTACCTGATACCTTCTGGAAAGAGAGCAAATTGAAAACAGCCCTTCACAGAATGATCTGTGCATTCTCATGGAAGAAAACCTGTACATAAGCAGGCAATGTGGGTCTGCAGCCCAGAGAGTCAACTGTATGCTAGGCTGCATCAAAGGAAGCATGGCCAGCAGGTCGAGGGAGATGATTCTGCCCCTGTATTGTGCACTCATGAGACCTCACCAAGAGTATTGCATCCAGATTTAGAGGCCTAAATATGAGGATATGGACTTGTTGAAGCAAGTCCAAAGGAGGGTGACAAATATTATCACAGGGCTGAAGCATCTCTTCTACGAAGACAGCCTGAGAGGGCTGGAAGAGTTCAGCTTAGAGAGAGAAGGTTCTGAGGCCTTCCAGTACCTAAAGAGGACCTAAAAGCAAGATGGAGAGGGACATTTTACAAGACCATGTAGTGATAGGACAAGGGAGAATGGCTTTAAACTGAAAGAGGGTAGGTTTATATATGACATTAGGAAGAAATTCTTTCCTATGAGGGTGGTGACCGTAGACCATGCTTCCCAGAGAATGTGGATGGCCCATTCCTGGAAGTGTTCAAGGTCAGTTTGAGTTAATCTTTGAGCACCTGTTCTAGTGGAAGGTGTCCTGTCCATGGCAGGTGGTTTGAAACTAGATGATCTTTAATGTCCTTTCCAACCCAAACCATTGTAGGTTTCTATGATTTTGGGAAGTAGTCCCACACTTTGAGATTTTTCTACCTATAGTTTCTCAGAAGTTCTGCACCGATCTGGAACCTCAGTATGTACAGGATTTATCTTCTTGGTTTTTATTCTCTGGAAACAGTGTGTCTTCCAGGGCATATGGACTCTGTGGCCAAAAATTACTTGTCTAAAAGCTTTTTTAAAGTTTTCTAGCACTGTGAATAGCATAGGAGGTTTCAAGAGTTAAAATTTTATGCTTTCAACTCCTGATATTATTTTTTTTTTTTAATGGACACACAGAAATGTTTGTTTGAGACCTAAAAAAATAACAGTGCAGAAGTGTTCTTAATTGGCAGAGAAGACTGCACTTCAGGTGAGACATTGCAGTCTGCTAGAGGCTTACAAGATGTCAGTGACATAGAAACCAGGTTGTTTCAGGGAAGAAAGATTAAAGAGACATTGCACTTCAGTGGTAGTACTAAATAGACTGTTCATTGTAGAAAATGCAATGCACCAAAGTGTATTCTAAGTGTACTGAATGAAAAGCATTGCATCTTTAACTTGTAAAAATAGGGTTATTTTTAAGACTTTACAGACTTTTACTTTGTTTTGGTTTTTTGGGGTTTTTTTGAGTTTGATTCTGTCAGAAAAGATATGTAAAAACCAATGTGGAGGAGGGAGCAGACGGATTGTTGTTACTGTTCTTATTGTGACAACCTATTAGTAGTCTCTGAATAGTCAGTAAAATGTGGCTTTTGCTGATTTGAAAGTTGCAGGAGATAATGAATTGTGAAGGAAGATGTCCATAAAAAACATGTAAGTAATTTGTGCCCATGATGAAAACTAACCTGTAATGCAAAGCAAGACTTCTGGTCAGTCAAGATACACTAGCTTGATTGGGCACATATAGCACCATACTGCTTCATTACACTGATCAAAAAACCAGACACAGACCTAGGTTACAGAGCACAGAACGTATATTCCTACACAGGCCAATAAAACTCTGAAATTTGTCCAGTATTTTGTATTGTTGCCATGTCAATCTACTGATTCGAAGGAGTTCTTCTGGAAAAATATACAAGAGCCGTCAAATGAGGAATCTGTCAAGAGAATGGCTGCATGGGTTCTCTTCTTATAAGGGCTAAGTCTAAATTTCAAAGCAGGTGCTCCTTGTGACGTGTCCTGCATTTCTGATTGTTTTATTATCCAAATGAGGGCTCTCTGTCACGCAGACAAGTTCCCTCTGTGCCACAATCCTGTGCAAGTAGGATGTGGGCATGCTCTTTTGAATTTTCTTGATCCACTGATTATTTACATCTGCTGTTGTTAACGTTTTCAAGCTTTAAACAGCATTTTATGTGAATATGCTTGATCTGTTTTTATTTAGTATTGGTCCACATGTCAGTCAATACCCATTGATGTTTTTCTTCATCATTGCCAATATGTAATAACAGAAGCTTATTTGTTTAACAAGAGTAAGTATTTGTTGTCACACTTACTGAAAGGATTCTTACTGAAAGAATACCAGTATCCTGCTTTATCTGCAAAATCACTCATTACAAATGCCTGAAAAATACTTCCCTTTTTTTTTTTTCTTCTCTTTCTAGTTTGGATCACACTGTTCTGGTGCCCACAGTGTGGGAGTGTTCTATTGTTCTCTGGATTCTTTCTGCAGTCTTGCAGCCAAGTTTCTTCCCAGACAAAACGTGAGGTGATCCAGTTGGTCTAGGAGCTACTTTAAAGGGCAGTACTTTATTAGACCTCACTCCTTCTGGCCACTGCAATCCTTCAAAACAAGTTAACAGATGCACTTTCAGCATCATTCTATAAAAGCACATACATGTCAAGTGTCTAGGTAGCCATACCATTTTGGTGTGTTACAAAAGGATTTTGTAAGTTGCATTTTTTAAACGCATCAGGCCCTTGAAGAGTTTACATAAGGTTCAGTAGAGATGTAAATTTTACTGCAGTCTACCTCAAACTGTCTTGCAGCAGAGAGGAATATCTGCCTTCATAAATCTGCCTTATTATCTGCAAATAACGCAACATCATGCTGAAAGTTGGAGTATAACTGAGCAATCTAAAAAAATACAATGGACTGCTAAAAATTGCAAATGTTAATAACCATCATAAAGTAACCTGATCACATGCAAGTACGGGGAAAGGAAATGTCTTGTATAGAATGTGACTGGTTTATCAAACAAGTTTTTGAGTGTGCACTGAATTTGTAGTATGCCTTTCTATATCTGACAATATTAATATCAGAAGGGACAGTTGTGATATAAGGCAATCAGTTAATCAGTCCTTTTTCTTTCTCATCTGTGTTTCTCTTGTAAACTGATTTAATTCCACCTCAAACTCTGACAATGAGACAATCTATATGCCCTGGCACTAAAGTGTGTGCAAGTGGGTTAGAGATGGATGAATGGGATTTCAAATAGGGGAGTTTTAAGACTAGTTGAATACAGAGAATGACTGAAAGACCTGATGAAAACAGAGAAGATAATGTCTGAATACAAAGCCAAATAAATCTTAGTGATTCTTTGCAGTGTTGGAAAAGAAGCAAGAAATTAGAGGAACCAAAAAATAAACAGAAGGCATAACCAAAGTAAAAAAGAATGAGGTCTGTAAGTAGGATCAAAAAAGTTGAGTAAAGACAAGGTGTGGAAATGCACACACTGAATTATACCAAATTATACTTTGAAAAGGTTAATTCACAGTGAAATATCTTCTCAGTAATAGTTTGTTCAGTATGGCCTATCCTAGGTTTTAAAAGAAGGGCCACTGAATCACTGTCTTACTGCTAGAATCTAGTCCCTTTTCTGGGTAATGTTAATTTATCAATTTGTTTTCTTCTTAAAAACTGTTTGGAAGAGTAGAGCTTGGAAGTCTTGATAGATTATATCTGAAAAACAGCTGACAATTTTTTCTCTCTATTACATAAGATATGCCAAACAGACAGATCACAGATCTTTAAAGTTATTTTCTGTAGTTTCTCCATTTTTAGGATACAACTGAAATCATAAAAACTTTAGAAATTCTTTGGAAAAGAACCAAGATCAGGTTAATTGGAGTGAGGTTTTCTTATTAAGTTTTTATATTTATTTATTCATTCCATTAAAATGACAACTCACGGTATATTAATTTTCAGTGTGTTTCTTTATACCTCAAAGGCCCAACTTGATATGTAGCAATGGGACATGGCTAACATTATTGGTTCCTGTTACCATGAAAATGAGACTACTTCAGATGAGAGAGCTGTGCTTTGTTTAAACAGTCTAGGAATAGTTTCTGTTTATCTTGCCTTCTTAGCTGTTTCTGGCAAATAGCAGATTTCAAGTATTAATCTTTGCAAATGAATGCAAAACAAAAATAATATGTTTAAAATGTAACACAAGTCATGAAGTTGCAACATTAAAATTTATAATTGAGAACATTGAAAAATTAGATGCTCACTGCAAATGTTTCTGAGGCTGGTAGATTTAGGGCAAACACAAGTACCATTATACAAATTATCTGTACTGCCACCCATGTCTACCTTCATATATACTAAGGCAGGTGTTTAAGTGACAAAGAGGCATTAAAAGTATGTACTTCAAATGAAACAACAGTTTTACATAGTCCATCTTTTTGTAGTTACCAGGTGATACTGTAACAGTGTTTTACTGAAGGTGATATGGTGATCCTGTTTTTAAAAATAATAATTTGCCTGTATGTGGTAATGATGAATGGTGCTTGAAATTCAGCTAATCTGAAACCAAACAATGTCTGAATTTAGTGTTACCACATAACCAAAGTTTACTTTACCATCTATTCTGTGATAGCTGTGTACTTGTTCAGAAAAAAATAAAAACATTTACAGAATAGTTTTCATCAACAGGCAAAAAACCAGTGACTTAGTGGACCATTGTAAAGCAACCTATTCAGCTACTGGATAGCAGACTTCGTGCAGTAACACTATAATCCTACATATTTTATGGGTATAATTTGGCATGATTGAAAATTACAAGGTAAGGAAACAATAAAAGATCAAGGTCCATGACAAATTTTAAGATTGCAAGTATCACATAGTTCTGTATGAATGTTCAAGTAACTTTGATTAAAACTCCTTTTTTCTTGATGAGTGTGGTGGGGATTCTCATTCCTAGTGTCAGTGTAATTTTCTCATCATCTTCCCAGAATTCAACTTTACTTAATACAACTCTTTGGCTTTGAACAGCATTAAAAGGGAAAACAGATCCTTTTAATCTCTTCCAGTTTTATTTCTGTACTTATATATTCAAACTGTCTCCATTTAGATTTTTATTTTCCTTACACCTCTGAGCATTTTGGAGAAGGATCCATCTTCACATTGCAATGCAATTTTCATCTCTTGGGCAGTCTACAGACTGAACGTTGTATTAAAAAGTGAGTATCTAGAGGTTTTATTTTCTGCATTGTTTTCATGTATAGAATATCACAACGGTTGTGACACATAGCTAAATTCAGTTATCTCAGCAGAGATGAATGACTTCCTCAGTGTTATAAAAAATGTGAAAAACTGAAAAAACAACATTTTCTCCCTTTGTCATCTAAGTGGTTTTGTGGCAAAACCCCTCTCTGTTAGAATAAAAAAAAAAAAAACAAAAAACATTTACTGCAATTTTGATGTGAAACAAAGCTGTAGGGGAATTTTTCATCTCTTTTAGCACCCTACCACTAAATTATAGTCTGCTACCTTAGATGGAGGATAGGGGAGAAAGCAAATCAATTGAATGGAGAACAACCTTTCCCCTGTGGAAATATACAACCTCCATCATCCTGGCTAGGCTTCGCGAATGAAGATTTGGGAAGGGCTATACCCATGCTTGCTACAAGCATGGGTAGGGGCTAAAAAGGCCAATGTGAGATAGGCAAGTCCGATTGCAAAAGGCACAGTGGAAAGTCTCCATTGGCACTACTGGTGAGGCACGGTTCTTCCTTTTTTCCTCCAGGCTGATTCTGCGTGTGTTCTCAAAGAAAGCAGCAGCGTTATGGATGGTGTGTCTCCTTTTCTTCTGATTAGAGGCCAGAGTGGACCTGTGATGGTGGTCAATATGGCCAAGGCTGAGGTCTTATTTCAGGGAGTCCTTGTATCTCCTCTTCGGGGCTTCTCTCTTGCAGCAGCCAGTGGCGAGTTCACTGTAGAGCACAATCTTAGGGAGGTGGTGATCTTCCATCCTGGAGATGTGCACTGCCCAGCACAGGGCATCCTCTTAGATGGATGGCCTTACAGGGTTAAGCGAGCTCCATCTGCCCAGGTTTGGAGTTAGAGTTGTCCTTCTCCTAGGATGGTTGCTGGGGAGCTAGCGAGCCCATCCTGCCCGTGGACACACTTTGTCTGACCCTTCAGCTGAGACCTGACTAGCATGGGAGTCCCTACTGGAGGCATGTACCACCACTAGCACAGCTCGCAACCTCATACGGGCACGCAAGCCTCTCCCCCGTGACAAGGGGGTGTCCATGAACAAGATACAACCTAAATAAATGTGATTTAGTCTTTGTTACAGTTTTCCGTATGAGACTGATGGAACCCTGAAATAACTGAAGACCTATTCTGAAAAATTTGAAGTAGTTTGATATTTGTGATATATAGGCTCTTTTAGTTTTGGAGAAGAGAAAATTAATATTATATTTTGGAGAAGAGAAAATTAATATTATAGTTATGGTCATGTTTCTATGATTCAAAAGTAGCATTTTAGGAACTCAATAATTTCTGGTTATTGAAATTTATATAATAATTTTTCACCTATTAAATGCTAAAATTTGGCTTTCTGTTAACACAAAAAGAACCAATTTCAGTTTGGAATTGTCTGAATTTTTAAAATGTGTGAGATTTTAAGTAAGTTTAACATATGATTTTGAAGGTATTTTATTTTATTTATTTTTCTTTAACAAATTTTGAAATTCTATTGTGAAAGTCTGTACTGGTTTAGACCCAGATGGCAACTAAGTATCACATAACCACTTACTGTCTTTACCTTCACCCTTGTGGTGAGGAGAATAGTGGACAAAAAGTAAGCCTCACGGATTGAGATAAAACCAGTTTAATAATTGAAATTGAATAAAATATAATAAAAATGACAATAGCAACAACAATTATACTAATGACAATGATAACAGCAACTGTAATGAAACAGAGAAAGAGAGAGAAATAAACCCCAAAAGAAATAAGTGATGCACAATACAACTGCTCACTACCTGCTCATGGATGTCCATCTCATCCCCGGGCAGAAATCAGCAGGTTCCATCCAACTCTCTCCAGTTTATATGTTGGGCATGATACTCTATAGTATGGAATATCCCTTTGGCCAGTTTGGGTCAGCTGTCCTGGACATGCTCCCCCACAACTTCCTGTGCACCTGTTCACTGGCAGAGCACGGGAAACTGAAAACTGATAGATTTAGAGTAAGGGCTGCTCAACAACTAAAACATCGGTGTGTTATCAGCATTATGTTCATACTAAATCTGAAAAACAGCACTATACCACCTACTAAGAAGAAAATTAATTATATCCCAGTTGAAACAAAGAAAAAGTTTTCAAAACAGTTACAGATGTTCACTGAAGCTTGTTGGCTAGTTCATGTCTCTCCTACATGATTAGATTTCATTAATGTAAGAACTCTGTTGGTTAGAGAACTTCAGTTGTCTCATCCACAGCACAAGTGTATGGGAACTAGGTGTTCTCTCCAAAACCAGCTTGGTGTAGCTGACGGAGTCGTTCGTAATTTCTGTTGGGTAACTTTTCGTAACTCAAAAAATGGAAGATAATTGTCTTGGGAGAGGGAGGGAAGAATGAACCTACAAATTTGTTCATTAAGTTTAAACTAAGAGTACAGTGCAGAAAGAGCTTGAGGGTATTCCCTTTTAAAATCATACTCAAATTTCTTTTGTCCAAACAGAACCTTTGTGAACTGGCTGGTGAAAGCTTCATATAAGTTTCATATAATCTGCAATTTACTACACACAGTACTAAGCAGAAGATAATGCTTCTTGCTGAGAGACGAGCTATAGCTATACAAGCACAGAGCCTGGAAGGGCCTGTTTACACTTCTAGGCAGAAATATTATTTCTTTAATGTTTGTTGAAATAATTTCAGAATTTAGTTTTTTTCTGGCTCTGAAGTTTAGTGAAATATTCAGGAAAGATCAAGAACTGCACTATACTGCATATCTAAGATCCCTTGTGACTACACTTTGAATTAAATGATGAAAGAATGAAAATGGTAAAGGAAATAACCCATGTAGTTAGTTACAAGGGAAGGTTATCAACAATAATACAGTCAAAACTTAACAAGAGTCTAATAGATGTTTTTTTAAATTAGTATTTTAAAAGAAACTGCTTATAAAAAACCCTCTTTCAGGCAGTGTTAATGGATTGCATTTACGCAGAGAGCTATTCAGAGCAATTTGTATATCATAATATGTGCACTTCTGTAGTTCAATACAGAATACACAATGAGTCCTAGCCAAGCTTCATTCCAACAATACAGTGTTTAATAGCTCTGTTCATTATTCTGCTTTGACATTTACTGTAACACACTGCCTACCTGAGCTGTAGGTGCTTCATCATTCAGCCTGCAATCTTTAGGGAGGAATCAAAGATCTTGAAATGTGCACAGTAACACGTATTATAGCAAGAGATTTACAACTTTCTGTTTTGTTAGAAGCATTCAAACATCAGAACCCTTTAGCCTATGAGTGATGAGTGATCATGCCACTAAAAAATGCAGAAATTAATAATTTAATATGTCCTCTACAAAAATTGTTCAAAGCTAAAATCTTCAGCAACCTTGTACTACAGAGTTCTCTGTTTTACAGAGCTAATGCTAGGAAGACATTAAAGACTACATCTATGTCCCATATACAAATTGGCTCTGAACCGAATTCATTCTTGTCAGAATAATGTTGATTTCATGTCATGGTAGCTAGGACTCTGTTAAGAATACTATAATTCTGAAATATCAGATGTCAATGTTTTAAGTAGAGATTTATAATAGAATAGAAAGATAAATTTGTTAAATTGATAAGACTGGGGAAAGAACGGGTGTGTCTGGTTGTACAGTCACCAGATGGACAACATTTCAAGAATACTTGGATTTTTATAGCACCATTAGAGTTAGCAGAACTGGATAGCTCTAGTCACTTATTATTGTCATCATTGTTAATTTTTACTAGACCACAGAACACATGTCTTGGTGCTGCTGGCCAGACTACATGGAGTTAGCTGTTTTGGTGGTTGATGCCTTGTATGAGAGCATGAATGTGAGTGAATAAAACTTTTGTGTTAAAGCAAACTCACCTTCCCCTCCTGTAGGATCTTACACTGAGTTTTGCTACATTTGTTAGCTTCACAATATTGCTATGCATATAAATGACCTATGTCTTATAGACTTCCTGCATTTAGATTTGTTTTCCATTAGATCATCTCCATATCTGCAGAAGGCTCTTATGAGCCACTGGGTAGTTGTGTGAATTATTAAATTGCACTCTTCCCTAGGGAAAGTTAAATAACTATAGTTCTAAATTTTTAGAAATGCCAGGGATTAAACTAATTTTAATATGTAATAATCCTAAATATGTTGAGGCTGTAGTTTATCACAAGCCAACTTTGATATATTTGAATACAGACTCCACATGCAGTACTTCATCTTGATGTGGGCACTGCGTTTTTGGCTTGTCTTTGTATACATCCATCTGCTATACTATCTGTATGCTTGGTCACCAAGTGGTAGATAAAGAAATTAAAGTGTTATCCTATATTCTTGAGGATCCCCTTGGTGGCAAGCAGTCCTAAATGAGGAGCACATTTGTGACTAGTGAAGGTATTCTGCTGCCAAAAGCTTGTTCTTTCTTCCAGGAGATATGTGTTGTAAATACCCTCTGAGAGAACCTTAAGATTTCTAAACTGTGCTTTGAGGCTTTTCACTTTGAATCAAATCCAATGTTCCTATATCCCTTTCATAAATCTCTGGAATAATTTTTCCTTCTTAGTTTTTCGCTGAATCTACAGCTTCCCTAGCAGAATGTTAAGATTCAGCTCTGCTTAAATCACAGTGCCTTATCACATTGATCAGATTTATAGTTTTAAATGTTCATTTCTGTTAGCTGTGTATTTAAGTTGAGAAGTTAATGTGCAGATGAAGAGTTGAGTGCATGTTACTAGGTGTAGTGAAAAATGAAATTTTTAATTTTTTTTTTATCAAACCTGTGCTTGCAACAGTCATAGAGTAGTGTATTGTTTTACAAACTCTTTTCATGAAATTAATGTTGCTTTCCTAAGGATGATAACTGTTATAGTTTCAAAATTTTTTATGGATTTTTTTTTTCTCTCCTTTACCAGAACAGTGGTTTGGAAGTTGAAGATCCCAGCCTCCCACTACCTGCTTCCAGAACCAGCTAACAAAGGCATGGTTGGTAGCTTTGCATTCCAATTTGATGGCTGGGGGAGGTGAGGGAGAGAGATTTTTCTGGGGTTTTGTCACACTTCTGTCCTCCAGCCAGCCACCATTTGCTGGGCTGGTGGAAGCACTTGGAGGGAGCTTCTCTGGCTTGGCCCCCTACTCTGCACGCCCTGTGCTGTTCTTCGGAGAGAGAGGTCACCACTACCTGGATTTGCTACAGATTCCTTGAGGGCTGATGCCACCCGCAGAGAAGTTGCTAACCCCTACCCCCCGACACTTTTGGACAAAGGAGAAGGAGAGGGTCTTTGCCCACGGGAAAGGTTTCAGCCTGTCTTCTGTGGCCGCTATTCCCTCGTGAGTTTTCTGAACCAGCACATCTCCCTGATTGCTGTCTTTGCCTCGTCACAGCCCTACAGTGACTTTCACGGCCACTGTCCCCCGAGGCATGGCATCACATCTCACTGTCTGTAAATAAAATTGCACTGAGGGGACAGAGATAGCACTTGGTTTCTTTGAAAGTTTTGGTTACAGTGTTTTTGTGTGTTCTGTTCTGTTTTTTTGGTTATATATAGTAAAGATCTGTTATCCTTTTTTATACATTCTCTGATTAAAATCTCTTAATTTCACAGGCTGTGGTGGTTTTTGGAAAGAAGGCCCTTTCCTAGTTCAGATTGACGTCTTAATTTTCTATTAAACTTAGACAATAACACAGCTCCATGAAAAGCAGTAGAAATGTGACTGTTTTATGGAATGTTAGTATTAGAAATAATTGTTTCTCTCTGAGATACAACTGAATCATACAATGATACATCATTAATGACTAAATAATATAATATTTAATTTAATTGTCTTTATCTCTTTGTTTCTGTTTTGATAAAGAGGCCATATGGCAGTTCTTGAACTCTCACATCAAAGAAGACTGCATATTTGTGACATATGACTGAAAAAGTGCATTTATTTAAAATAATGAGTCAAGGTTTTGGAACAGTATGACTCAAGGTTGAGAACAGGTGTTAGACAGCATGAGAAATATTGCTACTCGGTCACAGAATTTTGGTGATGCGAGTATGCCAGAGGTACTGCCTCGTTCTCCCTTTCTTGAATACATCAAAAGGATGGGTCAGTTCAGTGATAAAATGGGTCAGCAAGTGATAAAACAGTAGTGAAAAGCAATTAAATTATTCCCTTCGCTAAACCAGTCTCTGCACCTTTCTTAAGCTACTATTCTTAAAAAATTCCCTCCTTCCAAAGTATGGAGCAAGTATACCTTCACGTACATGAGTATAGAGGTCTCTGGTTTCTCCAGTGTTTGCATCAGATTGTGAAGCTGAGGGAAGTAACTAGTTAGTAGTCTTAGAAAATTTGACCTCTGTTTAGACAAGACTATATACTTAATACTAGACTACCTATTTAGAAGAAAATACTGTCCATACACTTCACTCACTTCTACACATATCTAGAAATGATGACACAGGATGCCTTGGAAGCTGTGTAGAGACAAAGATACACAACTACTTGATCTTCTAATCCTTGCCTCGTGATACTAGAGTAATTTGAAGAGTTGGTAATCAAAATAATTTCTGCACTGCTTTCACTGAGAAATTTTTATTCAGATAAATATCAGGAAAAAGTATAAATGAAAAGTCCTAGAAGTAAAACCACAGTCCAATAAATTAGTATATACCAGAGTCCTATAACTTAAATATATATCACTTGTAGATTTTTTCAAAATTTTAAGTCTTAAAATTCTGTCGATTTATTCCTTTATACAAAAGTATACCTGTGATTTTTTTCCAGGGGAAGCAGGGAGTGGGAGTGGGGGAACGAAACAAGGCACAACAAAACAAACAGAAAAAAACACAACTACTTTTCCATTTCTAATAGCTTTCTAGACTGCATGCAAATTCCCAAGTGATGCAAAACTGGTATGATGAATGTATTTTAAAAAATGAAAAGCTAAGAGCAAAAAAAGTAGTTAGATTGATTGTTGTATAACTTGAATAATTTGAAAGTTTTGGATGATTCTTTTGTAAGTCTAGAGAAATTAACTAATAGACAAACTATAATCATAAGATGAAACAGGAGATTTCTAGCAGGAAAAAAAATGTTCAAGTTGTAACCACAATGGAAACAGGATTACAAATGTTCAGCTTGATAATGGCATAAATTAATGGCAGTATGTTTTATTGTTGGCTAAGAACTTCAGTAGGAGAGAATGTTTTAGAAGGCGATATGGAAACGTCCTTTGTGGAAAACTTTGGTGAATGAGATTAAGAAGTGCATGTATATTTTGTATTTCCCTTTGTATTTATATTTTCAGAATCTTGTTCTCAGGTCTAAGACTCATTATGTTAACTATTAGTTAAGTGTCAGGACCCTGAGTACACCATGACACCTCAACTGTCCTGAGTAGCCTCCCCTGGATCCACCCTTCAGAGTCTACATGTGGGTCCAGGACCCCTTTTCAGGTCACACCAGATGCCCTGTCCTTGTCAGAGCTGTCCTGGGGGTGTGCTAACTCAAGTTTTGTCTCTGGATGAACCTTGCACCTATGTTGTAGTTAGCATTTTCAATTTTAGCATGTGTGTAATCTTTTGAGTATGTAGTTTAATTATTGAAGGTTTTAATATAATGAATCATCCAGCAACATTTTTTTTTTTTTAATCTATAACCTATTGAAATTTGTATTTTAGAAAAATAAAAAAAGCTACAAAAAGCAAAAGGTTTTTCTTTTTAATTATGAGCTGAGAACTTCAATATCAGAGAAGACTTATAATCCACAGTGATATGAAGGCCAGGTGTTTCAAAAAGAATTGGGAATGAGATAATCAATTGCAAAGATGGGTTTATGAAGAACAGGTCTTGTCAAAGTCTCTGAAAGGGTTCTTGGAAAAGTTTTCAAAAATAAATCTCAGGGAAGGAGAAGAATGTAGTCTAGATTTTATTGAAGAGTCTCTAAAGTGTCAGTTGACCTAATATAAGCTACCAAAAGTATGAGTATTAATTTTAGGATGGAGTTTTTGATCAAAAGTTTACTAGAAGAAAGAATCTAGAGTGTTATAATGAACGCTACCAAGGTGTGTTCTGCAAAGCTGAGCCCTGGCAGTAGTTTTATGAACACTGTTGTTCAAATAATGATTTTTGAACCTGGTAAAAGCTGTTATAAACACTCACAAAAAGTATTAAACAAAAATGGACAGACTGCAGAGTAACATAAATCAAAGTTCTGTAAAGTAGCAAGTATAGAATAAAACTGTTTCAAAATCTAAAGCCATTCATGTCGGCAGCATCCAAGAAAAAGTGAAAAGAGTAGAATAAAAGGAAGTAAAAATAAATTACATTGATATTGTACATATCATGTTATGAGAAGGATAGTTCGTGTCAAGTGCAGAAAATGCAGCTAAAGAAATTGAGTTGAACTTAAGCCAACTGCAGCCTTCAAGACCATTATTTATAGATGTTGTTGTTCATCTAGCTATACGGTGTGTGGGATGAGAGGCAGAATAACTGAAAAAGGTGTAGATTCAAAGAAGCTCGAATCATAGTAACTTAATATGGAGGGGGAAAAAAAAAGAGAAAAGAGAAATGTCTCTAACCGCCTGTACATTGTCAGGTCTATAAAATTATATTCATTGTGAGGTCTAAAAAATTATATTCAGACAATTATTTAGTTTATACTGAGCAGTAGGGATAGTAGACTGAAAGCTGTCCTGTGCCCTCACTATGCCCAAATTGCAAAGGAGAATAGGTAGAATAGATAGAGGCCAAAAGATAATTTGCCTTCTATGTGTTCTATTTACAGGATTAATAGTTTTTACAGACGTGTGAAGATGCAAGTGATGTGGATTTTTTTCCAGAGAAAACTGTTGAAATATTTGGGGCATACTAAGTATATCTAAACACTCACTAAATAAAATGGAGAGCTGATGGAGATTACATTTCTTTCTATTTGGATTTTTCGGTTTACCTGCAGCTCAAAGTCATACACATACAACTTCACCATTTTTGTTGAATTTGTTGGTGATTGTAAAACTGCTCTTGATGGAAAGAGAAAACTCCAATGGTAAGAATCAACCAGTGTTTTGTCCAGGTTGAGTTAATACATTAACAACCAGGTAAAAATAGCACTGGCAATGATTAAGAGCATCAGTATCAGTTTTCTCTTCTTTGTTGATGTATTAAGCTGCAATGCATTACATAAAAGGTTAAATTCTGAATATTCAATATCTCTTCACAGCCTCCTGAACTAAAAATAAGAAAATAAATCATACACAGTTTCTTGGCATAGATAACTACTGACAATAATGATAACAGGGAAAGAAACTGAACTGTATTATCTGCAAAAATTAATTCAGTCAATGAAGTGACTTACTTTGATGGTTTCTTTGGTTAATTACAAAACATTAAGAAGATATTAAAAGGGACAAGGCATCAAAGGATAACCAAACTCATACAAAGAATTATTTTAAAAGATTGTATCAGCTAAAATGGAAATTATTTGTTATTTTACCATTGGAAAGGGAGATTAATGCTTTCAGGTGTTTTTTAATCTAGTGGTTAATATAAGATCAAAGATGCATTCATATTGAAGTAGTACAGGACATTATGTATTTTATACCACAATGTTTGGATCTTATTGGATTGGCTAGAACATATAAATTCAACCTCAAGTCTTAAAGGATATGGAATTTAATGGTACAAGTTGAATACACCAGAGATATCATGTCAGATTGCCCCTTCTATTGTTTCTTCTGGTTTTGACCAAGCTAAATTAAACAGATGAAATCTCATCATTCATAAAGCATCTGGTATAGTGTCAAGGAAAAGTACTGGATTAAGCTGAAGGATTAACGCTTAATTGCTGTGTGAGTCCCAGTTTCAAGAACTGGGACAAGACTTTGCAACTAAATGGAAAATAATGGGGAAGGTTCTTATTAAATATGTTTTAAAAACTTACTCCTTGGGAAGGGTATTTTCAGTTTAAAATCTTCACACTAGGAAATGTAGAATGGGCTAAAGATGTCAGGCACAAAGGTAAGAAGCTTTAATGAACAGGGAGATAATAGTGTGAGCTAGGAAGAACTAAATAGCCCAAGTGGCATAACACTGAGCATTAGATCACTTAGAGAGGAATAACAATAGAATTGACTGCAGGCTGGGACCTTGAGGTGCTTAATAAGGAGCCAAAAATCTCAGGTTTTTTGTACCACATCATAGATCTAGGCCATCGCCATGATGATGTCATGACAAGAGTAAGAATCATTGAATCGTATAACATCCTAAGTTGAAATGGACACACAAAGATAATTCATTCCAACTCCTGACCCTGTGCCATGTTGAAAATCATCCCATGTGCCTGAGAGTGTTGTCCAAACACTTGAACTCTGTCAGGTTTGGTGCTGGGAGCACTTCTCCGGGGAGCCTGCTCAGTGTGCTCGACCACCCTCTGGGTGAAGAACTTTTTCCTAATACCTAACATAAACCTCCCCTTACAGCTTCATGCCGTTCCCTCAAATCCTATCACAATTCGTCAGAGAGAACAGTGCCTGCCCCTCTGCTTCCCCATGTGGGGAAGCTGTAGATGGCAGTGAGGTCTCCACTCTGTCCCCTACAAGAATGCAACCTGTCTGTGTGAAACATTTACATAGATACAGGGAAATATCAATACAAGAAGGCACTAAAATATCTTTGTGTGGAATTCTATGAGTGATTTTTGTGATGTGAATTCCTAAAATAAGAGGTTCATAGAACATAAATGTGTACATAGATACATGCATATAAGTATGTATGAATAAAAATTCTACTGGGTAAATCCAATGATCTTTTTGCCCCATGTTCTGTCTTCTGTCAGCAAAATGAGATTAAAGATACATGCTTAGTTAACATATCAGACAGTATAACATATTATACCAGTAATGCATCAGACTATGAAAACACTTCTGTCGTTAAATTGCAGATGAAATGTAAGGAAGTGGAATGTCAGAGAGGATAAGTGTTTTAACTACAGAAAAAGAGTAGCATGCGAGTAGGTAGGACTGGCTTTGGACACTCTAGAGAAAGCTAGAAGGTATTTCATTAACAGTATGCTTCCTTTCTAATGGGATTTTCTGCTAGGAACTTGGAGGTACATGGTGCATGCATAAGAGGAGCTATGAAATGAGGGGCTCTGAAAGTGGTAGATTGATTCAGTGTGTTTTCTTTTGCCATGGTGTCGATGCATATATGCATATGTCTAGGGAAGAGCAGACAGAATTCAAACAGAGTCTTGGATTTAAAATTCTAGTTTATATAGCTATCTAGTCCCCCCTCTAGATAGAATGCAGGAGCAGGCAGAGTCTGTTGAAAGTTTTTTTTTTTAGTTTTTTATTTTTTTTATTTGTATCTGAAACAATTAAATAGGGCATTTTAAAACCCCGAAAACTAAGCAAAACAAAACAGCTGATATGAAACAGATTGTCTGAGATGGAATATGAAGGTTTTGAAAACAGTAGAAGTACACTTGATACACAAGTGAGAAAAAGAGCAATATGCAGCCATAGATTGTGCTGGAAAAGGGAATCAGACCACATAAATAACTGTACTGTTCATTTCTATCTGAACAACTGGGCTTTTCATCTTAAAACATAAGACAAAACAATGGCTTTATTCATCATAAGAATCCAACTTCTAGTATTTTATTTTATATAAATTTCTCCTAAAAAGGACATGCATGGGTTATATTATAAGACAAAAATGTGTTGTTTGTGTTGAAGAGAAAGTTTTAAAATTACTATTACATGAATATCATGTGTTTTGCATTTTAAGTCACTACATCCTTCTGTGAACCAAAATTCAGTCTCCTCTCCTTGATTGTATTCCAAACCAGAATATTACACACAAGTGCAATTTACAAGCAAAGAATTTGAGATAGTTGCTTTGTTTTTCATTAGCTAAAAGATCGTAAATTGCAAATGAGGCAACTGCCTCTGCCTGCCTTGCGATGCTCAGCTCCTGGCTCCTTGTCCCTCCTGGAAGCAGCCCGCCCTGGCTGTTGCCTGGTATTTTATGCTTGATATTATATGGCTCTTTATATGTTATGCAGAGCTTATTCAGAATGATTCCTTTATTATCCAGTGAAGGAAATGAGCAGTCCTGAATGGCTGGTTAGTTTTGATAGGACTAAGGAAGTTACTGGTAAATACAAAACACTTGAATTTGCTAAATACTGGAAGGCTGCAGGCACAAGAAGCTCTGAGATCACATAATACATCATTACAAAGAGATTCAGTTTCAGGAAAAAAGAGATTATCAAAGTTAAGTTACCACCATAAAATCATTCATGCAACCTAGAAATCAAGGTAGTACTAAGACCTGCATACGCTGCTGCTGGGATCCTCAAACGAGCCCTCTGCAGGACTTGGCTTTCTGATATATCAACAGAAGGAACTTCAAAATCATATGTAAGACACTCCAAGTCTGTTTAAAAGAAACAAGCAAAGACTCCTTAAGGTTTTACTTCTTAAGTAGTTGCTTTGCAGCTTGAATGAAATATGGGAAGAGATCAGGCAAATGAGTGTAATTCTCCAATGTGACATGTAGAGTTGTTAGAAGGAAAACAAAAGAGCAGAGTAACATCCAAAAAGCCTTAAGGGAGTTAAAGGGAATGTTTTTTACAAGCTTATCAGGAGAAATATGGAAAGACAAAGTGGCCTGATTGATAAATAGGGAATTAAACTGGTGATACTTAAAATAAAATAACAATAAAAAAAAAAAAAAAAGAATGACTTCTGTTAATACCTTTAATAAGAAGAAAAGATACCTGTATAATTAGAAAGTAATGACATTTTCAAAAATAGCTTCATCTAGGCAGTTAGATTAGATTAAGGGATATTTGAAAATACTGAGAATATAAAAAGTTAGTTTAGTTTCAATGATATGTAACTTGGAGCATTAAGGGTAATTAAAAAAACGCTCAAGTAGATTTTAAATGATGTTAAGAGTTGACATCATTGATTTTAATGACAGAACAATTTGAATATTATAAAACATGGAAAATTAGTTTTAGAACCTTGCAAAGACAAAAGAAGTCTAGCAGAACTAGAGAAAAACAGAAGTTTCTAAGAAGATGGGAAAAATTACTTAGTATAAGTCCTCATAATCTAAAGTAATAGAGGAAAGAATCAAAGTATTTAGGTTAGAAATACATACTAGAGAACTGCTATGGCCAGGGAAGTAAATACAGTTGTTACTTCCCTGTTCTTAAAGTCCAATCTTTTTAAATAACCTAAATTGTGCAAATTACAGTGAAAATAGACTTATAATTGAAATAAAGTGATCATTCATTTTCTGTAATTCTTCTATAAAGGAATTGAAAATATATTTGATTTCAATTAGAAAGTGTCTTTTTTCTTGACAATTTGTTCTTTATATATAGTAGGAACAAGAGATATTTTCCATAGCCACTGTTTTTGACAGATTATTGACTGTTCAGTTTGGGACCAACAAATATTTCATTTAATATTTTGGTTAGTTGCGAGTAAACATTACATTAATGAAATTCAGAGATCAAACTAAGTTTGTGATGCTGATATTACAGTATATTGTATAAAAAAAATGAAAAAAATTCTGTAGAAAAAAATTAATCTAAATCACAGTTTTTAGAAGGTTGTGGGTTTTTTTGTTTGTTTTTTGGTTTGGTTTCTTTTTTTTTTTTTTTTTTAATGTGGGTGATAAATGGAACATGAGATGCAATGAAAAAAGGCCAACACAATGACTAGTATCACTGACTCAGCTTTACTGGATAACTACTCAGCTGTAATGATATTTAAGGTCTCATCTAGCATAGGTAAATATTGTAGTATTCTATTAGTATTTATTGAGGAGTCCATTAGATATTATGGTAAACAATATAACTGTACTAATGTCTTTGCTATGTTAAGTTATTGCAATCATTAATATGCACTACACAGAAAATGCAAAATTGCTATCTACTCCCAATTTCTTGAAAACTGTGCTTGTGCTTATATGTTGCAGATGCTTGAATTATAATCAGAACCCTCATGAGACAATTTAGATTATAAATGTCAAGAAATGTAGTGTCCATAATACCCCAGTGGTTGAACACTGGAATAATGTAAAGGAATAGCTTTGATTGAAACGTTTGAAAGAAGCTGCAACATGGTCATTTAATAAAACGTTTCCATCTCATCTACAGAAACATCTATATTAGGTTGTTCTGGAAAAATTGCTTCTCCTTTTCTTATAGAGGATTCTTTTTCTGAAATCAGCAGCACTACCTTTTGAGGAATTTCTAGAGGTTTAAAACTCTGTTTTGAAGACAAAAAATATGCTATGAATAATCTGTGTGTACTCTAAATTTCATCACTGATACTCAAATACTCGAGTCATAGAATACAGTCAGGATAAATGGCATATTATCATGTAAAAATCATGATTCCAGTAGAAATATTGCTTATACAGTGTATTAGATGGCTACTGATTCTAACCAAATGACCACTTTTTAACAAATATATTGACTTTCTTCATACAGAACTTTCCATAATTAAAGAAACACAGACTTTCTCGTAGTTTAAGCAACACCATAAATGTGAATGTGTGTTCAAAATTTGGGTAAGGACACACAGTTCAGGATACCTGTTCATACTATGTGATATTCAGAAAATTTAAGAGCTCCTACCTAGACACTGAGATCCTGAAACTAAGAAATTACACTGAATCCGGGCAAAAATGCTAATTTCTGAGCTCTTTTTGGAGGTTACCAGATAGCTACTACCATATTGTAAGAAACTAAATTTCAGGGAATCTTTAGAGTTTTTGTGTTTGCACTCCAAGAAATGGTCAGAGGTTAAATGAAAGAGTATCTTTTTATCACTTAACTAGAAAAATTGTAATGGGTCTGGCTGAGATAGAGTTAATTTTCCCATAGCAGCCCTCACAGTTCTATGCTTTGCATTGGTAGCTGGAAAGATGACAACACAGCAGTATTTTGGTTACTGCTGAGCAGTGCTGGCACAGCATTAGCACTCTTTGACAGTCCACCCCTCATTAGTAGAGTAGGGATGGGCAAGATCTTGGGAGGGGGCACAGCTAGGCCAGATGACCCAAACTGACAAAAGGGATAGTACATACCATGTGACATCAACTCAGATATAAAAGCTAAGAAAAGGAGGAGGAAGTGGGGGCATTGATTATTTACAATGCTTGCCTTTTAGAGCAACTACTATATGTGCTGAAGCCCTGCTTCCCAGGAAGCGACAAGACATTGTTTGCTGATGGGAAGTGGAGAATAAAATCTTTGGGTTTTTTCCTTTGTTTGTGCGTGCACAAATTTTACTTTTGCTTTAGTAAACTGCCTTATCTGAAATGATGAGATTTTTTGGTCTTATTTCCTGCTGCTGTCCAGCCTAGAAGGTGGAGTGATTGAGCGGTTAGGTTGGGACCTGGCCTCCAGCTAAGGTCAACCTACCACAACTGCGTAGCTAGTTACTCAAGATTAGTATTGCAGTCCTAAAATTAGAATATTTTATGCTCTTCCATTACTAAGTACATGTTTCTAAAATTAATCTATTCATGCAGATTAGCTAAAAACATTGGAGGTCAAAGTAATTTCACAGAGATCGTATCTTCCAAAGTTTTGTTTCACAGAGCTCAATATGAATCAGTGTTGTTAGCTTCCTATATTAGTAGTGACATGTGACAGTTCACTTTGCAAATCAGTATTTGTTTTCCACATATTTTTTTCAGAAACATGCTTACTGTATTTTATTTTTTTTTTAAATGAAAGGGAATTTCCGTGTTTGTGAAATAGTAAATATGAAAAGATTTTTTCATGAGTTTCAATGGTAAAATTTAAAGTGTCCCATTCCACATCATTTGGTTTATCAGTTATCTAAAAATTATATTCCCACTGGAATTGTCTTCTATTATAAAGCAAATTGTTTAAATTGAAATTTTCCATTCCCAAGATAAAGTTCTCATATAGCTACTCTCAGTGATTATTTCTGGCAATATTCTGACCTGCAAAATAGCAATGTACTTTATGTCTGTTCACTCTTAAAGGAGTATTATTTATATTGTTTTGTGATTTTCTAGATATTGTGTTAATTTAACTATAGTCATGATAGCTATAATGAAGTTAAACCATAGACATTTGAAGTCAAAAGAGTGTCTAACTAATAAACCATAGTCACTTTGAAATCAAAACTGTCTAACTAATACAATAATTAATAGCTAAAGCCCTTTGACCTTCATGACATAAAGATACAATTAATATACGCTCCCCTGCCGAGAGACAACTTTTTTTATTCTCTATTCTGGCTAGATTGCTAACACATTCCTGTTGGACTTCTGGTCCTGTATTCTTCTAGTTTACCAGGTCTCACAGGTTGGAAGGGTAAATTTTGTTTCATTTAGTTACTGTATATTTGTCTTTTGTAATCTTTTGATATATGATTAGCAGAATTGGAACTTTGCTATCTCAAACATCTAAAACTCTTTTCCATAATTTACTATGTCAGGCAATGCTAGAATTTACACAACAGAGACAAATCAGTTCATTTCATCTGCAGAAAAACCTCAGAGATTCTTATTTGAATTCTGTCATGCCCTTCTTTGCTGTTCATCAAATGATCACATACCATTTTTCTAGAAGTGTTTTACCTCAGAACCAAAGTGCACTTCTTGAAAGTGCAGGGTAACACCAGAGTCAGTGAACACAAGTTGCAACAAGGGAAATTCACATTAGATATACAGAAATAATTCTTCCAATGAAGGTAATCAAATATATTGCATAGGTTGTTAGGAAAGACAGTGGACTGTCTGTGGAAATGGACTTGATGGAATAAGGCCCTGGATAGCCAATCCAAGAACTGAACTAGATGGCTTCCAGTGGTTCCTTCCAATTTAAATTATTCTATAATTCCAATGAATGTTAAAAGAAATTTTTTAAATCCCAATTTGATAGGGAGACAAAATAATTATTTCCTTTGTTTTGGACTCAATCTTGCATCATTTAACCAGACTTTTTGTCTAACTTGAGCAGGAATATAATGAAAACCTTTCTTGACATAAATACATGGCATCTAATTAGCATAGGTGTGGAGTATCCACTGAGAATGAGACCTGTGAATGACCAATAATTCTGAAAAAAATCTATGCTTTTTGAAATTGGAATTCAATCTTTATGGCATTCAAATAAAGCATTTTCAACTAAGTCGACAGAAACCCCATCTGTGAAGTGTGAGCAATAATCCTTTCTTGCTTAATCTGTGTGTTTAACTCCTTAAATTATTGTCTAGATAAAATAATAAGCAGTACTATAGAAAAGTCGAACAGGAAATTATTAATTCTATTCTTAGTCTTGCAGTATGAAAAATAGCAAGCTCTGATTGTGCATATTGAATGATGTAAATACAAAGTAAAACTTGAGGATCTGCTCATTCCCTAAACAGTTTTTATCCTATAGATGAAATCAAGAAGACAATGAAAAAACATCACTTCAAATTCTGTGTAACTTGCCTACCTAGTATGCCACTTTACAAATTTGAATTCTTCAGCAGATTCTCTTTAAAAAAATGTAAGCATAGAAATTTTCCAGTATAAATGGTATTTTTAAAAGATCAAATTAAAATAGTATTGTTAATTGTATGTGGTTTCTTTGGACTGGCCCAATTAGGATTGCCATTATTTTGTATAAAATGTAAGGATGAAACATTCATTTTACACACTTTTTCAGAGGTGTAAAGATTATATTGAATTTTAAACAGAATGGAGTGAAATGGGGGATCCTGGAAGCACAAACCATTCTGGTTTTAATCAAATTCATGGGAAGTATAAGCAGTTGTAGGCACAGATATAGTCATTGTGAATTACATTTAATCTTCTATTGAGAACAAATGTGCTGAGATGGAAAGGAAATCTTCAGAAATGGAAACACAAACCAGTTGAACAATTTTACACCTTTTAAGGAAAAATAAATTTTCTAATAACAAGTATTAGAACAGGTAAACCCCAGGACTGATATAGGTATGAGTGTGTATGTGCCCCAATATATCTTTAACTTGCAGCCCTGTGAATGGGCAAATAATGTTATACCTATTCTCCCTACTCTATTTTTTTCTTGACTTTTACATTAACATGTCTTTAGGGTAAGAACATTTTTTTTTTATTAGTGTGTAAAATACCCAGAATAAACCTTACAGCCTTTGAGTATACCATACTAGAAGATAAAAAAATAAATAATGATGAGGCTTGCATGGTACGTATATGCCATGGTTTAACCCCAGGCAGCAGCCAAGCCCCACACAGCAGCTCACTCACTCACACCAGCAGGATAGGGGAGAGAAACAGAAGGGCAAGAGCTGACAACTCATGGGTTGAGATAAAGGCAGTTTATTAGGGAAGGCAAAAGCGATGCACATAAGCAAAGAAAAACAAAGAATTAATTCACGGTTTCCCAAGGGCAGACAGGTGTTCAGCCACCTCCAGGATAGCAGGAACCCATCACGTGTAAAGGTTACTTAGGAAGACAAATGTCATCACTCCAAACATCTTTCCTCTTTCTTATTCTTCCCCCACTTTATATACTGTGCATGATAACATATGGTCTGGAACATCCCTTTGGTCAGTTGTGGTCACCTGTCCTGGTTGTGTCTCCTCCCAGCTTCCCACGCATCCCCACCTTTCTTACCAGCATGACAGTACAAAAAGCAGAAAAGGCCTTGGTTCTGTGTAAGCCCTGCTCAGCAATAACAAAAAATCTCTATATTATCAGCCTCATGTTTAGTGTAAATCCAAAACACAACCCCATACCAGCTACTGTGAAGAAAGTTAACTCTACCCCAGCCAAAACTAGCAGCATATAATATTGGACTGAAATTTTCACAAGATGGGCACATTTTATATTCACATGGGATGCACAGATACTATGTACACTTCCATATATTTTCACACTACATTCACATATACTGCATTCTGATGAATGCAAAATGTGTTTCTAATGTTTTATTTTGGAGCAAAAGGGAAAATGAAAGCATATAGAAAATGTCATGACCATTGAGATGATGCATGCTTTGCTAGGTACAAGTAGATTTCCTTGTGAATGTTACAATAGAATATTTTAGTCATATTGTCTTTTCTTTTTCAATTTAAATTTGTGCTTCAGCTTTCAATGGATTGCTTCATCTATCTAGTCTCCCAACCTCATAAATTTTAAAACATGTTTTCATCAATTTGGTTAACATGCTTGGAAATTTGGGGTGAATAAACCCACTAAAATTTCCATAATATTTGCTGCAGTTTCAAGGTATATGTATTTATAGTTTCATGGAAAAATACAGAAATTGAGAATGAATTATTAATATATTAATGGTTTATTTAGCAAAATGCAATCCTCATAACACCTAATGTGAAGTGTTTGGATTATTTTAATAGATCACACAGAGTGATGTAACAGCTCTTTGTAGCAGTTTTGGTTTCAGTTTATTTTTGATTGTATGCTTACATGCAAATTTATGACACAACAGATAATTTTTTTTGTTTGTTTTCAAATTAAGATTGAAAGCTATGTATTTCTGGTAATCAACAGTTACCTGCATGTGCAGCTCTCCATCTTCCTTCTGCCCTTTGCATGTTCTTATCTAATCTTGCATGAATTGATTAAAAATATTTTGAACTTTACAAATATTCTACATAGCTTGATATATGTGGATTTGCCTTAAATGTTATTATGACCATTCAGAAGGTCAAAATTATACACTCCTATCTGCAAAGGTACTAATGCAATTAAACAGATCTGATGACATTTTAAAGTCTTAACTTTGTCCAGTGTAATAAATTAACCTGCCAAGAAATGTAAGTAGACTTTATTTTGGTCTATTTAATGTGAATAGGGCTGCATGAATCGTAGAATCATAGAACACCAGGTTGGAAGGACCATCTAGTCCAACCTTTCTTGGTAAAAGTACAGTCCAGACAAGGTGGCCCAGCACCCTTCCAGCTGATTACTAGAGGAATCCTACGTTGGAGAATCCACCACTTCCCTGGGAAGATTATTCCAATGGCTGACCTCATTGTGAAAATTTTACCTTTTGTGTCTCATAGGAATCCCCCCAATAGTATCTTGTACTCATTATCCCTCTTCTTTTCCATTTGACTCTTTGTAAAAAGGAAGTTTCCATCTCTTTTGTAGTCACTGGAGCATGGTAATAAAATTTCCCTTAAACCTTCTTTTCTCCAGACTGAACAAACCCAGTTCTCTCAGCCTTTCCTCACATGGCAAGCTTCCCAGTCCTTTGATCATCTTTATGGCCCTTCTCTAGACACTCTGCAGCCTGTCCACATCTTTTTGCTTAGCAAGGACCAAAACTGAACAGAGTATTCCAGGTGTAGTGTCCTGATAGTGGAACTAATATTTTAATAGCCAAATCTATTCACACATAATAGACCCTTGTTCTGAGGTCATTAACAGTTCAGTCTAAAAATCTACTACTTATGACAATGTCACTGGTATGTTCTCAAAATTTACACACTTTACATAAGTATATAAGGATGTATCTTTCTATTACATAAAAATGTAGTTGTCAGGTAAAACATCCAGGGATGGGTTCACCTGAGGGACAATAAGCTGCATGTTGTTAAAATACAAAGGTCTCAGTACAACACATTGCATAGATATGGGAAATACCCTGAACAAAGACTTTTGATAAAAACAGAAATTAAATTAGGCCATAGTGGCTGTGTTTTGTTAACATACAGGTAGACAAAATAACACAGTTATGGGAAGAAATATTGTTCTCTGCCTCACTATTTTTTTGTAAAGAGGAGTTATGAAACAGTATGATATAAAAACCTGTCTAATACATAAATTTATTTCTACAACACATTAGTAGACTACTAGCATGTTATATAGGGTACTTTGACAAATCTCAGTGGCTAATTAAAAATATGTTAGCTTTTTTTTTTTTTCTTTTTTTTCTGTTTTACTGAGCATTTCAGAGCTCAATATCTGAATTTTTAATGACATCATGGATTTTGGGTGACAGTTCCCTATATCACACATAACCCAGGGATATTAAGAAAGATTTGCTAAGCTGTCCAGTTACTTGTGTTTCACCTATCTGATATAATTAATGTTTCTTACTTAAGAAGGAATTTTATTATTAAATAATTATTAAGAATTAATAGAAATCTCATTGCACAAACTAGCTTTTAAGAAGGGCAAGTTTTCCACAAACAGATTTTACAAGAGATAGGAATGTTTCATTGAGTAACCATGTTAGCTTTCAAACTGTAAACTGTATCTAAAACTTTAAGAATTCTCAGTTTTATTACAATGTGTTGTGTTCTCCGGAGAACAGGAGGCTCAGGGGAGACCTTCCCAGTCTCTACAACTCCCTGAAAGGAGGTTGTAGTAGGGTGAGGGTCAGCCTCTTTTTCCAGGCAGCTAGTGACAGGACAAGAGGACAGCCTCAAACTGCAGCAGGGGAGGATCAATGTGGACATCAGGAAGAAATTTTTCACTGGAGGAGTGGTTAAACACTGGAATGGGCTGCCCAGGGAAGTAGCAGAGTCACCATTCCTAGAAGTGTTCGGGAAATGACTGGACATAGCACTTAGTGGTATGGTTTAGTCGACAGTGTGGTGTTTGGTGGACTTGATCTGGAAGGTCTTTTCCAAACTTAATGATTCTCTGATTCTCTGATCTTTTTTCCCCTGTATTAACTGAAAGAAAATTAAATTTTTGTACAAGCAAACCCACAACTGCTGCGACTCCAATGATGAGATTTTTGGGGGGTTTTTTACAAAACTAATTTATCCATTTCCATCACTTTTTTTTTTTTTTTTCCTGACAGCAGTCCTTAGTGTGGAAAAAAACTTCCAGCTTCTTTTATCTTTTATCCTTCAACACTGGTGGGAAATAGAAGAGCTGACCAAATGTCAGAAATAATATATGTCTATTTTGTATTTTAGATTTAATTTTATCTTTTCTTTCAGAAATTTTCAATTGTCTCTTGTCTGGCTTCACCATTCAGTCACTGTAAGTGGGTCTGGTTGCTTCTGTTTTCTTACTATGCTGAATTATACAGCTAAATCAAGGTGTAACTCAGTGCCTGTGAAGACTCAAACAGCAGGAGTCTGGGAATTAACAACAGTGCATGCAATCTAATTCTCTACATAGAAGCTTATTTCTGGCTTTTCTAGTGTCATTCCCAGAATTTTTCCACTGAACATAAACCATACTTTAATATTCTTCTTTCTCCTCATTGCAGAACCAGCTCGTATTATTTATTTTTTTTAGGTGAATTTCAATATTTACCCCATTTTCACCTTACCATCCTTTGTTCTTTTTTAATGTTAAAACTATTTTATCAGCATCCATATTGTAACACCTTGACTTTTCGTTTTTTGGTAAAAAAACTCATTCCAAAGCTTACATCTACTAGATGCCTGTATTTCCTTCTTTGGTTCCCCTGCAATCTTTTTTTCTTAAATACTTCAGAGTGCATCTTATTTCTCACTGTTTGTGAATTTTCCCAGTGTTTGCTTTTTCCCTTTTCTCTCTAATTTGTTACATCTTCATGTTCCTTTACTATTGTCTTGGTTTTGTGTTTGCCTTGGTTTTACCTTTTAAATTATCATGTCATGTAAGTTTCACTTTCTCCAAATTCTTCCAGTATTGTTTCTTCCTGTATGCTTTCTGTCTCTTTTTTTCCTAAGAGATCTAATACCTGCCTGCTTTCTTTATTCTTTCACTATTCTTTAAGACCTGAGCTTGTATGATAAGCATTTCACTTGGATTCAGCACCTTCATTATTGTTTAGTGTAAGTAGGAATAACAAAAGGTTTTAAGATATGTATTCCAGAAGCAGCTGGTCCCCTTTTTAAAGTCTTTAAAATTCTATTTAAAAATACTAATTATTGTTTCTCAGTAGAAACATGGAAAGAAATCATCCTGGCAGAAATCATACTGCTTCTGCTGTCTGATAGTGTTTTTCCCAAGAGTTACATGCATTTTCTACTGCTGAGTTTTTATGTGAATGAGTTTTTTGTTTTGTTTTTATAATGTAAATGAATTTTTTTACAGAGCTTTTGAAAGAAATTGTTAGTCAGTATACTATTTAGAGGTATTTCATTTACAAATAAAATTGCTTTAGTAATCATGTCATGAATTCAAGTAAACTTTTCATTCAGTGAAACATAAATTATAATTTCTTTGTAAGTCCTTTACTATAACTATACATTTATGTATTTTTTCCTGATTTTTGGGTTAGGCACCATCTTACAAAGGAAGCTTTGTTATATGTGGATGATATATCTAGTCCTGTAAATCAGTTTCTCATTTGAAAGCCCTGAATATTGCCCATCATTTCATACAACTAAAGCTTCAATTAAGATTAAAAGACAAAGATTCATAAAACTTGGTTTATTATACAAAAACATCCCTGTGTGTCCCTATCACTAAAACCAAGAAAGGTTGAATTCTTTGTTTTGCGTACTCCTCTGGACAGTGAAGACAGTAAATTATGTTCCATCTCTTAATATTTCCACATTTCATATTTGCTTCTGACCATCAAACTAAATGAAATTTGCTATGATAAATGTTTTAACTTCTTTCTTCATAAGTCAGTTTGAAATCTCTGTTCAGTTTCCTTTTTCAGCCCCAGAGACTTATAGCAATTATTGTTATCATATTTTTTCCTGTCAGTTTGATCTATCCTCCCAGTTTGGGCAGAATCTGCCTTTCTGGTCATTTTGTACGGCAGTTATTTCTGAACTGAATCACTACATTAGAATTTTTTCTATCTATTTTTTCTTTCATTGAAACTGTGCATTGTGCTAGACTGTATCTTTTACAAATAGCTTGCTGTTAAAGCAGCTTCTAAGAACACATTCTCTCACAAAGGCACCATGTTTTTTTGGAGTTTACCCACAGGCTACTCACTCCAGCTTTTTGAGAATGTGACACAAGCTGTCCTGGGCCAGACCAGAAAATCAGTTTTCCAAGGACTTTTTTTCTATGCATGACCAAGCTTCCCCCAGTTCCAACTGGTATGAGAGTAGGAAACACACAATGGAGAAACTGCTTCTGCAAACTTTTCTCCAAGGAGATTACTGTCACTTAACAACACCATCAAAGCACAAGCAAATTGAATCTCATGAGAGACACAGAGTGTAACATTGAAGACTTCTGCAAATGCATCAACTGCAAAAGGAAAAACAGAGGAACATGCTGCTTTATGGGGCAGAGAAGAGGGTGCCAAAGGACATGGAAGAGGCTGAAGTTTGCAATGTATTCTTTGCATCAGTCTGGAGAAGAAAAATAGCCTTGGTGTAAGAGGATCCATTTAGGGAACATTTAAACAAATTGTAGTTATATAAGTAAGAGGAAACACCACAGTGCTTAAGGTGCTGGATGATGTAATTACAAGACCTTTTTCAATTTTCTCTAACAGGTCACGGTGATCATGAAAGGTTTCTCAGGACTGGAAGAAAGCAAATTTCACTGCGATCTTTAAAAAGTACAAGAATGAGAACCTTGGGAACTACAGACCAGTCAGACTCACCTCAACCCCTGAAACAACAGGCAAGAAGGTGACTGGGACTGGACAGCAAGGATTTATAAAGGGGAAATCATGCTTAACCAACCTCCTAGCTTTCTCTATTTTTTTTTTCATTTATTACTATAATAATAATTGAAAGACCATATCTAGATGATCTATCAAAGTAAAGCAAGTAGTGACCAACTATTGTAAACTTTGCTGCATCACCAGCATCTGTTCCTGCTCCCGATTCCCCACCCCAGGAGGAGGGTGGGAAACAACCAAAGTCAACACTGCTTCCAGTGTCACTGTGCTTTCACCATTTCTCACTATCAAACTTCCTTGATTGTTCCTTCTAACTTTGTTCTTGCCTCCAAGTGGCCATGATAGCTCATACCTCTTAACTATATCAATGACGCATGGTAACAATACCTGTGTCTCCCACTCTATCCTATCTCAGGACCTCTTCCCTGGCTTTGGCTGAAGTTCATTTCCTGCTGAAATTCTCATGGACAAGCCAACAGGAAAGACAGTAAAAAGCCCTTTGTGTCCTGTAGACCAACAAACATAGCATTTTTTTACTTTTGTTTAGTTTTGCGTGGGATTCCACAGGTTTTAGATAGATATTAGCAATGAGTAGTTCTGTGTAAAAGTATGTATTTTCAGCATTGTGATGTAGCTGTATAAATGCTCAAAATAATAGCAGAGGTCTTAAAATTTGGCAGAGAGTGTAGGGCAGTACAGATGTAGGATCCCAGGAAAAAGGATCCATGCTTACAGCAGAGAACCTGGGGCCGTAAAATTTTCAGTAAAAATCAGTCAAAAATTCACATCTGGGAGCAGAGCTAAATCGGATGGGTAACAATGTAGAACAAGTATAAATTGTGAACAAATGCTAAATTTTAATGCAATGTGGACTTGCTGAGAGTGATGAACACCAGGTGTAGAATGTGTTACTGATAAATAAAAACTACTCCAAACAGATCTCAGAGGGAGGAGACCATCAACATGATAACCGAACATTAACCTCCCAGCAAAGGACTAAGGACATATTGTGTTTTGGCTTTGTGAAGTAAGATAACACACAGATACACTCAAAATGTCAGGGAGTGGAATTTAAGGAAGATTTATTCCAAAAATTGAGAACACTAGACTTAGAAAGGAAAAAAAACCCTCTAACAGCCTGGCCACACTGAGCGACTAAAAACACACCTCCTGTTCTCTTCAAGGCCTCTTGAGTTCTCTGGTCTCCCCCCCAGACCCTCTCTGCTGCACCAGCCTGTAACATTTGTCTGTCTTTCCTCACCCAGATAAAGAGAAAGGGAGAGAGAGAGAGGGAGAGAGAGAGAGAGAGAGAGAGGGACTACAGCTTTCTCTGGAATGAAGAAAGAAAAGGGGAAAGAAAGGTATTCTTAGGCAGGAAAGACTTCCTAAGCAAAACAAATTTTTAACTTCTCATTACAAATCTTCTGGAAGATTATCTATGCATACAGGCTTTACCCACACCCTCACCCCCAGAAGTCCAGACTGAAGACATCAACCCTTAGGGTCTGGGAGGAAAGCAGAAGAGTGACTATAACATTGGAAAAGGAGGTAGCTGCTGGGAAATGTGTTTAGTTTGAACTATTATTTTTATTTGTACTTTTTAATAGAATAGCATTCTTTTATTTTTCTTTCAGTTTTCTTTTTCTAGAATTAGATCTGGATTTCTGTAATTCATTGATCAGTTAGGATTTCAGTTATAATGACTAAATCTTGGTTTCACATAGGAGATGTGGGGATGGGCTTTTTTTGCAAATAGCTGTCCATAACAGTATATATAGCTTTCAGTATAATTCTTTATATTAATTACTTCCCTATTATTAAAGAACCTTTTAAGATTTGAGGAACCTGAACCATGTGTTCTGAGAAATTGAATTGCAGGACAGTGACTTGGTGGGAATAATCCTCTTGTCTCAAAAAAAAAGGCTGGTTCTCACTTCTCAATCTGAAGCTTATTTCCAGGTTTCTACCAGATCTTTGTAGTGTAAGTTACTTAGATTTAAAATTGACCAGGATTGTTATCCATTCCTGCTTTTGGCCTTTGGTTTTCATATGGCACTGTATGTATTTAATGAGCAGGTGTTCGATGACATTCCTAGCTGAAGTCACAGCATGCTGTAACCTTCAACCTGTCACCTCAGACCTCATTTGGTGCAACACAGTGATGTGATCTTGACTCAATTGTATTATGAAGTCTGTTGCTAAGACATGAGAAAGGATGTGAGCTAAAGCCATGTTCAACAATAAAAGGAAAAATGCAGACAGAACTGAAATTGCTGAGATGGTGACAGCAGCTCAAGGATTTAGAAGAAATCTATGAGATACCAAGGAAAAAGTAGTGAGCCTGAAGACAGCAATTTGATAAAAATGTGTAACAGCCCATTCTGAGAAAGTAGAGGCCAGCTTTCCCTCATTTTGTGGGACTGAGTGGCCACCAGGGACATGGTATATAACCTGATAGCAGACTTTTGCTCCATGATGTGAAAGCTGCCTGAACAAATTAACACACTGGGTAAAGTTCTTATTCCTGTCAGCTGTTGAAGCTATATCCCTATCTTGGTAACTGACTGGTAAAGGGTGAGTCTTGGGGTTTTTTTTTCCAAAACAGTGAATTGCATGAACAAAAACATAGGAATCCTGAATTGTTTGGCATCTAGCATGGTCAGCAGATAGAATTCCTAGGAGCATTGTCAAAGCCTGCAGCAATTAGGAAAACTGAATTTAGAACCTCTACACTTCATTGCTGATACCTTTTGTGTGTATGTTTGGTACAATTTAAGTCCTTAGTGGAATAAGAGTCCTATCAGATTTTATGTTTTAAACCAAGAGAAGAAACTTGACAGTTTTGCATAGTCAATGTGTTCAAATTGTGATTGAGTGCCCCTTTACTCATTTATTTATTTGTTCTTGTTCAGCAATGCTGAGGATAAAACACCCTGCTAAATAAAGTTTGATTTTAAAAATGTATTTTTAAACCTTGAAAATATAAACACAGCTGGGAACTGCATGTTTTTCAGTAATAAGAGAAAAGAAAGGCAGCTAGAGAAAAAGTTCAGAAATATATCTTGATGATGGTACTTTGTTGGTTTCAAATATTTTATATTAGTAAATCTTCTTAATCTTAATAGTGTGTTATAAAAAACAGTGTTACCAGCTTGTAAGTTTTCATATATGTTATTGATGAAGATGTGAGTATATGTCATAGAATCATAGAATCAGCTGGGTCAGAAGAGACCTCCAAGATCATCAAATCCAACCCTTGATTCAGCACCACTGTGATTACTAGATCATGTCATAAATATACAGATCTTAACATTTGTTTGGGGGAAGCTTAGTATCCAGCGTTGACCTCAGAGGAAGTATATCAGCATCACTTGAAGGAGAAGCTCAAGATTGTAGGCACGATTTTACCCTTAAAACAAAAATGCCTTAAAAAGAACCAAAGCAACAACAACAAAAAAAACCCCAATCAAAGTCCTATTCCGACAGCTGCTCTGAGTACAGTTTTGTCTGTATTTCCTTCCCAGCTCTACCCTTTGCTGATATCCTGGCGTAGCTGACAGCCTGGGCACCTCTACCTGGGTGTGGCTGGCCATAGAGTGGGGTGTCTTCAGAGCTCCCCTCCTTCGGGCAGCTTTTGCTACAAGCTTTTCCACTCTGACAGCAGTGTGGCAAATTTATAAGTAGTTAAGGCAAGTCAGTACTGCCATACTCTGTGTTTGATACAAACATATAGTTATTGCTATTTCAAAGCATAATTTTGTTTGAATATTAAGCAACTTCTGGGCACCTGACTAATCTCACTCTTTTGGAAAATTTAATCCTTTAAAGTATGAAAAACATAGATGTTAGACCTTAACAGAAAAATAAGATGCTTAAAATGAATAGTGAACTTCAGCAGATTCCAGCCTGAATTCAGGGCAGGCCGCAAGTACTTCCTAAGCACACCTTGGTGCTTTTCTCTTGCATTTGACCATGGAGATGGCAAAGATTGCTGTCTCCTCGGTACAGCAAGGCTCAGCAGAAGCATTGTCTGTCACAAGCTGCAAGTTAGCAGAAGTTTCTCCATGTGCTTATAAGAGATGTGATGGTCTGAGGATCATCTGCCTTATGTGTCTTCTGAGAATAAAGCAGATTGTTCTGTTTGGAGTTTCATTTGTGGAAAAATTGCTTGATTATTCTAAGGATTTTAAACTTTAGGATGATTTTACAGACTGAATATTTGTTTCTGAAAATGTTTCTCTCTAAAGTAAATTCTTAGGCTTGCCATTTGTTCTTTCTCCCTCTCTTCTCCCTCCAACTTGGCTTCTTTTGTAAATGAGCATTTGTTTCTAGCTGTTATCTGTGCAGGACTATGTTCCAAATCTTAAAGATTTTTTTTTTTTTTTCTTTCTCAAAAACATACAATTCTGTCTGCAGTACCGACAAGAAACCTAGTTGTAAGGCTGGGATGCAAGATGGAGATACAAGAGATCTGAATATGTTATGTGCTCTATGATAGTTTTTTTGTGGGATCTTGAATAAATCTCTGTGATTCCTTGTTCTTACTTCCTTATCTTTAAAATAGAGAGGTGGACCAGGAGTTATTTTGAAGATAACCATAGCTTATATGCAACAATTTGAAAGTTGCAATCACTTCCACAGAGCTAAACTTGTCTCTGACTTGGTAACAATAAGCAAAACCATATCATAAATTAGAAATCCTTACTCAGGTGCAGAGATATGAACACAGCCATACAAGCTCAGCTGTTGAGTAACTGGGCAGCATTTGCTACTTCAATCACTGAACCTAACATCAGTAAGATTAATCTAGAGTTCCATAATGCTTCCTGAAGAAAATTACTTTTGGAGTAGGAAGGCACTGCAGAAAAATACAAATACTGAGAGTTGTGTATCAAAGTTATTTCAGAATGAATTTCATCAGTAATCTTAACATATACTAGATTTCTCCTTTATTCTACTAAAAGTTAGAAAAATAGAATGACATTATATGCAACAAAATATATTGATTGAACTTGTTTAATACAGTGTGGGGATATTACATTTTTGTGCTATTTGATTAAAAAAGCCTAGTTGCATTCAAAGTATGAACATCCTAGAATACATTTATTCATTAAAACTTTGAGCAGTTTTTCCCATTGATACTACGTACATGTCTACAGGATTTAAAAAAAGATAATATTTTATATTAACATGGAGAGGGGTGATTACTGAGCAAAACAACTTTCTGCTGAAGTTTGAATTGGATTTGGATTTCTAATCTGCTAGGAAGGTGCAGCAAAAAAAAGAAAATAATTTACCATATTCTTTCATAAAAACAAATTTTATTTAGCTCATCTTTTAGTTTATAAAGGCAATGCTGAAGAGAAAATTTTCAGGGAATCTATGGGAATGTGAAAAAACCCCAAACCCTGGCATGCAAGACTAATTATACAACAGTCTATTGTGAGTGCTTTTAAAAAAAATATTATTTAAAAAATAAATACAATATTCTTAGTGAGGCCTTAAAAAGTTCTTGTGCTGTCTTCAGCAACATAAATGCTTTGTATAGAACCTGTTGTTTGCATCATAATATGTGCCTAATTGTTTGCAATGTCATGAAATGGATGTGATTAAGAAATGTCATCAAGACTTATGCAGACTTTATTTCAAAACTCATAAGACTGAAATTGTACAGTGGTCTATATAATTATTTGTTTGATTACTTTGTGTTCCTACACAATAGATAGTCACTCTCTGATGTTAACGGCATATATATTTTGTGCTGTCTTAGTCATGAACACTGCAGCCAGAAGCAATAGTTTTAAGTTGTTTTTTACAGGTAGTCTGGTCGTTTGTAGAGAAATAAGACAAACTCTCTCAGCTGTGAAATGCTGACTGTGTTACAGCATGGATGTTGAAAACATGAAAGAATAGGGAGAGATTTTTACTTATGTGAATTTATTTCTTGAAATATGGAGTCCTAGCCTGTGACACTTTGTATGTAGGCAAAGATAGCTGAAGAGAAAGAAGTATTGGTGAGATGCTTGATTTTATTGCTTGATGAGAAACAGAAGTTTTTAATATTATGTGACCAAATCTAGAGGAGTGTTTAATTTTTAGTTGAAATAAAATATTGAACTTTTTTCAAAAAAAATTATTTTGCCACCCTGAAAAATGCACACAATGTCAAACAAAAACAATTTAAGGATTGAATTTGAATATTTTTTTTTAAATACATTTGCAAAATATCCTAACAGATTTTTTTTTTTTCCTTCAGTTTTTCATTTCAATAGAATTCACCAGAAATTATTTTGGTAACTTTTCATATGTATGGAACTTCACATTTAGCTAATAATGTAATTGCCAAACCTTACTGAAAGAGGAATTGTTCTCAGCAAGTGTATGTCTCTTAGTAAAAATTAAAAAAAAAAAAAAAAAAAATAAAAAATTAAATCTGTCTTGTGTTGCAGGAGATCACAGAGACATTCTACATTCAGATAGAAGCTGCAAGAATGGTTCTCAAGGCTTTTTTAAGAGGAATACTTTACCAAGAACATTTCGTTCATGGCAGGGCTCTTTCCAGCATTCAAGTACTGATAAACAGGTTGAGCTGAAGGCAGCAGAAACACCAGCTCCCAGATGCTGTTAGTGCTCCTTAAATTGGTCCCAGCTGGTCCAGATTGCAGCTCATGGGCATAAAACTCAAACATGGAGGAAACTGGAGGTCAGCTAGTTAGAACTGCTCATCTAAATTAAACATCTGAATAGAAATCAACCATCAGCCCCTTGGCACGCCAGGAGGCTTTGCTCTGTAACTCCTTCTGAAACACCATCTCCCAGCAGTGTTGGGAAGCTGTGCACACAGATACCTGGGAGAGGTAAGGGGTCTTTCAGGAACCTTCACAGGTCCTGAGTCTTGGGCCCAGTTCCAGAAAACCTTTTCTTTTACAGAAAATGTCACACAAAAATCAGACTCAAAACCAAAGAATGGCTGTAGGTTACAAGGTATACTTTCCAAAGATTTAGAGGTGGGGGAAGGGTGATTCCCAAGTGTTTGAAATACGCTGCCAGTTGCGATTCAAGTTTATTCCAGTTGCTCAGACTCCCAAGGGTGCTATAGCTGAAGGAAAATTCATGGTAGGAAGTTAGATGGGTCTTTAGGCTATCGGCACTAAGAATGCTTCTGGGAACGGTTGCACCAAAACTGTTTGTGGCTGACTTTTGACAAATCAGAATTTTATAAGGCAAGCTGAGAAGACTCAAGTTGGACATAGAGGGCTGCTGGAGATAGCCAGTCTGTGCACTCTGGGGAGTATGTGATTTGAACATGTAATATGAGAAATGAGTGATTTTACTTCTCTGCAATTCAGTGAGAGAGAACTAGTTTCTGTGTATGTTCTTGGCCCTTTATTCCGTAATGCTACCATATCTAGAGTCCACCAATAAAACTATTTAAATCTTGTCTTTTAATCTTCTACATTTTCTGTAATTTCTTTTTCAAAACAATATGTAATCCAGTTCATCTGAAACTTAGAAACCTACCAGGTCCTGTTTCTTATAAGGTTAAGAATACTTATTCTTTTCCAGTATCATACCAGATATGATAAACAATCTCTGATGTACAGTGCAAGTTTATCGTTAAATTGCAAGTGAAATTGCTGAATTTTGTGCTTTAGCACAGCTTGAAATTACATGGGGAGCTAGTACAGTAGCTACATATTACTACCTACTATGTAGGAGCTAAAACTGATCATGATTTATTATTAATACAGCAAACTGGAAAATAGATGTTCTTACCAGCTGGAGGGAGGGGGAAGGCTCAGCAAACAAGTACTACAGCATGTACAATAATTCCAAAAGGTTGTTTTATTAGTATTAGGCTTTTTACTTACCTAAGAAAGCTTAGATGAAAGCCTTGGAGGTGAAAGCCTTTGTTGCAAACATTTTTATCAGAAAAGAAGACAGATAACCTGTCAAACAGATAATATTGAACTGACAAGTAAGTACAGCCATGTGCTTGGTCACTAAAACAGTATAAAAATCAAGGGGGATTTTCAGAGTGTGCTATGGAAAAACACCCAGAAAACAGAATGTTTTGGTAAAGCATTTAAATGTGTTGCACCTTTTAAAAACCTTGAAAATGTAACAATTTCTCTTTTTCATAATGTTTATTTACATTTTAAAACATCATTGTAGCTAGTAGAAATTTAAAGAAGTATGAAAAATATTCTCAAATCATGAATTTATGAAACTAGACTTTTATTTTTTGACAGAAAGAACTTCCTTCCATTCCGTCCAGCACTACTGAGATAACTGAGTCTTTCTGTAGTAGAAGATTGCCACATTTAAAGTTTTATCAATATAACTATTTATCAAGATAATGATATGATTGATAAATCTGAATGCTGTCTTACTGATGCCTTAGGATTTTTATACATTTGTAGATTTTAATATTTTATGGATTTGTAGATTTTTATATACTTGTGTAGTTTCTCACACTTGAGGTAACAGCCTACAGTTTCTAACAGTTTCTCACAGTTTCTCACAGTTTCTCATGGTTTGTGTCACATTGTTGAATTCTGTTTAATTGTCTTTCCAAAAGAAAAGATAGCAGCAAGGACATCGTGTTTGGGACACATGCATCTGAACCGGAATAACAGGGCAAAACAAGGTAGAAGGCCCAGAACCCTTGAAGGCACTCCAATGGGGCAGTTCTGAGGATGGTACCAAGGGCAAAAGGTTCTAGTGTTGGATAAACCCACTAGATATGATAATTAAGCAGTGTTATTAATGTATAAGAGCCCTATACTCTGTGTGTGCCTATATACTTTGTGCACCTGAAAGCTTTCGTTAAAGAACTGCTCTCTACTTCCCCTATACTAATATTGTCTCAAAAGTTTTTTGGTTTTTTTTCATTGATTTTAGGCAACATTACCATAAGAAATGATAATAAAATCAAATGAGATGTATGAGTTATAGTAATAAGCAACAAAATAATGTGATTGAACCACATGATATTAGTACAAGACCTCATATATTGAACATTTTTCTAGGGGCTTGTTTTATCTCAAATTTAAATAAGGATTCAAATTACACACTTTTTATTTTATTTTTTTTTTCTGAAAACAATAGAGTGAGGAGGGTCTTGAATGAGAAACTGGAAATTATAGGTAATATCAGGACAGAAATCTACAAGAATACAAGAACAGGAAAGTACATGCAATTCAAATAATTAAAAGGTAAAAGAAAAAGACCTAAGAAAAGCATATATGGGGGCACTCACATAAATTGCCAAGTAAGTTTCTTCATTTTCTATTCTCTTTTCTCCTTTTGAGCATTCACTAAGAGAAATGGTCTCTCTGACTTAACTAGTGACAAGGAATTATGCTTAATTTTGGCCAAATGCTTTGGTTTTGGTACAGACTTGAGTGTAGTATGAAGTGGGATTTCACTTGTTACAAACTTCCAGTTAGAATACAACTCATTAACCATGATTCTCTGAGTCCAACCATTCACCTTTTTATTTGTCCATCTAGCAGTTCAACCATCCAGACCTTAAATGTGGGAAAGATTGTTGAAAGCCTTATTACAGCCAAGATAGTTCTTATCCATGACTTTCCCCCTTTTCTAAAATTCATTCTACAAGTAATTTTATTATGAAAGCATAATATGGGGGGTTTAGGAAGTCACTTGAAAACCAGGAGACCTGTAGCAGCATCCTCATAATATTCTCTGCCGTTTGGGGAACTGGAAGACAGATTTTTTAGTGCCTGGCCATTGAAGGGGTAGTAAGCAGGAGTTCAGATTCTTCAGAGAATGGAAATGCCTCTATTATAAAGAAGGCTTATACAATAGAGGTGTACTTAATTTGATTTAAGATCTAGGGCTTTTGAAATTGAAAACTGACTAGCTTGTATATAAATTTATGAGCGTCATAAAGTCAGCCACACTGAAAGAGAGCATTGTTCACTGTAGAGTTATCTGTTGCTGATGAAATCAGAAATTCTCTGTACTTGAGCAGAGATACAAGAGGTCTGAAAGTTACAGGGACTCTCTATGACAATGGGTGTGATGAGCTTATATTCGATGTCCCTGTAGATTCAATCAAAAATCACTCTATCTCTGCTCTGTTTCAAAAAGAAAAACTGCATGAAAATGAGATAGGCAACAGAATCCCTACACTGACAGTGAATAGCTATTCCAGTTTGCCATGACAATCCCAAGTACAAATACATTGACTCATTATGCCACTAGTCACCTAATACACAATTTATTACCAGCAGCTACAGAATATGTTATGCATGTAAAAAGAAAATCTCTTACAAATAACAGTATGGTTAGGTAAGTTCTGATCTAATCTTATGCACCATGTAGGGAACTGAAAATTATGTTATTACTTGAGTTCTGGGGATCCGTTCTGAATGCAAATAGATCAAAACATTTCATTACTTTCTCCATCTACTCAATCCCCCCAAGGCTTTTTGTAAACTGATGGTTGCTTTATAAATTAAATGGGACTGGATGCATGGGGTGTTTTGGACACTGAAGGACTGTGTGAATAACCCTACACCCCAGAGATTTTGTGAAGTGCGATGCAACTTGTGTGCTGCAGAAGACTTTTGTGAATATGTCCAAAATTAAACCTTGGTTGTAAGACAAGGGCCAGCTATTCTGAATTGTACAAAAATCTTGCAAGATTTAGTGGCCAGGTAATATAATGGAATTTAATGTAGATAAATTTAAAGTGATACTGATGACAAATAGAGTGGACCAACTTAACTCATCATTTAAAATGATATCTAATCATTGTAGTCAGATGGTAGATTTCAGTAAGAGTGAGCCTCAAAAGCATAAGCTGCTTGTCACTGGCAGCCACAAACCAATTGTTAGGGATTATTAGGAAGACAATAAAGATCAGAGTAGAGAAAATCATTAATCCATCATATAATTAAATGCTTTTCCAGAGAAGGTATACTTTTTGCAGTTTTGCCTTAGCATGAGAGAAAAGAATGATACAAATTGCTAAAATTTAGGGAAGCACAGTAGTGGTGATCAAAGATATGGAAAAGGCTTATACCTGAGAAATAAATAGGCTAGACTAGACCAGGCATTTATAACTCATTGTCTATTCAGTGTGCTTTGAGTACTGAACTCTGATTTGAAATGTATAGTTAATTTTCTAAACAGGATTTGAAGTGGGCATTGAGAATAAACTTTTGCAAATTGCTTTTGCAGATTATTTATTGTAGATTTCACCAAATAATTAGAACATTCTAAGGTAACCAAACAAAACCATTTTTTTTTTTCCCCCCTGCAAGCTTTTTCTTCAAAGGACCTACTTGGAAAAGCCTATGCAATTCTCTGGCTGCATTTTCCATCTTTTAATGGTTCTGGTAATCTGAATTCAAATATAGCACAAAAACTATTGTTATTACTTATTTAAATTATGTAATAAATATGATTACATATTTCAGTTTGGGCTTCTTTTGGAAAAAAAAAACCAAAACAAAACAACAAATAAACGATACAACAAAATATATGTTCTGAGGTCTGCATTTTCTGTTTTATATATATGAAGGTCTTTCCTGATAATCTTTCTCAAACCCAATAAGATTGCCAGAACTCTGAGTGAAAAGAAGTGAATAAAATAAACTTTGTGTATGAAGTTTTGAAACTCAGCATATAGAAGCAGGTGGGAAACACAGACAAATAGAATCAAATAAAAGAAAGTCAGGGAAACATGGCTTTGACAGGGAGAGAAATTTTGCTGGATTATTTAATCTAAATCCTTCTTTTCCTCAGTTCATTCAAAAATGCAGCTGTTGCTACCTTTGATGTGAAAAAAATATGGTTGGTAATTAATGTGTGCTGTACACCATAGCAGTACTTCTTAATTTTTTAAAAAGAGACTCTTGTAGATTATACAGTGGATTATAAAGTCATTACAAAACACTGGTGATTCAGAGTGGTATTTCTACAGTAAGAATTTTAATAATTTGTGGAAATCTGATGAGTCATGCTCTCTTCTTTAAATTAAGGGTTATGATTTAAAATTGCCACAAATTATTTAATTAATATCCTATTCAGAGTTGTATGTACCTATAATAACATCAAGTTTAAACAAGAGTGTTTTATACTTTTGCAATGAATAATATCAGTGTCAAACACTGATTTGAAACTTAGTCATAACTACCTTTTTTTTCCCCTGAAATTCTAAATTCAAGAGCTTTTTTTTTTCAAATAAAGATTTTTATACACTTCCCTTTCTTGCCTGACATTAGTCAACTATCCTGCAATATGCAAGTTAGAATTAAAAAAAGTATTAAAAATATGTTTGGTCTTTGGTGGAAGCTATTTTTTTTTGTTTGTTTGTTTTGGCTTGGGGGTTTCTGGTTGGTTGGTTTGTTGGTTTTTGGTTTTTTTTTTCTTGTTTTATTTTTTAGTTTTGGGTTATTTTTTGTGCTGCAGAGAACAGAATCGAGAAGGCAGAAGTTAAAAAAAAAGAGAAGTCAAATACTATTGGCATTTTAATGTTAGAGTGTGAAATTATTTTTGCAAGCATTTATTTTAACTATTATTGCAACTTGGTTTAAATACTGTGGAATAAAACAAGGAAAAATAATTAGCAAAAATAGACATATAAAACACTTTTTCTGAAACTTTGATTATTGGTAGATTTCATGTGATATCTGTTTTTCTGGTTCAGTATAAAATTCAATGTGAAACAGCAGAATTTCTTGGGAAGTGAAATTTCTTGTATCCAGCCTGTTTGATAGTGAAAATACTGAAGATGAAAATGCTAAGAGTCCACCAAAATTCCCAAAAGTGTGGAAATTGAACTATAACTTGTGTCTCCTGTTTGATCTATGAACATGGGTTATTCAGTGCAATTAAGGCTATAATGCAATATTAAGTTATACAAACTTCTATTTATGCTATGAAAGGAGCACAAGGTATTTAGCCAGTATTTTCTGCTTGGTTATGTCCTCACCCATTTTGAGATAGGTCAGTCTGCATTTGGTCTGACTTCCTTTTGCGTGTTTGGTTGTGCTAAGGTAGTTTATTTCTGTGTTAATATCGTGGTGTGGTTCTGTAGCATTTTTATTACTGTTAGATTTGTTCTTCCCAGAAACTTCTAGGCTGACATTTCAGGTGCCAGTCTGGCCTACTGAGCGTTAAGGGGTTTTGTTATTTGCTCTGTTAGTCAGTGGTGGGAGCTGGTGCTGCTGCTGCTAAGTCTGGGGGAAAATATTGCGTGTGTGAGTGGATACGCATGAGTGGATTGTGCTTTCGTTTTAATTTAGTTCTTGGTTCTGACATCCTTTGAAATAGAAAGTGTGCTTGATGCCTGGTTGAGGTGACTTGTGAAGCTGAATAGTCCTTTTTCTCAGTTGCTGAGCACTGGGAATTGGAGTGGTACTAGCTGTAGCAGTTTTTGCTTGAGTTCTTGTGCATGTGAAGCATTTGTTCCTGGAAATGCAAATTTAGGATTTATATGAACTATTTGTTCCAGTCATAACCTGCCATTAAAATTGGAGCTTAGGTTTCACCCCGTTGTGGGTTGACCTTGGCTGGATATCAGCTGTTCAACAAGCCACTTTATCACTACCCTCCTCACTGGGCAGGGGGAGGAAAATAGGATGAAAATCTTGTGGAGTGGGATAAGGATAGGGAGAGATCACTCAGCAATTATCATCATGGGCAAAAGAGACTTTACTCAGACAAATTAATTTAATTTATTGCAAATCAAAGAGGAGTAGGATAATGAGAAATAAAACCAAATCTTAAAACAGCTTTCCCCCACCCCTCCCTCCTCGCCGAGCTTAACTTCACTCCTCATTTTCTCTGTGTCCTCTCCAGGTAGGGGTGCAGGTGGACAGGACATGGGGGTTGTAGGCAGTCCACTACATGTTGTCTCTGCCATGCTTTTCTCCTCACACTCTTCCCCTTCTTCAAAGTGGGTCCCCCCCAGGGTCACAAGTCCTGCCAGAAAACCTGCTCCATCATGGGTTCCTGCCTCCTCAGGCCCACAAGACCTGCCAGGAATGTGCTGTAGCGCTGTTCTCCCACAGGGTTGCAGCCTCCTTCAGGCATCCACCTGCTTCATGGGCTGCAGGTGTGTCCCTGGTCCTCTGTGAACATCCATGAGCGGCCTTGCCATGGGCTGCTGGAGGATCTCTGCTTTGGTGCCTGGAGCAGCTCTTCCCCTTCCTTCATTGCTGACCTTGGTGTCTGCAAAGTTCTTCCTCTCACTCCCCTCTCCAGCTGCAGTTTCTGTGGAATAGGTTTTTTCCCCTTTCTGAAATGCTTTATCCTAGAGTTGCTACCATGTCACTGATGTGCTCGGCCTTAGTCAGCAGTGAGTCCACCCTGGAGGCGGCTGGCATTGGCTCTGTTGGACATGGGGAAAGGTTCTACCACCTTCTCTCACAGAAGCCACCCCTGTAGCTCCCCTGCTACTAAAACTTGGCCACACAAGCCCAATAGACACACACAGCACATACTTTGGTAGAGATTTTTGGTTGCTCTTTGGAGAAAGGGGTGATAGTGGGTTAAGCAAAATCAGTGAAGACACCGCCCTTTTGTGTCTTGGGGGGTTCTGTTTGGTTTCCTCTTGCCTTATGATTAACGGAAAGCTTGCAAAATATTTGAGTGAGGACATGTATTGGTCAACCAGTTTCACCTTCCAGCATTCAGGAAGTGTTGTCTTGGATCAATCAAGACTGATTTAAGAGGGGTTTTTTTAATATTTGAGGGAATGTGTGCCCATTTAATTTTTTAAATGTGCTTGCTAATTAAGTGTTTATGCAGCAAGAATGTGTGATATTCTTTTTTTTTTTATTTTTAAATTCAAGATCACAAAATAGTTGTAAATATTACCGTTAATGCAGATATATATATCTTATGATGAATATCCTTGCATGTCATAATTTTGTAAGCATTTCCTATATTTCATATGAAGATAGTGTCCAAATTTAAGATAAAAATAACACAACTTTTGAGGAATAATATGTTATTTTCTTTTGGCATCATAAGGAGACCTCAATTAGAGATACATATGTCAGAAAAGAAGGCATAACCACTAAGTGGTTAAGAATTTCTTTTTTTTTACTTCCAAATATTTCCGTGGTCAAACTGCAGATTTAATGGAGACGGAGGAAATGTGATCAGTGTGAACAGGAATCATCTGTCCTGTCCCTGTGCTGGGCAGTGAGACTGGGTAACCCGAAAAGGTCTTCAGTGAAGGCTCAGTCCCAGTTGTTCATAAATGAGCTCCCTTTTCTTTATTCCCTTCCTACCACTGAAGTAAGTCCTGAATGCTGCCCACTGGGACTGAGGTACAGTGTGTCTGAGGTGATACAATTTTATGATGTTAACCATCCAGTTTTCTTACTCCATTCCATGGAACCTATGGAGTAGTCCATATGTCTGTGGAAAGGATTCCTTTCTTTGTTCTGGATAATCCACATGATCACAGCAAGTGTTCGATTTACTGCAATGGACTTCCCCAAGAATGCATAAAAGAGGAGCTTCTTCCTCATCCAGATACGAGTGAAAAATGGCGGTCTCAGGAGCGTCTGCCTCATAACATGTGTGCCCATCTCATTTCATCAAGCAAGACCATACCAGCTTTCTCTGAGCTAGAAGCAGCAATAGCTACCTCATAATGATTATCACTAGTCTCTCCATGGCTTTAATAGCTTTAAAATTTATTCATTCAGTCTATGGTTGAAGGAACTGACATCTATCAGATATTTAATTTGCATTTAATTATTTTCATCAATTACTGCAGATTATTGTCTGTAGAATGTAGATTAGTAATTACATAGTGAAGTAGTAAAACCACACACCCTTCGATATGAAATATTTCTCTCTCTGCTTTGAAAAATTCTCTCATTATTTTTAGCACATAGAAACCTTTATGTAACATATTTTCAGACTTTTATGTAATATTTTTCAGTTTAGGGTGCCTATCACTTTTGCTTTTTTTGAATTGTGAGTGATTGCTTTGTAGTTCACTGACTCTTTTATGGAAGTCTGTTTCATTTAGTGTGTTAAATGAAGATCACTACAGTTCAAACAAAATATAACTGGATTAGGATCCAAGTCTTGTGGATGTAACAAATCGGGCGACCTTATAAGTTCCTTTTCATCTTAGATCTATCATAGCTCTGTTAAAATAATTAAAAACCAAAGTGGACTAGTGTGTCCAGTCCTTTCCCATCAGCACTGGGTACAGTGCTATTCACACCAGCTCTCTATGCCTGGTGCAGCAATAACTGTGCATCACACTTCCCCTTGCAGACTTGTTTGTTTACCTCATTCAGCCTGGATTTAGTCCTTTCTTAGATTTTGCTGGTTGAACATTTTAATTTTAAAGCTTTATTAGTTTTAATTGGTTAATTTTGTAGTGTTTCTTTTGTGCTGTTATTAAGGATGACCTGTAAAAAAAACCCAGTAAAAGGTAAATAATTTATGCATTCTGATGGACAAGTTCCTTGAGGATTAAAAGGAGCCTCAGTGTCTTCACCGTTGCACTGACAGTGAATCATTAGCAATGCCCAGTGTGCCAAAGTCCCAGGCGCACAGCTTCCAAAAGCAACAGGCACAAAATGAGCAATATTTTTTTCTCATTCATCAATTTTGTAAAGTCAAATTGGCTTCCTGGAATCCCCACAGCAATTTGCAAATGAAGTATGAAATCAAATATTCCTACCTGCACGGTGTACAGGGAAAAGAATAAAGAAATAGCTTTCCTATCAGAGCTCTGACATGCTATTTCAGCGATACCTGGTATCCAGTCAGACACTGCCAAAAATAAGATATTATTTCCAGGTGCTGGAAGAAATACCATTTACAAAAATCTTTGGCATACTTTTCAGCTTTCCTGTTTGTTCTCTCAGCACTGTTAACCTTCCTAGTTTTGTCTTTTAGAAAACATATTTGTTCATGCAAGTCAATCTTGATAGTTTTCAGAAAATTTGGAGTAATTTTTCACTTCCCTTTTTCATGATCATGGCTTGGGGAAGCATATGAGCTGGATGACCTCTCAAGGTATATTGCTCTATTCTGTGATTCATTAAGATTACCTATGCATATTTTTTCTGCAATGTTTTGTTTGCATAGCATTTAATTCCCTAGATATTTTTCAGCTCTGTAAGCAGAATAAGTCTTTTTCAGTGTTAGCTTGTATTGTTTTTATTGTTCTTTTTGTTGTAATAGTAAAATCACAGTTTTCTTTTCCATTTGACTTGGAATATTTATTATATATAATATATAAGCATACTGTCTTAGATTATATAAAATTATGTATATCGCTAATCTCTTTTTCAGTTAAAAAAATATTTCCTCTTTTCTTCACTGGCATCAAAGTTGACCTTAGACTTAAATAGGTGATATGTCAATTAACATATGATAGGTCTGCAGAATTTTTTATCTGTGCTAGTGCTGTTAAAAAAAGACTGTTTATTTTGAATTTGGATATGAAAACCAAAAAGTATGTAACAGAAAAAGAGTATGATAAATGCTTGTGTTATCATCATAGTATCACAGAATAATTTGAGAAGGGACCTTTACAGGTCTAATGCTGTCACATGAAAACATGTCTTTTCATTTGTGGTTTGAAAAGCATTCTTTATCCTTATCTTTAGGTCTCTGTGCTTCCATTTTCCAAGAACTATGAATGCCTTTGGAAAGAAATGTCAACTCAATCCACTAATGAAATGAGGCAATTCCTATACCTCATGAAATTGCCAAAGTCATTAGGCATCAGTGGATGTCTTCTTTCTCTCCAAACAGCTGGGAAATTCTATGTAACAGTTAGTGAGGTCAGCGAACTACTAAAGCAAATACTCCTTCCAGGCATTCAGCTGCAGTTACCAATGTATAGATCTCTGCACTGATCTATGCCATCTCAACCTGGCAAATTACTGTGCAGATCTCCACACAAGCATAGCTATATTACTCTATTACTTTTGATACCTGAGGGAGGATGTTTTAATTTTTCTCAGGTAATTCTTCATAGCACCACATCATACAGTGTAGTAGGAAAAAATAAAAAAGACTGTAGTGATATTCTTGGAAATCCCTGTTGACCCCACAGTATCTGTATTGCTTTTACTTTTGTATTCAGCATTGATGGAGATGAAACACCTTCAGGTAGGAAAAAATGTTCTTGTTTCTCCTTCTTTTTCTTCAAGGTTTAAGATACTTATCCACACACCCTAAGATTGTAGTGACAGAACTGTGTGTTATTGGGATTTTATCGTTTTATATCAAAAACTTCAAAACCTGAAAATAATCTATATAAGTAAGAAACTCTATCATTATTAATGGGATTTGCTAGGCCCACTTGTCTTCAGAAATAAAACATGATTATATCTCCTAGTGTTTGTTAAGATGTAATGCTGTATTAAACATGTTTTGGGGCATTTCTGCTCTTTCCTGACTGGGTATTGATGTTTGAAACTGTCATGTGAACTCAGACTTCTGAGCATAGGCACCTATGCAGTCTCTCTTCTCTGCTAGGTTTCCTGTTTCTATGCAGGTGCTAGGAACATAATGTGTTTTAAGTCTTTATGTTTTTGGCAATTTTTCCATGTGAAAACCAACTAAAAAAGTTTGTGCGTCAAACTTTGATATGGAGCTATTTAAAAATGTCTTGTCACAAACATTTATGCCTTGTTTTCCCAAACTCCTTTTTTTATTTTTCTGTTGATACTTCTATTACTCTTGCCCATGCCAAAGTAGGTATCCTTTAACCTGAATCCTTAAATAGATATTCAATTTGAACTCAGCCAACCATAGTTAGTGTAATTTAGTTTATCTTCTTAGTAGTAAACTTATCTTTCCACTGTTTTTATCAGTAATGGTCTTTATTTAAGGCAAGATATATATACCTGACAGATCAATAACTCAGATCAAATTAACCATGTACCTTGAAATTTGATTTCCAAGGACTAGAGTATCTTTTATAATCAAAGTCACAAAGACATTTCTTAAACACTTTGTATATTGTATCTCCCTTATATGATATCTCACATATATCTCCTAGCGACAGGACAAGGGACAATGGGCACATACTGAAGCACAGAAAGATCCATCTGGACATGAGGAATAACTTCTTTACTCTGAGAGTGACAGAGTACTGGAACAGGCTGCCCAGAGAGGTCGTGGAATGTCCTTCTCTGAAGATATTCAAATCCTGCCTGGATGCAATCCTGTGTTACTTGCTCTAGGTGAGACTGCTTTAGCAGATGGAGTTGGACTAGATGATCTCCAGAGGTCCCTTCAAACCTCAACCATTCTGTGATTCTCATTTGTCCCAAACTCACAATGACTGTTTGAGCACTCTCTGCATTAGGAAAACTGAAAACAAAACTGTATAAATGGTGTATATATGGTCTCTATAAGTCAATTATTTTCAGATCACCTGTTATATTGGAGTGGAAAAAGTCCTGACTTTCTCTGCACCATCATACTCTCCCTCTTTTCTGGGGCAGAGAGGGAGTAACTTGCTGAGAATTAATCTGGTAAAATTCAGTTATTACTTTACGAGATATGGGTAAACCACATATGAAAAAGTGGTAGTTCAGGTTCTGACAGTCTTTAGGATGGATCGAGTAGATTCAGGAAACATGCTGTTATCATAAGGAAATTTATTTGTGACATATAATGACAGTAGTTCCTGCTGTGATCTTCATGAAGAAGTGACCTTGACAGGCTATAGATAGATGCATTTATATAAAATCCCTCAGAGATTAAACTCACGGACCTCTTGGGGAGAAGAAAACAAAACAAACAAACAAACAAACAAAAAGGGATACTTTTCATGTGACAGTGGCTTGAAATTACATATAGAAGTAGGTTCAGCTTGCATAGGTCATCTGCTTTGTTATACATTAGATCTGGGTTACCTATTTGCTTTATATCTCTATGCAGATAGAGATTTTTTTTATATACATGCCCACACCAGCCGTATGGCTTCTTTCAGTTGCAAACCCTTTCAGGTAAGGAACTATCCTTTAGTGTATATATTCATATTATATAGTAAAATAAGATTCCATTGTGTTTGAGTAAGAAAAAAATGAAGGTTCAAAAAGTACACTATGCCAATCTCACACTCATTAAAGCACATGTGGTAAAACAATAATTTCTGAACTGTGGGTGTGTGTGGATTTCTTGTTTCATTTCATTAATGCAAGAGTACAGGCAGGAAATCTTCAGGTGGCAGATATAATGTGAACTTTGAATAGTCAATGTTGGTTTTGTTAAACTGCAGTTTAAGAGCATAAAGGAGATATATTAGCTGAGGTTCAGAAAATGGCATTAATATAAGAGAATAAAGGGTGTTATGGGTCAGACCAAAGTTTCCTCTAGTCTACGTTGCCCATCAGAGCTTATAGAGAAAATGTCTAATAATAAGGACAGGGCATATAATGGTTTTCATTTGCACTATTCTCAATTTTTAACTGTTTTTGGCTCACAATACATTTTTTACTAAATGTGGTTTCAGAGTGTTTTGTTTCCATGCAATGTTACAGTTTACCCTGGAGGCTCTGTAAACTCAGCAGTCGCAACATCTTTTGGCACTCTTGCATTGTCTGAGCAACTTCATCCTTTGTTATGAAAATGGCTTATATTAGTTTCATTTTATGCCCCCAGTTTTTATATTAGAAAAGACAGTGTGCAATTTCTCCATGACTATTGTGTCTATGTGTGTTTGATTTTATAGTCCTCTTTTATCTCTCTCTCCTTTCGAGAAACAAGAGCCTTTTGAAGATGCCAAGCCAGTTTGGCTGTTTTTTTTTCATGCAGGAAGACTCCAATGCCACTGAACGCTCTTACCAACAGGCTCTGAACCTTTTCCTGTCTTATTGGAACTTACTTTGGATGACTTCAATAGCAATGTAATATTTTTGTTTTATTCTCTGTACCTTTCCTAATAATTTCTAATATTTTCTTTGGGTTTTTCACTGCTACTGAGTACTGAACTGCTGATTTTTACAGAGCTGTGATAATCCCACAGTACCCACCTAATCAGGTCAGGGCTGATCATTTCATTTGTACATCACTTACATATGCACATTTCCCTTGTGCTTCACTCTACATTTACCTATTCATATGTATTTCTGCTGCTGCTCTCTCTGTTTCAGATGAGTTAACTCCCCATGTTGGAATAGAGTGTAGAAATCATGAATCTGGATAGCTTTCTTATTCTTTTGCTCTTCTGACAGGCAGCTTCATAGGATTTAAAAATGCTAATTTGAATGTTTAAATGTTGTCTGTAAACAGAAAATAATCACGTTTCTATAAGGAACTGATGCTGAAACTTGAGGTTTGTTAGTTCCACATACACAAGCTTCAGACATCTGGCATAATGTTTCTTTTATCAATCCTTTCCCATGCTTCACAAATCCACAGAGTAATGTCATGTACGATACCCAGCCACAACCTGGTTCCTGTTGTCATATATCCTCCAGATAAGGAATATGCACTTGACTAACTGCTGCATTTGATGAATTGTCTTTCAGTTATAGACTTTTTTCCACCTTATTATGGTGTTTATGTGTAGTATTAATGTCTTCAGTAAGATTTAGTCAATTATTTTTGTCATGATACTTCACCTTTTTTGCCTATTTTTCAGTCTCTTCTCTTCTCTTGAAATAGTTTACCATCAATATTGTAGAAAGAATTCTGGTCAGTTTTGCTGAGAGTTTCATCACTGTTATTCTAGTAAATTTTTACAAATCTATATTATTAGAAAAATTATTTAAATGTTCTTAACAGCTCACCATCAGTGCTTTTTGAAGTGATATTTATAGCTTTCCCTAAAGGCAAAGAAAGAGTAAAAGTGGTGTTTACTGTACTATTAAATTTCTCAACTGCCACAATAGTATGTGTGTTGTACAATGTCTTCAGGGAGGAGGAAAGAATGATATATACAGGTCAGGTCTTATAGTTATTAACTGATCTTTAGCTTGAGTATTAGAAAAATTGCATCTGTAAGTAGCTGCTTAGGTGTCTGATTCAGGAGTCTCTGACTGAAAAACACATCTACTATAGCAACTGTACTCATCCCATATAAGTTGTTCAATAGCTATTTATTATAGCTATTGAACTTTTTAAAAGTTATCCCACAACACTAATTATTATATACAATTATTCATCTTCTCCCATTGCAGTTCAGAAATTGCTTTAAATTGTATTTCTTTAGAGCTCTGAATCTTCATTTTCATGAGATTTCATTTCTTTGCACAGGTGTGGAGTTGATCAGAACCCCCTTTCATTTCATGTGTGTGCACACACAATCTTTTAAACTAAGGAAAATAGTTTTATTTGCACAATATTCTGTATGTAAGGTCTTCATCAAACATATTTCTTCCTGTAATGTAGTTACAGAATAATTTAGACTGGAAAGGTCTCAAAAGCCCTAGTCCAACCTCCTGTGCAAAGCAGGGCCTCCTACAAGGTCAGACCCTGATGCTCAGGGCTTTATCCAGCTGAGTTTTGAAAACCTCCAAGGATGGACTACACAGTCTCCCTGCGCAATCTACTCCACTTTCCTCAGGTAAGATTTTTTTTCTCTAATGTCCACACCTGACCCACCATGACTCTTGTCCTGCCAGGCACTGATATGAAGAGGCAACTTCCACCTTCTCAATAACCTGCACACAGGTATGGCCAGTCTACTGTTAGGTCACACTGAAACCTTCTCTTCACCCTGTTGAACAAGTCACACTCCCTGAGCTACAAGTGCTCCTGCTCCTGATCTCCCTAGAGTGTTTCTGCTGAACTTGCTTCAACTGTTTGACACCCTTTCCATGCTGGGGGGTCCAAAACTGAAAGCAGTTACTAGATGTGCTCTCACAAGGGCTGAATAGAGGGGAATAATTTCTCCCTTTGATATTCTGTCTGCAGCTCTGTGAATACCAGCCAGGACACACTGCTGATTTTTGCTCAGCATTTGCTTTCATTCAGTCACTGCTGACTTTTCCTGATCTTTGCTGCTTTTCCAATATGATAATGGCCTCTCTGTGACATTGTCCAGCTCTTGGTACACTTGGAAGCAGTATGTGAAGTCACAAGACCTTCTCTGCATTGTATTCCTGCACATGGTCCTTATCTAGTGCCAGTAGTTCCTGTCTTCTTTGTATGCTTTCACTATGCACAGAGGCCTGGGAGACCTTGCTGGTTGCAAACCAGACAACTAGTAGTTCAATCTTATTTGTGTCTGCTTTCACTGCAGCCAGCTGCTCTACAGAATAATAGAGCTATTCTTTCCTTTGCCAGGCTTTTGCACTTGAAGCTCTGGCTGTGTTTGATATCACTTGCAAGTATCAATTCTAGGTGGATGTTGGATTTTCTCACACTATCACTGATTGCCTGAGCAATATTACTATAGTTGTCCCTCATAGCTTGTTCCTGATTGCCCCTCCTGTGTACTGTTTTTGCTTTGAAACAGTTATGAATCCCCTGTTAAATTGATCTACTAATCTGTTTCTTTCTCATGTTATTGTGAGGGATGAGTCCTGAACAAAGAGATTGCTCTTAAAGACCTGCCAGGTTTTACAAGCTCCCTTACCCTCCAGAGCTGCCTCTCATTGGGTCACTCATATGAATTTCTTGATTAAACAAAATTCTTTACTTCTAAACCCCTGGATCTGTAGTCTGCTATTTGCTGCCTTCACTTCCCTCTCCTGTGGATCTTGAAATTTTCTGTTTCATGGTCGCTACAGCCAAAGCTGCCATGAGTTATTATCTTTCCAATCAGTTTATCCCCGTTACTGAATAGCAGATCCACTGTGAAATTGCCTTATCCATTGCTTGTATCAGGGAGTTATCCCTGACATTCCTCAAAAATCTGCTCACCTCTTTGGTTCTGACTGAGTTGCCATTCCAGTAGATTGCAGGAAGATAAAAATCCATCCTAAGAGTCAGAGTCTACGATTTAGAGATCTTCCTACGTTGTTTAAAGATGACATTTTATGCTTTCTCATCCGGAGGGGTGACCTGTATCTATCTCCTACCACAACAGCACCCTTACTGGCATCTCCTTTGATCCTGAACTAATTCTCCTTTGAACCTGATCCTTATGGAGAAGGGTAGGGAGAGTCTTTCAAAAAAATATTATCAGTAGATTGAATAATTGTAATTTTTATAATTTTGGAATAAATCTTTAAAAATTAACCATGTGCACCAACAGCTTGTAAATTTTGTTCATAATTTACAGTATATGTTACTAGTAGCCCTAAAACTTTTAATAGCATGCTTTTACCTATTTACTAAACAAAAATCACATATATACCCATATAGCCTGTGTCTAACTTGGTTTTGGAGGAAACTGAAGTTTAGAAAACTAGTCTAAGCATCTGCCTTACATGTGTTCAAGTACTTTATAGATTGTGGGCATTCTTGCCTCTCTGTCATATAAACCTTTCCTTTACAAGAGCCTTCTTCTTTGAATTCCTTTTCCATGATTCCTCTTAAAAATTCATAGAAAGAAACACCAAGCAGCATTTGGAATCATTTTTTACAGTAAGAGGACAACTCCTGTCTTTTTCCTATGTCTACTTTAAAAGATGCTAAAGAACTATTGGTTTTGATAGTCAGGTAACACTAACTCATTAACACATAGTAAGATGACTGAATTTTTTAATTAATAACACCAAAATATTGTTGATAATCAAAAGTTATTTGAAATGCTAACACAACACTGTGTAGAGTTTTCACATTGCTGCATATGCAAAATTTTACTTCCTTTTTTTCTCAGCATTGTCAAGTCATCTAATTCAAGCAAAACAGCACTCATCATGCCTTGCTATATCTATTTGAATTTGTCCTCACTTCGTTATAGTCCACATTTCAGTTCATCTTTTCTTGACAGTCTTTCTAAAATTGAAGCAGTCACTTACCTGTAGACTGGGTTTTCACGTGACACCTTGGTCTTCTCTTCCATGCATGAGGTGAGAGAAAAGTAACAGTAGTGGTAGTTTTCCTCTATATAACAGGGAAAGCTAATTTATTTAGAGATCTTGGATTTGTTTATAGCAGTGAATTAGCAATTTATTCCATGCAGTGCAATTTAAATTAACTTTTCTGTAATTCTTCTTTTTCTAGTTGCAGATAATTGCCATGTGGAAAAAAAAAAAAAAAAAAAAAAAAACACATGATAGAAAATTGTTAAATGAGTAATCTCATTTTAAATGTATTTATTCTATTAGCTACCACTTATCTGAGAGGACTACACTATGTTGTGGTGTATACCCTGGGGTGCTAGAAACCCACTGGCATAGAGTTCTTGCACAATCCACTTATTTAGTTTCACCATGAATTTTAGCAGATCATGGTGTCTCATGAGTATGTAAGCTTTCTGTTTTGTGGGAAGAACTTGATTGCCCAGGCACCTTGTGGTTTAGTCATTACATAGCTGAGGAGATGAGAGTTGTTAACCTTCCTCTTGAAATAAAAGGTCTGAAGCTGTAAGTTTCAGAACAGTAGACAATAGAGGTCTGAAATTGAGATATTATTAGCAGAAGTCTTAACAGACTTAATATCAAAAACCACAGGGATGAGTGTAATTAACTATTTCCTTGTTGTTTGTTTTAGTGGACTTTTAGTTTCAAAATACACTGGGTGAACTTGAGTTGCATGGTTGTGTGCAGCACTCGCCAAGAGGATTTTATAAGAACAGATGGCTCTATATGAAAATTACCTTCTTACACTTTCGAGACAATAATAGATAGTCAGGTAAGATTACAGGTAGTTACCAAGGTTGTTTTTTTTTATCTCTGATGGCCTTTTTGACTTCTTTCTTTAGCTGTACTGGTAGAAAGGAGTATTATATGTTAATGTTGTGTGCTGCCCCCTTCACTTCTGTTTTCCTACACTTTCACTGTCCTTTCAGGATTTTGGAAAACAGCATTGCAGGTACCCCTACCTGAGTGGTTGATGACAAGGGTTGGATTTCAAACATTTTCCCCTGTACATCGGTTTACCAGAAGTTGCAGTTATATCCACATTGTATCTCAGTAACATTATTTATGTTCCTATAAATGAGGTTATCTTGAGAGATATATTAAAATTGATAAAGTTCACAACTTATTGAGGAAAGGAGAACCGCCATCTAACCAGGACCTGGTATGATGAAGTACAGTAATGATCAGTACAGACAGTATAACTTGGCATAACACACCGCTACAACAACAACAACAAAGAAAGAGAAGTATTGCTGGTTTTAGTGCTCTACATATGGATTCTGAATATGTTTTTTTTCTGGAATGGAAGAGGTTCAGAAAGAGATTTCAGGCTACAAACATTTATGAATATTCTAAATATATAAATGCAATAAAAGCTACAAGAAATGAAGCTTTCTTTATTTCAGAGGAGAGTTTCCTGTATTTTGGTTTTTGGTGGGGTTTTGTACCCTTCTGTATTTCAGATATGATGTAAAAAGCTACATATTTGGAAATGGCCTACAGACTGCTTGTTAATGCTCAGCTGTATTTGTGCAACTCTAGGGATAACTTCTCTTCCTTAGAGTACAACATTCCTTTTCCTTTAGCAAAATATGCCTAGGCTATACATGATCAGTAAAAGAAACTGAAATCAACTATTTCTTTGTTCTGAATACTAAGATAATTGGTTCAGTCACTCTTTTTACTTTTAATATTTCATCTTATAACATATTGAGTAAACTAGGAGGTATCCGAAGGACACTCACTTCAGGCATGTAAGTCTATACTGTATTTTTGCACCATGAATGACAATAACACAATCTTATCAGACTTTGGTTTTCAATTTAAATACTTTCATTCAATTGAAACTAATGATAATGCTTTATACTTTTGAAGTGTTTTATTAATTGGTATACCTTTGGTACATGTTATATTTTTATGTACAGTACTGCAGTTTCTCCAGCCTTAACATGGACATTATATACACCTTCCGAAGCCAGGGGAAAAGTCTTGGAATCTTGTGCAAACTCCTGTTCTTTGATATTACTGCTCTTTCATATAGAGCCATCTGTTCTTACTGCTCTTCAGGTTTTGGTGATTGGGCTTTTTGGGTTTGAATCAGGGTTCATTTTCTTGTTTGTTTAGGGTTTGTTGTTGGTTGGTTTGTTGTTTTTTTTGCATTTTCCTGAAATTTCTGTCTTCAGTAGATCTTAGTCAATATGTCAAATATCTTTATTTGGGAAGAAATAGTCCTCCCCTCCCCCCTTTTTCCCTTCTCTTGGTTTTTGAGGAGTTTTGAAACATACAATTGCTACAGACATATTCTGTCAAGCTCATAACCCATTATAAGTTATTATAAATGTTTGAATGTGATCATGAAAGCATAAAATAGAAGCATTCTGTTTTATTGCTTATTGGCTTTACTACATGAAGAGCAGATATTTCGCTTTCATCCTTTTGGTTTCAGTGCATTACTGCAATATTAAAATAAGCCAACTTAAACCCCCTACAAACAACTTTCTGGAGTCCTAATTGCAGTTGTTCATGGAATCAGTGAGATTACAGCTTCTGAAAATGCTACTTCTAATTTTGCCTGAAAGGGTAATGTGATGATACTGTATGGTATTTTTTTGTCTTTTCACGTTTAATAAATCTGGATAGCTTATACCTTTTAGGCATAGCATTAACCTTGTGGTGCAATGAAATGCTTGAATAAAAATAATCTTTTAGAAGAAAAATTAAAGGGAGTGCTTATAATCATAACCCAGCTGTGACATATCATTGAGTTTCTATAGCAAAGGCTTTCATGATTGGATTCCCAGCTCTGTATTAGACTGAGTTATGCAGAAGGCTTAGTCTTACTCTATTCTGAGTAAGCTTGGTTCTTTTGTTAAGAAAGGCCAATATCATTTATAGGGGAGGATAAAGAATAGTCACAGCTCAATGAAACAAGCTTTTGTTTCCTGAATAATCTTTGGATTATCCTGGATTAATTAGGAGGCTGGGAAGATAATCTGTGAGGCTGGACTCAATGCCTGACCTTCAGGAGTTATTCTCTTTCACTTGGATACCATCAAGGAATAGTGATCTAGGAGAGAAAAGCTTAAACTCACATAAACCAACCTTTGCTGAACTGACATATGGGAATCCTTGAATGGTTTGGATTGAAAGGGACTTTAAATATCATCTAGTTCCAACCACCCCCTCCTTTCCCTACCCCTCACCACCCCCCCGTAGGCTGGGATACCACCAGGCCTCATCCCACCTGGCCTTGAATACTTCCAGGAATGGGGCATCCACAGCTGCTCTGGGCAACCTGTTCCAGTGCTTCACCACTCTGACAGTAAAGAATTTCTCCCTAATGTCTAGTAAATCCTACCCTCTTTCAATTTAAATCAACTTCTGCTTGTCCTATCATTACCTGTCCTTGTCAATGTGGGAATCTGGGAGCCTGTTTTGACACAGCCTGAGCAGCTTCCCTAGGAGTGTGTAAGGCAAGGTTTGATAAATAATACAGTATTACATACACCTGTATTTTTGAAATAGCAGATAAACAAGTCATAGTCACCTGGGTAAGTGGAGATATCTCATTCATCTTTGGCATTTTGTCAAAGCATTTGTTAACTACAGGCACAAAATTAGTTGTGAACATGTTCAGGTTCAGGGTTTTGTAGATCTACATATACAGAAAAGACATTTTAAAGTATATTTAAAATTGTAAAAAATTTGTCAAAATAAACTTAGGAAAATTCTGTTTTACGGCAGTTTGGTTGGACGCTCCTCACCCCTCCCCCCTCCACGTGGTGGCTGCCAGGGTCCCAGAGATGGTGCAGGGAGACCACACATGCAGGGGAACAGGCAGCAAAGAGATTTTATTCCCAGAGTCACAGGTATTTATAGGGTTTCCAGAGGGAAGTGATGTCACATCCTGA
>JAWWTY010000077.1:73717992-73732013 GCA_035222235.1 Margarornis squamiger | reverse complement strand
AGGAAAAAACCTGTGATTTTTCTCTATCTCCTGAGGTTTATATTTTCACCTCAGATATTGTACATCTTACAGCAACACTGTTTCTTCTGTGTTTGCAATTAACTTGCTTTAATAGATTACATCAAATACGCTGTGTGTGTGGAGTTGAATACTTACTCTTTGTTAAGTGTTTTACATATATATAAACGTATTGTAAGCAGGTTCAAGATATTCCTTTCAGGAAGTAGGAAATATAGAAAAGCAAAAGCAATTTAGAAAAAGATTTAATATTTCAAAAATGCTTGGTCATTTGCCTCTGGTGGGAATTTGGTAATGGTTTGAACAATGTTGAAACATAGACTTACACTTGTTGCATTAGGCTCTGTTAAAGAATCTGACTACTGAAGTCATGTAGTAAATATGCACAAAACAGCACAGATGATCTCTGAAAATCCTGTTTATAGTTCTATTCATCTATACTGCTCAGTACACACTACTCTTATGTTCCTTAAGTTTGCAGCAATTTAGCAACACTTACTTATTGCTAGTGATGTAAATCTAGTTATGGGGATGATAACCTACTCCTCTGGATTCCAGATGATACTACATTAATTATTGTAAATTTCTGAAGTCAGTTTGACTCTGAGAAATGATTTTCCTTTTTGTGGAAAAGGAAGAGGAATTTAATGTTTTTGACTATTTTATTTTTTTTTTTTTTTTTTTATGCTTATAAATTACATCCTATGGGGAAAGTAACTGAATAGACATATAGGCATCAAATGGAAAATGTATATCCTGTGATGGAGTTGTCAAACCTGAATACGTAACCTTTCTGCTAACCTAGCTTTCAATGATAATTATCTGACATACAGGTGAATCACACTGTCTTAAAATAGAATTAATGAGCATTTCCATTGAGGGTGCAATCTACTAGATTATTAAAGAGCATCTGTGTTCTTTCAATTATGGTAATTTCACTGTTTTAAATAGCGTTTTACATTTCCTGATGGGAATGTAACTATACTCAGCATATGCTTATTAAGCCGCTTAGCAAACATAGTTGTATTAATGAAATTCAAGGTATGTCATTTCATTCTGTATTCTCAAATCCTGCAAAATTTAAGCTTCAAACACAGGAATCCCAGACACAATGCAGACTATTGAGGACAAGTCACATCCAAGTACTTGGAAATCTTCATGAGTGGTGTTCATCCTGTATTTCACAGTGTATTCACAAGGGGTTCACGAACAACAGCCAAGGAAGAGTGCTCACATATAGATTTAGATGGGTTTGTCTGTGTATGAGGAATTTTCAAAGGGCTCAAGATATTAATTAAATGTTGCTACAAAACTAGTATCTTTTTGGTTGCAGTTTTATTTATTAGGGGAAAAGTAGTCAGGATTGTATTTTGAGGGTCAAGTGGTAACAGTTTCCATTGACTTAGAAGAATTTGGAAAGGTAAATACCTTGAAAGAAGGAGATCTGTCCCAGGAGGCCTAGGCCTATGATCAAGTCATTTCTTTAGCTGTACTCATGAGATAAAAACTTATCCCTATCTTGTAAATGCCATCTGGAGTTCAGTAGTGTTAGAGACTGAAAAGAAGGATGTAGTTTCTGGAGTAAAGGAAATAATCCAGCTTTTTATATGGTACTTAGAGGCTGTGAGGAAGGGCTGCTTCATAAAAACTTAAAATGAAGAAAGCTCATTGGGCGTGCACCGGTCAGAGCCTAAGGGGAAGAAGAACGTTAATGAAGGAAAACCTGGGAACCCTGCTATCTAAAAGATAGAACTACTTTATAATCTTGGGGGATCAAGACAGTATTTTTGTGTGTCTCCTTTTGATACAAGGACCTGAATCATGTCAAAGTAAATAATCAGTGGGCTGATGAGCCAATCCAAGAGTGCACAGAAGATATTTTTACTAATGTCTTTGTTTGCAGTACAATTATTATTAGTGTGGTAATATCTTCCATGGCTCCTTAGTTAGAGGTTCAGCTGTAACCAGGACAAGTACAGCCATTATAGATCTGCAGAGCCAGGACTGTGCTGTGGCCCAGCAGTGAAGTCTGCATCCTAAAGATCAGGGGAGGCACACCAAAGTTGTTTGCTTTGTAGTTTGTATGATATTTAGATATGTTTCAAAGGACTCTTCAGATATGGTTGATTAGTAATTTATTTTCTAGTAAGTCATTCCACTACTGCCTGATGCTAGTTAATTGAATTCTGACAGCTTATTACAGAAGGGTATTAATATCACTAATACCTGCAACTAAAAGATATTAGGGCATGATAAACTGAGTTGTTTGTTGTGGGATTGGGGTTTTTTCTTTGGTTGCATTTCTGAAGGGTGCAAATTTGTTTTCAAATATCCCACAGAGTGGTTATTTAAAAAAAAAAAAAAAAAAAAAAAAAAAAGACTCAAAGAAGGCAGGTGCAATATAGAGTCACAGCAGTACATGAAAATCTAGGTAGTTATTCTCTATAGTTATTCTGCTAGTTATTCTGTAGAACTGTATTGCTTTGAAAATTTGTAACTCAAATAATTGTTTCTAAACATAACAAAGAATAAACACAGTAATTTTATTTGTCAAATATCTTACCAGATAAATTGAAGCATCTTTACATAGTGTGGACACCTTAGCATCTCACTTGAAGAAGCAGTGTTTATTTCTTAGATAATTGGTGCAAATTGAGAGAACCTGCAGAATCCAAAAACCCCTTCAGATCAATATGTACGACAAGAAATATTAAAATGGTTGCAAAAGCCAAATGTAAGTGAAAGAAAGTGTTCTCTTTAGTGAAGAGCCACAGGTAACTATATTATGAGAGACAGTAGTATGCATTACTAACAATGTTAGTACAATCCCTCTGCTCCTCAATGAACTTGAAATATTAATTTCACTTTCAAGAATACACTAAATTTTGCCCATTTAACTTAAGCTTCATAATACTAAACATGACTTCATAATAAATAGTAAAAGATTTTTAACCTTATTAGATTTATTCAGTAGGATTTTATTAAGTATGTAAGTAGATTTTAGATTCTACTGATACACTGAGTAACCAGAGCATAGTATGACAGCTATTTGTTCAATGTAAAAAAATTCAGTGACATTCACAAAAATACAGGACATATATTCATGGATGCAAATATGACAATAGATTTTTTATTTTTTTTTTTTTTTTTTAAATCATTTGGTTCTGGCTATTAGCAAAAGAGTTCTGGATATAATGTGTCAGTTCTTGCTGTTTTCATTTGGTGTAAATCCAAGGAAATAATTCTGAATTTTTGTGTACAATGGGAGCCAAACTTTATCACTCCTCACTCAATAATGAGTCAGACTTGTAAGTTCATCACAGAGCAGCAAGAAGTTTCTTTTAAACTAAAAAGCCTAAACTCTACTGTTGTTGATGTGGGGCGATTTTGGTAGCTTTAAATATTTACAAGATGCAGGGAAAATATGAGCTACCGTGAAGAAGTCTTTTCAGTCTACTGAGTAAGAACCTGTGCATAGTTTTTGACCCTATTTTTCTCTGATGCAATTAATTCAAAATTATCCTGGCACACTAAGCCACCTAAACACAAAAATAAATGAAGACTTTGCTATGAGATATACTTGAAATGTCTTGGTAATCTACTGTTTGGGATATTTTTGTTGTTCACAGTTCATTACGAACAAGATTATCAAGCAGTTTTAAAGCATATAGTGTGATGCCTTAGGATACCAGAATGCAGAAAAAGGCATCTTTAAGATCAAACACAAAAAGCTACCCTAAATCATCTGTCAATTTTGTCAAAAGGGAATAGGGGTTGCCCACTAGTGAGTGAATGTCCTCTCTTATTTTGTTAATTGCCCTTTAATCTTGCACCAATTGAGACCTCTTACCATTAGCCTTTTTTACTGGTAGGATGTGGATGTTATATTTGGATTCACATTCTACCAATAATCCAAATTTAAGGAATTTTTCAGTTATAGGTACTAATGCCTTACAACTTTCTAGCTTCAAAGGGTATTGTTTTTGTCTTACCGGTGTTGCTCTTGATTTGAGTGCAATGCTTACAGGTTCTGCTCGTGTGGACCTCCCAGGACAATTGCTGGCCCACACTCTAGAGATGACAGCACTTTCAAGCTCTGAGAGGATCTCATAGTGGTCCTCCTGTATGAAAAAGGTATCTGCCTCAACATATTTAGTTTCAGCAATTATGACTTTTATTCTTCCCCCCTTACAAAATTTAATTTCAGCTTCCAATTTTTCCAATAGGTGCCTACTCAGTAAAGGCTTAGGAGAGTTCGGCAAACAGAGACATTGGTGAGTTACCCAGGGATTTCCCAACTTGAATTTCAGAGGTTAAAAGAAAGGTCTTGTTTTGCTCACCCTTGTAACACCAACGACCTTTGCAGCGTCATGACTCAGTTTCCCTTCCACAGAATATGTCACTCCTGTATCCACCAAGAATTTAACAACTTCTTTCCCCAGCTTAGGACTGTATGCAAATTTAGAAAATGCATTTACTAAATATAATCTTTGACTTGTATAGTGTGGATAAACTCTTTCTGTAACTAAAAAAAATAGGAATTAAGTGGTTATCACATTTAATTCAGAAGTATTTTTCACTACTCTTGTCAAATGCTCAGTTTAAGCAGATGCAGTACTTTGAGTACATGATGTAATAAACTTTAATCCAAAGTTCTTTAAATGGCCTGGCAGTGCAGGAATGATTTCCAATATGCATTGTCATTTTTGCAGATAAAATCCCAACTCTCTGTATTTGCATGCTCTGAAAATAGACTTAACCTTTGTAGCATCATCTAACAAATATTCAAACTGATAGTAAAACTTCGGTGGACATTGGCTTTTTCCTTCAGAGGAAGGGAAATACCTGCCAATTGTCTTCTGTTAGATTAATAAAAAAATATTTATCCATCTAGAGGACGGAAAGCCAGCTTGGGTAGTTCAGCAATGGCACATTATAACTCATCTTGCTGTAAACATACTCTTAATATCCTAGTATCTGCTTAACAAAATCATTCCCTCTCTCATATAATTACATTGTTCTGTCCTCATGATGTTGGTGCTGTGTGTGGTTATCTCCATCATGGAAACACAGTTAAGTCTGTTGCACTACATACGGAGGAGAAGGGTTTTTGAATGAGAAGATCAAACACGTAGGTTAGAAAAGCTTCAGCTGAAGGACTTGCCAGCAAAAACTTCCATGATGAAAAAAGTCTGTAGAATGTGATGAATAGCACCAGGTCAACAAAGTGCTGTAACTAAACTTGAAATGTGAATATAGATGTTATCTTCAAAAGAGAAGAGGGGAAAATTAAAGATCTGTCTTAAGAGATTATGCTGTTAGAATATGACTTGTATGCCTATGAAAAGCTACAACTTAAAAGTAATAATTCTCCTGTATTAATACTTAACAATATAAGTGAGGTATACAGTTAATGAAAAATAAGAACCAAATATATTGCTTAAATTTTTTCATGGACTACTGAACAAATGTAATTTTATAACCTGCAAGACAACATAATTTATTATTTCTATTTTACAGCCAATTAAATTTAAACATTGGGAAGTGACATTAGGGTTCTCATGAATTGCTTCACCCGCACAGTACTGGGAGCAATAAATCAGTGTTATTAGTGATAAAATGCTGACATTTGTTTATAATCACAAAAGGAGTTCTATGCATGGACAGTTTAGCACTGCAAATATTATCTTACTATATGGTCATATAAAACTAGGTATGAAAAATTAGACATGGTTGTTTAGAATGCTGAGGAGCTAAAATTATGTTTAGCTGTTTTGCTGATCTTTTCTTCAAAATGATATGGTGAATATAAAATGGAAGCTGGTTATGAGTAGGTCTATGAGGCTAAAAGAACCCTACACTGGAACAATTTAAAAGGGGAAACAAACTTCCTCAACATTTGCAGAACCACTAGCTTTGAATTTGGTGCACAATAATTCGTCAGTGGGCTTTTTGCTACAGAGCTCCTTTGTGTAACTCATAATCTAATATAGAATCATGGAATATTCTGAGTTGGAAGGGACCCATAGCAATCCTAGAACCCAGTTCCTGGCCCTGCACAGGACAACCCCAGAAATCACACCATGTACCTGAGAGTATTGCTTCATGCAATCTGGCAGGCTTGGTGCCATGAGCACGGCTGATTAACACATTGAAGAGAGCTGACCCTAAAATGGAGCCCTGTGGAACCACACTAGTGACCAGACACCAGCCTGATGTATTTATTACAACACTTTGTCCAGAGGGATACTGTGAGTGACAGTATTGAAAACTTTATTAAAAATAAAAATAAATAAGATAAAAATTTTATTTTAACATTTTCTAAATACAAAAGAATCTTGTGATTTTTATCCTATATTTGCATGCTATCTTAGTGACACAAACAACATTAAGCCAGGGTTCTTTTTAGAACATTAAATAGCATATCTAAAAAGCTTTTCAAAGTGACATTTTAAAAATTTCTTCACGTGTTGTGGAAACACTGTGATGTTCTGAGGTATGAGCGACATTGTATATTTATTGTGAAAAACCACCAAAACCTCCACACAAACAAACAAAACAAAAAACCCTCAAACAACTAAAGTCACCAACTTTTCTTCAGGAATATATGATTTTTGTGTTTGATTTATTTGTTTTTAACTACAGCAATCTCATATATTGTTTGTGTTCAGAACCTCATGCATGCCATCTGGGTATGCAGTCTATACTGAAAATTCCATTCAACTCTTTTGGAAGCAAATAATGTAGGAGTATTTATTTCATAGCATAAAGGAAGAAATTTAGTTTAGTAAATGGGAAGAGTTAGCATGGGAAGGCAATTGGACAGGAAACTTTGATGATTAATTGAGGAACTAAGAAATTTAGAAGGTGAATGTCTTTTTTGTAAGATGACTACATATTGGAGCATGTTCTCTGTGGAGCACATGGTATATACTGTGCGATCATTTTACTTTTATGCCGAAATATAGATAGAGTTTTGTTATATTCCCCACAGAACTGCTGTTGGCCTTTTAAGAACCTGGCATATGGAAAAGATTAAAGATGTTTGACATCATGATGAAGCAGGGAAGTTACCTTTCTAGGACAAATGGAGAATGTTGGGTTCAGTTCCAAAATGTGTCATCTTTTGGTTCATTAGTATAAGGTATAGCTCAAACTTGAAACGAAAGCCCTAGAAGTGTGTAAAAGTGAATTGATGTGGGAACATGTTCTTTATTCTTCTGTTGACATGAACAAGTGTCTAAATATGTACATTTCCATAAAATAAAAACCTATGAGCAGCATGGATCCAAAAACATTTGTTACTCTTTGAGAACTTCTGGATTCAACATTTCTTTCCTCTGTTTTCCTCTTTCAGCTGTAAGTTGAAGTGAAAGAGTGGGGTCTATTTTACAGTAAGACAGGAAGAAACTAACCCAGTAGAATATTATTTAAAATAATATCATTCTACTTGTGCCAGTAGTTTTATAACTAGAAAATGGCTATTCATGTCAGTGAAAGCTATTTATCCTGGAAACCTAGAGTTATTTGATAAAATATTGCTTACATTTGATTATCATCTCGTGAAATAGAAAAACCCTCCTGTTATTTTTTTACTCCCCAGAGAACTCAGTAACCTATAGTCCAGGGCCATAAGCTAGAACATTTATTGCATATACTTTCTATTTACAGTAAAGCAGTAGTTTCTTGGAAGACTGAGATTGATTTAAGGCCAGAGATTAACAAGAGGAATATAACTATTAGTAAATATTTTATGCTTCGCTGATTTTCCTGTCTTGTAATGGAGAGCATTACATTGCAAACTTCTTCAAAAGAACAAATCATAGCTTTATGTCTTGCTCCTGCAGAGATAAGATGCTCTTTGATGTTATTACCAAGTATAGATTTATTCCTATTTTAAAATGTTGATTATTCTCCTTTCCTTCTCTATATTGTTACAGACTTTGCCTGTTGTAAATTAAGTTTAAGTATGATTCACTAAATTCAAAAATTGGCAAAAAACCAACAGGATAAGAAAGTCTTCCAGAGTTTTCTCTCAAGTCAAATGTTGTTTTATCTAGACTGAAATTAATGGTTTAAGATAAAAATTCCATTACACAGGAATGTTTTTCAAACACGTGATGTTTTTCAAAGAACACAGTGGCTGTAGTATCATATAATATCATCTTCAAATACATTAATAACTATGTAAGACACTAGGAAGCATAGTGCTTACATGCTTTGCATGGCTGTTGTATTCCCTTACTTCATCAGAGAAATGTCATTCGCCTTTTCACCAAAACAACTCCTTTGTCATTATGTAAGCAACACTTTGTATAAATTCTAGTGACATAGTCTATATTGCTTCTTAACAAATAATTTTTTTCAAACACTTGAAGGGAAGTTTTCGGTTTGAATTCAAATTCAAGGGACTGATGAGAGATGGTGGCTAGGAATGGACACCTCTTTTGATTTGTCTGGAAGGACATTTTGAGGTTTGGCAGATTCTGTTTGGCAGATTTAAGACAGTATTTCCAAGTTATATGACTTATTCTTTGATTCTATGTGGTTATGTTTAAAAACGTGTCTTTCATAAGACACAGCTAAGCACAGCCTTCAGGGGTAGGTGTTGAAATGCTAGGGGTAAAAATAGGTGCTTTTCCTTTCATTTCTTGATTAGCAGCAAGATATTATGCAAGTTCATGAATTAAGAAAACTGTTTTCTCGTTTCCTGTAAACTGCATGAATGCAGCTCAATTTTCACACATTCACAGGGTGAATATATCTGTACTTTAAGTACTGGAGTATTTAAGTACTTGAACCATTCAATCTCCTCACTGCTAGAAAGAATTGTTACTCTCTATCCAGTGTAGAAGCCTAAAGAAGGCAGAACAGCTTCATATGCTGGCAGTGCAGAAGGAGGCAGGTTTCTGGCTTGAGGGTCTGAAGTGTCCTGCAGAGAATCCAACCTTTGTCTGCTATAAAGGGACTCCAATTCTCCACCTTGGATGACATAAAACAGAAGTTATATCTAATTTATCTCAATTATGAAATACTGAAATTAGCAGTCTCTTCCTGGATTACTCTCTTACTGTAAGAGACTGGTAATCTCTTATTGTTAACTGTGATATAGAAACATAAATAAAAATATTTTTAGTGCCATTAAGTATGATATGATTCCCCAATTAGCACTGGAATTAACCTATCAATTCTGTTATTTTATTCAGATGTTAGATGACTGTAAACCATGAAGGGTAAAGGGATTTAGTTATTTGCATTTTAATGGGTAAATAACTGTTTCACTGAACATTTTTGACTGTAAAATAGTGTAGTGATTACCAATCTTATGCACGTATTGTATATGAACAAGGGATACATATGATAAACAGTAAAATTGAATATTTATGGAGTGCTGTGTCTATAAATATAGAAACCTAGTTATTATCACTAAAGATGTTTGTTAAAATTCAGAGGTGGATAAATAATGACTAGTAGCTTATACATTGATATTTTTAATTTTTTTTTTTGTTGTTGTTGTTGTTAATTCTGCTGAGGACCAGACCCAGACTGAGTCCCAGTCACTTAGAAATCCCATCTTTCTTTACAGCAAAGCATAAAGGGCTTAGTACTTGTAAGATCTTGTACCATCTTGTCTTTCTGCTGTGGTATACAAGTGGTTCTAACAGAAAGGTGGGATAAGTGTCTGTGCTGGATCAGGCACAGGTTGTCAAGTTGTCCATGTACAGGATATACATCCATAGGGACTGTGCTTATGTCTGTGTTCCATGATGACCATATTGAAACCTGCCTTTTCTTATGCCTAGGTGTGAGGTTGTTCCATAGGGTGCTGATGTGAATGGGTGGTAAATCTTCCCTCCAGCCTGGACCAGAGGCTATTCCTTCACAGCAGTGCATATAAATCCACTAAACTTCTTTCTCAATTTATCCTGATTTTTTTGTTTGGTTTTTGCCTGGTTTGGTTTGAGTTTTACCCTTTAGTACTGTGGAATGTAGCCAAATAATTTATATTTATATTACACCATTTCATGGGGAAGAATGTGTTTAGTAGACTATCTCAAGATTCAGTACTAACTCTGCATAGCATGCAGCTTACAGAAAAACTTTTTTGTGAAACAAGAAAATACCTACTAATTTTCTTTTGATTTGATTCTTATCTATAGTATTGATGGTCTCAATTAATTTTGAGTTGTGAGTCATGGAAAGGTCCACGCATCTAATTTATTTTTACTGCCGACTTTGGGACAAATTGCATTTCTTCATTTTTTTGGTGTTTATGACAATGTTAGAGCATTTATTCTAGAGTGATGTCTAAAGTAGGTGTTGTAGTACTGTCTTAAGAAAGACTTTATGAACTGTGTTTTAGTTAAAATATTTTAGGTAGTCTTAATCTACTTATTCACAATGCATCTTAGTATGGTCATGTAACTTCTTTTTCCATCTTTTTATTTCTAAGAAAAAAAGTCTTTTTAATTCTAACAAAACCTTGCATCTAATAACCTGAGAAATTTTGATGCTAATAACAATCCATTATTGATTTATATAGAAATCTTAGAGATTAACGTTTACTGAGGTAAAAATGAGATCAAAGTAATTTACTGTACATACATTAGTCTCTGTAATGTAAGAAATATATCTCATGTTTTGACAGAAACCTGTAAAGCTGGGATAAGCTGTATGATGTTTGTTGAGGTCTTCTTGCTAGTTTGGGGTGTGTATTAGGGTTTTCCACAGAAGAAGGTGTTGGCAAACTTCTAGATTATGTGCTTGGTGAGATTTTGAAGATTTTGTTAATTGTTTCTTTAGGAAAAGAAGAAATAATGGTGAAAAATTTGCCTTCTCTCTCCCTCATCTAGATATGTTTCTTGTAACAAAAAGGAGCTAATGTTTTCTGTAGTCTGGTATATAGAAGAAATTGTATAGCAGGAAACAAAGCCATTATTTGTATTTTGAAAATGGTTCCAGTATTCTATCCACTAATTTTTTTTTTCCCTCACTCTAATTTAAGAAACTCTTCAAGATGCACTCCCCTTATTTTCTGTAAATAATATTTTTCTTTTAATTATGTGTGCACACATGCCTGCACAAGGGAAACTCTACTTAGTGCTCTGACCTTGGTTTTGTTAATTCTTCAACAGACCTTTTCAATTGCATGGCCTAAGCTTTTTTACAGCTTTGTTCTGTGAAGGTGTGTGTTTTCTCATTTTATTTTATTTTTTTTTTTAATATTTTTGTAGCACTCATTAAATAAAGGTTAATTGTTAATTGTTTATGAGCAGCTCTCCAGGCTGGCAGCTTTCCAGCTCAGCAACTTGAGCAAAACTGTGTGATCCCTAAGTCTTTGTACTGTAATGTTGAAACCTTATAGGCCCAAAATAATGTGTCCATTAATCACCCAACCTCAAGTACTAGTGCATCCCTTCCGTGTCGTTGAGTGTCGCGGAGAGGGAGACAAGTCCACAACCAATGTGATTAATAAGCAAGTCTCTACTTTATTGTGCTAATAGCAGGCTTTTATATATTTCTTTCAACACCTGACATAATCTCAGTGTCACTCTAAAAGTTAAGCATTAAGCAGCATTCTCACGGCCTAACAATCACAGCATTTTGCAGTTACAAGGCACAAGTTTGCTACTTTGAAGTCTTCATGTTCTGTTGCACATTTTGTTACTGTATAACTTCTTATCCAGCTAATGCATACTGTTCTTTCTAAAGGCCATCTCATCCTTGCAGTATCAAACTTTGCTGTCTTGTATCAAATTCTCCAGGGAGACATGTCCCTGATCAAACAACTACTCTTCAACAGTTGAGACCTATCTCAACCAGAGAAGATGAAAAGGTGACCAATAATATTGTCATTGACAGATGCAATTCATGTGAGTTGATTCTGTAAGCTGTTCTTAGATTTCTGATGAATTTAGTGGATCTTAATCTCTCAGTATTAGGCCCTTCTTATCCTACCTTAAATGTTTAAGCAATGAAAACTTCTGCCATCAAGTTCCATGCTTCTGTGACTGATGCAGGCATGAGTTGAATCTGTAAAAAAAAAACTACTCCCTTCCTGTAAAACAGTTATAGTTGACATATTTTATTCAGGTTATCAAAGTAAGAATTAGCAACTCAGGGTGTTCTCCATCATTGGGAAAAAAACTTCTGTGGTGGGATAATCTCACCATCAGTCTTTGCTTGCCATTTTGTGGACCCTGAGTGCAGTTTTGTGCATGTGTGCTATGATATAGCACAGTTATCTGTGCCATCTTGAAAAAACAACAACAAAGATCAGCATTGTTTTCAGCAACAATACACTCAATTTGACTAGTATGTCATTGCAGAAACTAAAAGTCAACATCTAATACACTACTTCTCTTTTATTCTTTTTCCTAGCACTGTATCTGATGGAAGTATATTTGTTTTAGAGATGTCTTAACAGATGAATTGAACTTCACCCTCATGTTCTGTTGTTCTTAGTGCATCTTTTCTAAGGGGCCACAAGGTGTACCTTTTCTGTTTTTGCTTCTTTGCTCTCAAGAGACAAATCCCATGCCATTTCCATTTAGAATAACTTGGAGTGGAATAGTATTTTGAGGTTTTTTGTTGGCTTTCATGAAGCAAAAGAAAATTTTATTATCTTCCATCTTATAATACACAAGGTTAAGATTTTGTCTTCATGTTTAATCTTGGTGGTACAGCCAGCATTTTGTATTAGGTGTATACTTTTTGAAGGAGAAAAGGTATTGAAAATGTGTTTCAATTTATAGTGGGTGCAGCAGAACATGTGTAACTAAAACTATAAGAAATGCTATAGCACCATTTGTGTACAGAAAGCATAAGGTATGCACAAGGCACTACTTCCAGGATCTAGTGATCTTGGAAGCATAAATGCATAATTTAAACTTCTCCCATATGCATTTAGTCATTACTAAATTCTGTGTTGTATGATGATTTGATGCAGTTAAAAATAATAATAATATTAATAATAGCAGAAACTTACCCACAAAGAAAAAATATGGAGGTGGTATAGCTCTTACAAAAATATCCTGATATTTAAATATTTGTATAGTTGGAGTCTTATGATAAACAAAAGCCCTAGACAAAATAATTATTTTTTTTCTTTCGGATTTCAAAATGTGCTTCTGATAGAACTCATAGAGAGCATATGTTACAAACAACTTCTGAGCCAGATGCCTGACACTTTAGGTATGCCCATTAACAAGTTTTAATGCATTCAAATGAGACTGTTTAAAACATGTTCTTCTCTTTCTCAAGTTTTAGTTGTTTTGAGCTGAACTAGATGATGTTAAGGTGAGAAATAATTATGAGCCCAATCTCGTGAGGCACTCAGAGTACTTAATTTGCACTGACTTCAGGCCATACTGCCAGGAAAAAAAGCCAAAGAAGCAAAATCTAATGAGTTGTGAATACACTAATTAAAAATCCCAAGCCAAAGGGTTGATATGTATAAACAAGTGTTCTATTTGACACTGCTCTATTTTATTTTTGTTTTTCTGAATATTCCTCTACATCCCTGTGTGGCTTTCAAGTCACCTTTTTCTCAGTGCTGCCAATAATGCTTTTAGAGGGGAAAATGTTTGGGATTTTTTTGCCCTTTTTTGTGGGTAATGAAACAATTAACCTGTGCTGCAACAACCTTCAAACTTTTTACAATGTTTTTTTTCCTATCAGGTCTAGTAATTCACTTCTATAGAACCTTGATATATGTGCTTGATATTTTCAATAAAATGGCAAGTCCATGTGGAAACAGATTCAGTGAAGCATCCAGTCATGAACTTGACCTTTTTTTTGTTCTTCTGGTTTGATAACATTTTTACAATACGCGAAACCATTTTTAACTCAGCCAAAGTGACATTTTTACTTTTCTCATGTACAAACAAAAGTAGAAATGTAATTTCATTGTGCCTTACTTTTCCCATTGAACTGGCTAGACCTTTTCAAATACGTTTTTGGTTTATCCAAAGAAAACAAATGTTTTCTTAATTCCTGTACAA
>JAWWTY010000077.1:73689334-73711263 GCA_035222235.1 Margarornis squamiger | reverse complement strand
TTTTTTTCCCTTTAATTAAATAAATAAAAATTAATTAAATAAAACTAGGCTTAGCTCATCGCTGATCGCCTATAACAATTTATCTGGATGCTGATGTTTGGCTCAATGGCTTTGAGGGAGCAGTGCTGTCCCCTAGCCACCCTTTCAGAGCTAGCTAATAAGTATATTGCTTTGGGGTAGTGAGTGAGAAGTACAGGAGAAAACTCCTGCCTGCTTTGTTGTGTCTGAGATCCAGACTGAGTTACAATGCAGTGTTCAACCCAAAAAGGTAGTGGAGGATGGAGAATTTTCAATCCATGCAGATCCTTTCATTAAGGTTTGCTAGATAGCCCCCATATGGCTAGTTCAAGTATGCATAGGTATATACATAAATTGCAACTAGATATCAATGCTCAGTCCTATGCTTTTGCATAATGGTGATCATTGTTTTTCCTACTTTGGGTAAGCTGTGCTAAGGATATAAGTAGCAGTAGCTCAGTGTGAACTAGCAGCAATCCCTGCCCAGCACTGGGTGTCCGTGCTGCCTGGGGGTGTAAGGGAGAGGTCCACAGACACTGTATTAATCTCAGGTGGTTTCCATCTTGGGTCAGATAACAAAAAAACCCTTTTCAGTTGAGCTGATTCAATTCTTTTGTTATTCTAAATGACTGAACACTGTTTTCCTCCCTTGGTTATGACTTTGTTCCATTTTTGCAATGCAAACAAACTCCAGCTCCCAAGGATCTCTGTCTTTAATCACCAGTAATTAGTCATCGGTGGGTTGTTTACAGTCCTGGCTCTTTGTGTCTGTACTTTCAAAGCCCCTGCTGTCATCCTATCCTTTATACAGCATTTTTATTTCTCAGGTCATAGATTAGCTCATTCTGCAATGAACTTGTTACCACTGCTGATCACATATACATTATGTGCAATTCACCTTGTAAATAAATTGCTGCCTCTCAATTGTATTATGCATCAAAGGTAAGAAAAAAAATCACTATATTTCTCTAAGTGAAATAATCCTGAAAGTGTGTTCTTCTTCCCTTGAGTGGGTACTGAAGTGCAGCCCAGTTTTCCTTATTCTTTTACTCTTGAAGGACAAAAACATTGGGTAAAGAAAGAATGAGCTGAACGTTGCCAGACTGTACAACAGCTGAAAACAATCCCTTTCTATGTTTCCTCCCTCTCCCGTATGTTGTGTTTTCAGATGGTGAGAAGGGAACAGAAGTGTCTGCTCTTCCTACAGGTCTAACAAATCATTTCCCCTCTCCTTTTGTAGTCATATTACTTTAGTCAGGAGAGAATTAAGAACTACATAATTGTGTGCAGCCAGGGAGGCAGCAGTATGATTTTGTGGATAGTTAGGCTGAAGGACTGAGCTGGTTTGCTTGTCAATCTCCTCCATCCCTGAGCTGACCAAAGGTGACTCCACAGAAGTAGAAATGGGACAGTGCCCTGAACTATGCTGTGTACCAATGGCTACAGTGAAAGCAAATTGAATTACCAGCCAAATAAAATGTTAAGATCTCTCTCTTAATCTTTCAGTTGGTTTCTCTGTCAATACTGAGAGTTTTTTTAACTACTTTGGTAGAAATTTTAAAATTCCCTGTAACAGAAAGTGTGCTTTGTAATGGCCTTGGCTGAGATAGAGTTCATTTACTTTATAGCAGCTGCAACAGTACCATGTTTTGGATTGGTGACCAAAACAATATTGTTAGCATGACAATGCAAAGACTTAATACTGTTTAAACACTGTCAAGGCCTTTTCTGTTTCTCCAAGTGCCCCACCACTTAGTAGTAGCTGCACCAGAAGTTGGAAAGGGACACAAACAGGACAGATGACCACAACCAAACAAAAAGATATTCCACACCATATGATGTCATGCTCAGCAATAAAATCTGGTGGAAAGTAGGAGGGTGATACACTCAGAGTTATGGCATATGACTTCCCATGTAACCATTACATGTAATGGAGTCCTGTTTCCCTGGAGATGGCTGAACACCTGCCAGACAACAGGAAGTAGTGAATGAATTCCTTATGTCGCTTTGCTTGTGTTTGCAGGTTTTGCTTTCCTTATAAAACTGTTTTCATCTTAACTTGCTAGTTTTCTCACTGTTATCCTTCCCATTTTCTCCAGGGTGAAGCACAAGTGAGCATCAGGGTGGGACTCAGCTGCCTGTTGGGGTTAGCCCACAACAGTGCTACAGCACGAAAAGGAAAAAAAAAGTATAAATCTATCTATATAAATAGACATTATACTGAAGTTGCATTTTGCAATATACATAAAAAATAGGGTTGATATGTTTCTCACCAGGACTAACATGACAGCAGAGTGTAAAGTGTTTGGATTTTCTGCACAGTAATTAGTAAAGAATTGCCACTTCCTCTCTACACCCCATTTAGGTTTTCAATTTGTTTAAGTGTGGAAAGTATCCTTCAATTTTCTCATTACTTATTGCAAAGTGGAAGGAGTTTACCTTTGGGTAAAGGTTTGCAGATTGACTTTTTGGATCTTGTTCCTTCAGACTTGAGCATGAGACAGGAGTCTTTGAAAGCTTTAGGTGTGAGATTTGTCCACTACTCATGAAACCAAACATCTTGTTAAAAAAACCCCAAACATTTACAGAAAAAAAAAAACAAATTGAAACATGCCTTAGTAAAACATCCACTCTTCTCTGTATTTTTAAATCTCTAGTTAAGTGGAGATGTCCCTTTTTAAGGATATCTGTTTGGGAGAGAGCGGAAAACACCAAAGCAAAATCCACAAACACAAGAAAGAGACTTAAGTGGATATGATGCTAAAATGCACTTTTCCTGCTGAAATTTATGCAAGCCCTAAGAAGTTTTTTTCTGAATATGCCTAGAACAGTGCTACTGTTCTGTACATTTTACTTCTCTTCTTGTACCCTCTACTGTGTTGGTAATACTTTATGCAAAAGTCTGGGTTTAAAGGTTAATAGAATTGCTCAGTTGGTGATAACACTCAAATCTGTAACTGCCTCTGGATTCTGAACAGTTCTGAAATTAAACTATTAACATTGACTTTAATGCTTATTCCAACAGTGGCCACGTTTTTCCCTTGGAGAAATAATCAGCAGAAGGACAAATTGGAGATGTATTTGCAGATCTAAAATGCTTACCCCTTACTAATCTTATAGCCAGCTGAATTGAGGTCAGGTGGAAGAAACTGGGTTGCCCTTTGAGAACTGTCAGGCAATATTTCTTATTCCAGGTCTGAAAATTCTAAATTCCCTTTCATACTTTGGAGTTCCCTCCCAGGAACACAGTCCTGCTTTATACAGGAGTAAAAACAAGTCAGGTTTCCTGGCATCCTAGGAGCAGCTACATTTCCCTTTTGCATTTTTTTTTTTGAAGCCTCTAAACAATACCGAACCTTTGATAAAAAGGGCAGTTAAGACTGTATCTGCACTTCTATTCTCTGAGTTCTTTCCTGAAAAGGTAATTAGAATGCTTCAGTAAAACACACTGCTCAACATGCTTGTTTTCCTGACTCATTTGCACACCTTCCTGAGCATATCTCCCAGCAGGATGTACATAGTGATAGTTGAAGGAAGGGAAAAAGTAGTGATGCAAAATTAAGCACCATTTTTTTCTTCTTCATCAGGAGCTGTTAGGTCTCATTAAAATTAATAATAAAAAAATCCCTGAAATCCTAAAATATTTTGAAGTAAAAGTTTTAGCAGTCATTGACAGTTTGAAGTTTGAAGAATGGCTTCATCAAGGCTGTGATTGCAAATACATAAAAAGATATTCATTGTAACCAGTGTGCTTGGAGCAAGACCTCTTTTGGCTTTAATTCTGACGGTGCAATCCTGGTTCATTTGAATACAGTGACAAAACTTCCATTTACTTCACTAACACAGAAATTTGCCTAAGGAGTTTTTATTACCACTAGTAATAAATGTAGTAGCCTTTGTCTATCAAGATCATGTTCAGTGTTATGCCCAACTAGTAATATTCAGGAAGCAGAGATATAGCACAATCTTTAAAACATGGCAATGTGCTAAGAAGGCTTTTATTCTTTTTGCGTCTCCATTGTTGTATATAGATAACACACACAAAAGGTAATAAATATTCCTCCATCATCTAATACAAGGTCTCTGTTAAAAAAAAAATCTTGTTATAATGAACTGTGTCAGAAAAGCCCTATAAAAAAAAATCCTGCTTCTGAAGATTCTCACAAAACAAAACTTCTCAGTCCTACTAACAAATATCCTGCCAGAAAATCCTGTCATTGTATAGGATATCTTATTGTTTTGAACATCTGAACAAGGCTACATGCCAAGGAACCACACACAGTCCTCTTTGAATGCTGTAAAAACAGAAGACAAATTTTGGGGAGTGAGGAGCGAGGAAGGGAGACAAGAGACAGGCTACTTCAGCTGGGAATCGCTCCCTCAATCTCTCCTCACCTATTCGCCACCACATGCTGCCCGACTGCCAGTGGAGACTGAGACTGTGCCAGCCTGGAGAGAACTGAGACGTGAGTCTGCCTTATCCGTCTAACTTTCCATATTCCTGAGGGCCAAGAAGGCCAAGAAGGCCCAGCTCTGCACAGATCGCTGCAGCATCCCAGCAGCGTGGCTCGGCTGGGGCAGCAGAGCCCAAGCAGCCTGGCTGCACTCCAGAGAGCTATGACTCCCTGCTGCTAAGAGCTAACATCAGAGAAAACAGAGACAGAAAAAAAGCAGTGAAACCAGCTCTTTCCCCGCCACACACACACACATACACCGATATTCTGGCAAAAAGGTTGGTTTGTGATGGTATTCTTTCTCTCTGCTTCTAAAAATTAATCTTGGCATTTTTCCAATCTTTCTTTCTTCTCTCTCTGCATCTCTTAGCAATTAATTAATAAAAAATCAGTTTTTGAAATAAACAGATAACTTGGTTTGAGTTTTAATTTTGTTGGGGAAAATATTCAAATCTGCAGTTCTTTCTGCAATACTTAAGCAGATTGTAACATCCATTAAATTAGAACAGTAGTTCATGTTTTTTCAGTACAGTAGTCCCATTTTTCAGTGGCCACATACAGTGCCATCTTTTAGTAGGCTGAGAATTACTTCATGATCTTTTCAGAGACTGTATTATGGTGTGAAACCATGGCAGTGCCTTTCTCATGTTCAGGTTATGTTCTCATTCCTAACTCATTTAACTCTGTTCATCAAATAGCAATCTGTTTTTGCATCCGGGTGCTATGTAGGTAAAATCTGTCCTTCAAAATGGAGAACTAGTCTTATTTCCCTATTAGCTATTGGAGTGTTCATAATAAAGCTTAAAATGACTCACCCTTGACTATACACACTAATCAAAAGCAGTGCTGTTCCAGGCAAGTGAAACTTGTGAGACTAATTTTAAAGCAGGTGTTCATGTCTTCAAAAAAACAACCATTTTCTTGTTTGTTGTTTTTTTTTTTTTTTCTTTCAGCATTTGTGTTATAATAGGGAGTAGAGAATGTACTCAAAGATATAATAATTAGCTTGAAGTAGTAAATTAACACAGAAGGAATCTAAGCTTGGATCTGTGTTTTAGTTTAACATCTTCATGTTTGCTTTGCTTAAATTTGTACTACTCGCATTGAAGCGTATTATCTTATTAGAGCATCTCACTCCACAGCACGTTGACAAAAGAGGTCACAAACTTTATTCTGTAATTGCAAAGAATCCTACCATAGTACCTCTAAAGCTGCAAAGTCAGCAAGGACAGTACATGGTAAATAAGCAAGCAAAAAGCAAATAGCACCAACAATTGAATATGACATGAGTGAAATTTTTTTTTTTTTTTTTTTACAAGAGATCTATCTACAAGTGAGACATAGACAGAAAACACAGCATCATCCTAGAGTTTGAAATGAAAGGTGAAGCATTGCCTGTTTTTATCAGAAGAAATTATTGGATAAGGTAAAGGTAAGGGCAAGTTACTTCAAAATATTTGGTGTCAGACAGTGACAGATTTTTATTTATATAATGGAAGCTATATATGCTTTGCCAGGAAAAGTAAGTTAATTTTCCACAGCAACAGCTTTTATGTAGAGTGAGATTTAGGAGATATCTTATTTCAACACATCTGAGACTTCTGGTTGAAAGGTCCAAGCCCACGTGACTGAATAAATTTCTTGTTGAGCAGAAAAACTGTATAGGTTTTGATCTGGATAGAAATTAGATAATGAAAGGAGATGGTGCTTGCAGCTGACTGCTGTATGCATATGTGCATTGGATTTGTGTGGCAAGGTTCTCTTAGCACAGGGTGAGGCGGGGAAGGGGGAAGCTACATGTGTGACTTCCGTGAGAAGCTGCTAGAAACTTCCCCTACGTTCAATGCAGTCCATGCCAACTGGATCCATGACAGACCATCTGCTGGCTAAAGCCAAGCCCAACGGTGACCTCTGGGACAAAAATATTTAAGAAGGGGGAAAAAAGTATGCTGCACATCAGCAGCTGGGAGAGAGGAGTGGGAGGAACAGCCTTGCAGACACCAATTTCAGTGAAAAAGGAGGGGGAGGTGCCCAGGTGCCAGACCAGAGGTATGCCTGCAGCTTGTGCTGGGGCAAACTGTCTCCCTGAAGCTCATGGAGGTCCATGGTTGAGCAGATATCCATCCGCAGCCCATGGATCTCCACGGCTACCCACAATGTAGCCTGCTGATGCTCAAAATAGGCTGTGATCCTATAGTAAACCCATGCTGAAGCAGGGTCCTGGCAGGATCTGTGGCCCTATAGAGATAGAAGCCCATGCTGAAGCAGGTTCATTGGGAGGAGTTTTGACCTCATGGAAGACCCACATTGGAGCAGTCTGTTCCTGAAAGATTGTATCTGGTGAAAGAAACCCATGCTGGAGCAGTTTGTGAAGAACTGCAGCCCATGGGAAGAACTCACATTGGAGAAGTTAATAGAGAACCATTTCCCATAGGAGAGACCTCAAGCTGGAGCAGGGAAAGAGTGTGAGGATCCCCCCCTGAGGAGTAAGCAGAGGCCAGACAATGTATGATGAACTGACTGCAGCCCCAATTCCCCATCCCCCTGTATTGTTCAGGGGGAGCAAGCAGAAAATTCAGGAGTGAAGTTAAGCCAAGGAAGGATGAAGTGGTGGGCAGAAGGTGTTTATAAGATTTAGTTTTATTTCTTATTATTCTACCCTGATTTGATTTGTAATAAACTAATTTCACCAAGATGAGTCTGTTTTGCCCATGATAATAGTTGTTGAGTGATCTCTTCTTGTCCTTATGGTGACCCATGAGCTTTTTGTTTTACACATACATTTAGTTAGTTAGTTAGTTAGTTAGTAATTTTTTCTTTCTTGTCCAGCTGAGAAGCAGAGTTGTAGAACAGCTTTGGTGGGTACCTGACCTCCAGCCAGGGTCACCCTACCACAATGTAACACAATGTTCTCTAGGTAAATGCCAGGAGTCCTGTCTCTCTCCAACTGATATGATAGATGGAAAACAAAACTATAGAACAAAATAGGATGCCTCTGAAAGAAAAAAAAGTATCCATGTCTCTCATGGATTGTACCACTAGGGAGATTCATTAGAATATTCTTTCCACATCTTAGGAAAAAAAAAAACAATTTTTTTATCTACTGCCTATATTAACTTTTGGAATGTTCTGGGCAGGTGCTTCCTGGTCCCTCCACTCTGCATTGAATTTTCTACTTCCTCTGTTCATGTATTCTGTCCCTCTTGGTAGCCAGAGGTGAAAAGTTAATATTTTTGCCATTATATTTTTCCATTCAAACTCTGTTCCCTTGTGCAATTCCATTCATATATTTATGGTCTGTAATGTTTCATTCTCAGCAGTCAGAATTAGTTTTGTGACCATTGACCATCCAATACCCATTAGACCCAGGGAGGAAATATAAAAAGTGCTTCGAAGGCACTGATGGTGTGAGCATCTACATAGGGAATATCTCCATTGCAGACTTATCTGTGCTAATTAGTACTGGGATCAGAGTGTTCCAGTTAGCCTAACCTGAGTATAAGTATTCCCACAGCAAGGTCTTCTGTGTGTTACTGTCCCTGAACAAATGTACATATGGGCCCAGGAGAACAAACCCCTGCTGCTTTGTGCCCTGGTGCTCTGGGATTTGTTCCTGTGCAGCTGAGTCAACGGTGAGAAAATGTCGTGCCTACAGAAAGGGTTGTTCAGACAGTGTTAGGGTATTCACCACATCTCTTTTGTTTCTGAAGACAGGTTCTGGGCTAAGTTAAAGGACAGAATAGATGTTAGTTCATACATATTGTTGAAAGCCACTGTGCCTGAAGTCAAATAAGCATATAGTAAGGTTGTTAATAAGTAAAAATATAGGTTGAGTCAAAAATATTTGTAAGACTAAAATTTAAGTCTGTTGTGGATATATGGTCTAGCTTACCTATTTTCAACTTGATTCTGTTCAAAACTATTCAATGAACAAGTGCAGCAGTCAGATATATGACAAAATAAAAATGCCTTACAATGTTTCACAATTTTATATTTATATTTTTCATTTATAGTCGTGAAGAAAATTCAGAGTGGTATCCAGTGAAAGCTGATAGTTATTTGGAGCAAAATTAAATATGACAATGCTGATAGGATAATTTATTGACTGGTAAGGCTTTTTAACAAGCTGATAGTTTCTAATCACTGGCAATTAATAATCACTTATAGTTCTAAATCCTCTAGGAGTAACATAATTGGCCTCAAAACGTAGACAGAGGAATTCATTGATCTCGTATCTCCAAATGAAATTGCACAATAGTTGAGGTTGCAAGGAAACTCTGGAGGTCATCTGGTCCAACTCCTTTCTGCTCAAACTGAGCTACACAGACCTGTATCCCAGGATCATGTCCAGACAACTTCTGAAGGACAGTCCAGCCAGTCTGCAAGGTTGGAGACTCCACAAACTGCCTGGGAAACTTGTGCCAGTGTTGGCTTATCCTCACAGTAACAAGGTATCTCCTAATGTTCAGAAGGAGCCTCTGGTGTTTCAGCTTTTCCCCGTTGCTTCACATCCTGTTACTGGGTACCACTGAAAATAGCCTGACTTTGTGCTCTTTGTGCTCTCTTTTCAGCTATTTACATAAATTGAAAAAGTCCCTCCATAGACCTTTCTTCTCCAGGCTGAACAGTCCCAGCTTTCTCAGACCCTCCTCATCTGTGAAATGTTTCAGTCCACCACCTTCACGGCTCTTTTCTGCACTCTCTCCACTATGTCCCTGTCCTCCCTGCACTGAGGAGTCCAGAACTGGTGCACAGCCCACCAGGTGTGGCCTCAACAGCACTGAGCAGAGGGGAAGGATCCCCTCTCTCAGTCTCCTGACAATCATGCAGCCCATGACACCAACAGCCTTGTTTGCTATGAGCATATTACTGACTCGTGTTAAGCTTGGGTGTCCACCAGGACTTTTCTGCAAAGTTGCTTTCTAGCTGGACATCCCTTAGCATATACTTGTGCATGGTTTTGTTCCTTCACAGGTACAAGACTCCACACTCCCCTTTGCTGAACTTCATACGGTTCCTGTCAGCCCATGAGTCCAGCCTGACCAGGTTCTTTTGGATGTCAGTACAACCCCCTGGTGCATCAGCCTCTCTCCACAGTTTTATGTCATCAGCATAAATACACTTAATGAAATTGCAAATATTAACTGAAAAGAATTGTGTAAGTCTTGGCAAGCACATCCCTAGTTAGAAGGTTAAGATAAAGGGGCTATCTTCTCATAATGATGAATGTGGTCAGTAATTGTACAATTAAATATTTTCACTTATAGTAGAATAGGATAGTAGTGTCAACAGAAAAAACTCGAGCTTAACTGGAGCCTATATCAGGCATAGCTTTTGTCAGAACTAGGAGCTGTCTGTATGAAGAAACATGAGGAGAAAGAAAGGAAGAAATAATACATGTTAATAGAAAAATTACTTTGGTAAAAGTTGCTTGAAAAGCCTCCTGATAATAAAGGAAAAGTGAGCTTTGCTATCATGAAAGGAAATATCAGATAGGAGCTGCTAGTTACTAACCTATGAGAAAATACCCTTGAAACTAAAAGATGGCAAGATGGTGGAAATGTTGGCAGCACAGTGCTTTTAATGACAAAGCTAAGAGTTTTTAATTCTAATTGTTCACTATTTAAAAAAAACAAAAACAAAAACAAAAAAAACAAACACAAAAACCCAAAACAAACAAACAAACAAAAAAAACCCACAACAACAAAAGCAAACAAAACCAAAACTCTGAAGATAAATGCCCTGTTCCTGTAGATTCCTTGTAAAGTGATGTTTATCACAATACAGGTAACTTTTCAGTTGACAATGCAGGTATAAAACATTCTCAGAAAACTGCAGATGAGTTGTGATCCAGTTTGAAAATGGCATGTTTAGTAATAGAAATATTGCTGACAGAATTTTGTGCTTGGAGCAGGAGCTTCCTCCTGACCTGTATGTGAATGGCTCCAGGCAGAGGCTCATCTTCCCAAGCCTCCTTATGTTTGGACGGGCAGGTTTTTCTCCTTAAATAACAATGATGTGGAGCTAGAAGATTTAATTATAAGGATTATGTCTATGGATTATTTGTAAATAACTTAAAAATTGAAAAGTTGCTCTCAATTTTAGAATCAAATGGTCAGCTAGTTTAGGTTTCAACTTGACATTAGAAAGCAATGCAATTAAAGTCTAAAATAGATTGGAAATTTTCTACCAACATCTGATTACATTATATTCAGGATAAGAACTGAGGTTAAGTATACACTTTTGCAAATGTAATTTCCTTGAAGATTTATACAGTAACCAAAACTTACAACAGCTTCAAGTAAAATTAAATTACTTATAAAAAGTAATTTTTGTGTCATTAAAATTACATTTAAGAAAAACATGGTCTAAGGCAGGGCGCTCCAAATATATCTCTTATGAGAATGATAAATGAGTAATTTTTTTGAAGTCACTAGTAAATCAAGGGTGTGCAAAATTTCACATTCTTGCTTTTTGGACAAAAACCACCCTGGCAAAAAAAGGTATATTCACATATTTTCTCAGTTTAAGAAAAAAAAAGAAAATTCAATAGGTCTTGCTGCTTTGTCCCAGTCTACCTGAGAACTTGACATCCTTAGACCAAGATGAGTGAAAAAGGAAAAAAGATTGCGGAAAGTAGGGGAAAAGAAAATGTTTCCTGGAAAAATAAAAAATGTGTGTTGATCACTAACTGTAATTTTATCATAGTCTGCAAAGTTCTCGATGCAGTGAATTAAACATAACACGTTGCACATAGCTTACATATGCATTGTGTATATTATAACATCATAATGTAATATGTATTATATAAGAAAAATATTGAAAGCAAAAGATATATTCAGACTGAGGTGAAAGGATTACATTTTATATTGGCTTTTATAAATATATAACAAACAAAATCACTAAGCCATATTCTTCAAATGCAAATGGGTTGCATTTCTCAAGTGGTTCTTTCCACCCTGTAATATTCTATGGATTTTTATTTGCATACAAATCCTTTTCTCTTTCCCCCCAAGAACTTGATTTTTTCATTCTGATCCTTGCAATTTAGCTGAGTCGATTGCAGTCCACCCCATATTTCCATCCCACAATGACAGTGGCTGAATGTGTTTCAAGACAGTAAGTATGTCTCTGTTTTCAACTTCTTCATTGCTGAATTCAAGAACACATTTTATGTAAAAGTGATTGACCGTAGAGAAAGTCAATAAAGTCCTAGAGAGGGGCCTCTAAATGGGCTCATATTTTGGGATATTAAAACATGAACCTGCAGTCTTTAAGGGTCAGTCTCTAGAATTTAAGGTTTCAGATACTGATATAGATGATCCTCTTTGCTTAAGTAGGAAACAGCATTTATAATTCTCTAACTTGCTTTTGACTTCTGGGTAACATTGTGTAAACAAAGCATCAAAAAGAAATATTTTAAGAATAAGTGTAAAGTGATGCTAACATGCTCATTTTAGGCCCTAATAGACAGATACTTTCAGTGGCTCATTTTTATACAATCCACGCAGTGGAGTCCTAATTGATATTTTTTCCAAAATCTCTTGATGACATTTTTCTACATGTATCTCAGGTATGTATTCACATGTAATTAATTTAATGTTGAAGAGGTGAAATTAATTCTTTTCTTCACTTTTCCCTTTCCCCTTCCCCCCTTTTCCTTTTCCTTTCCCTTTCGCTTTGCCTTTACTTTTACCTTTGCCTTCCCTTCATAGTCTTTTCAGTCTTTTCACTGTTAATTCAACAAGTCACAAAGTCTTAGAGACAGCAAAATAATGTTTGCACAAGTTGTGTGTTTTATATTGCTGAATAATGCAGTGTTTTCCAAAGGGGTAAAATTCTATGTCTTTAAATAAAAGAACTCCAAAAGTCAGAAGATTTCATAGTGGGTTTTATAGCTATGAAATAGCCTATAGCAAGTACTGTTATGTAATCCTTTAAAGCACCATCTGTGGCTAGCTGGATTTCCCTAGGGAGGCAAAGATAAATAGGTTTCTGTAATGCTCTCATGCAAAAAAAAAAAAAAAAAAAAAAAAAAAAAAAAAACAACAACAAAAAAAACCAAAAAAACCCCGCAGATATAAGGGCAGGAAAATGTTTGGTTTTTTGTTGGTTTTGTTTTTTTTTTTTTTATCATTAGAGACAGAATGACTGGGAAGGCTTCACACGTCTGATGATATAGTTCTTCAAAAACTCTAGATATGCCTGTCAACTTTAAATAACCAGTCTCTATTAAGTACACATTTTTAAAATTTTTTCAACTTAAATGAACTCAATACTGCCAACTGGAGTTTATGGTGCCCATTAATATCAACAGGAAAAAATTTGAGCTACTTGTTTCTCTTGTGGTTCTTTGGTTGTTTGGGGTTTTTTGGTGTTTTTTTTTTTTTGTGGGGAAGGAGTTGTTTTGGATTTTTTGTGGGTTTGTTTTTTTGTGGTTTTTGATTTTTTATTTTTTAACTTGTTTTTGATTTTGATTGGTTGGTTCTTGGATTTTTGAGGGTTTTTTTGGTTTTTTTTTTGTTTGTTTGTTTTTTGGGGGTTTTTTTGTTTGTTTTTTTGTTTGTTTTGTTTGTTTTTATTTTTGGGGTTTTTTTATTAAGATACGAGCAGTATTTCTATTAAGAGATTTCAGGTACCATTTTATATATATAACACTTTTCTGTAAAGGAGGAAGACCCCTTTCTGTTTCATCATGTCTGTCTGAGAATTCTTGTACAGGTCCTGTACCATACCTCAGCTTTTTACGCATGAGTAGACCTGAAAGTATCTATAAAGATTTCATCATATAACAGAGCATGCAAACTGGAACTTTCATGGACTGCCTCAATGTAATTTTCAAATAGAAATTTTTACATTTCATGAAAGAAAATTGCATATTCTGGAATTTTGGGAAATTGATTTATTGACTTTACACAAGTTTTTTTGGTTTTGTTTGTTTGTGGGGTTTTTTTGTGGCAGAGGGAGAAATATTCCATCCAAATAAAGGATGAGTAAGTTGATACATACGACCAAATCACAGAATTCTGATTTCTGAGAGAGTGAGATAAAGAAACATAGTAACTGATGCCCAGGTGGGTTTAACCCCTATTGGTCTTATGTTTTTAAATATGCTTCCCTAGATTACAGCTGATGAATTCCCAAGTGTGAGGATGCCAACCTTTCTGCAGCCATTACTTTCTGATGTTACTTAACATTGTCAATCTGGACTACACTGACTGAAGGGAAAAAAAAAAATATTCTTGCCATCAGTACAGCCGGATTGTCAGACTGTGAAAGTCCACTATATAAATGTATATTTATACTATGGTAATGACTGTCTGTTGATTTTTCAATTATTTTTTTAACATCTAGCTCATTATGGCTCTGTCAGTTTTGTTCATAGTTATTTTCTTCTCCCTAAATACCAATTTTCCACCTTCTTTCGATTAATATATCAAAGTTGTCTCCTTTTTATTGTGTTCTTCTTTTTCAATTTCAAAGAAGAAAATGATACTGAGGGATAATCAAGTCTCTGTGCTTTTGCTAGTGGAGAGCATGGTGGAATAGAAATAGGATAAATCTTTTTCTCCTTCAGTGTAAAGCAGAGGTTACCCTAGGGCTGAACAGAGCTCATCCTTGAGACCACACAGAAAAATATTGTACTTTTGATGTTGGGAACTCAAGGGAAATACAGGTTCATACTATGCCAAATCCTTCTTCCAGATTTTTTTTCTTTTAATAAGTTTGGTGTAGAAATAGTAGAAAATTGAGTTTTACCTGTACATTTATGCTAATGAACTTAACTTCTTAATGTGGTACTTGAAACAACTATGTTTCTGAGGTCATGAAGAAACAAATAAAATGTTACTGTTTGTCAGTTTGGGGCTGGGATGGGGGAGAAGGCTTTCTGATCCTTTATTCCACATCAGTAATGGAAATGTACGTGTTTTCATAATTCCATCCTTGGAAAATAATTAGGTTTATTCCTCCGAAGATAACAGTTCTTATTTCAAATGTAACATAATTTGTCCTATTGAAATATGTGTCAGAATTAAATGATATATGAAATGAATAATAGCAACCAGAATATTATTTCATATCAGACTGTTACTGCTAATGCACCTTTTAAGAACAGCATACTAAATTCTAGCAGTCAAAAACCCAAAAGAGTCTTTCAGAGACTTGTTAGTATATTGTTTTGAATTACTATATTGTTTTGAATATGTTTTCACAGTCAGATATGATCACCTAAAATTCTTGTACCTTAATCTGTCACTATTTTATTAATAAAGAGTGTTATTCTGTAAAATGTTGATGTGAGTCCTTCAAAAGTGCTGACACTTGCCGGCAGTAGGTAAAGTAGAAGATCTCTGTTTGGAGTGTGACCCTGAACAAATCAGTCAGACTGCTCTCTGATCCAGTGAACTGCTCAGTGAAGGGTCCTTGTAACGGGACGCTGGCAGACTGCTTGGGCACAAGGGTCTCACCTTTCCCTGGGCTCTGACAGACTAATCAAACACCAAGGGTTTGAATAAATCTCCCATTTTCCCATGACAGAGAGGCAGTGAGTGAGTTCCCTTGCACAGAAACAAAAACTGAACTAACTCATGTGCAATATGTTTTACATGCAATTGAGATTTGGGAGAGAACAGAAATAAGAAGCTATTCGATAGCGTGCAGAAAACATAACATAGCTTTCAGGTGCGTAAGTAATTGTTCTCTGTTCTTTCAAGCAGCCTTCTTTAAGGGCGAAGAAGACGGAAGCTGATGGTTTGAAATCCATGAAGAACTGTTAGAACTGGGTGTAAATATTTTCTACATAGTTGAAGATTTTGTGCCTCTCAATTACTCAAACAGGGACTGTGGCAGATGCCATTAGATGAAAAAAAAATAAATAAAATTCTCTAGAAGTACAATTTGGACACACCATGAAACTGCACTCAGGAATTTTACACTTCTGAAAAGTCATTAACTTAAATATATTCCACACATGTGGGATTTTAATACCCTCATCAGGAAGTTTTTAAAATCTTTTCAACAGACTTGCTTGGGCTGTTTTTTTCCCCTCAGTGACTAATAAGATGCTTAAATATTTTCCATATAAAAGTTAAGATTTCTTATTATATTCTTGGTTTTTAATGATATGTGGCTAAAGTAAAATTCCATATAGCCAATATATTTAGTGTGGAATTTACTTAGTAATATTTAATCCTTCAATGTATGTGAAACTTTTATCCCACTTACTGACTTAAATGGTCTCCAAAGCACATCTAAGTGTTGATTCATCTTTTACTTAAAAAAAGTAATCTTCCTGTCATAAAGTGAAGGTGGGAATAAAATATGTACTAAATCCAGAAGCTGTCTATTCAAAATTATTTCAAAATAATTTGCTAAAGTTTCGGGATCTATGTTTTTCACTTTCACTCTTAAGTTTTTAATTCCTGAATACTGAAGCTCTCCTCATAGCTATTTATAAGACTGTTAGAGGTCTTTGTGTTTCTAGATAATCTCTGGTTTATTTTTAAATTGTATGATTGTTTTGGTTTCCAGATTATTGGTGGGTTTTGTTACTTCTGTGTTGTAAATCAGCTTAGTTCAAGGGGAACTGTCATGATTTCTGAAAGAATATTTAACTTCAAGGCCTTTGTTCCCTCTTAATTATTCCATTATTGGGAATTATATATATATATATATATATCAGTGGACTTATATAGTAAAGTTGTTTAAAAAAAAAAAAAAAAGTTTAGAAGTAAAAGGTTAATTTGCATGCTTGTGATGTTTTCCTGAAACCACCTGTGTGAGAAATTTGAAATCAATATAAATCCCATTACTTCCACCAACTGCAAGGACTAAATACATTGCAAAATTGGTAACAGACATTCTGTGTTTGAACTAGGTTATCTGAAGGTGAGTATATATAATTACCAAATTTCTCTATAAGTGTTGCTGTGAAGAAACATCATGGCATAAACAGGAGAAAGGGAAGAGCAAGCTGCCTAAATTCACTGGCTCAAATGAAATGCTAATTATGAAGGTATTTCATTTCTCTTTCCTAACAGACATTTCAAGGAATAGGTAATAAGTTCTTCCATTGGGCTGTTCTTCTGATTATGTTGGATGTTATCTGAAAAGTACAAGGAAGAGAATGCTTTAATTTAGACTGTTTCATTTTTTTTCCTTTAAATAGCCTAGGAAGTGGTGAAAGACTTAATCAAGAGAGACAATACACAGATATGAATTTTCACTTGTGCAAATAAGCCAGTTGTGGTTTTCTAGAATCCCATCCAGAGTTTGCATTTTTCTGTTTTTAAATATGCCCATGGAATGCTTGAGATTCAAAGTCATGTGTTTATCAGGTATAGACTGTGAAGTCTGTGCTGTAGATGGGGAGCCAAGTTTTGATGGGGCCAATTGGAGCTGAGTTGAGTCTACCTTTACTGGAAATGGCTCTGCTTATCTTTAGATACAGTACTTTTCCCTGCAGCACATATTCTCCCTGTTAATCTCTGAAGGCAATTAGTTAAGCATTATCTTTGCATTGTTTGTTTATGATGAGCTCCAAAACCCATTGAATGCTTTAATTTTGCCCCACTACTACGTAACAACATATTGTAATACTTTATTTCTTGATAGTCTCTTTTACAAGTCCTTTTCAGTAATTACATATAAATACCAAACTTTTCATCACTATATCTAAGCCTGTCTCAGACCATGTCAGCCAAGTCTTTGAAGTACAGCAGTGCATTTGTCCCATTGGTGTTGCAAAAAGTCTATGGATTTTCACAGTTGTGTACCTCCTGTGTCTGTGTGCAGCAAGAGCTATTAGCTGCATGGAACAGGAAAATTAATATATATGTCAAAACTGTCCCTTTCTTTAGTCTGATAGCATTAGCCTACCGCAGAAAGCTGCAGAAAAATTATAGAAACAATATGATCAAGATTTTGCATGTCAGGCTTGTTCTCTTAGTTGGTAAATATCCTTACAACCATTCTGATAATCAGGATTGCTAACTGAAGGCAACCCAGCAAGGAATGGTTAAGTATTCTTATATTAAGGATAAGTTCAGTTGTCTCACTTTTTCATACTGCATGGCATACCAGTAGGACCTAGCCTTCATTTTATGTTCATTGCTACGTATTGCCTTAGCTGTTTCCATAATTCCATAATTCCAATCTGGGGCAAGGCACCCACCCGTGGCTGAGGGGCTCAGCTGTGCCCTGCAGTGGGGCTGCTGGAGCCACGGGAATCACCTATGTCCAGTGCAGGTCAGCCCTGGCTGCTCCACACAGCCTTGCAGACTTTCCAGTGCTCCTGCTGGCACCATGTCAGGTAAACCCAGCCCAAACAAGTAATTTTATTTATCTGACTCCTGTTATAACCTTCTGAGAGACAGAGGAAAGGGCAGCATCATCTTTCTCCTGACACTCTGTTGAATATTACTGTCTGAAGGATAAAAGCATTGCTCCTGAGTCCTCATGCTACCAAAGGAAAGACCACACAGCAGGGAGGGCACTAAGATGGTATATCCCTGCTAGAGAAGGGATGAGAGAAGGGAGAAGGATGGGAGTGCTGACTGAGCTGTGTTGTTTGTATAGTGCTATGTAACCTGTTATTAACCAAATGCATTGTGATGCATAACAGCTATGGTATTCCCAAATGTTCTATGAGATGATTCTCCAGATGTCATTACTCTGAAGTATGAAACAAGAGAATGGTATAGTTATAGATCACAGCGACAGATGGATGTTTAGCTTGGTCTGCTCTTTGAATTTGAGGATTAACAGAGAGAAGTCTCAGAAGTCTTATTGTTACTAAAAGTTATCTGCTGATTCTCTGCACTAGAAAAATCATTACTTAATGTTCAAGTATCCGTGATCCTCTTCAATATCAAAATATCTGCTTGCATTGTTGATAAAATGAGCTTGTCTAGTTTAACTTTTCAGATGTTGAGTCTTAACATAACTCTTTTGTACCAACTCTCTGCAATCAAACTTCTGTTCCCTTGGAGGTATTTCCCACTTGTAAAGGAATTATCTTTTTAATCATTCTGACATGTTAAATAGATTGAACTCCTGAAAGATTATGAAACACGTTCTTCAGCTCTTCAGTTATTCTTTTCATTATGATTTTGCCCTAGTTCACCAGCAAACTTTTTGGAAAAAGAATCCCCTGTCACACTATAAAGATCCCTTTGTAAAAACTTCTTGTTTTAGTTTGATACTTACTAATATTCTCTCAGATTCCAAGTGCATCTTGAATAGTCTTCTAAAGGCTCTGCAGAGTCGTACTGTTTACTCCTGTAACTTTTGGTTTCAGTCTGCATTGTTGATGTACTTCCTCCCCCTATGGAAATAAATGAGGTTGCTTCTGAAGTATGGGAAGTTTATGTAGAAGAAGGAAGGGTAGAAGATGGAAGCTGATGTGTTCCAAAGTCTCCGTCTGGACAAAAGTTGGCATCAACTTAGTTGACAACTTGCTGAGCTAAAGGAAATCCTCAGGTTCAATTTTTCCTATTTATAGACTGAGAAATACAAGGAAATGGAAGGACCTATAGAGAATATATTACAAATTATTGTGCCAGAGGGGTTAGCAGATTTATTTAGCTTTTGAATTACAGAATGACATAATGAATTATGTTGGCAAAGACCTCTGAGATCATCTAGTCCAAGCTATGGTCAAACACCACCTTGTCAACTAGACCATGGCACTAAGTGCCATCTCCAGTCTTCCCTTAAACACCTCCAGGGATGGTGACTCTACCATCTCCTTGGGCAGCCCATTCCAATGCCAAATTGCTCTTTCTGTGAAGAAATTCTTCCTAATGTCCAACCTAAACCTCCCCTGGTGCATTTTGAGGCTATGTCCTCCTGTCCTATCACTAGTTGCCTGGGAGAAGAGATCAACCCCCACCTGGCTACAGCATCCTTCAGGTAGTTGTAGAGAGTTATAAGGTCAGCCTTGAGCCTCCTTTAGGCTAAACAACCCCAGCTTCCTCAGCCACTCCTCATAGGACATGCAGGTCAGACCCTTCACCAGCTTTATTGCCCTTCTCTGGACATGATCCAGCATCTCAATGTCCTTCCTGAATTGAGGGGCCCAGAATGGGACACAGCACTTGAGGTGTGGACTCACCAGAGTACAGGGCAAGATTCACTTCCCTGGTCCTGCTGGCCACATTATTGCTGATACAGGACAGGATGCCATTGGCCTTCTTGGCCTACTGGGCACACACTGGCTCATGTTCAGCTGGATATTGAGCAGCATCCCCACACTCATTTCTGTTGGCAGCTTTGCAACTGCTCTGCCCCCAGCCCATAACGCTGCAGGGGGCTGTTCTGGCCAAAGTGTAGGACCTGGAACTTGGTCTTGTTGAACCTCATGCCACTATCCAGCCTGTTCAGATCCCTCAGCAGAGGTTTACATATAACAAAATTTGGTAAGATCAAAAAGGAAGCATTTCCAGAAGTGTAAGAAATTTTTTTTATTTGATCTGAATTCTACCATCACAACATTCTTCAGCTACAAATTTCTTGTAAAGTGGATAGCAAATAATTGCATAAAGACTCTTTACAAATTCCTAAGATATCTTGCATCTGCTTTCAAACTGAATTGAGCACTCTGAAGAGAAAAGTGTGTTTACTGGTTTTTGAAAATTTTTTTCTTATATTGCCCATCTGTGCCCTAAACTGGATCGTCTATCTATTACTTGACGAATAGGAAATACATGATAAGGAAAATAACAGTTTCAGACAGTAATAAAATCAGTGTAATAACAAAAAAAACACTTGCACATGCAAAGCCTTGTATTTATGCAAACAAGTTGTGTGTTTAATTACCAGTTTACATTAAAGGCTGCCAAATTTTTGTGGACATTTCTGAATTCTGATGTTCACAGTGGGAGCACATGCAATTTCTAGATTTATATATTGTCTCAAAGAGTCATAAAAACCCGAAAGATGCCGTCAATATATCTTTTACAGTGTTTTTCATGCTGCTGGAGCTGAGCAAAACGCATTGTGTACAATGCACTTCTTGCAAAGCATGGTCACTTTTTAAGAAGAAATGTCATTTTCAGAAATGAAGAAAAAATCCAAGCCAACAAACAAAAACTAAAAAAACACCCAAAAACAAACAAACAAAAAACCCAAACAACAACAACAACAACAAAAACAAACAAAACCGAACAAACAAACAAAACAAGAAAACTAAAAAAAAAAAAAAAAAAAAAAAAAAAAAAAAAAAAAAAGCAGCTGAGCTTTATTTTATATCCTTTCATCCCCGGATTTCCAGAACATAAAATAAATTTAAAAGTGGGTAAAATGTATAATACCTTTGAGTTTTAATGGCTTCTTTTTGTTTGGGTTTTTTTAATATGGATGTGGGAGTTTGTTTTGTTGTTGGTTTTGGGGGGTCTGAGGGGAAGGTGTTGAAAAATGAGACTGAATGATGTCTGCCTTTCCTGTTCTGTGGCTGTAGATATTGCTTAGGATACTTTTTGGTGATCAGGAACTGTGCACAGAAAAGTACTACTGTAAAAATATCTCTTTTTCACTGAAGTGAGACTGACAGGCCTGTAGTTATCAGAGTCATGGCTCTTGCTCTTCTTGAAAATTGGGACCACGTTAGCCAGCTTCCAGTTGACTGGAATCTCTCCAGATTCCCAAGCCTATTGAAAAATCATTGAGAGAGGCCTCACAATGTCATCAGCCAGCTCTTTGAGTACTGGGTCATGATTCCCATCAGGCCTCAGATTTACAGGGATCCATCTGGAGCAGGAGCTCCTGCACAAATTCAGTGCTGACTGGGAGTTTATCATCCTCAGAGCCATATGGCTCCAGCTCAGGGCTCTGGGACTCCCATAGCCCATCATCGTAGTTGAAGACTGAGGGAACAACGCATTAAACATCTCTGCCTTGTCTATGTCCCTGTTTGTGAGGTGACCATCCTTATTTCTGGTCTGCCTTTTGCTCTATCGTAAAAAGCCCTTTTTATTGTCCCCCAAATATAGAATGTACTGCTATAATGAAAATTCATAACAACAATACATTGTCACAGCTCTTCCTGTGAAATTTTCAATTACTTAATGCTAAATAAATCAGATAAATCTTAAATTGGAAAAATGAGTGATGAAGGTGTGTTACCAGAAAAACTGCTGCTGGCATTTGAGGTTTTCTGTTAGTAACATAAAGCTAAAAATGTTTTAAAAATGGAGATAGGAAAATTATATGAAGCATGGTAGTTGCACTTACTTCAGGAAATTATATTCTGAACTGCTTTGAAGCATACAGTTTGGGAATGTTTGTGTGAGAGACAGAAAACCTGACAAAGTAAATAGCTCTAATGCTCAGCAAAAGAGAAAAGGAATGTTACCACATCAGTGAGGTAAGGTGTGGTTAGATGTAGGGAGATGTACCAGGCCTGGGAACCTTTTAATAGAGTAGAAAGAATTGACCTTGGTTTCAGCCTGCTGGAGA
>JAWWTY010000077.1:73655563-73681766 GCA_035222235.1 Margarornis squamiger | reverse complement strand
TAAATAAAAATAAAAATTAAAACCAAACAAAAAAAAACTCAAAAAAAAAAAAAAAAACCCCCCCCCCCCCCCCAAACAAAACAAACAACAAAAAAAACCCAAAATCAAAACAAACAAAAATGAAATAAAGCAAACAAACCCAATATCTTGAATATCTTGTAATTGTGCTGAATTCAGAGTATGGTTACTGGCAGTTGTTGAGAAATAACTCATGTTCTAGGCTAATGAATTCCAGTCCAGAAAGCCAACCAGATCCTGCATTGCATCAAAAGAAGTGTGATCAAGTCAGGTGATTCTGCTCCTCTGCTCTAGTGAGACCCTGCCTGGAGCACTGTGACCAGTTCTGGGGCCCCAGACATAGGAAAGACATGAACCTGTTGAATTGAGTCCAGAGGAGCGCCAAAGAAGTATGAAGCACCTCTCCTATGAAGACAGGCTGAAAGAGTTGGGGCTAGAGAAGAGAAGGCTATGAGGAAACCTTACAGCAACCTTCCAGTACCTAAAGGGACCTACAAGAAAGCTGGAGAGGGACTTTTTATGAGGACATGTAATAATAGCACAAGAGGGAATGGCTTTATATTGAAACTAGGTTTAGATTTGATATTAGGAAAAAAATCTTTGCTTTGAGGATGATGAGACACTTGACCACATTGCCAAGGGAAGCTGTGGATGCATCACCCCTGGAAGTGTTCAGTGCCAGGTCGAATGGGGCCCTGAGCAACATGGTCTAGTGGCAGGTGACCATGCCTATGGCAGCAGGGTTGGAACTAGATGACCTTAAGGTCCCTTCCAACCCAAATCATTTTATGATTCTAATATGCTGTCTGCAACCATTTATGTGCCCATATTCTTAATTTAGTTGGAGGTGCTTGTCTTAAGCCAGTTGTGTTTTGGGACAGCTAAATAAATTGCTGGATAAAGAGACCTCAGGTAAACTTTAATGTTTTAACACTTAATTACTAAAGAAACTCAACAATGTGGTTCACACCTTAGTAAATCTCTTACTAACCTATAGTGAGTCCCTCTGCTTTTACTGCTGAATTCTCATGTGCTCCTTACAAAGCATTTTTCTGGAGAGGTGATGATTTTAAGCAGGCTGTGCTGCTAAGTGATGGGGTGATTGATGCAGAGTGTGGTGGCTTCAGGCAGGAAAATCAATTTCCTTTTGTGACATGAGAACTTATACTGGTCATTATGCAAATAAAACCATAAAACCTTACACCCCCTGCAGATCTTAGTTCACAGAAGTTTATTAGGGAGTATGTCTGTGTAGCTTTCTTCATCTCCCACAAAGAAGTACCAAGTTGTCTTCTGGTGGGTTTATGTTCGCAGTCTCTGGGAACACAGCTGCCTGCTGGCACTTGCTATTGCTAGAGCAGCAGGAGTTTGTGTGAAGGGATTCTGACAAGCTTAATTGCTAGAAGTATTGGGGCTGCCTGCTGCTGAAGATGGTCACAATATCCCTAGGCTTTTTTCTTTCACTTTTTTTTTTCCCTTACCCTCAAAGGGAATAGCTTCCCTCTTCTAAAAAAATTAGTTGGAACTGTAATTTACAGTTTGGCTGCTCATATTTCAGTATTCTCACATAACTTTAAAAAATAATTGCCTAAAAGCATTAAGAGAAAACTAGCAATTCAGTCTAAAAACCTCTCTGCGAGGTCTCTGACATCCTTCCTTGTAACTACTAAGATTAGTGAAGTGGGAGCTGCTTGTAGGGAAGGGAATAGATGCTGAGGGTTGTTTTTTTTTATCTTTCATCACACTATCTGCAGATAGCAGTATGCAAGAAAAATGCCTTTTCAGATAAGCCCAAAACTTATTTAACAGATTAGAATCTTTTCTAAAATAGCATATGTTAAATGCCAAACATGTCTGAATGGTTATGAGCAAAAAGTAATGCCGGGCTAACATGATAAGATAAAATAAACAGAACCATCTTTCAGTTTATGTTCTGAAGAAGTACACACTAAAACACTTCAAGTAGGTAGCTTAGGCTATTACTTTTTGTTCAGGGTTTGTAATATCAATGAAAAATTATGTTTTCCCTTTCTGTTGGTATTATGAATTACAACCTGTTTTATCATATTATGTAGCTAGAGAAACAGCTGCAGGTTGGAAGGAGAATACCTAGGTGGGTTTTACCTGAGGCACTGGGGGATGGTCAATAAATAATGACAAAATGTAAATCCACATAGCTAAAAATAACTACAACAGGAAAGAACACCTTGACGTTTTCTGAGTGCTTTCCCTGCTTTAATACTAGATCTCAAAAGTTTTATTATGATGGTGGTGGAAGTTAAAGCATGTTGGACTGGTTTGTGGGAGGCATACCTAGCTGTTTCCTTGCTGTTTTCTTTTTTTATTTTTCCTTTCTTTTCCAAGCCAGTTCTATAGTACAGTATTCAGGAATATTTAATAAAGATTCAGACACTGACCAAGCAGAGCAAAATAAGGAATGCACTCACTACTTCCTATCAGCAGGCAGGTGTTTGGCCACATCCAAGCAAGCAGGGCTCCATCTTGTACAACAGTGACTTGGAAAGATAACTGCCATTAACTCCAAACAGCCCACCCTTCTTCCTTCCCTCAGCTTTATGTGAACATGATGCCTTTGTATGTAATATCCCCTTTTGGTCAGCTAGAGTCAGCTGTCCCAGCTCCCAGTTTCTTGTCACCCCAGAGTATTCACTGGCAGAGCAGTGTGCAAAGCAGAAAAGACCTTGGCACTGTGTAAGCACTGCTCAGCAATGGCTGAAACATCCCTGTATTATCAAAACAAATCCAAAGTAGCACCATAGCAGGTGCTATAAAGAAAATTAGCTCTGTCTCATCCAAAATCAGTACACCAGACAGGGCAAAACCTGGACATTCTCAGAGAAAGATTTAATCCATCATGTATGACCGCAGAACAAGATGGACCTGCCCTGTCAGGCGCACAGACACATTGCACAGGGACTCATGTCCTATAATTCAATAAATGGCCAGGCTTGTCAGCACTAGTTGGCCTGTGTCCCACTGTGCCTGTTTGGAAGACCCTCACACTGTAAATGACTGGGAGCTTTCTTCTAGCTTGATTTATTCAGACCTTGTTCTTTTGCCAAACTCTTTGTTTAGCTGAATTATCTCTTTTTACCCAGTATTTGCATCCTGATTTATTTGCAGGGAATGCTTCCATTCCCTCTTACTCTTTGGTGTGGTTGATCAAGCCAAGTTTCTTTAATTCATTTATGTCAATATAAATTCAAAGAGATTAACATGTGTGACAGAATTACACTCAGCATTCTAAATAGGATTTTCCATCTAGCAGTAATATAGTTTTGGCAGATGTAGGTCTTCTAAAAAAACTTTGCTAGATATATACAAAGATTTTTTGGTTTTTGTGTAAATATATCCCAGTTTCCAGGGCTGACATAAGCAAAGTAAGAAATTCCCTTGAGCAGCAGATTATTACAGCAATTAAATACAGCATTCTGTTAATTTTACTTTTTTTTTTTTTTTTTTTTTTTTTTTTTTTTTTTTTTTTTAAGGAGTTTGGATCAAAAAATCCTTGTTAGCTCCTAAGGACATTATTTAATTCTAGGTGATGTATGTTCTTCCCAGCCACAAAACCGTGACTTTGGTCTTTTATATTAAGGTGCCACTGAAGTTTGGGTCAGAAGTGAACACTTTTCTGCCTTTTTTATGTGACAGTCATTTCAAATAGTATGACCTTCTGTAGTCATCCATATAAATAGACACATTTCATGGGATACTTCAGTGTTACCATACCAAACCCTCTGAGTCTGGGTGTCTTGCAACAGACCCAAAAGAAAACTGTCAGATATCTTTACCTCAGGTTTTCCAATTTTCGCTGCTTTATTGTGTGTTCTTAAGCTAAGAATGGCAATGACATTTTTACTGGTTTGTGACATTTCTTAATTTTATCACTTTATAAGAAAATACAGTTTCTTTGTATTTGGTGGATTTGTCATTGGTATAAATAACACAACAACTTAAGTCACAATGTCAAATGCACTTATGTTTTATATATGTAAGTTGTTGTATTCAATAGTGACTGACTTGCAACTTACCAATATGACAGGGAACGGGGAAAATGTTTTCTAGAAAGGCCACTTCTGTGGAATACCAAAATGGAAGAAGCTGGAGATCAGTCACCAAAAAAATAAAGTTAAAACTGGTAATGACCTTCATATCTAGTCTTCATCATTAAATAACTACACAGAATTTTTGTATTTAGGTGTTTGAGTCCTGTGTATTTTTTGATACAGAGATTGATCCAGGATGTAAGTTGCAGTGAAAAGGGCAATATGTAGTGAAGTGTATCATGTTTTAATAAAAACACATTTTTATTAAATGGAAATAAAAAAAAAAAAACTCAAAAAAGGTAAGTAAACACAGTACTTAATTCTTGGAGCATAACTAGACCAATAATATTTGAGTATATTTTCTTCAGAGGAGGCAGCTGCTTGGTTAGCTAGTTGCTTTTTCTCTCCTGTAATGATTGGCACTCGCTGGTTTTTGAACACTCATGGTTTTTGAAGTCTTGGTGGGGGGTAAGGTTGCATTTAAGCTGAGTTGATGTATTGATCTCACCTGGTTCTGATTTTGTTGCTTCTCATGCTGCCAGCCCCACTTCTTGCTGTTCTGCACTACTCACTGCTCTACCTCTCATCCCTTTAATCACGCTCCACAAAACTTCCCCCACACCCCCACTGCTCTCTCTGCTGCTGCCTCGCATCACTTCTCTTGCTAGATGTGCCTCACAGTAGTTTTCTCCCTATTTTCTCACCTCATTTTATTCACTCTGCTAGGCATTCTAGTCAACTTTAACAGTTTTGTGGTGTGTTGACCTCAGATAACAACTAAGCACCCACCAGCTACCCCACTGCAGGGTGAGGGAGAGAATTTAAAGAGCAATAAGGAAAGCTTATGAGTCAAAATATAGTTTAATAAATGAAGAGGGGAGAGAAGGTGTGGAGGGGGAAAAAAAAAACAACAAACCAAGTAAAAAAAAAAGAGGGGGGGAAAAGCCAAACCCAAATCCCAAGTAATGGTAACGTAATCACTCATCATCAGAACACAGATGCAGATACCCATTCTCTGATCAATGACTCCTTTGGAAGAAGTCCTTCACAGTTATGGTTGAGCATGATGATACATGGTGTGATGCATATCTTTTTGCTCAATTCAGTCAGCTGTCCCAGCAGTATCCTCCCAGATTCTTGCCCAGCCTCAGCTTATTTGTGAGAGTGGGCTTGGAGTGCCACAGAGTGAGAAACAGAAGGCCTTGATGCTGTGCAAGCACTGTTTGATAACAGCTAAAATGCTGTAGTCAGCTCTGCTCTGGTCACAACTCTAAAACACAGCACCATACGGCCAAGCACTAAATCTCTTTTTTCAAAGTATTTTCTTCTTTCTCTAGCCTTTGTTTTGCAAGACTGGAAATAATTAAAAAAAAAAAAAATGCTGTTATCATTTATTTCTGATATATTTAGACAAGTATTAGAACTGCATATTATTGTAAACACAGAACTTTCATTGTCTCCTTCTTAAAAAAAAAAAAAAGGCAAAAAGGACTCTTAAACATAACACAACACATGCAACTTGACTCTGCTTTAGGCTTGCTTACTGATCCTTCCCATTTACCTTTCCTCTCCTTGCCTAATTGTCATAAATTGCCCCTTCACTTCTCAGCATCCTCTGCTCCAGGCTTCTTGGAGGTTAAGGAAGGTGTGGTGAAATTATCTTATGCTTCAGTCCTCAGCAAACATACTTTCTTAAGGACAGGAAACAGTCTTTATTTAACCAAAGGATTGACTGGGCTGTCCTGGAATAAGCACTGGGCTGAAAAAACTTTTGGATGAAAGATGAAGTCTGCAAGGACAGTCTCGAAGGAAAATAATCTTGAGGGGAATATTTGCCATGAGAACTAATGTTCTTCACCATGAGGCGGCTGGATGAGATTACTGGAGCTGTCCTCTGATGGGAATGCTCCAGGAGACGATTTCTTTTCTGTAGGTGAGCTTTCTGACAGGCTTTGTAGTAGCTATAGGTGATACTAATTTTTCAGAAGAAAGGAGGAGAAACAGGGGAGACAGCAAGGTTGCTGAATGAGGAACAGCAAGGGATTTCTGAGGTAACTCAGGTTTAGGTAGATTAGGTATAGCTCTGTTTTTATTTCTTCATTTGTATCATTTATATACATTTATATCCTTTATTTGATGTGGATTTTATAGACAACTGTTTTTTAAATTTTATATTAAAAATTTTTAAGTTAGAGATTATTTAAGTATCTGGGTCAGAGCAAGTTATTCCCCATTTAAAGATGCATCATATTCCTGTAGGTGCTGCCTGAAGGAATTTTACATGAGTTCCAGCTGCCCACCATGGCTTCTGCCATATGAGCCAACTTGAAGCACAGGGGCATCAGGAGTGTTGTCTAGTGGCTGCTGGTGGCAGCTCAGGGCTTTAGGACATTTGGTAGGGCACAGGGAAATAGAACCCTGTGGGTTCTAGAAAGCTTAAAAGTGCCACAGGACATTGTTGGATGTAAGAAAAGGCTTTTTCTCTGTATGCCTAGGGGTTTTAAGATACGTGTATCAAGAACAATGAGGCACAAACATTTTACAGGAGGAAGCACAGCTAAGTACTGTGGAATATGCGTTCCAGGCAAAGATCCACCAGGGACGTATATTGTAGCACGGTGCAAATATTCAGGATTAGTTTTCATTTCAGTTATTTATGCATTATACAAAATTTGAAATAAATTTACTGACTAATAGATTCTTATACTAATGTCTGCTACAGATTATTGACTTGCTGGCAATACATTACTACTTACAAATGAAAAGATTGGTTTGGGTTTTTTTTTTGCTCCTCCAAGTGACGTGCTGTGAAGGTTGTGTAACAGAAAGGCTAAGTTAAGAACTTTGAATTTAGATCACCTGTGTGTGTATTATGAACAAATTATCCTATCTACACAAAAAAGGAAAACACTAAGACATACTAAAATTCTTCACATGTTGTGAATGGTTTTGGTGAAGTACTGGTTACACACTAGACAGCAAATGCAGTAATTCGGGGATTAGATTCTCCTTTGCAGAAGGTCAGTCAGGATTAATTTCAAAGTCCTTGTTGGTGTTAGGGGCTATAATTCCTGTTGTTAATTGCCTACACTATTCTGGACTATGAGGGTTGTCCATCACATGCGAATGAAACTGACTCCTCTTTTAACAGTGGCACATCTGCCACTTTTTAATTTCTATAATTACAAAGGACTTATTAAAGAAAATTCCAAAACTTCTTTGCAAAAATATTTTTATACTGTTTAATTTAACTACAGCATCTAAACTATTTTCTTGGTCTCTTAGTTTGTATTCTATCACAGTCCAGCCCCTAACTAATTTTCGGTTTTTTTGCAGCTCAGAGCTCTGGACTACCTGTATAAATTTCCTTCTTTGCAATTAAGAGTATGTAGCATGCTAAAAATGTACTGAAAGCGTATTTGCTTGTAAGAAGTTATTGTACCTTCTCTGCATCTCTTGACTTCCTGTCATAATATTCCACCTACATGTAGCACTAATAAATATATGTTCAGGGAGGAACAAGTGAACTGTGATTTATGAGTCATTGGTAAGAGAAAAATTCAGCTGGTTTACAGTAATATACATCTTGCTTAATTGGAAATAGATTCCTTAAATATGAATTATTTTCATTTTTAGGATTGAAAAAAAAAAATCTACATTTTTGCTGTATGTCAAGGTGCAACATATATATCTCAGACTACATTAGATAAACCGCTTCCTCAAAGAGCTGATAAAGCTGATGACTAAGGAATAGTTACTTTAATTCTCTAGTATTCTGGAGGACAATTAAATGCAAAGGCCATGATCTGATTTATCAGCCTGTTCATGCTCAACCAGGTGAATGACAAGTATGTTTCAGAAGGCCTTGTAGAACAGGGTTTTTTAAACTCTAGTGAGGGATCAGGACACATCCATAATTGGAGAAATCCACCTAGGAGTCACTGATTTCATGTGTTTGAACATCATATAAGGACTCAACACAAACTCAATGGCAATTAGAACATTTTAAAGGCAAAGATTTAGAAGTTCTCAGTTTGGTGCATAGTTGTATGTATAAACATTTGAAAATAATGAACACTGTAATTTAAGAGGCTACATACACAAGTTATTTGTTTGAAGTGCAATTTTGGGAAATTATATATTTTGGGAGTCTAAAAAAAATCCAGGCCCATTACTACCAAAAATATTATTTTGTTGAAAAGGTGGCCCATCTTTTGAAAGGAGAACTGATAACTTTTATTTTAATCTTTTTCTGGTACCTTAAATCGATCAGCTATTGTTCTTCCATTCTAACAAAACAGAAATCAACTTGCCATCAAGTAGTTTTGACATATACCAGAAAAAACCACACATATATTACTTTTCTTCCTGTCTTGCTTATTGTACTGGATGTGCTCTTTTTCCCCTGTCACTAGTATCCAGAGTGGGATTCAGAATGGTATCTTAGCACCTGAAGCCCATAGGACTCTCCTCTTTGCCAGCCTTCTGAACTCTTTGTGCTCATGAAAGTGCTACTATGGGACTGGCCCCTTGCTGACAATATGTAGCAAACGCCAGGTTTAGAAATTGAGATGTCTGAGAGACGAGACTGATTGACTTTGAGCACTTTTTCTTTTCTAGAAGTGTATTATTTCAGCTGGACATCTCAGCTTAATGTGCTGCACAGTGCAATGGGGTTGTCCTTAGCGGTTCACATTTCAGAAAGACTTATCACTCACACTGTTAGTCAGCAGGTACACTGTGATCCTCAAAACCCTCTGCATTTGTATAAATTAAGCTTTTCATTATCCATCTGATGGTATCTGGTACAGGACAAAACATTTAACCTTCAAATGAAAATATATTGGGGGGGAGCAGGCTGAAGCAATATCAACATAAGTGAAGGACAACTGAAAATGAAAGCAAACACTTGCTTTAGTGATCTTTAAGAAATGTGCTGAGCTCTAAAGGATATCTGAATTTGCACTTTACCTTACCTAAAGAAAAGTTTTAGAAAACCTTAAACAATTGTGATGTTTCTAATAGTAACAGTCTCACTAGACAATGGTAGTTCCTCAAAAAAAACCCAACAAAAATAAAACCACACCAAAATGAATTAAAAGAAAGTTTTTCAGTTGGATATTGACAAACTGTTTCCACATGCTTTTTGGGTAGTAGTTGATTTTGGGTACGGCAATGTGTATTGTACTTGAATTTCATTCCACACTCGTCTAAAGCATTTGTCTTTTATATTGACTGATAACTTACATTAAAAAAAAAACTATAATTATGATGAAAGGAACTGAAATACCTTTCATACTATTTGGAAAATACTGGTGCTAACATGAGAGTTATTTAGTTATTTCCCCTCTTTATGAGTCAATCTGTAAGGGCACATTTGTGAACTGATGTAGAAATGCAATTCATTACAACAAACCTGAACTCAGGTGCATTTGTCTGAGCATCTCTGCTCTCCCAAGACTATTCCAATGACTCTTCTACTGGGCCACATTCTCACTGGGGACAACCTTTGTAGTTTATATATAGTCATGTTCCATAGTAAGCTAGACAGTGCTCAAAAAAATTTGAATTTGCCAAAAATCAAGAGATTTCCAAGGCCTTTACAAAAGATTTTCACTCAAATCCTGACATCATTTATCCTTTTGAGACACTTGATTTTTGAGTAACCTGCCTCACTGTAGCAGGCTAGAGAAGTAAATCTGATGTCTCCTATATTCTTCTGGAGAACGAAGGCAGCACAACAAAAATTCTTGGTCGAAGTATCCCCTTTTAGTAATTGTACTGGATGTCTGCTCTCATTTTTTCTTCCCAGACTTGACACAAGAAAAACTCTGTACAGCCCAGGTGAAAGTTCTTTCAGTTCTGTATCTTTTCCCAAACATCAGTCTCAAGTCAGATGCCTGGGGGAAATGGTAAGCACACGACAAGCACAGAACAACATTTCCACTGAAAATGAAGTCAGGAAAAAACAATCTATGTGGTGCAGACACTGTCTGAAAAGGTATTTTTTTCAGTGAAGGGAGTGTCTCTGAAATATCACATGATATACATAGTGCAGTTCCCTCCTTTAGGGAAGAGTAAATTTAGGGCAATGTCTATGGGGGGAAAAAAATCAGCTTCTAACTACAGAGTCCTGTAGCGGTTGAAGAGACATTGGAAATTCTCAGTGGTTGAATTGCTTTTAATGTTTTGTGTAAACTTTTGAGGCTATCTTGCTTTTTCAGTTGCTCTGACTGATTTGTGTCTTCAGAGTATATCTTTTACTCTTGATATTCATGCTACTCCCCTCTGAAAACAGTGTTCTTTAAGTGTCCTTTCTTGGTTACCAATCCACTTTTTCCTGCTTAGTTACAGTAATTTTCTCTGCTCGTGTCGACTCTTATGTCTTACCTTAAGTCACTCTGTGCAGCGAAATATATTAACAGGTTTTTTTCCCCTAAAATATGCACACTTTCTATTAATCTTCTTTTCTAAATCCCTCTTTGTTTTCTTTTTTTTTTTTTTTTTGGTCTGTTCTATGCATATTCTTACATATTTTTCCCTAATTTGGATTTTAAAATCCTCCAGGAAAGGACTTTGTCCTTCTACAATCTCTTTGAAGGATCATGCAAAGTTAATAGGTTGTATGAATGTTTAATAATAATAATATTCATGGAGATGTATTTTTTTAATACTAATGAAAATTCTGTAGCTGCATGAATATTCTGCGATATTGCTGCTTTAAATGTTGACATTCAAGATCAAACTTTCTGAAATAACATACTTTTTGCCACTTATCTGTATGACCAACATGTTGTCTAAATATATGCTAGGCATTGATTATACTGTGTAATGTGTGCAGGCAGACTCCTAAATCTGTACGGTAGATACCTACATAAATCTTGCTGATACTGCTGTAGACAGAAGGGCTTATATGTGTGTTACAGGAACCTGCAAATCAGGCACATAAATACCTGTCTACCCAGGGGTTTTCTTGCAAAATTATAGATACAGAAATGGAAGCTCGGATTAATCTGGCATGCTGCAGTAGAGCTGTAAACAAGGAAGCCGTACAGCTGCTCTCTGAAGCAGGCACAATTTTTGTTCCTATCAGACTGCACGTTGTGTACAGGCAATGTGAGACTAACCAGATTTGTTGATGAGTTGAATGTGTGAAACAATTTAATATGTGCTGGCAAGTTTGATTCAACTGACAAAGAATTTTGTAACCCACTAACTAGCTATTTTTGGGACTTTGGAAAGCATAGCCTGTCCCTTCAGTAAGGTATCCAAAATGCAAGGACTTCCAGCTCCCCAGTTTCCTTTCAGTCCTGGTAATAAGGCCGAGGGAGACAGACTCCAACTGACTCCTTGCTTTTGAAGCTTTGATGTTGCTATCTTATAAATGCCCAGCAGTGTAAAATCCCTGGCTGTGGGATCATTGGCTTACAACCATCTCATGGCTACTTGGGTTTGTTACCATGTGAGCAAGCTGAAAAAAATTCCTTTCTGTTTATATTAGTTGCTAGAAAAATTTGTATAATTTTTCACATCTCTTTTCATAAGAAGTAAGGTTTAAGTAGATGGAAGAACATACAGGAAGCAGTAACAGAAAGTCAGGATGCAGGAGACTGTAAACAGAGGAGATCATGCTGTGTAGACTTGTAAAGGTTATTTAAGGAAGACATTTTAGCAGTCTATCAGAAAGTCATACTTCACACTTGCAGGTGCATTGGCAGGCAGATTTTATGTTGCTTGTCTGCTGTGAGCAACACTGTCATTACAAGTTTCTAGTATATAGCTCATCCACTTCAGTTTTTTTATTTGTTTGTTGTAGTTTCTGTCTTCTTCACTCTATCAAGAATCTGTTGGCACTGTCATTGGGTTTCTTTGGTGTTTTGTTTTGTTTTGTTTTGTTTTGTTTTTTTTGGGGGGGGATGTTACCTATGTTGTCACTCAAATGTGTTTCTCTTTACATGGATATCACTATTTTCCCCTTGAGGAGATCAGGTGACTTTATCTGCCTCATTTCTATTGCAAGAGTCCTTCCATGTTAAGCAGCATAGTTTTTAAATAACAGGCTCATATTTCTTTGTTGTTATCTATAGTGTTTTATTTATACCTATTTTAAATGTATATTTTGTAGGTGTTTAAACAATAGGTTATGTAAATAACACAAGTGATATGTACGTTTTATAAACATGCAAGTTTACACACACACACACATGTATATTTTCCAGGTACTTACTGTTGTCCATCTGCAGCTCCTATGCACATTTTAGAGGCTACTGTTAGTGTGAGGCATTTCTTTAAAAAAATCCATTTTATGAGGTTGTCAGTAAGATAAAGATAACATTTTTTCTCATTCTTGTGTAAATGGTCTAAACTCAACAACAGCATTTACAATAAAGAAACTAAGGTTCAGTGTTATGCTTCAACACTGATAATGGATCTTCTGTATTTCCTTCCTACTGCTGTCTTAACCATTTTTAGATAGGGCTTTGCTTACATGTCTAAAATCATAAGTGTTAGCCGCCGTTCTTTTCACATTTGTTCATGTTAGCCACCATTTTTTGTTATTTAGATTTCTTTGTTAATCCTGAGTACTCTTTTCATACCTCTTCATTTACCACTCCTCCTAGCACTGTCTGTGTAAATCACCATGACATTCTGTTCTACTGTTCCCTGTCTGAGAATGAAATCCTGACCCCAGGGAAATTAGTGGCAAAGTACATCAGCTTCACTAAGCACATAATTTCTTACTACCAGTTCTGTATCCTGCCATCCCTTGTTTTGACATACAATGTCCTATGTCAGGAATTTAGAGCAGAACATTTATTGTCCTCAATTTGCTATCCCATTCTATAAAAAATTTTCATAGAAGTTGGATCAAATTTTATTGTATAACTGAAGTCAAGTCAAATTACAGTCCTTTACAGAAAGAGAAGCCAGCAGAGATGACTCATTTTTATTTAAACCAACGCTTGAATGACACTGGGCATCATCAACACAAATGCCTGCAGAGCTCAGCTACCAAAGTTCACTTGTTAATTGTTTTTTGCTTGCTAGGATGGCAAGACTGAATTCTAAGTACACATCTTTTTCATTCTTGTTCTTCGTTTTTCAGACAGCTAATGAGAAAGATAATCTAGTATCTTGAGCATATCTTGAAAAAATATTATCACATTTTATCAATAAAAAGTCCTGCAGCTGTTTTGCTGTGCTTTGCAAATTCCTGAGAGTTTTGTCATGTTGTTAAGTGTCATAAAAGATAGGCTTTTGAGTAGATATTTTCATAGTAAGATGCAAATAAGACACTGAGTTTCTTTAGGAAAGGATCAAAGTATTCTTTGTTAGTAATTGACATTTTTAGTTTGGTAATTTATTTTTTTTTAATCTTTTTTCAATGAAGAAGCTACTTATTTCAATGAGAAATCTTTTGAAATAAGCTGCTAGTCAACGTAACCAGGAATAGAGACAGTTCAGAAAAAAAAACCCACAAACACAAAAAAAGACCACCAAAAAAACAGGTGTACAGTTTTCCAATATCCTGTAGTATGTTGTATTTTCTGATACGTGTCATGATGTATCACTTTGGACCTATGTTTCTCTAAGTTTCTTTATATTATTCTGGCCAAGTATTGTTTTAGTTTTCATTTTTTTTTTTAATATTGTTTTCTTCTAGCTTCCTCATGCATTATTTAATTTTAAAAAATCAAAAAAAAAAATTGCTAGGAGCCCTTCTATGCATAATGACATCAGAACTTTAGTGCTTCTTTACTATTGCTGTCACTTACTAGCCCTTCTTAGGACTGACGCTTAATTAGATGCTCTTTGCAATTAACAGAATAATTAAAGGTGTAAGAAGGTATGAAAAAGAAGCTGTACTTTCATGAATTGTAACCAGTAGTTCTGACAGTTATTTTGTATATAGGTAGACTCTCATTCCTCATGGGTCAAGCTGAAAGGATAGAGAATATATGCATTTCTTGTATACATGTGTGAACTACATGTCTGTATCTGGCTATCTGTCCATCTGCCTGTTTTCTTCCTGCAGCACAGGATACCTGCGCTAACCACCTGCACTTATAATGATACTCTGTTGATGACTTAATTACCTCTATGTAGTTGCTGTTGCTCGAATTGTTTCAGGAGGTAATTACTTGAAACTCGAATCACACTTTCTGTGTGTGTGTGTGTGTGTGTGTGTGTGTGTGTGTCATGGGGGGGATGTGTGTGCTTGCCCTCATGTGGAAGGATTCAACCTAGAGTAAGATAATGATTAGCAACTAGGTCTGGTCTTTATCTAGCTCAGTAGCTGTTCAAAATAGATATGCAAGCAATATGAGATTAATTTCAGTGTACTAATATCTGGTTTATATACTTTGTTAGCTGACGCCATAAAAAATATTGGTTTTCATACATTTTCTGTAACTGATCTATTTTCTTAGAGTTTTCCACAGAAGATGGTCATGATAGAATTGCTTAAAAATAGATATTTAAATATGTAACAATTTTAATATCCTGTTTTAGTGTGTTGATCTCAGCTGGTTTGCCCACCAAAGCTGCACTATCACTTCCCTCTGCAACTGGACAGGGGAAAGAAAATATAACAAAAGGTCACAAGCTGAGATAAAGATCACTTACTGCTTACTGTCACAGGCAAAACGGACTTGAAGTGGGGTTATTAATTAAATTTATTACTAACAGAATCAGAGGAGGAGAATGAGAACTAAAGTAAATCTTAAAAACACCTTCTTCCCACCCCTTCCTCCTTCACAAGTCCTACCTCCTTCCTCAGAGTGGTGCAGGGAGATGGGGACTGGGGGTTATGGCCAGTTCATCACAGGTTGTTTCTGCTGCTGCTCAGGGAGCGGAGTCCTTCCCCTGCTCCAGCGTGGGGTCCCTCCCATGGGAGACAGTTCTGCTCGAAGCTCTCTAGCATGAGTCCATCCCATGGCCAACAGTTCTTCATGAACTGCTGCAATGTGGGTCACTTTTACATGAGGTACAGTCCTTCAGGAACAGGCTGCTCCAGCACGGGTCCCCCACAGGGCCACAAGTCTTATGAGGAAACCTGTTCCAGTGTGGGCTCCTCTCCCTACAGGTCAGCACGTCCCTGTCAGGTCCCTGATCCAGCACGGGCCTCCCACAGAGCCGCAGCTTCCTTCGGGCATCCACCTGCTTGAATGGGGATATTCTCCATGTGCTGTAGGTAGATCCTTACACCTCTGTTGGCCTCACCATGGTCTTCACCATGGGCTGCAGGGGAATCTCAGCTCTGGCACCTGGAGAATCTTCTCCCTCTTCTTCTGCGCTGACCTTGGTGTCTGCAGAGTTGTTCACTTGTTCTTACTCCTCTCTTCTCTGGCTGTAATTTTTGTCTGCACAGTATTTTCTTTACCCCATCTTTAATATATTATCACAGAGACATTACTACCTTCTCAGATTGGCTTGCCCTTGGCTAGTGTTGGGTCCATCCTGGAGATTACTGGCCATCGGAATATGCCCATCACATAAGCCAAGGTGTTGTGGTCTAATTTCCATGAAGGTGAGATGCTTTCAGACCATTTCTGAATGGAAGATTTCCTTAGATAGTGGGTAATATAATATTGCCCCATTTCCTAGTGGTGTTAATTGAATATAACTATACAAATATGTTTCTTAAAACCTCATACAGCTTGATAATGATGATTACAACATTTCTAATTGGAACTATGACTAACCCCCAAAAGGAGCGTAAGTTATTTAATATTGCATATCACACTTCTTCATGGGCACACTTATCTGATTACTGCTTACAGCTAAGATGAAATGGAAAAAAAAATTGCAAATGTTTTAGTATATCCATTTATTAGAAGTTGGTGAAACAAATGTATTGCTGTGGAAACAAGATTCATTTTTTAACAAGCTATGGCACAGGGCTAATAAAAAAGAAATCTGATAAAAATAATTAAGGAAAAGGAAGCTTTAGGTTATATACTCAGCAGGAATACCTGTGTGCTTCTTAGCAGTTTGCAGACCTTTCAGTGTGAGGTGGGTAACTTGATACTCCAGGTGTTGTGATTAGTGTTTGTCATGCTGTGCATCTTTGGGAATTGAAATATTTGTCCATGCCACTGAATCAACAGAGATGGATTTTTCTCATTAACTGAATCCCAATAAGGTAATCATTGTAGACTTTTGAAATGGATCTGTATATTTGATGTTTATTATTCATTCCACCTAGGAAAAGCCTTTAGCTAATCATATTTTAATGACCTAAGAGACTTCAAGGGAACTATAATTAATATTCAGAAAATAGTCTGTATTTTTCTTCTGGAATGTGCAGTTTAATTAAAGGGATCAAACTGAAAAACAAAACAGTTTTAAAAAAGGTTATTTTCAACTGAAATATCTTAGTGGAGCAAGTTATCTCAATAAAAAAGAATGTATTTTTCTCTAAAAGTTGAATATAGTCCTAGTCATTAAAACTCTTTAGCGTCTGCAAGTAATTTTTGGTTTTATATGTTCTTTTTTTTTTTTTTTTTTTCCCCCAGAGTTCCAAGTTTTTAAGTTAAAGGGCTAGGAAAAGTCATATTAATTTTCATTCTGTTTGTAAGGAAATGATTTATGATTATACAGATTTTAATAAAGAACTACTTTTCTTTCACATGAATTTTTAATGGACTGTGACAGGCATTCTTCCTATATGGTATATACCCTAAATATATCTTTATAGAACATCTGTTTCTTACATCTTGTATTACTGTGGGTTTCTGCTCTTACATTAGAACACATGCACTTTGCCATGCAATGCAATAGAGAGACCCATCCTCTGATCTTTTGACATGAACTGCGTCTGTAGTTCAACGTTCACACAAACATTATGCCTTACTTAATTAACCGTGAATGGCAGGTATAACTAGCCCAAGACTGATGCCATGCCAATGGAGCTTCATTGCCATAGGAATCACAAGTACTGTTTTCCCAGCTCACTGTACCACGTAGACTTCATCAGCTTGAATTGATCTTAGCAACGGGTTTAATCTGTGTTCTGCTGTGTAATGAAAAAAATAATAGCCTGAATACTTATTTTGTCTGATGTACACATACAACATGACAACTGATAGACATTTATGTAATTTTAAATTTGTCTTGGTATAGAATGACTCAGAGAAATTCCACTCAATATCTGGTCTCATTTCTGACCATGAAATTATTTTCACCTAATATTGAAATCACAAGATGGAATATATTTTAATTAATCATTGACTACTAAAGGCTCTTGTTTTAAATTAAAGAAAAATAGGGAGAAACATAGAGCTGTTAGAAAAATAGATTTACTTATAAAAACTCAAGATAGTTTTCATAATATATTTTCCATTCAGAGGAATATGAATGCAAATTTATCAGTCATTGCAGCCTGATAATCTATTAGAGGTATCAAAAATAGATCTATGATTCTGAATGTTTAACAGTCATGCAGCTAGAATTTCCAACCATGTTATGAATTGTGCAATGCAATCTTTATTGGAAATTTTTGATTGAGAAATGGTAGGCAAAAAGACCTCAAAGACATGTACCATTGTTCAGTATAACTGACTGCTGCTTAATGGTCTGTACTACTGCTGAACTCTTTACAGACAAGTGCATTAAAAGTGCCAATGACTGATAGAAATATTATACTTTAAAAAAAAAAAAAAAAAGTCAGTGTACAATAACCTCTGCCAAGATTTTTTTTGTTTGTATGTTTGTTGGTTTGGTTTAGTTGGTTGGGTTTTTTGGTGGGCTTTTTTTTTTTGTTTGTTTTTTCACTTGCTGAGACTATCAGTACTTTGCTTCCCTTTGAAGAATAACACTGTGCCATAATCAGTAAGAAAGACATCGTTAGTCTTTGTTTCCAATATTTCTAACTTGAATACAGAATTTTCAAGCTGTAATAAAACAGATTACAAGGTCACAAGCCGTGGGTGTATCTGATGCCATAGTTATCATTTTGGCTTACATAGTGTCTATGTGCCCTGGAAACTGTTGTAGTTATAGAAGAAAGGAAAAAAAGCTGCTAAGTGACTGAAATCCTGAATTAATCTGGTCTTTTTATTTCATAGAACCAGAGAATGGGTAAGGTTGGAAGGGACCGCAGTGTGCCATCTGGTCCAACCTCCCTGCTCAAGCAGGGTCATCCTAGAGCACATTGCACACGATTGAATCCAGACAGTTCTTGAATGTCTCCAGTGAGAGAGAATCCACAACTGTTCTGGGCAGTCTGTTCCAGTGCAGGGTTACCTGCACAGTAAAGAAGTTCTTTCTCATATTCAGGTGTAACATCTTGTGCTTCAGTTTCTGCCTATTCCTTCCTGTCCCATTGCTCAGCATCACGGAGAAGAGCCTGGCTCCATCCTTTTGACACCTTCCTTACAGATATTTATGTACATTGATCAGGTCACTTCTCAGTTGTCTCTTCTTGAAACTGAACCGGCCCAACTCTGTCAGCCTTCCCTCATAAGAGAGATGCTGCAGTCCCTTAATCATCTTTGTCACTCTCTGCTGGACCCACTCCAGCATGTCCATGTCTCTCCTGTACTGAGAAGTGCAGAACTGGACACAGCACTCCAGATGTGGCCTCACAAGGGCTGAGCAGAAGGGCAGGATCACCTACCTTGCCCTGCTGGCAATGCTTTTCCTAATGCACCCCAGGATACCATTGGCCTTCTTGGCCACACTGTTGACTCATGAACATCTTTCTGTCCACCAGTACTCCCAAGTCCTTCTCTGCAGAGCTGCTTTCCCTGGTGCATGGGGTTATTCTTCTCCAGGGGCAGAATATTGCATTTTCCTTTGTTGAATTTCAGACAGTTCTTCTCTGCCCATCCCTTCAACTTGTCAAGTTCCTTCTGAAGGGCAGCACAACACCCTGGAATATCAGCCTCTCCTAGCTTTCTTTCCCTTTTGTTCTGTGTAGTTCTTAGACTGTGAATTATTTATGTATAGTTTTGTTTCTCATTATTATTTTCATTTGAACATTTGATCTTATTTTCCATCACTGTGATTTGTGAACTGAGAAAAAAGTGTGACTAGATTTGATTTGCAGGATTATGCTAGTCCACTTTCCTTAAAAGAAAATCTTTATCTTGGAGGTATCTTTGACTCTTTGAATAAGCTTCTTGATGAAAATAAAAATGCTTTCTCACAAAAGTTATTTAAAAGCAGCTTTCTGATCATCACTTATACTGCCACTTGATGAGGTGAAGGAAACCTGGAGATGCACAATTTTTTGTAAACAGCATAGATGCATGCACTTTAAACCAGGCAAATGAACAAACAAATAAACAAAAATTCAACACTTCAAAATCCTTTCCAGCGGTCACATTTGACAGGGTGCAAATGACAATTGGAAAAATGTTTATTCATTTGCTGTCCCCAGGTAACAGATATCCACCTGTGAAAAGAAAGAACTGAGAAACTCTGTGTTGAAGGCTCACTAATGATTTGTGGATTCAGAGAGACAAGTGGGTTGTAGATACTTGAACAGCCTTTCCTTCCATTAAGCCTTTACCCTGATCACTGATCTGGAGATATGTCTGAATATAGTATTGGTCTATTACACTTTTACATGATACATTAAGGCAGATGCTATGAAAACGCTGCACTGAACCGTCAAATGATAATATCTGAGAGGGCACCTCCCTGTTGTATAATGCTATGAGAGACTGGCCTCTGCAGTTATATAGGGAAACTGACCTTGTGGAGAAGAGCATTTTTATTTGCATGTGTACAGAAATACAACATAAAGGAATAGATTTCAACATTCAGTGCTTTTGCCTAGTGAAGGGTGATCCTAACTGCTGTTATCTGTAAGGAAGCACAAGGTTAAATATTTATTTACTTCCAGATAGATGAAGAATCAACTAGAGCAAGTCATATACTGTTCTATTATTGCTACAGTATGAGGAAAGCTTTATTTCAGAATATTTTTTTTCCTATTTACCTATATGACAAATTAAATGTGTGATCCTAACAAAAAAAAAAAAACAAAACAAACAAACAAACAAAAAAAACCCAAAAAAACCCCACAGTAATTCAGAAGAGGTGAAGATAAAAAAGAAATTACTTGGGGAATAAAAAACCAACAAAACACTAAATCATGAAAGACATATTAAATACATAATGGAGTATAGAAAAATAAGTTTGTTGTTTTCCAACAAAAATGGTTAGAAGATGACTTCATGAGTTCTCCGGAATTGATAGCAAACTGCAACAATGCTGCACAAAATCAACGAAAAATAAAGAGCTCTGAAAGTCTTTCGATCTTTCTATTGGTAATTAATGAAATCAAAAGGATGCACAGTTACTTTTGATTTTGAACCAATGTCAAAAATGGTGTGAAAAACGATACTTAGTTTTTGAAAGAACCCATATGGATTCATAATAAACTAACAAACACCTAAGCAAATACCAGAATTCAACAAAAGTTGGGGAGTCAAGATTTAACACTGCCTTTTGGCTTAATTTGTTTTTTAAATGTGTCATGTGAAAAGGGGGGATTTTCTCAAACTCTTAGTGTTTGTTTAGTCCATCAGTGTCCCAGGAAAGCTGAGACCCTTGTGCCTGACCAGTCTCTGAGCATCCCAATATGGGAGCCCTTCACTGGAGCAGAGACTAGTCAGACTGACTTGTTCAGGGTCACACTCCAAACAGAGAGACCTCTTCCTGGGTCTCCACACCTTTACCTACTGACAGCAACTGTCTTGAAGGACATCAACATTTTACAGAATAACATTGTTTATTAATAAAACTGTGACAGGTTACAGTTTAAGAGTTGCTGGTGATAGTATCTAACTGTAAAAGCATATTCAAAACAATATAGTAACAAGCTCTAATCCCTACCAAAAGGTAGCTCAAGATAATAACTCATCACACATAGAGTACTGTTCTTACCCAACAGGTGTCCCTATGAGGGAGCAGACAGGTTCAACCCATTCTTAACTTACTTTTATACTATTTATTTGCATTTAGGTGGAGCTTGAGTGACTTTAATCATATATCTTACTCATCTTACTTATATCTTATGAGGGTGTTCATAACTTTGGGGTGGGTATATTAGTGTAGCATCTGAGATAATCTTGGGATGGGGACATGCATCAGTTTGAGGAGAGGGATTTCACCACAGTTGCTGATTCAACAGCAGGACATCTTTTATCTCTCTTAGCTTTCAGCTGTCATGCAGCTTATCATATAGAATGTACCACTAGGTTCCCTCCTCTGCAAGGGTTTCAACAAGAGTCTGGCCACAGTGTCTCCACTCTTCTCTACCCTCTGTTTAGTTCCCCTTAGATTGTATTGTGTGTGGGAGGTCGGGTATGCTGACAGCATTCTATCCAGGACATAGCAACCACATTTTCTCCTATAATTTCTGTACTATTGTCTTTTTAACCCCAGTCTCTTTTACACAAAAGGCATGCCAATAAATTTCTTCAAAATACTAGTGGTGGTATATTCAATATCATACACAGGTAAGAAAAAGGTTGGTTGGAAATCTGATTCCAGTCACAGTGACTTTTAAATTACTTGGGATAGATAAGCTGGAACATAGACATTACTGATTTCAAATAATGATGCCTTTGAAAATTTTGTTTATTTTTAATGATAATTGAAAAAGTTTTAAATCTGCTTGATATTTATCAATATCACATTATCTTGTCTATTTTTAGAATACTGTAAGACACTAGTGGCAAAAAAAATCAATCATTTTGTTGACAAGCATTAACCAACGTATTTACTTTTTTTCATAATTTGAATTAAGTTATTAATCAAAAAAATCACAGAGAAGGACTAGGGAAAATAAGAGGTTGCAGGTTCCTTCTGAGCTTTCCTCTATTTCAGAGTCCTTGACTCAAACAGGAATTAGATTTAAATAATTCATGAGTTTCCCAAAGGATAAAAATGAGCCTCACATTTTGATCAACACTGATTTTTAAATGCTTACAGAAGAAAGAGAGGTGTTATAAAAATTGTTAAAAAAATTTCTAGAGAGAGAAGCATCTTAAAATATTGATTATCATCATTTTATCATGTTTGATTATGGTGTAAAGGCGTAGACCATAAAGCATAAATCATAAGCTGTAGTAGGTGTAGGGAGAGGCTGAGCTGAACTTCTCTGAGTTACTGTATAGTGAAATTATTGGTTCGTGACACCCATATGGTTTCAGAACATAATGCCACAACAAAGGTGATAATTTCTAAGTTCCATGCTAGTCAGTTTCTACAGGCTGGCTGGTCTGGGGACAGAGCTTTTGTACAAAACCTCTTGGAAAGAAAAGGAAAACAAATATGTAGTTATGTTGTCTTCATTCAGGTGCATGTTTTTCCTCTTTGGAATGTGACTTATAATCTCTGAATGAAACAGTCATGAGACACTATAATGGTTTTGTTGATATTCTTTATTATTATTATTATTACCCTGACTTTTCTTTTTTCTCTCAAGAAATTAGCTTATCCAGCAGACTGTGTACAAGGCCTGACAGTAACAGATATGATTCACACACAGGGAACTCTGGTATCACCAGCAGCAAGGCAACAATCCTGATGCGATCACAGAGACATATTGGGTTGAATCGCATGACTACAGTGTTGAAATGGAGGGATACAGGCTCTTTAGGAAGGATAGGCAAGGAAGCTGAGTAGAGTGAATTGCCTTTTATGTGACAAAATATCTTGGATGAATCAAGCTGTGCCTGAGGATGAATGAGGAGCAAATGACAGTGTATGTACTAGGATTAAAGAGAGGACTGGCAGAGCCAGCATTATAGCATGTGTCTGCTACATGTCACCACACCAGGAAGAGCAAGTGGATGAAGCCTCTATGGACAAAGAGCATCTTCCTCATGTTTGCAGGCTTTGGTCCTCATGGGCAACTTTAAGTGTCCTGCTATCTCCTGGAGAGGCAGCACAGCACAATGTAAGCAGTCCAAGTCTTTGAAGAAGACTTTCTATTCCAAGTGACAGAAGGAACCTTACAGAGAGGTGTTCTGCTGGACCTGTTACTCACAGAAATGGAAGACCTCATTGGGAATGTGAGGGATAGATGTAGCCTTGGCTGCAGGGAATATCAGATGGTAAAGTTCAGGATCTGAGGAAAGGAATAGAAGTGAAAAACAACCTTATATCCCTGGACTTCAGGAGGGTAGTCTTTGGTTCCTTCAAAGATCACGTTGGAGAGACCTGTGAGATAAAATCCTGGAGGGAAGAAAGGCCCAAGAAAGGTCCATGTCAACTAACAGGAAGTCAGGTAAAAATGTCAGGAAGCCTGTGCAGATAAACTAACAGATCATGGGATGAACTCAAAAGTGTTGAGGGGTCTGGGAGATGTCATTGCTAAGCCACTGTCAGTCATGTTTGATGACGAATGGGTGCACTGCCTGAATACTGGAAAAAAGCCAGTCTTCAAGAAGGGCAAAAATGAAGACAGAGGGACATACAAGCCAATGGGCCTCACCTCAGTCCTGAGGGAAGGTTGTAGGAGTCCAGGAATTTGAAGACTGGAGAAAGGACACCAAACCTTGGACCTTCGATAATGAAGAGACTGATATTTGAAGATTTTAGACTGGTTTACCACAAGCATTACCACAAGGTTTTGTATTGAGTTTCTCAGTTTATTGCATTATTCCCTATTTTTTGTATTGTCAGTTCTGGAAAATTCCCTCATCCCTCATGGCCCTGAACCCTGCCCTCTCACTGGTTGATTTTTGTTGCATTGCAGTAGTTTTCCCAATATGGTTATCCCAACCCTCTATTTGCAACTCCTCCCTTTCTCCACCCCTTCTCCCCCCAAGTTACACCCCCCTTCTAGAGAGTTCTTTACCTACCCTATATAAGGTGGGAGCCATCTTATTAAAGTGCCATTTTTTACCTTTAATCTCAGGATGTTGTTGTGTGGATGTTGCTTTCCCAGTGCAGAGCTGCAGAAGATGAGGGAATAGCTTTGTTAATGATCTGGATGACTGGGCAGAGTGTACCCTCTGCCACTTTTTTGATGACACAAAACTGGGGAGGAATTGCTGACAGGCCAGAGGTCACAATGACATCCAGACAGACCCGGGCAAACTGGAGAAATGGGATGAAAGGAACCACATAAAGTTCAATAAGGACAAGTTTAAGAAGTTCTGCACCTGGAGAGAAGCAGCCCTGCACATCAGTGTATGCTGGGTACAACCCATCTGTAAAGCGTCTTGGCAGAGAGAAGGACCTGGCGGTTCTGTAAGTCAACCAAGTTGAACATAAGCCAGTGAATGTGCCCTTACTGCAAAAAGAGTCAGTGGTATCCTGGGCTGCATTAGACAAAGTATTACCAGCAGGCTGAAAGAGAGGATACTTCCATTCTACTCAGCACTGGTGAGACCACATCTGGAGAGCTGTGTCCATTTCTGGGCTCTCCGGAACTGGAGGGGCATGGACATACTGGAGATTGTCCAACAAAGAGCCACAAATTGCCACTGGAGCTCTTCTGTGAGAAAAAACTGAGAGCCAGGACTCTTCAGCCTAGACAAGAGAAGGGTCATGGGGAATCTTACAAATTTACACAAATACTTGAAGGGACAGAGAGGACAGAGCTGAGCTCTCTTTGGAGATGTCCAGTGGCACAACCAGAGGTAATGGACACAAACTGAAACACATAAGGTTTCCCCTGAGCACTGCAGAGATTTCCCAGAGAAGTAGTGCGGTATCCCTTCTTGGAGGTATTCAAAATCCACCTGGATATGATCCTGGTCAGCTTTAGCACAAGGGTTTGCACCAGATGGCCTCCAGATATGCCTTCCAACCTCAGTAATTTTGTGATTCTGTGATACCAAAAAGCATTAGCCTTTTTTCCTACAAATACACCTCAGAATTTATCCTAAACTTATGTTTTATTGGGGTGTACTTCACTTTTCCCCTGTAAAGATCTTTGCTTGCATTGCTATTCAGTAGAGACTGTAGGCGAACAACTAGGGCAGAATTAAGGCTGTTTCACTGTTATTTTAAAGTTGACCAGAAAATCATTTATTTGCTTTTTGTCAAACTACTGGTTGAGTTTGGAACTGCATTAAGGACAAACTGAATAAGGATTTTGTTATTTTGTTTTTTTTTTTTGTTTTTTTTTTTTCATGTTGTTATCTAGACCAGATCATAATATTTTGCATATTTGCATTGTTCATGATCAGGTGAGCAACAAGCACAAGTGATAATTTGTAGATGCTTAGTTTCACAATTAAGAGGTGATGGTATTTTATCTTTCATATAGCCATATTTGTTTCCTGTCCATTACCTTGTGACTCCAGATCCTGAATTTCTAGGAAAACAATGAAAATTCCCCATAAAGTTATAGAAAGGGCAGTATTGTGCTAATGAAAATCAGATTGTGAGCCGTGTAATAGGAAGTGAAGAATTCAGAACATTCTTTCTCTGATGCTTATATGAACTGCATTATATATGTGAGTTTATTTTACATAAATGATAGAAGGAAATGCATGAGAGAAAATATTGAAGGCATTGGTTAATAGCAATTCTGTTTTATTAACTGCAGATAATCTTTTTGGACAGTATCACTCAGCTGTCCTGAGTTTGATAGGGATTTTCTGCCTTATATCAAATGATTAGTGCTTTGATAGAGGATTTGAAAATTTCCCCCATGTCTTTCAGACATGTATATATACATCGTCAGTTTTACCGAGGCACTTTTCTTTCCTATGTGTATCCAGGCAACTGTATACAGACACAGACCCCTCCATCTACACTATGAACCATTCAGATATAGGTCAGCTCTCAGGTACACTGAACAACCATATACACGTGCACTTTTCTTCCCACTTTGTAATGCTGCTGCTGCTCTGAAAGGGGAGATATGGTCTTGTAATCAATCCTTCCCAACCTTTATCTCTGCACATCTTCTTCTTGTCTTTACATTTCTCAGTACTACTTTGTAACTATAGGAGCTTAAAGACTACTACATGTAAAACCACAATTCACAAAAAATCCACTGCTATCTTCTTAAATGTGCTGATGCCTTAGGGTTTTCATGAATTTGTAGATTTTTATACTTCTAAGTAGTTTCTTGCATTTAGAGTAGCTAACAACCTCTAACCCTGTGCTAGCTGTCTTAAGGGTCAGATAATAGCTGG
>JAWWTY010000077.1:73634066-73655463 GCA_035222235.1 Margarornis squamiger | reverse complement strand
ACTCTGCATGTTTGAAGCGGTGGTGCTTGGAAAGAGCTCTCATGGTATTCCTGAGGCCGTGAGTTCAACCTAGCACCGGTCTTTTCTATCTGTTACTTGTCAACATGTGTTGTATTCTTTTATACTTTTTATACTTTATATACTCTTTTAATACTCCTTTATATTCTGTACCCTAAAACCCTATAAGTAAAAGAACTCTTCTCTACTTTACCCACATAAAGTTGTCTTGGAAAGTTTTTCCCCCCCTCCTTATGGCAACAGCGCCAACAATTTTTTTTTCTTAAAATTTCCTGTCAGAAGATTGTTTTTTTGGCCTAATACTCTCCCTTACGTTACTGCTCATGAATTTGTAAAATCCAATTTCAGAATGATTTACCTCTGAGTTGATGAGTTTTTTAAGAACTTTCAACCTCTCATGGATAGAAAACTCCTAATACCCCATCTAAGCACACTAATTGTAGTATGTTCTATTATCACCCAAGAAGATTCTCAGTACAACTCATTGAATCATAGAATAATTGCAGCTATAGTGAGCTGTGGAAGTTGCCTCTTATTGAATACAAAAAAACTTAATACTCCTAAGTAACAGAAATAGATCGCATGTCCTGATCAGCAACTATACATAATTACAGCTTTTGTATTCCTAACATGGAAAAGTGAGATTGTTTTAACATCATGTTTTCCTTCTAACAGGCCTAGAAGCTCTTCTCTGCACCAACCTGGTTTAGATAAATCTTGTATTTTTCAATATCTTTCAGATGTCTGTAAAGGGTTATCCATGAGGCTTTTTCAGTTCTTTGTAGATAAGTACACCTAATTCCCCATTGCTGAATACTTCTTAGTTCTTGCATGTTAGAAACTAATTTGTTTTTTTTTTCAGTCTAATCATAATAGTTGCTTGCAGTAGAAGAATCAACTAATATTGCCTCACTCGAAACTTAGGACATACATTCTTCTTGTTATTCTCTAAGTGCATGAAATTGCAGCCTGCAAATTGAAACTTCACCTCTTTTCTTTTGAAGGTTTTGGGGGTTTGTGTGTGTGTGTTTGTTTGGTTTTAATCTGCAGCGATCTAATCACTCCTGAAGGACAGTAATAATACACTCTTCAGTAGTGATACTGCCTTGGAAATTTGTCATTGATAAAATTCCTCATATTGCAGTCACCAGGGAACATAATAAATGGGATCAGTCTCAAGATCTGTTATTAAAGAACATCTTTGGTATCTCTTTCATGATAATCTACTTTTTTGTTGATGTTGTTTTTGTTTGTTTTGGGGATTTTTTTTATTGCTGTTTTTCTGTTTGTGTGAAGTTTTTAGCTGTGAGTCAGTTCTACAAAACCTGATTTCTTCTGCATTAAACACTAATTTCCCATGAGGCATTTATATCAGAGATTCTGATCAATTGTAGATAAATTTGCATGGATGCATTTCAATTGCCTGAAAAGAGTGATAAGACAACAAAGACACATTTTTGTTTGATAAAATCATGTTGATTTTGTCACTTCACTCCATGTACAATAACATTTCCATTGTAATTGCATTTCTGAGTTGGTTTGAACAGGCTTGTAGTAGTTGAGGCATTTTGCTTTCTTAATATTCCCCCATACATACTTTTGATAGGAAGAAGAGTGGTAGGCTTTCTATTTGTTAGACCCAAGTTAGAATCTCTACATGAATGATTAATTGAAAATTTACTACCAAAATCTATAAATATCCAAGTTTATAGATTTTATTGCCCTTCAATTTTGCCAAAGTAAACTTGCTTCTACATTTGATGCTGTCATTTCCATTACCTTACCTTTACAGAACTAATTTTCTCCTATTTTAAATTTCTTAGAAGACTGAAGTTCAAATATGCTTATGGATATTTGTATTTATGACTTTGATTTATGTAAGTCATTGATCCTTTATCCATATATTTATATATATTTTCACTTTTAAAATTCTGGCTTTTCTACTTACTTATCCAAGCAGATTGTCAGCCTTCTGATTTTTCTTTGTGACGACTCCAGATATTACACTTCTATTTAAATTCAGTGCCTCTACCTACACATTCAAATCTATGAATTCTTCTGTCAGCTTTATTAACCATCCTCCTAATTTTCTGTCTGCCATACTAAAATCCCAATTCCTTAGATTTTGATCTGTTCCTCTCTTCATTGCCAATTTGAAACAAAATTAATTACCTTGGTATTTTTCACCCAAATAGTGGACATTTCACAGCATCTTGAGTGTTTTTCAGAGCAGCATGAGTGAATTGATTTAGGAATTTACTATTTGTTTATGTCAAAGCATGCCTGAGACCATTGTGGACTGGTACAGGTTAGAAGAGAAATGCTACAAAGTTGGTAGGAATTACAAAAGTAACACTATTTCTATATCTCACATAAACTTACAAAAAAAGCCCCCCAAAACCTAACCACATTCCAGCCCTGATGCAGAAGTATTAACATATGTCTGAGAATTCTTCACAAAATGTGGTGGGGTTTTTTTGTTGTTGTCGTTGTTGTTGTTTGGTTGGTTTTGTTTTTTTTTTAATCTATGTGGCGAAATTATCTTTGTATAATTGGTTGTTTTTATGAGTACGCAGTACTCTACCACCACCTTTAATTTTAATTCCATCCTTTCTAAATAGTTAATTCTTTCATCCAGCTGTATGTCAGTTACAAATGGTCTTGTTTTGCGTTCCTATTATGTGTATAATGAATGGATTCATCTCTTTCATGGCTATCTTTAAAAACAGTTGTTTACCAATGCCTAACTTGGTATTACCAGACATCTATTTGAGGTGTTTCCCTTTGACCTCATCTTTGTTTCCAGCTGGAGGTATAGTTAATTCCCTCCTGGAGATTTCTTACAGAGCTAAGCTCATTATAACTGAAAGTCTATCCTTTTCCTTAGTGTTTCTTTTTCAATTGTCACATTCTTTTTAAAGGATTTTCTCTTCTGCTGTTCAGCTTTTAAATTTTAGTAGTAATACTTCAAATTCTTCCTTTGCCACCAACTGCAAGACCATAAAGCTATGGTTTCTTTTGAAAATTTGGCATTCAGACTGTATTTGGCATCTCTCTTCCATTGCATTCCCAAAATTTCACCTGAGAAGCAGCATAATCTTCAGCTACAACTTTTGTTCTTCATTGATCTCCATTGTGAGGTTTACAAGTAGTAGCTCCTGCAGCTTACGCTATCTACTTCAAGTCAGTATATTTTTAATTTTATGATCTCCAACATACTTATGATCTTCTTTCTGTTACTACTGTCACAGGGTTCTTTACCCAGGAAAAGAGGGTAATGTTTTTAAACTGGAAGATGGTTGATTTAATTGACTTGATTAGAAAAAAAAGAGCTTCTTACAATGAAGGTAATGAAACATTAGAACAGGCTACCCAGAGGTAGATGCCCCAACTCTGGAAACATTCACGGTCAAGCTGAATGGGGCTTTAAGGAACCTGATCTAGGTGAAGTGCCTATTCACTGCAGTGGGGTTGGACCAGATAACTTTCAAAGGTTCCTTTCAACCCAAACTATTCTGTGACTCTAGTACTCTATTCAAAAGAAGGAGGGGAGGGGAAAGAAAAAATTATAGAGCCCACTCAATCACATATGTTCTTGTAAATACATATTCCTTGAAAATAGAAAAACAGTTGTGTAAATATGAAAAATGAGATAAGGTACAGAACTTACATTTCCACTTAGAAAACTATGATTTTAACTTGCATTAAATTACCAGTTAAGTCATTCTTTTCATCTTATCATAGATGACATTTTCTCTTAAGATATAAATATACCAAGCTTAAGAGTTTCACAAAATAGCATACATATTTATAATAAGGGATTTTTTTATTATTATTTTTAAAGGAGGTTGGTGTTAATATGTAACACTTATGATACTTTCTTGACTTTCTTACTTGGCTTACACGTCTCAGTATAGCTGAGAATATTATTGCTACTGTAATAAGTGATTTATTGGTTATCACTTCTAGAGTACATGAATAGTTCTCAGTAGTTTTTACACCTGCAGTGAGAACAGTGCATCTCTTCGAGACACTTCTAGCACAATTGTAAAAAGCCCGTAACAAGGAATTGATTTTTGAATAAGACGCTACAGCTGTAGTTATATCATTGTGTCAGTAGGTACAGTGTGAAATCTGTCCTTATGGTGTGCAACTAACAGACCCACTCTCTGTGTTCTGTTTTTTCACAGAGGGCTATACAGAAAGGATTTATCTATTAGGAAGAAAAACTGTAACCTTAAGTAAAGCAGTCTTGCCCTCATACTTGTTAATTTTAATCAATGTGTTTTGTGTTAATTTCATTGTAGTATAAGGACTTGATCTTCTGTGGTGCAGAATCACATCAATAGTGTCTCTATAGAAATTTCTATATGTGCCAAAAAAACCAGCAAACTTTACTTTGTGCAATATGCTACTTATTTTGCACAACAACTGGCATTTCTGTAAGAAAAAAATGCTACCTGTCATTTAGCTGGAAATTTTAACTATGATGGTTTTGCAGCTTCAAGTGAGTTTTCTGGTTGCATTATTTCGCTTGGTCTTCACATAGTCTTCTGTTATCTGTAGAATATGGGTTGGTGAAAAGTTTTTTTTATATTGGTCTTCAGTAGCCTAAATCAATATATTGTTACTAGAAAAGCAGATTTGATCTTAATCTTGTTATCTAAGAGACAGCAGGTAATTCGTCTGCTTTGTGAAACTGATCCCTTCTGTGAACATTTCCTAAATCAAGGGAAAATTTCCAAAGAATCTGTGTGATCTGATTTAGTATTTTAAATTCATGACCTTAAGCACCTCTTGTTTTACTTAGTTTAAGACAAATATAAAAGCAGTAAGTGTCAACTTAGTACATTTTTATACATCATGCAGGTTTGCATAGCTTTTATTGCTACCTTTTGTCTCTAATACACTGGGTAAGTACAAATGAGCTATTTTGTGTCTCAAAGAAATAGTATTAAAACACAAAAACTTTATTATGTATTGCACTATTAATGGTTTTATGTTTGCAAACCATATATAAGGTACTAATAAAGTTATATCCGCCTGTTGTCTTTGTCATCTAGCCACTCATTTTGCTATATATACTGCAGATTTCCTCCTATTTCTATTTTATTTGATCATGGTTTATTATACAAACATCTGGACTGTATTGAAAGTATTATTGCACAAGTTAACTATGTAAAAAGAGAGTGATTATCTCTGTAATCAAACTGTTCAATCAGTTTTCATTTCAAGAGTTTTTATTAAATAATAGACAATAAAATATTTGTACAGTCTACTCTACAATCTGTGCCAAAATTTATACTGCTGACCTCTCTGTGAACTGACACTAAGCTATTGTTACCTGCCTGCCACAACCTGTAAAGTTATCAAGTTTCAACTTAAATTTTGGTCTCAAAATTCAAGTTAGTGATTAAGGTCCCTCGTATGCTCCTGCATACACTAAGTATATGTGGTGACTTCTGTATGCATGAAGAGCCATGTTTACTATGAAAACTATTTGCATATGTACGTTTTAATAATTTTCAATCTTTGCTAGCAGCTGAATGCAATGGACCACAAATTCTGATGGAAAAAATCTACATGTACTTCATTTCTCTTCAGTTACTACTGTTTCCAATGAGACTCCACTTCTGGCCTGCATCTTTCAGCCCCTCTTAAGATGCTGACTGATTAACCCTAGGATAACATTCTAACTCCAAAATTGAAACAGAGTAGAGTCTCATGTTATTTTCCTGAAAATAAAAAAGTTATCTGGATGTATTCTATTAATGCTTAACCAACCTGATTGTCTTCTATGATGGGACAACAGGCTGGTTAGATGAGGGAAGAGCAGCAGATGTTTTCTACCTTGGCTTCAGCAAGGCTTTTGACACTGTCTCTCACATATACAGTGTCTCTCTGACACTGTATCCTCACATATAAAATCAGGAAATATGAGCTGAATGAGTGGACAGTGAAGTCGATTTAGAACGGGCTGAGTGGCAGGTTGCAGAGGGTAATGATCAGTGGCACAGAGTCTGGTTGCAGGCCTATTGCTAGTGGTGTCCCCCAATACTGGTCTCAGTATTGTTTAACTTATTCAGCAATGACTTGGATGAAGAGACAGATGCGTTCTGCACAAGTTTTCTGATGGCACAAAGCTGGGAGGAGTGGTCAATACTCCAGGGTGCTGTGCTGCCCTTCAGAAGGACCTCAACAGGCTGGAGAGATGAGCAGAGAAGAACTGCCTGAAATTCAACAAAGGCAAATGCAGGGTCCTGCACCTGTGAAGAAATAACTCCATGCACCAGCGTGGAGCTGATCTGATGGAAAGCAGTGCTGCAGAGAAGGACTTAGGGGTCCTGGTGTACAAAAGGCTGTCCATGGGCCAGCAGTGTGCTGTGCAAGAAGACCAGTGGTGTCCTGAGGTGCATTAAGAACAGCATTGCCTGCAGGTAGAGGCAGGTTATCCTGCCCCTTTACTCAGCCTTGTGAGGCCACATCTGGAGTGCTGTGTCCAGTTCTGGGTTTCTCAGTACAAGAGAGACATGGAGCTCCTGGAGCAAATCCAGCAGAGGGCTACAAAAATGATCAAGGGACTGGGACATCTTGCTTATGAGGAAAAGCTGAGGAATCTGGGCCCATTTAGCTTGAAGAAGTTCAAGAGGGGGTGTTTTCAATGCATGCAAGTATTGGACAGAAAGGTGGCAAGAGAATGGAACAAGACTCCTCTTGGTGCTGCTGAGCAGTAAGATGAGAAGCCATGGGCAAAAAACGATGCACAGGAAATTTCACCTGAATATGAGGAAGAACTTTTTTACTATGAGGGTGACAGAACACTGGAACAGGTGGACCACAGAGATTGTGAACTCTCTTTTCCTGGAGACATTCAAAAGCTGCCTGAATGCAATCTTGAGTAATGTGCTGTAGGGCAGACTGCTTGAGCAGGAAGGCTGGACCAGATGACCTCCAGTGGTCCCTTCCAAAATCTTCATGATTCTGTCAGAAATTTAGACTGGAAAAAATGCTTTAAATTCTTTTGTTGTGTATCTATATTGTCTTGCAGGAGATTTGCAGTAGTCCAGTAAGTTAATTTTGTTTCTATTTTCTTTTACATTGACTGTTGTGTAACTCCAATGAACTTTTAAAAGTTTCCTTTTTTAAGATTGAGAAGAGGTGATTTTAGACTTCTGTGTGTAAGGCTGCATGGTCTCAGAAGTTTTCTTTTGCTCTACTAAACTGGGTTACTCTAAAGATTCTGACAATTTCACTGTACAGTTACCTTATCATTTAGGACCATACGTGGCTTCCTCTTGTCTGTCCTTTCCTTGGATTTCTGATGTCACCATAGCCAACACCAGCACAGAAAGAACTGAGGCTGGAAGTCAGAATTGCCAAAGATTATATTTGCATTCAGTCAAGAAGAATGTTAAATAAAAATTGTGGTACTTTGAAACGTAATGCTGTCTTTAGGATGCCACAATGTGAATTTTAACTTAAATTCTCTTTGACCTGAAGTATGCAAAAAAGAAGAAACCAGAATGAAAAAAAAAAAAAAAAGATTTGAGTTTCTTTTCTCCTTTGCCCTGTCCCCTTTGCGTGCCAGAACAGTTGTAACGCTTGTGCATGAGGAAACACTTACTGCTTCTTTACTTGTGGTGTCCTGGGGCATATTTCATAAAGTGTCAGGGAACATCCACAAAGAAAATAGCTCCATCATTATTTTACACCAATACATGAAACAAACCAGGGGACTACAAAAGGGGCTGTTTTCCATTCACAGTAAGTCATGCTCCCCAGCAGGTGGTCCTGCTTAGTGTGGATAGAAATGAAAAGAGATGTTTCTAGTGAAATGATGAACAATTGTATCTCAGTATCCTACTGAGAGACCAGATCTTTTCTACAGTCCAAATTAAAACTACATTATTGGCAAGCTGTCTTTGAAATGGCGAGTATGGCCTCAGTCAGAGGCTTGGGTTCTTTTTACCGTATATCATAGTTTTGAATTGGAGAACAAGCTTTGCTTATTTGTTCTCCTTTTATTTCCATCCACTGTAAGGAACAATTTGTGCCATGGCAAATCACACCTTAGGGCAGGTAATTAGTTTGCAATGCAGGGGTAACTTGTCTCTACTTTCCCAGTTTCCCTTTCCCTGTTATCAGCAGTTGCTAAAACATAGGTACAAGTAAGGTGTCAAGATGGGGTCCTGAGGTGTCACAGACTAAATGAGGAAAAATATTAAAATATGATCCTAAGACTATAAATATGATTAATCTTGTTCTTTGTAACAATAACAAATGTCTTTTAATAAATGTTTGATTTGTATTTTCTTAACCAATACATTCCATTAATAAGCCAGTACACAGAATTTTTACAGGTGTTATTACATCTCTATGGCAATGAAAAGATGTTTTCATAAAGTTCATTTTCATAGTTCTTTCTTATGGAAACCTTAAAACCACTACCTGTAGAATGCTTCCATTATTTGTATTGGATAGAAAAAAAGATCAGCCTATATAGTTGAAGAATATTTCTTTCATCCTATTTTTACACTTAGTCTAGAACATGTGAATATCCTGGAAAATATACATGAAATTGTTTATCCTGAGAACTTATATATCTATTCAATTTTTGAAGCCAGGTCTAAATTCCAATAAATATAAAATTGTCTGAGTGAAGCAGTAATATCTAAAACCAGGGACTAAAAAATACAGCTGCTGAAAATGTGCCCTTTCCACTTTCCCTGTTATCTGTATTACCAGAATGAGAGAAGAGAAACAGCAAATGTGCTTTAGGATATAATCATAGCTTACTTTTCTGTTGAGTAGGACATATGTAAAAATCCAAACTCCTCATGGTTTTTTTGAGAATGTCTTGACAAGAGGTACGTTTTGAATTATCCTTTTAATCGCTATTCCTTCCTAAACTTGTTCTTTAAGTGCTTCAGCAGCATGAAAAATCTAATAACTGCAACTGTGAGTGAAAAATACAGTGAAAAATATTTTGAGTTCCAGCCACACAAATTAGACAGGAAGAGAGAATAAAATCCTTCTTTTGGATTCTGAAATTTGTTTAAGTGAGAATGTAAGCTTTGAGAGGAATATTTTGTACCTAGCAGCAACCTGAAGAGTGCGAGAATGTGCTAGAGGAGCCACTGGAGATTTTACTCATATCACAAGGTCCTAACCCACACTTGGATGTGTACAACTTCACTGCTGTGGAGCCTAGAAACATAACACCAAAGTAGAAATGTTTCTTAATGTCTTTAGCACGGCTATGCTGAGAATATATACCTAAATAAGGGCTTCAATATTTAAGTGATTATGGAGAAGTGAGGTCTATAAGTACATGCATCAGATGTGTGTTTCCAACACCTGCAGTGCAACATAGGCAAATAGAAGACTGTGACATCTAAAAGGAGCAAGAAATGTAGTACAAGTCTTTTGTGACATGTTAGTGAAGCTTAAAATGATTTCTAAATGTTTGCTTGGCTACCTTTAAAAATCAACCCTTATCTTGGAAGGATTTGGCTTCCAAGTAGAGTGCAAACATGGAAATAATCCGTCATGTATTCTTATAAATTTCTCAGTACCACTTGGAGCCTCAGCTGAAAGAATGATTTCCAGTTTTCTGTGCATAACTGTAAACATGAAAGTGCTTCTGATATTTACAGTTAAATAGTTCAAACAAACAGAACAGTGGCAAGTTTTAAGAAAAAGATGTTGTTCCATGACAAATAGTCTGCTTACCCAAATCACTGATTAAAACCACTGATCTAGCCCAGATTGGATGAGGTATGGGAATAAGGATACATCACAATCATGGCTGCTTGGTCAGAGTAAGCAGTTGGTTCCCACAGATAGGGGAGACCATCTGAGCCCCAAGATTATGCCTTCTGATTGAAAATACATGACTGTGGACAAATTACTTGAAGCGATTTCAGTGAAATAGTCCATCAGCAAAACTGCAAGATAATGCTCTTGCTGTGAAATGGTTAAACTTACCATGCCAAACTATTCTTTACCTTTTCTGCACACACTTTTTGATTCTGATTTCAATCCTGCAGGTAGGTGCATGAGACAAACAATGCCCCATAACTTTAGATTAGTCTTGGTAAATCTATATTCTTATCATAGCTGGTGCTATAGTCGGTTTGGTCTGTTGGGATTGACAAATTCCTCTGGGAATGGTAATTATTTGGCAAGGAATGTGTGCACAACAATTGCAGTGACATTATGTTTTATAGCACAGGAAAAAGTAAGAATCAGTGTCTGAATAATCTGAGGGTATATTGCAAGGAGAGGAATAAGAACAGAGAAAAGTTACTACTAGACAAAGAAAACACTACAAGAGATAAAGACATGGAAACGGAATTTCTGGAAGAGGTCAAAGGGAAAATTAGTCTTATGGAAGAAAAAAAATTGAAATTTTAAGCACAGTCATCTTTTTAAAAAGTACTGTTTGAGTTACGCTGTTGTCTTTAAAACACTCATAAACAGAAGAAAGGAATGAAAATGGAGTGAAAATGCATTTAAAAAAGAAAGAAAATATAGGTTGGAACAATCCAGACAGACTTCACTAAGCTTTAAGGCTGACCAAACTGAATGCAGAGTCTGCTGTGTTTTTGTTTTCAGTACAACCAATATTTCATCAGTGTTGTATCAGGGTTATACAAAGTTCAAATTCGACCAGCCTTGCTTGGTTTCTCTTATTAGTGGTCCCACTGGTTTCAATACAAGTACACATGGAGTAAAATATTGTACATGTATGATGGACTGATCCTAAAATATTAAAAAGTACACTTTCTAAGTAAAAATGCCTGAAATATTGTTTTATGAAAAATATCTGGGTTATATGTTAAGTATATTAGATAAACTGTAATCTTGATCTTGCACAAGCACATACACTTCAAATGTTATACAATAATGGTAAGTAGAGGACAAGAGATAGGACTGATCAATACCCTGACAATAAATACATTAAACTATGTGCTCAGTTTATTGAGTCCACTGCTCTCTGAAGAATAATACTATTGATGCAGTAAAATCCCTCAACTCTGGAGGCAGATAGGTTTTGATTTTGTTTGGTTTGGGGTATTTTTGTAGGGGTGTTTGGTTGTTTTGTTTGTTTGGTTGGTTGGTTGGTTGGTTGATTGGTTACTTTTTAAGCCTGAAACAACTGACAAGTTGTCTTTGCTCAAGAGTTTAGTAAAAGGACACAGATATTTCCATTTCCCTCATTTAAATACTAGGTGTGGATCACGCAATAGGCTCAGGTGAATTGAGTAGGATTCACATAAAACTCTTTCTGTTGTAATGATTAATAGAAATGTGTATTTTCACTAATTGTTTTATTTTTACTGGGTTTTTCTTTAACCTAACACAAGGGATTAAATGTAAAGTGCAAGTTTTTCAATCCAGTGTCTTTGAAACTAGTTGTTTCTCTTAGTTCAGCTCCTAGCAGACTCATCTGCCCATAATTAAAATGATCAGTTACTGTTATCCATTATTAAATCTCTGTATGGACAGCATGGATAAAAAGGTAAAAGGTAGGATTAGTTTTCTTCCTTGAAGAATCTCCCCTGCCTCAGAACTAAGGAACAGTGGTGCAACAGAACAGAATAAAATTGTTTGACCTATTTCCAAGCCTGATGTTTGCAGGATAAATAAAGCTGCTACAGCTATAACCCAAACTTTTATGTTACTCATATCTTTGAGCCACAGGTCAGACTCATTCAGCAGTTTTGATGAAAGAAATGGAAATTTTAACTTTAAAACCAACAATCTCTTTCCTCACATCTATCACCCCTAAGGAGTTTTCTGTCTATCCAGTAAGAATAATCCATACTAAAAGGACTGTTAAATGAAAACTTCATTGTATATAAGTATTCATCCTTTCACATATTATTCTTTATTAACTGCAAAAACTTTTTGAGGGACAGAATTATCACAAGTTTCTGGAGTGAACTGTGTCCCAAGAGAATGTTTTGTGCAGAGAAAATTTTGAGCTGAGTTTAGTTAAGTGAAGCACCTGCTTCTGCTTGGATTTACAGAGCCTGAAATAAAACAAGCCCAGGCCTAATGTGAAACACAGGTAAGAGGGAAGTCAGTAAATGCTTTTGCTCATGCAAATCATAAAAGATGGGTTCTATCTGCTTAGGAACCTCAAAAAATTAAAGTCTGCTGGTAGAAAGAATTAACCCAATAGTAGGAGTTGTAATATTCTTCCAGCCAACTGCCTTGATTTAAGATTCCAGAGAAAGCAGACACCCACCTTTTTTTAAAAGATCATTTATATCAGTGAATACATATAAACAACACAGCAACAGAACAACTTTCTTGCTGGTGGAAAAGCAAGAGGAATCTGGCAATGAATTGAGATACCTGCATGAAGTGGTCCTGCTGTCTTAGGTTTTGAATCGTGACTGGGGCTCTTGTATATCATATTATTTATGCTTAAAGTAATAGAGTGCCAGGAGCTGATGTGAAATGTAACAGATGGGGCTCAAATCTTTCTAAATGTAGGGGACTCATATCATTCTGCTGCTGACCTTGCACATTTCAGTATCTGCATAAATTCTCAGTATCTGACTTTTTATAGTGACTGATTAATTGAATTATTGACTGCTTAATGCTGTTTATTTGTTCAGATACTGCTTGCCTATTATTCCTGGTAAGAGGCCTTTAAAAAATATTTCATTTCAGAAAAATGGAATGCAGCCTAGAAGGCCTTGCTTATTTATGCTATCTTTATTTTCACTCTCTGAAAAGGTGTGGTGAATGAGTTACAGTTCTTCCTCTCTTGCTCTGCAGTGGTGCAGCAAACTGGAGTTAAAGGAATATAGGTTAGGTATAGCATATGAAAGGGATTCTCTATTTTTTTTTTTTCTCTATTTTTGTACATGGAGGAGTTTATGTAAAAAGGGAACTCCTTCCTTTTCACTCAATGTCTTTGAGATGGTCAGTGACTGATGAATGAGCTTATGAGAAAGTCTGAGTGAAAACTGTCAGAAGCCAGTTTAGTAAGAGCCAAAAGGAACTTTACAACAGCTGATTTCAGAGTAAAAAACCTAGATTTTTTTTTTCATTTTTGCCTGAATTTCTCTACCACAAAAGGACATGTTTTTTATCCTAATAGCTACATAATGCAGAGACATGTATGACATGGAGTACTTACGGGAGTCCCTGTATCTCTCCACATTTTTTTGCTGTTGACCTTCAGTTTTGCACATCCATTGCGTGGTATGGATTGACAAAAAGAATGGCAGTAGCTTCCCATAAAACCTTTATTGTTGTTACTGATTATTCATTATTTCCTTTTTAAAGAAGAGAAAGCTGCAGGGTGACTTGATTGCAGCCTTCCAGTACCTGAAAGGAGCCTACCAGAAAGATGGAGAGAGACACTTTGCAAGATTATGTTGTGACAGGACAAGAAGTGATAGTTTTACAACTGAGAGAGAGTAAGTTTAGCTATTATGGAGAAATTCATTACTGTAAGGGTGGTGAGGCACTGGACCGGGTTGCCTGGAGAAGTTGTAGATGCCCCATGCCTGGAAGTGTTCAAGGCCAGGTTGAATGGATCACTGAGCAACTGGTCTAGTGGAAGGTGTCCCTGCCCACGACAGGGGGCTGGAAATAGATGACCTTTGAGGTCTCATCCAATACAAGCCATTTTATGATTCTGTGATTTCATGATAATTGACTGATCATGTTACCATGGAAGATACCTACATTAATATCTCTTCTGCCGAGAAATGAGAAATAGAAATTAGATCTAACCCGTGCCAGGATTTACCAAATTTTTGTTGTTTGTGCTTAGAGAGGTAGAAAAGATTATTTTGTGCTATTAAATCTGTAAGAATTTGATATTTATTGGTCTTTCTGAGTTCTTACATTTAAGTCTTTCTGGAGGATCAAATGAGAAGCAATTATGTTTGATTTTTAAATTTAGTAATTCATCAGGCAAGACAAGGAGGATAGGATAAGAGGATAAGAATAAAGGATAACTTAGGGATAACAGTGTTCAGACTGGCATTAAGACAGACAGGGGAGTAAGGACAGGGTTCTCAGCCCAGTTTCTTGTAGACAGAAAGTAATTTAACCAGACTGCAACACTAGGCATTTCTGTTCTGAAACTCATTGCATGTCTCAAGTGAGAACCATAGTTCAATTTTTTTTTTAATGTTCAAGTGAATTAGAACATGCAGAACATATTTCACAACTTGTAATAGTTTTTGTGAGTCTTGTGTCTAAAGAAGTTACTATTACTTTATGTTTTTTTAAGAATACTGGAGCTTTTTCTTTGGAAAATATTCTGGATTAAGGAGTCTACAGAGAGTTGGAGAGCCTGTTTGACTGCTACTTGAAGTTTTTCAAGGAGCCTCAGTAGCAGGAGGATCAGACCTTTCAGATTATCAAATGGTGGTGACTGGAAAAGCTCACAGAAATAATGTTCTTAGGATGAAAGGAGCAGGGAGAATCTGTGATATTTTGTGCTGGAATTTCTATTACACAAAAATGTCAGAGGGCATGAAGTACTTAAAAGAGGAAAAAAAAAAAAATATAATGTCAGGTAATACTGGATCTAAAAAGCCAAATACAAAGTGTACATGAAATAAGGACACATTTAAATCCTAAATTATTCTAGAGTTTTAATGAATAGCCCTGTTAACACATTTTATAAGCTAAATAAATCTTCTTAGAATTCTTCACAAATCTCAGCTACTTTTAAAAAATTACTTTCCTTTGACAGCTATATTAACATATGGCTCTGCATAAAGGAGTCATTTTGAATACATGCAATGTAATATTGGGATATACATTTTTTAAAAAAAGAGATGAGAGGATCCAGAAATATAATCTTCTTCTTGTAATCCTGTATTAATCCATTCTGTACTGCTAAAGTTTTCATTTGAATGTGGAAGTCACAAAGATTCTGGCAGCAGCAAAAAAGGAGAAAGAAAATGAAAAGCCTTCTGTATATAAATCCCCAGAGCTACACCTATAAAGAATTTTTACAATCTGCAAAGAAAGGAATAGCCCTGGGAACTAATCTCTTATTGCATGGGTTTCTCTCTTTCTGCCCTGACCTTGACTCTTCCACAGCCCCAGTAACTGTGCCTCTGCCTCATGATGAACTCGCTGCTGCTTCTCCTGTCTCTCAGGGCTTGCCTTTGCAGCATCAACTTACTGTTTAACTAATCCTATGCTGAGATCACTCAGTCAGTGAAAGGGGGTTTAATTTCACTATCAGATAGACCTGCAGAGATAACAAATCAATGGTCTTCGTGGTATGTGATGAAAACGCTAATGTTTAATTATCAATGCAGTTAGTGAACTTCAGAATAAGGTCTGATCTAAGTAGAAAGTGGATCACACGGCATTTGCTTGGAGCTGTGGCTCACCTTAAAAGCTAGGAATGCCAAGAATATGTTTGCCTCTGGCATTTCTATAAAAACTGCCTTAGAGAAGGTTACCAAGGGAGAAAAATCTATTTTTTCTTCTGAAGTTTGAATCAATAACAATTTCAATATTAGCAAAGATAGAGTTTAAATCTCATACAGTGATAAGTACGAGAAGCTGCTCCTAAGGGTAGGTAATATTCCAATTTTCACAGTCTTTGTCCCTAACTATTATGGACTTTAATGCTAAATACTGCTAGTGCTATTATTTATACTCTTTTTTGTTTTTTTTTTTTAATAAACAAATCATCTACTTAGTTGACCAGACTATTCAAAACACATCTAGAAACCGAACCACATGAGTGGACATCTTTGGTAAAAATGGGCATTACAGGAGTTCTAAATTTGAAGCATTTATATATTTGTTCTTCCATGTCTTAACTTTGCTGATTTGCATTTCTGGTTTTCAGCAATTTTATATTTCCTTAAAGATATTCCATGATTTTTTTCTTTGGGTTTTTTTTTTTTTTTTCTCTCAGACATGGAAATAGTTCTTTCATCTGTGGGAAACCAGGCCAATTGCAGTTTTTGGGACACTCCTCCAGATTGTCAGGTCACTGTTTTTATTTCAGTAAGGAGCTGTGTTCAGAAACCCCGTGTTTTCTGTGCCCCTCTGTTAACAGCTCTCTATCCTCTTTGCTATTGCTCATCTATATTCCTTCAAGGCACAGAAGACTGCAGAGAGATTCTGCTTTGTACTGCCCAGTATATTGTTGCATTTCTGACTTCACAAATTACTTTTCTTCCTACCACCTCACAAACTATCTTCATTTTGTTATACCATGATCCGCTGGGGGTGTTTGCCACGATACCACACCAAAAGGGACTTCACACATTGTCAAACCCAACAAGTAAAGAGGAAATTTTGCATCCAGACACGCTTATTAAAGGTGCAGATTTACATATTATGATTTTGTGCCTTTTGTTGCTGTTGCTGGCAAGATTTTATTTAAATGGCCCCTGTGTTTGTTGATAATATTCCCATATTAACATTGGCTCCTCTTAATTTCTTGCAGTATCAGGTTTTATTGTTTGATCAAGAGCACTCTCTTACATTGTTCTTCAGGCTTCACGGGTGAAGACTGTGGAAGATGTCTCAGCAAATACTTTTGTCCCACAGCCCTATTTTTCAATTTTCTGAGAGTGGGCATTATGCATTCAGGGGTTTGATATTTTTAGAGTTTGGCAAACAATGCAGCACTTTTAAAATTATCCTTACGCTCCTTGCTGCTCACTGACTGATCTTTTTGGTTTTGATTTGGGTGTTTGTTTTTTTTTGGGGTTTTTTTTTTTGTTTGTTTGTTTTTTGTTTTTGTGTGTGTGTGTGTGTGGGTTTTGTTTCTTTTTTAGTTCCTTTCTATGTTTGATATTTACACTTTATGCTCCTTTCATTAGATGTTTTGTATTCTACAGTTTTCTTGGTTACAAGAATTTAGCCGACCCTATGAATTTAGAACTTTAATGAGTAATTTGATTCTACTGTGAACTTTATATTAATAAGAGTAATTATGCACATTATTTTACATAATTGAGTAATTGCTGGTGCAAAAATAGAGGTGGGGTACATAAAATAGAAATGAGGTGCATAGCTTGAATCACAAAAGTCCTAATCTTTGCTGCACCATACTCGTGTAGGCCCCACTGTATTCTTCTTTGCTTGTTGACTTGAAAGTCCTGAATAGGAAAAAATTTGATCCTACAGTTGCAACAGTTTTTATTAACATGAATATGAGAGCATTTTCTTATCTATCTAATTTTAAGAGGTCAGAAATTTCCATCTGTATTGATAGAGCATGTGTGGTTCTTAGTTCAGTAATATTATGCTATTTTGATAACTGAATTTATAACTGTATTATTTCCAAGATTACATGAAACAGAGTAGAAGTTAACACAAAAATAAAAGATAAATAATGTAATATATTTCCCTATCTAGCCTGTTGCTGAATATAACTAGATTATATATCATTTGTCCATAGCTCATTTTGGTTTTAAAATAATTATTCTTTAAAACTGTTTACAGAAAAGTGCAGTGTCGTAAGGAAAAAAGAAAAAGTAGTATGTATTTATAAAAGCTTGCTTTCATCCTGTTTCTGTTCGTCTTCATCTGAACAATGACTTTATTAAAACAGTGACTTCTCATAAAGGGGTAGAGAAAACAGGCATTTGAACAGATGGGCTTAATAAAGATTCTGTAGTAGATCTGCCACAAATGGTTGAGCACCGCTACTAAAGCAAGGCTAAGATATGACTGAGAGTAAAGAGCTTTCAAATGGTTTGTGCTCTCACTGAAGAAGTTTTAGATTAACAAAGGTTGTGATGTAAATGTACATAATTCTAAGAGGGCACATAATAGAACCCTGCTATAAAGGAAAACCCACTTTCTTCAAAAGTAATAAAATTGCAGTGTGGTGCAGTGGGAAAACAGCAAATCTTGTGTTGTTTTGGTTGGTTTTTTTGGTTTTTTTTTTAAATGTCAACTCAAGTTGAGATATGGGGTTTTTTTTTTCCTCTTTTGTATATAAAAAAATTCAAAACCCTAAATGCTCTTACAATGTCACCAAAAATAATGTTATGGAAGCTTTAAATTTTCATAGGTCTCTCTCATGGATATTTTTGCAAGTTTAGAAGAAATTATTATTATTCTTTCCTTGATATAGACTTTTTCCTTCCCAATAATGTGTAGAAAAATTAAAAAAGTATTTATAATACCATGTTAGGAAGGAGAAATCACTTCAAATATTTAACAACTGAATAAAAAAAGTCACAATGAAGGCAACAAATATTTTTTATTAAATTACCACAATGTGCTGATAGAGTTAAATCTAAACTGTCCTGTTGCCTAATACCTAGTGAAAGATGAAATTCAGCTCATCTGCACATTTGAACATTGGTCATGTTTCTGATACTTCCTGCGTTTCTGTGGTCTGGGAATTAGATGAGAAACATCATGTACTTTGAGTCTCTATATTCTGATGAAGAGTTCACTGCCCAGGAGAATTGAAAAACAGCACTTCAGCAGATCTCTGATTTGGCTTTGGTTCCAGGTAAAGCTGAGTAGGGTTGTGAGTTTCTTTGTGTTGAATTTTGAGATGTAACTTGAAGTGTTGTCTTCCATGAAAACATCCATTTTCTTTATATGTAAAAATTTTTATAATAATCACATCTCCTTGAAAACTTGTAACAAGGCTTTATATAGCGAGAAAGGTTGTTAGTGAAATTCACATTGTGAATAATTTTAGCACAGATTTTGCTTTTAGTTTTTGCTTTTAGCTATTCCAGTACTTTTGTTTAAAGCCCTCTTATTTAAGTATCCAGGTTGATTTTTTTGTTTGGTTTGGTTTTGGTTTTTTTTTTGTTTTTTTTTTAATACATTCAGTATGAGACCTGTTGTTTCCTCAAATACAGATTTTTCTTTAAATATTAAGTTTAAACCTTCTGGTGATATGATGAGTAAGTGTCTAGTCTCAGATTAGTTTATATGGAGAAGAATTTTTATTGATGCATTGTCACTGTTTATTTTGTATTTGCACAAATTTAAATCTAATAGCTTCACAGCAACAGACAAATGCTGCTGCCTTATTCAAAACAGATAAATATGCAGATGCTGATCTGTTGGTGCCTTGTTTTTACATGGAGTGTAGTGTATAAAAATTGTCAATGGCTACAGTAAGGCTCCATTTGTAGAAAAGTCTTTTTGGTTTTTATTTTTATATTAAGGTACCTGCTGCCTATGAAATCTGAAACAAGAGCTGGAAATGAGTATTCTTACTCTTTTTTAAAATAAGTCCTAAACAGACAAAGCCTTATCACTTTGTATTTCATGCAGTTCCGTGAATCTTGAAGTGCATCTTGAGTGTATAATCCCCTTCTCACCTGTAGGAATTCAACTGATATTTGGAGGCCATCTCACTGAAAATGCCTGCTGTGAAGGAGAAGTTAGAAGAAGCTCTAGCAGCAGCTCTCTCTGCCTCTGCTTGGTTTACTGACTAAGATCTGAGGGTCCCATACTGGATCCCCATCTGAGCTAGGCTGTGGACACAATGATCCTGCGTCTGTACCCCATCTCATACCTTCCTGATTCTGATCTGCATCCCAACCTGCTGACTTGGCTTTCTGGTTTAACCTTGGGCCTCTCTCCCGACTATGGACTTGATGGGTGTTTTCTGGGCTCTTGGCTGATCCTCCTGACCATCACCAGGCCTAGTCCTGATCCTGATTTGCTTAGTTTCCTGGCTCCTTGTCAGAGAGGCTGCTGCCCCTGCCTGCCTTGGGATGCTCAGCTCCTAGTTTGTCTTCTACAGGGCAACCTGTCCTTGCTGTTTCCCAACAGGGCTAAAGGAAAAGGATCACAGTGCTCTCTAAACCCGATTATTTGAATTATTTTAGCTAAGTTGCTCTTTTATACTGTCACGCAAGCACTGAATCTGTCTACTTGTAAGTGACCTTGAAACTGAATAAGCAAATACCCATGGGTACTTATTTTCTCACAATTCTCTGCTTCCCACATTTAAATCACTGCATCCATCATGAAAGTGCATGTCACTTCACACTAATGGTTATTTGATTAGCAGCAAATTGAAATTATCTGGATGAATTGTCAGTGGCAATGATTTAGGTATAGCTCATTGTAACACCAGGGTGAAACATAAGGAGGACGGAGCATAGGGGCTGCAGTTAGCTCTTGAGAATGATTGGAATAAAGGGGATGATCATTAGCCTCATCTTCCCAGCACCTTTATTGCAATGAGGTAAAGCAGTTTAAAGACTGCTACCATTTTGGAATGCTGCATGTTTAATTTGACAGTGGTCATTAAGAATAAAGGAGCTAGTCCACTTGCTGTGATTCTCCCTAGAGGCTTGCACAATCTGAATGATTGTGCAAGAAAATGTGCAATTAAAAATGTAAATGTTCTCATGCTCTTGATTCATTTGCGTATTTCTGAGTGAACACACAACATTGCTTACAAAGAAGTCAACAAGAAAAAAGAAAATACATTTATAAATAAAACATTGAGGAAAAAATAGCTTCATTCCTTCCAAGCTCAGATAGTCTATTTCATCAGATATTTAAAATAAGGAACTCTGAGACAGGAAACATTTTAAGAAAAGGATGTATGTCTCCATTCTCAAGGCATTAGATTTTAAATGTTTTTTCTTTGCCAAAAATATCTATGTGATACATCTTCATAAAAGCTGTTTAAAACATTTATAGAATTCAAGGATAGGGAAATAATTTGTATTCAGTCTACAAGATAGAGATATTATCTGTATTTATCTGCATAATACAGAAACATAAAAACTAAAGTCCATACACTGTAATAAGCAAAATAAGTTTGTATAGCTATTAGTAAGGGGTGAATAAAGGACCAAAGTGTGTACAAGCACTTTATGGAGGAGGAATTATTACATGCTTGAGTGTAGCTGAATGGAATAATGAAAGGGAGTTTCTGCCGGAATTATACCTACAAGTGCTTTTTTTTTTAGCTGTCAGCTTATATTCAGAGAAAAAAAAAATACAAAGAAAAAATAGTCCGAAGAGGTTCATTGAGTGCAATATAAAACGCATCCAATAGGGGTCAGGGCTGCTAGTTCTGAGTAGTGGCAGGCTGGAGCAAAAGCAGGCTACCCTTGAAACCTCGCGTGGTCCTTGTGAGGACTGCCCACAAATACACCCCCAAGTCCTACCAGGTCTTGCTGCCAAAGGAAGATGGGTGCACAGGGCACAGAGCAGGGCAACAAAGGATCCCCAACAGAATTTTAGGAGGAAAGCAGAGGACTTGTAAGGTCTTGCTATGGCATTGATCAGCAGAGGGGACATGATGTCTGGTAATCCAGCACCTCAAGAATGAATTGCAGAAAGTGAGAGAGAGAGAGAGAGAGAGAGAGAGAAGAAGAAGACGGTAGGAAGGAAGGAAGGGAGGGAGGGCGGGGGGGTG
>JAWWTY010000077.1:73553502-73632644 GCA_035222235.1 Margarornis squamiger | reverse complement strand
AAGAAAGAAAGAAAGAAAGAAAGAAAGAAAGAAAGAAAGAAAGAAAGAAAGAAAGAAAGAAAGAAAGAAAGAAGAAGGAAGGAAGGAAAGAAAGAAGCTGTACTTCCTTCGTTTATCTACAAAAACACTTGCCAGGCAATCGCAGGAGTGCTTTCACCACTACACATTAAATCTCTAGCTAACAAAGGTACCTGGTAATATGCTAACAGTTCATTTAAGGTTTTGGTTTTTTGTCTTGTGTTTTGTGTGTGTGTGTGGGTTTTTTTTGTTTGTTCGTTGGGTTTTTTTGTTTGGGTATTTTGGTCTGGTTTGGTTTGGTTTGTTTTTTGTTTTTTTGTTTGTTTTTTTCTGTTCTGCTCACTTTTAGCATTACTGTGACATTCTCAGACAGTCTTTTGACTTTCTGATTAACAGGTGAGATAGCTACTGTGTTCTTACTGGGTTTTTTTGTGGCGCTGGAGTTCCACCGACAGCCTTACCTGTTAGTTCATTTTGTTTTGAGACCTTGAAGTGGCAATAGCTTAACATAATTTAGACAGGATATTAAGCCTCAATATATGTGGTTAAATCAAAATCTGGTCTTGATTTCTAGTATAAAGATTCATGCATCAAATTATACACCTCTCAAATTGGTTAGTTTTCTAATTAAATAAGGTCTGAGAAACATAATTTAGTTGATGAAATGAAATTAGAATTTTGCTGTGAAATAATAAAGATTTGGATAAATATGTACAAAATATATGTTTTGCTAACCATAATTTGGCAGCTTTCTCTTGAAGTAATTTAAGTTAAAAATGTCTATAGAGTGCTCTGAAGGAACTTATTTGCTGAATGTCAAGTATACAGATAGCTGCACTAAAGAAATAATGGTCATTAGTAGCTTGACTTTGATTTTTTTATTACTGATGTTGCTCTGCAAGGAAATAAGCATACCATGTCACTGTGTGTGTTCAGATATCGAATCTCTTCCTTTTTCAGCAGTCTGCAGTGGTGGGGACCATCTGGATTTGTGTTTCTGTGGGTATGTAAATGAAAATTTGCATGACCCAAAAGCGTAAATTTTAGCTTCATAGTAAGAAATAATCCTACTGTTTCTTAAGTATCCTTGACCTCAAAAAGACTTCATAATGGTTCTCTAATATGATTCTGTTGGCGTAAGATTTTATAAAACCTCTTTTTTAACTGAAGTTTGATTGCTTTTGGGGGCTAAGGAACAAAAGGTTGAGGGAAAAAAGGGGAAAGCTATATAGTATAATAATAATATAATGCAATGTAATGTGATGTGATGTGATGTTATATATATATTATTTTATTTTATTTTAATATGACTCACAAGACAAAATAATTGATCACATCTGGTCAGGAAGACCAGTCAATAAGAAATGACAACCAGAAATAATATTGATTTGTTAATAACAGCAATATGTTAATATTATTTGCTCTTAAAAACTATGTTACACCAATATGCGCAGATTAGTCCTTGTTTTTCCATATGACAATACAGATTATACATATATATGTTCAAAAGATACATTAAAAGTATGGTTAAATGGTTATGAGCCTAAGACTGTAATGTATTTATTCAAACTCAAGAGATATGATCAGTGTTAAATAGATAAATCGCTCTAAAATCTCTGTGTTCACCTTCTGACTTCTGACTCTCCTGTGGCATTGCAACCACACTCCTCTGTAATGGAAAAAGTAGTCTTTGCATCTTCAACCTCATACATACCATGTATGGAGCTTCTTGTATTTACCTGTGGAATATTATTCTGGTTAACAACCTGGACTTTGTTTTTAATATTTTAAATTAAATTCTCTATATGTCTCACTGAGAGATCTTTATTTCTTGAACTCTGTTTGCATATCACAGCCAGATATCAGTGCAATGTAATGTCAGAACTTTGGAGCTGCTCCTAGTAATTTTGTTCCTGTCAAGAGACTCACCTTTTGTGTCTTTGACTAGGAATTTTGCTTTTGCAGTATTAATGTACATTTTGGACCAGAGTTGAAGGCTTCAGAGTTATCTACTGTTTATTCTTTGCCTCAATACAATGACAAACAACCAACAATTTTAAATCTTTAGAAGATATGGTAATTTAAGCATTAGAACTTAAAAGCTGTAAGAAAGGTTTCCTTTTTATTAACTTCCTTCTTTATTTCTCCTTTACCTGGTGAAAAATTTTATAGGGAAAACCTTCTCTTACTTTTAGTTCGTATTAAGCCTTGCAGTTTCCTTTTGGGGCAGGCAAGATGATGAAGTACATTGGAGATGTTACTTGTGTCTGATGCTGTATCCTCAGAACGCAACAGCAGATAGGAACCTTTGGCTATTTGTAGCAAAAGAATTGTATATTGCAATTGCAGTATATAGCACATTTGGAAATCTAAGAAACTACTATTAATGACTTGTTTAAAGCATTACTTTGGCTGCCCTGTGAGCTCAGGCTAAAGCTTTTGTTTGGATCTTATCTGGTTAAGACAGGCTATAGTCAAACAAAAGGAAAGAACTGGAGGGATTCCAAATGGATGGCATCAAAAAGTAATGACAATAAAAGCTAGCTCTTCCTATACACATCCAAGTTAAATTAAGGACTGTAGAAATGAATGATCATCCAAGTTAAATTAAGGACCATAGAAATGAATGATGGCCAGAACAATTAATCTTCTCTTAATTTTATTCTTCAAATTTCCATTGCACTGAATTTTCTTTCTCAGTTTCAAACAGCAACCTTGTAGTCTACAACAGCCTCCCATTATGGTATTCCTTCATCTTTGTGTTTGATTCAATTTAGTCTCTCTAACTTTTTATGTACTTTGTAATACAGCCAGTGATGGTTTCTTGTCACAATGAAATTTTAAGCCTCTGCAAGGGTCTTAGATTCACCGTCTTTTCTTTGTGACTTCTGTATTTTTATGTTATTTCCTACACATCTAAAAATCCTCTAATCTTCAAAAAGTTTTTCTGATCCATTGTACAATAGCCTATTTTATGAGTTGCCCAAGGTCTGAACAGAATGATGCAATGTTTCTCTGCCTGCAAGCAGATGTTTCTCTGTCCTTGCAGGAACAAAGTACAACTTGCTTCTAAACCTAACTGAATGGGTTATATAAATTAATCAACTTCTTTATACCCTGTTTCTGTTTAGATAAGAAATTCTAAGCTGAGGTGATGAAGACTTTTGGACTCTGCATGTGAAGTAATTGATTGTCTTTCCTTCCACAAAGTTCACATCTCAGATAGGGAACTAACCTATTTCAATAACTCAAACTGAATCAGATGGAGAGTTAATAGATCCAAAGATCCAGTCTGAGAGAACATAGCTTTATTTTTTTCGCCCCTCCTTTTTCCTTCCTTAAATAAGATAGATTCCCAACTTAAAATAACTAGCCAGCAGCTAAATGGCTCTCAATTTACTTTGTAGCAGTAGCAGAAGCCTCCTCCACACTCCAGTTTTAGTTCAGCAAATATGTTACATAAAGAACCAGATTGAGAGTTGATGTAAACTTGCTTTGTTGTGATGAAGCAGGAAAGCAGATACTCTATGAAAAGTATTAATGTATATTTTGGACTAGATTCTAATGTGTGGAATCAGGATGGTTGAGCACACAGGTGCCCATCTAAGGCTGCAGCTACCTTAATGTTTTTAATACATTTGGAAAGTTTTCCAGATAAGACATGTTTAAATCTGTTGCTCTAAATACTTTTCATATGCCCTAAAAAGGTGCATATGTATTTTCGGCTTGACAATTTGATTTTTAATATGAGGATAAGGAGGTAACAAGACAATAAAGACTTTAGTGCCTGTATTAGAACTAAGCTGAGAGGGACAGTTTTCTTCCAATAATATTGATTTTCTAAAACTTGAAAGGTACTTATGTCTTTATTTCTACTTACAGCTTACAAGCAGTCTCCATTCTAAATTCCAAGTTCATTTCTATTGTGCTGATGAGCTTACCAGCAATTTGCCTCTTGGTTTTCAAGATGAGTGAAGATATGTTCCTTTATTAGTACCAATATCTGAGGGAAAACCTGAAGAAACAGTACCTTTGAAGTTTTTAAATTAACATGCGCTTCTGATTGCATTTTTTGTGTGAAGACTGGTCGGCACAAGTCACTTCTAAAATTTCAGTGAGATTTTGCAATTCCTAGTCCTGACATTGCTACATTTAGAGTTGTAGACAAGTGGAGAAGCTTAATTTGGAAGAGTTCTCTGTAGGTCACCTACTCCAGTGCCTTGTGCAAAGTAGAGCTGTCCTCTGAGTCACAGTGGGCACCATGGACAGAACATTTCCTGGCTGTTTGGGAAATCCTTAGGACAGAATCACAGGATATGCTGAGTTGGAAGAGACGCACAAAGATCATCAAGCCCAACACTGAGTCTTGTACAGAACCATCCCCAAGAGTCACGCCATGGGCCTGAGAGTATCATCCAAACACTTCTTGAACTCTGTCAGGCTTGGTGCTGTGACCACTTCCCTGGGGAGCCTGTTCTAGTGCTCCATGCCCACAAGGAGGCACTGCTGACTCCTCCACACATATACTTGAAAGAAAAGGGGGTTTTTTGAGAGAAATTCTGAAGAAATATGACTTTAGATGCTTGAAATGTGTATATTTTATTAAGCATGTCTATACCAGCACTCTGAATTAACAAGATGTCAAAAAACCCCTCATTGTATGTTTATAAAAATATTAGTACTGATATTTATCATCAGCAAGCACTGACTGAAATAGGTATAGCCCATAATATTTCAAGACAGAATTATTGCTAAAATTACCTTAGGACTTACTTTCTTGAACTTTTTAAGGAAAATATTTAATACCTAGCTCTGTTGCTGCATTAAAAATTTGCAGATTACCATCATTCACCGAGGATTTGTTGGCTATAATTTTAAGCTTATTTAAATTCTGATTTATAATGAAGACTCTTATAAAAATTCAGTAGAACACAAGAAATTTTTTTATTTTTTTAGGGTTTTTTTCTAAATAAAAATGCAATAAATAAAATTCCCTGGCAGACATATTTTTAATTGAACGTTATCATGTTTGTCCGCTCATTTCTTTTCCTAAGAAATACCTGTATGTGTTGGCCCTTTTAAGAAACTAGCAAGGTGTGAAAGAAAAAAGTCTCTTGACTAACTTTAGTGAAAGGTTTTTTGATACAAACACATAAAAAAAGTTTTGCTCTTAATATGGAAGGTTATCAAAGGAATCATGCCCGTTCATTTACTAAATGTTCTGTATTGCAAAATAAATATTTTTTAATGAACAAATTTGGTGTCTGTGTTCCATTTACATAAAAAATAAGACTTTTAAAATTATATGATATGATTAATAAGGTCAGAAGAAAAATTAGATTGGAAGAGAGCTCAGGTAAGTCATGGTACAATGGTGTTTGTTAAACACGTGACCTTGCAGCTTCTCTTATTTTAAAGCACTGCTTTGTTCATTTGGTGAACTAGAAAGCACAAAATTGGACAACTTATTTCAAGTGATCAGAAATTGCCTCTGACTAGTAAACAAAATATAGCAGATATTTCTAAAGTCTCAGTGTCCATTAATTGTGCCTCTCTGCCTTCTACTGTTCATGTTTCTGACAAAAAGATTGATTAAGGAGCCAGGATTTGTTGTTAAGTCTACAAAATCAGTTTCCAATTTGTGTATAAAAGATGTACAACAGTTCATTTCCTTGGTATATCTTTCTACCTTTTACTTCAAGCTCCTGATGGAAGAACTCTATGCAGTAATGACTTACTATTTTTATTGTATGCTTTTTAATGATGTCTGAATTTCAGTACATTAGTCACTAAAAATATTAAAACTACTCTCTACAATGTCTACAAGTTCCTGGTGGTATAAAACTGAAGTTTTCCTTTTCTCAAAGATCAAGATATCTCCTTCAGAAATTTGTGAAAGTGAACAACTTTCACAAAGTTTCCAGAGAAAATAAAAAAGATGGCTAAAATTAAGCCAAAAATTGGCTGTTCACAGCAAAATTTAATGTGATTTAATTTGAAGTAAAGCCAAGTGTGTGATCTGGGTGAGTTTCAGAAAAGGTCTCATCTTGTTACTAAAATAAGCAATATTTATATACGTCATCTTATGGAGAGCAGTACAGCTTTTGTTTCATTGTCTTGCCCTCCTGAAGGGTAGTAGAGACAGAATTTATATCTTTTATAGAAAACATTTTCCAGTTGCCTTGAAAAAATGTGCCCAGCAGACTGAACCTCTCTACACCTAACTATTTTTATTTATTGATCAATACATTTTTCAAACAAAAACAATTGTGAGATTTAATTTCACTGGTTTCTTCTTGTTGAAAAATAAGCAAAATCAAAGTTATTATAAGATTAAGAGAGTTTTGGAGTTTGAAGAAAGGTCTTCTTAAGATGCATACTTATGATTCTGAATTAAATCCTTTCACTTATAAAATTAGAAAATTTTCTGTGCCTTCAAAACAGTGAAGTAAATAAAAAGCCCAGGGATGATTCAATTATTATGGAATTCAACCTTGTTATTGTTTTGTTTCTTTTTGGTTTTTGGGGTTTTTTAGTGGCTGAATACAAATTTAGAAAACCTTATATTAAAAAAGAAAAAAAAAAAAAAAAAGGAGTTGGATAATTCTGTGGGGAAAGTATGTTTAAGACTGAAATCTATTTTAGCATTGATTATATATAAAAAAAGCAAAAGCAGTAGAGTCTGATCTCTGTCTCAGACTTACATCCACATTTAACCTTCTCTTGTTCTACTCATTTGTTATTTTCATAGAAAACAATGTTAAAACTGGCATGATGAGGTACAGAAACATATGTCGTAGTATAAATAAGCGATTCTCGCCAAAATTGTATAAAATTTGGTTATTCAAATTAGGGTTGACTTAATGTGGCAAATGCTTCTGCTGACAACATGCCAAATTGACAATGACCTTGCTATTTTCATAAGGTAATAAATAATAAAAGAATAGAGTGTTCTTGAAGGTGTTAGGCATAGTAACACAACAGGATTCTGTAAATGTCTCTTCTGCATGACTTTTCCAGTGCTCCTTTCTCAAGCACTTAAAAAATCCAAATTCACCAGCTGCTAATGTGAGTTCTCAGAGCTCTGCATCAATTAATATTTTATAAAACAGTAAGACTTAGAGAGTAATTGCTATGTATTTTAGTCATTTTCACACAGATGTAAATTGCCCATAGAATTAAAAATCCCACTTGTTGGCCTTGTAGAGTTTTAAGTATAAGTTGTGGCAGTTCTAAACAGTAAAGGGAAAAGGGTGTACACATCTAGTTTCTGTCCTTTGGGGATTAATTCTCCCTTGAGTTTATGTGGATTCAATAGGAGAGGTAAATTTCTCTAGAAATAAAATTCAGAGCCTCTAAGTTAGGTTCCACAGCTGCTGTTACCTTCTGTAGGAGTTTGTTCTTCTATTATGCCACTGTCTAGTGATGTTACTAGATACTCTTTTCTTAGAAGGAAATAGTTTGAGTGTAGATGTGGATTACCATTTAACATGTGGCCATTGTCAGCTTAGAAAATTGCTGTATATATTCGATGACATGCAAGAATTTGACCTCAAAAAGAATTTTAGTGGTCAAAAGTAAGAATCCTTTTGCAGAAAGGTGTATTTAATTCACACATGCATAGAGTTTTGGGGGGGTTAAGAACTAAAATGTTTTTAGCATCTACTCTTTCAAGGCATCTTTACTGATGTGGAGTGCACAACTTTCATTGTTATTAAAGATGTTGTTCCACAGCTAGGTTAGTCAGGCACTTCTGTGGTGAAAAAGTGACATGGCAGACTATGCACAAAAACCTCCAAATGCAAAATGTGTTTACTGGAGGGTATAAACAAATGAGGAAGAGCTGGAAAATAATAAAAAAGTGTCATTACTGTGAAAATGTGTATAGTTAAAGATATCTGAAGAAACAGAAAAGCAAGGACATTGTATAAAGCAGAGAAGAAAGTGTGAAGTTTGAAACAGCCATATTCTACACATTATATAAATATTCATTGTACTAGAGAAAGATAATAAGCCTATAAATTCACATATAGGAAACTTCTCTGGCACACAAGAAACTTACTTGATGTTCATGAAAAGCAAACAATTTAAGTAGATTTTTCTGTCTCAATGCACCTAAACAACCATTCTGAAGAGGCATTCTCTCAAGCTTACATAGTATGTAAGTAATCTGTCCATTGTGGAGAAACCACAGGATATAAATCTAAACCCACAAGGGCTTAATATGTAGTAGTGTGGTACTGATTTCTTCCCATGGTGTATCAAAATCTGGTTTTATTTGGAGGTACAAATTCAACCCTGAAAAGACTTTCTCCATTTCTCCTGCTAGTTCAGTTATATTTTCAATTCCCTTGTGAAAACTCCTGTTTCAGACTTTTCCTTGTGGTATGATATCCTGATGTATTCTACAGACAGCATTATTATCATTCACCTATAGGAAACTGGAAAATATTGTTGCAGTTTTAACTTATTCTGTTATATTGTACATGATACATCATAAAATGTCAGAATTAGTAAAATTTCATAAGTATTTTATAATTGTTATTTTAGCTGAAACTACTTGGTCAGCTCCAACACAAATTTGCAAGTACTTTTCCATGACCTTTCAGTTCAAGTCTATGAATTATTTTCTACATCTATCAGTCAAGAATACCACTTGACAATCGGAGTTAACCTTGGCAACAAAACGCTCACCCTGGAAGAAGGTTTAAACATGCCTGAGTGTACTGTCTCTGCTGCCCTTCCACATCTATCTTTTCAGTTAAACTCCAAGAAAATGTAATTGTGGCCCAGGGTGGCATCAGGGGAGGCTCATTTCAGCCCTTGGTCCTGCAGTCTTCACTTTATACTTCAGGGGACCCTTTCTCTGCCAAAAGGGTGGTGGTCAGGACTAAGTTCAGGATTATATCTGCCCCAGACAGACAGACACCAGAAAGGAAAAATGTCCTCTGCTTGTCTCTTCTTCTCTTTCTCATTCCTCTGAATAAGATACAGAGTTTCTTGCAGCCTCAAGGCAGGTGGAGAGGAGCTGAGAGATGAGGGCTCACTCTGCTCTATTTAATATCAGGTATTCAGTGCATGGAAGGAGGTATACCTGGGATCTAGCTCTACAGGGATGACTCATAGTTGATAGCACTAAAGATAGTCTGGCTGCCAGACAGCACTCCCATCCAAGAGTGTGCATGTACATACTCACTCCAGAGAAGAGCAGTTGTATGAAAAAAGTTTTGGATGCAGGACAACAAAGCTGTTGGTCTCCTAGTGAATATATAAAAGAATTTGATAATGCAACTGCAGTAAAAATAAAGAGTTTAGCTTTGCATCTATATCTGAATATACAAATGTTTGAAGCTTAAGAAAGACACAATTATGACCCTTATGGGGTGTAATAGAGTGTATTATGCAGCTGCAGCCATCTCAGTTCTTAGTAGAAAGAGATGGGTGCTTTCTAAACAGGTATATGAAGGGTTTAACCAGAACAACTGAACAGCTAACTTGAATCCTCTGTATGTTCAATGTTTACCAACAGAAGTGCATGGTGTGGGCACTGTATTATCCAGAATTATAAGTGTTATTATTGAGATATATTAACCTGGAATTTTAAGATACCACAGAGTAAGTATTTTTAGCTGTAAAAAGGTGTGTTCTTCAAAACCAAGTAATGTTTATTCATTTTGTTTTAAAGTGCAGGATTTATTGTTAGCAATGAAGCTGGCTTCATTACCTCTATCAATAAAGATCATTGATTATAAAGTATTGCCTTCTTCATCAGCCATCAACCTTAGGACATTTATTAGAAGGAATAAACAGCATTAAGACAAATATCTTTGTTGGAAGCATTGCCCAGATAACACATAACTTCGTGCCTATCAGCTTATTGATGGCAGAGAAGTAGTGCCCTTGTCCTTAATGGTATTGCCACAAAGAAGCAGCCTTGCAGAACAGTTTCCATCCTGTTGTCTCTTTTTCTAATCCTCATTAGCTATACCATGCTAACTTCAAGGGTCATACAGACAAAAGTCTTGCTCTTTACAATTCCCTTGACTTTTCCCAGGCCACTCTCCCTCCTGTTGCAGCTTGAGGCAGGGATTCTGGGCATAAACTCCTATGCAGTCATCACTGTTGAATTATTAAGAGAAGTCATAGTTGTGGGGACACCTAAAATGGTTTTAGTAATGACCAAATTATGATCAAATATTAATTAATTAATGACTGAATGAATATCAAATAGGAAACAAATGGTGATTATGCATTAATTTATTATTAGTCAAACAGTGATTTAACATTGATCTGACAATTATTTAAATTATAGTTTAGATGGTGAATATATGGTGATTTAGACAATGATTCACACAGCAGTCAAACTACTACTCCCTATACTTCTAATAATGAAGCTATAGCTGGCTGTATATAAATGTCACTAGTATACAATCTACTTTTAGGCCTAGTGCAAAATGTAACATACTTCATTATAGATATCAGATGCCAGGTAAGCCTGTGTCAGCCTTGAGGAGTAACCTTGAGAGAAGTCTCTCCTCAAGGGGAAGTTTTCCAACATACAGCCTGCTGCCATATGGGAGAGGCTAATGGGCTTAGAAAGGCTACAAATTTTATATGGTTTAGTGATTGACTTTAGTCAACCTCCCCACTTTGGTGTGTGTGCAGGCGTACAGCTGTAGCAGCTTTAGCTCTGTGTAGTCCCAGCTTGGGCTCATACTGTTAGCTCCTGATAAGATGCAACCTAGGTTCCTTACTTCCTGAGAAGATGCAGAGCAGCAGAGTTTTCATGGTTTGCACAGCAGGGCTGATTCCAGTCAGGACCCCTTGTCAGTGAGTGGGCACTGTCTCAGATTGGGTGCGTATATCACAGTGCTCACCTAATTAGAGACCCTATAAAAGGGCTCAAGAATGGTGGCAAAGAAAACCTGAATTCACTAACTCTTAACTATATAGCCTTACTTTTCATATATAATTTGTATATAATTTATGAACCAAGTATCTAGAGATGTTCGTGCTTCTGAAACAGCTAATTTTTTTTTAATTACCGCTGTCAACTGATAATGCAAAAACTTTTGGTGCAATGTGACTATAACAGTACAGTATTTACTATATAGTTCATTATAGCTGTGGTAAAAATATGGGGATGAACTTGGCCTCAATGTCTGTGAACAATTATTGGCCATGTGTAGAGCTACATTATTGACTTGAATAGAGCTGCACTGTCTTACTACTACATCTGACTATTGTTATATCTGCAGTATATGTAAGGGCTAACAACGTTATACTAGTATAATTTCATTTAGAAATGCAATACGCTAGTGATCTTCTCCTTTAAACTGATCACCACAAAATATTTCTCCAATTAAACATTGCTTTAGACAATAATGTGCTTTACTAGCACTATTAATAAAATTTAGAGGCTAATCAATTATTAACTTAGAAGTTAAGTGCCTTTATGTTCAAGTTTCTTTGTCTTTATAAAACAAAAGAAAAAAAATATTAATCCAATATTTATGAAATTTACCCAGTGGCATTATATATATAACATGTATCCTTTTATATATTTATAATGTGTGTATATATGTGATATATATATGATGTGCACCCCTATTAGGTGGGTATATTCTTATGTATGAATAACTGCTATGCAAAAACTTGATGTACATATTCCTTGAGATGCCACCATTAAATATGTTGTTCTTAAAAAGCCTTGACATATACTGCTTATAAAGAGTATAAGCTCTGTTGTGTAACTCTGAAAGTTCACTTTTTCAAAGCTAGTGGAGTGTAACTTCTCTTTATTCAAACTTTATTGCTTATATTCACATGGTCCTTTTTTAAAGAAAGAGACAAGATATTTTGATTTCCCCAGGGTGAAAAAAAAACAAGCCCGAACTTGCTGTCAAATAATATTACATGTATCAGCTCATCTGTTGTTTCTGGTGCAGTTTATTCTCTTGTCTTTTGTGCACTGGGTTAAAAATAAATAGTCTGTGAGCTTTGTTTCCTTGTTTTCAGCTAGTTTTCACTTCCAGTTCTGGTTAGAAACTGGAATTATATCTACTTATGGATGTTGCAAGTTATTAGAGGAGTTTTATTGTATGAACTAGCTGATCAAAAAATGTTCGAAGTTTTTCTTGTTTTCTTGTTTTAAAAGTATATTAGCAAGCAGCTTAGCGAAAGAAAACAAGCTAAAACAGAATTGTACAACGTCGTAGGTTTTCTTCCTTGCAATTTCTTCACTATAGGCAATAATAATGCCAAAAACAAAGAAGAAGCATAATTTTTTTAAATACAAACTGTACAAGATATTATTACCCTTTGGCTTTTTTCTTTGTGACATTCATCTTCTGCATAGGTATTTTTAAAACAAACAACAAACATTTCCTGTAGTCATAACCCCCAGAGGGTTTGAAGCAGTGATACAATAAATTTTGTCTTGTATGATTGTTTCTACTCCGAGAAAAAAAAGATTTCCTCAAAGGGAGCAGTGAATGACTTTCCATTGGAAACAATCTTTAGAAGACTACTGCCATAAAAAACTGTCTAGAAAATATGGGAAGACTGAAAGGAAATTACTCAGATGTCTTTTCTGATATTAAGGTGGTAATTATTTTGTAGTCATTGCCTCATTTGTGCACTAATCCAGTTTATTTCTGGTTTAGCCAATACTATTCTGCTTAGTAGTGTGTCCAAAGATTTGCTGAAAACCAAAAAATAAATAGATGCGTTTTATTCCTGCTTACAAAATCTATTATATTAAAATGAAATGATGCACACTTTCTTACATGATTCATAGGATTTTTTAAAATCTAAAGGTGCCATCATAAACTATGCAGTAATGAAGGATCTCATAAAGTATCACCATTTAAAATTTTCTAAAATTAAAAGACAAACTCCTAACAATACATGACCTGTCAAAATATAGAAAGAATATTGCCATGGGTTTACTGTGAGTATAATTTAGCAGTTGAGATCACTTTGTACATTTCTCATAAAATACTTCACTTGCAAGCAGATTTCCTGATTTGTCTTAAGGAAAAAAGCCTGTTCGATTTTTAAACAATGGTTTACCCTTTTCTTGTCTAATATGTTCATAGTGAAAGCAACATTGAAGACATGATCCCTTATACACCAAAATCAGAGCCTATAACCAACAAGCCAAACTAATGGTGAATACTCTCTTTTTCCTATTAACACAGCAGATCCCATCAGCCCAGATCAATTGAATGCATTATGCATTGTGTGGTGCTTAACAGAAGGATAAAAAAGGAATATATTTTACTTTACATTCACTACAAAAAACACTATGAAATACTGAAATGGTTCTCTGCTTAACACAGCAGCTTCTGTTGCTGAATAAGCAGGCTGTGCTTCTTGACTAACTAGGGTTTTACTGTGGTTGATGGCTTCATTCCTAGGTATAATTAATGGTGGTAATGAACACAGAGGACATGAATGCAGAGAAGATCATTATGACTAACATTTACCCTAGGGAGCAGTTAATCTACTGTATTATTTCTTCTAGGAAAGTTGCCTAGGAAATAGAAATACAAACTTTCACCTCAGAAAAGCCTTTTGGTCTGCAGAAATGCTGCGGCTAGCTTGCCAGAAATTAATTTAGTTGTCATGGACCTAGGTCTATTAGGTTGTAACTCCCTTATGCAGTCTAGTGGTAAAATGAAGTGGGTGACAAATGAAAGTAAAATTTGGATTAGTGTGAATTGGGGTACTCTGGAGCCTGAAGTTCCATCCCAATAAAAAGATACAAAATAATGTGTTAAAATATGGTCTAAAAAGGACAAAATTATTGTTTCTTTCTTGTCTTGGCTCTATATTACTCTTTTTGTGCTCTCTAATATTGTGTGACCTTCACTTCTTGTTTAGTTCATCCTATTCCTCTGTTTTAGTGTAACTCCATGCTGCTGTTCTAGGTCTTCCCTTGTAACAGCATCTTCAGTCAGCTGTGAACAGGCAGCTTGTTTTCTGCATTCACTTCACCTATACCCACAGTAATACTAATTGGTTCAGCGTTCTCCTCCTTTGTGGACAGGCTCTGATTTGCACACTTTTGCCTTCTCCTCTTCTCTATGCCATGCTATAACACACGAGTGCTTGGTAATGAGTGAGACCTGAGATGACAGGGCCTGGTGCTGAGCTGTCACACTGCCATGCCTCACAAGCCCTATCACCAACCAGTTAGGATCATCATCATCATCATCATCATCATCATCATCATCATCATCATCAATCATCATCATCATATCCCTAGTATCCTAGGGATAGTATCCTAACTAGTTCCTACTAGTATCCTACTAGTTCCTATAGTATCCTACTAGTTCCCAGGGAACCCTGATTCTCATTCAGGGACAAATTTTAGGGAAAAAAAAAAAAAAAAAAAAGAAGTGATAGCATGGAAACTGTTCTTGTATTTTTAAAGTGTGCCTCAGTAAGCAACTTTTTCAATCTCTGGCTAACCCAGAGGGGAAAAAAAAAAAAAAAAAAAAGAAAAGGTGGTTCACAAAATTAATTTCAAAATTATTTGATCTAATGTGAACTACTGGTTTGTGTGGTGGTGGTGTTGGTGGTGGGTGTTGGTTGTTTTGTTGTTGTTGTTTGGTTTTTTTTGTTGTTTTGTCTGTTTGTCTAGGGCTTTTTAACAATCTTTAAGCCTTTTTTTGGCGGGGGGGGGAAGAAAAAAAACCTCTGTTGAATGGCATCCTGTATGGGAGGATTGTGTAATGCCCACTTAAGTAAATCTAGCATTAGATGCTTTATTGTTTCTGGCATTTAGGCCCAGGGACTTAGAGGAACAAGATAGTTTCATGTGACAATATGTATGTCTTTATGCATAGCAGCATAACTAATTTAATTACAAGTCATGCTACACTGTAATCTTTTGGGGTGATGTGGATATGTCTGACACATTGTAGGAGTGAATAGAACACATCTCATAGTAAAAAGAAAAAAAACTAATGTAGGCAGAAAGGTGGAATTCCTCTTGACTAACTTTAGGTTGCCAGTTGTTACCTAAAAGTCTTTTTGTCACTGCAGAAAAATAGACATTTTAGTGCCAGATTCACCTGACCTATTTTCTCTATTTACATTATTATGAACTGAATCACGTCAAAAGAATTCAATGCTTTATTGGAGAACCTCATCAGACAGCTCCTTTGTGTGCACATAGATTTTGTCAGGTCAAATTGTAATGACAATGGACAGACAAACCTGAATTGATTGAGTTTGTGTTGAAGTTATTCCTACTTGTGGAGGAATGCTAGTCAAGGAGAGTGGGAGGTGATGGATGACAGTGACATAACCTGTAAGTGGAATTTTAGTGTTACATAAAAGGATTTAATAAAAATAACCCTCACAGGGACAGCATGAAAAGAAAATATGGCAATCTTCCCAGCATTCATCAGACACTGAGTAACTCTTCAAAGGCAGTGACCATAGACACCCTGAGTGAAACAAGGATTTCTTTTTCTGTGAAACAAGCTCAGTGAGAAGTTACATAAAAAAGGAGATATGTAAGAGAGTCCTAAAGGCCTGAGGAGAATAAGGGCATGTATGTATATATGTAGTGAAAGTTAATGCACTATTCAAGTAGGGCTTCTAAGCAGGATGCACAGATCTTTATCTGCTGCTTGGAGGAGTAGATATTATTTATCCAGACAGACTACCCATTTCTTTACTTTGCTAACAGGAGCTGTGTTGCTGAGATAAGGTATGTTTCTGGAGAACAAGGTTGACAAAGGAACAACTTAAAATGCAAAGATGCTATTAAAGCTACTACAGTTTAAATTATTGTGATTTCCCATCTTTTCTTGTTGTTATTTCCTTCTTATGCATGTGAAAAAAAAAAATTTGTAAAGTCTCTGATAGTGGTTAGTCAAAGAGTCATTGGTGATTCACAGGAGATGGCAGAAAATATTTAATAGAGAAATAGTTAAATATCTGAATCTGCAAGAGTGAAAATTACACTGTGTGCCATTGACCATGTGGTCATGGGACACGTGTTAACAAGAACTTTGCAGAATACAGAGGATTTTTGGCAACAGATTTCAAAAGTTCTCTTAGTTCCAGATGAGAGTGCAAATAGAATGTTTTAAGTTCATCCTTGCCATGGTTTTCTCTCAGCTGGCAGGTGAGCCCCATGAAGCCACTTGTGCACTCCCTTCTGATAGGATGGGACAGAGAATTGGAAGGGTAGAAAACTCATGGGCTGAGATAGAGAGTTTAATAGGGAAAGCAAAACTCAGGCAAGCAACACAAAAGAAGGAATTAATTCACTGCTTCCCATGGAGTGCTCTTTTTGGCTGGAGTAGAGATAATTTTCTTCACAGTTTCTGGTATGAAGCTATATTTTTGATTTGTGCTAAGCACAGCATTGATTAATATAAAGATGTTTTTGTTACTGCTGAGTAGGGCTTACTCAGAGCCAAGGCCTTTCCTACTTTCCATACTGCAACACTGGCAAGGAAGTTAGGAGTATATGGGAGGTTGGGAAGACAGGTGACCTGAACTGACCAAAGGGATATTCCATACCTTATGACATCATGCTCAGTATATAAAGTGGGATGAAGAAGGAAGCGGGGGAAGATGTTTGGAATTATGAAATTTGTCTTCTCAAGTAGTGGTTATGTTGCATGGGATCGTGCTCTCCAGGAGATGGCTGATATTCTTCATTAAAAACCCCTAATAATTCTTGGGCATAATCAACTTAATTTTAGGTTTCCTACTTCTTCCAGGTCTTTATCAGTGTCTTCTTTCTTATCAGTGTCTTTCTTTCTGAGACCTATATCCATAAGTTTTTTCTCAGGTTAGTTGCTGTGTTCTTCCTTTGTATGATTGGGATAAGGCCTTTGTTTGCCATTTTCATTATATATTGCCACTTTTCATTAATCATGAGGATAACTTATCTCTTGGTTTAAGACAGGCATTATTGTTATGCTCCTCAGACATTAAGACAACCCTAATGACAATTTATAACCATAGCCTCTTAAACCTGTACCTTGATTGACTGACATGAGAGAAATTCAGTAGACATCCCTCTGCTTTTTGACCAGGAACAGCTGAATCCCAGGGAAAGACTATTTTTAGTCAACTTCAACATACTGTATAGGCATGTATGAGGTGGGTGGAATCGAGCTCTGCTTTACAAAGAACTAAAGCTTTCATTCTTCCATAGAGGAAAGTATATATTTAAATGGCTAATACTGACAAAAATAGAACTTTAGCTCTTCTCAGTGGAGACAGAGTCTGAAGAATGACATTGCTTATCTTTGGCATCTAAGCACTGTTTCATTGGCTTTTATTTTACGCAATGAATACTTAAAATGTCCATTCAAATGACAATGTAACACATTTTAATGAATGTCAAATGTGTCTTTTTCCAATATAGTTAATATTACAGGCAGTAGCTCTAGAGTAATGTAGCCCATTTAAATGTGCTTTTATTCAAGATGAAACTGAGAAATTTGCATTTAAATGCACCATAATAGAAAAACATATGAAATTGATTCTGCATTCAGTTGCATGTGTGTGAGACCTTTGTGGAACTTTAGTGAACTCCTGCAAGTCTGTCAGTGGAAATATCAATGCCTATCAGACCATGAGTGTTCAGATTTTTCTTTAATTGCAGTTTTTGGAACTGAAATCATGTAATTACAAAGAAAAAAACAAACACACTTTCTAGTGACTATGGACTCAAAAATATTGTATCTGCTGAAATCTCTGGGACTTTTTATGTTTAGAGTGTTTGCATTCTGAAGTCATGCATTATGAAGCCAACCACTTCACAAGCTCTTTACCAAAGTTAAACACTTTCAAGATGTCAAAAGCTCTTTTTATTAACAGTAATAAAATTTCAAAAACAATGAACTCCAGAGATGCAATCAGCAGTTTACAAAATCATTGCTAATTGAAAGGAGTTTCCCCAGATTATCTCAGAGCCATTATTAATATGAGATCTGTTAAAAGTGTATTTAGAAATCACTCAGACATTCCTAACATTTACAATTTTTACCTCTTTAAAACTGTTAATCATCAACCTAAACTTTGAAAATTAAAAAGATTTAATTACATGGTTATATCCAGGAGAAATGAAATCTGAAATCAATATTCAAAGAACTATCATAACTTTCACACAATGGAGCAAACCCCATAATTTTAATATATAGTTTAATATATAATATCAAGCTAACTTTCATCTCTGAAGAGGTGATTTTTGCCTACATCAAGTAGGAAGGATGACACAGAAATATTGAATGGTGTAAGCACCCTGCTTCTTTGTGTTTATATTTAGAGAAATACTGCTATGTCTTTCTTCCTTCTTCAGTGTAACCCTGAAAAGCTGCATGAATTTAAAGAAAAATATTTGAGAGGGGTGTGCATTATACATTTCTGCCTCAAGAGCTGCTGGCCACTGTACTTTAATATGTCTATGAAAAAAAATTTAGCATGCTTGGAAATGCCCATAAGAGCATACAAAAGTTTTTGAGTATATATATGTAAAATAACTTTGTGCAAAGAGTTTCCTTTGCATTTACATTTTTTCACAGTGTAGGTGCTTGAGGGGGAAGAAAAACTGAGTTAATTAACTTTCAGGGTCCTCAACCTAACAAATTCAACCAGAAAATCCACAAAACATCTTGTATACAAAACCTGACTGCATAGAAGCTCTCTTACTATTTGACAATTTTGGTGTACATTACTGAAATAGAATAGATTCTTTGAGGGATAAAAATAATTTGTAGTTTTGAAGTGGCAAAACCAACTTCTAGCCTAAATAATCACAGTAAGGTCAAGTATAAAATAAGCTTATATTTAACAAGCCCTCCTCCATATGGAAATTTATGTCTAGTATTTCTATTCCTCTTAATTGTTCAAGACTATTGAAAGTGCCCGTTAAACATGAGTTTAACTTTTGCTTTCAAAATAATACTTTTTTTCATTTTTTTTTTTTTTCTAAAATCAAATTTAGGAGCTATGACTACATGCATTTTCTATACCTAGAATATTTTTAACTGTCTTGCTGAAAAGAAACTTGAGAGTTTTTTCATCACTCTCTGTAATATAAATTATACCATTATAAACTATCAGAAATCAGGTTCATTTCACAATATTTATTAGAGGGCTGGCTTTACTTGACAGTGCAGGCAGTATCACAGAGCAAGTGGATTTATTATCTGTCTGGATTTACTACTGTGCAAGTATCTAGTTACTCAGCCTGTGTCAGTGCTGGTAGAAAAGAAATTGTTGTGCTATTATTTTTTTCTATAGAAGCCTCTGTCTCTTACCGGATTGTACATGTGAATGAGGAAGTTTGGATTGGTGAATTAGTGATATTAACTATTGAAAATAAATTCAGAAAAGATATTCAATTTAGAGATTCAAAAAAGCAGGTAGGGGTTGCATTTTTTAAAAGACAAATTAAATGAAGCTGTATAAATTGATTTAAAACACTATAAAATCTAGATATTTTCTCATCTTCCTCAGTTTGAATGTTGGTATCATGTTTCATAATAATTGTTGTCTCTCTTCATCAGCAGAGAACTGATGCTCAAACCTTTGTCAAATTATATCTCACTGACTTTTTCCCTCCCCCCCAGCTATTCTGACATATTTCACCACATATCCACCTTTTCCTTTTATCATAGAATCATTAAGGTTGGAAAAGATGTCCAAGATCATCAAATCCAACCTTTAACCAAACACTACCCTGCCAATTAACCTTAGTACTAAGTGCTGAGTCCAGTTGTTTCTTAAACACTGCCAGGGCAGTTGACTCTACGGCTTCCCTGGGCAGCCTGTTCCAATGTTCATTCACTGTTTCAGTGAAGAAATTCTTCATAAGGTGTGACCTAAATTTTCCCTGGTGCAGCTTAAGACTATGTCCTCTTGTTCTCTTACTGGTTGCCTGGGAGAAGAGGCTGAATCCTACCTCACTTACCCTCTTCTTTCAGGTAGTTGTAGAGAGCAATAAGGTCTCCCTTCAGGCCCTTTTCTCCAGGTTAAACATCTCCAGCTCCCTCAGCTGCTTGTCATAGGACTTATGTTCTAGACCCTTCACATCTCTGTTGCCCTTCTCTGGACACACTTGAGCACCTACTTGAATGTCTTTCTTTAATTGAGGGGCCCAGAACTTCACACAGGTTTCGAGGTGTGGCCTCACCAGTGCTGAGTATGGGGGACAATCACTGCCCTGGTCCTGCTGGCCACATTATTTCTGATACAGGCCAGCATGGCTTTCTTGGCCACATGGTTGCACTGCTGGCTCATGTTCAGCTGGCAGTTGAGCTGATCCCCCAGGTCCTTTTTCTGCTGGGCAGCTTTCCAGCCACTCTTTCCCAAGCTTGGAATGCTGCATGGAGTTTTTGTGACCCAAGCATCACTAGTGATCAGCAACCTTCTGGATGTAGCTCCAGTCACCACCACTCTCTGGGCCCAGTCACCCCTTTCTTTTGCATAATTACTTCTCTCCTATTCACACTTCAGTTATGAGACTATTCCATCAAGATTATATACATAATTCAAAATGTGAATTCTTTCTCTGGCCTCAGTCAAAAACCATAAGTCATAAATATGGGCAAATATGCTTCCAGGGAGATCCATTAACTTCTGCTTGAGCAATTTCAGTGATGACAAGACTATTTTTTTTCCTGCTTGCTACATATAGAGTGACTTCTTGTAGGATTTTTACAACACATTGTAACACATGTGAAGAGCTTCCTCGAAGAGAAAAGGGTAATATTAAGAAGTACCGGGGACTGATAATAAGTAAAAAAAATAGCTAGTCTGGAGAATCTGTGCGAAAGCTGCTTACGCATATAGAATTGACAAACCAACTGGTATTTAATTTTAATACGTGACTATTGTTTATCAGACTGTGACTTTACCCTCAATGCTGCATATGTAAATTACACCGTCTGTGAATGAAACTGTTAATAAAAGTCTCTGATCGATAATGAAAAATTGATGTCAAGAATCTGAAGGAGGCTTCAGTTTCCAATTATGCTACCTTTCTAATTGGGTTTTGTGACACAGATAATTTCTAAAAAAAAGAAAAAAAAATAAAAGCAAACAAAACCCAACTAAACAAAAACAAAAAAAAAAAAGAAAAAAAAAAAAAACCAACCAACCAACCAAACAAGAACCACAAAAAAAAAACCACTAATGCAAAAACACCATCTCTTTTCCCAATATAATTCTGGATATTTTATAAAGTTGTGGGGTTTTTTGTTTTGTTTTGGTTTTGTTGTTTTTTTTTCTGGAGATATAGTCATATTTTATTATTGGACAAAGCCACATCTTCTCAAATAAAAGCAAATATGTATCCTGATGAATAACAGTGATAGTAACAGTCATTATTTTTATTACTGATATCATACAGTTATATGAGGAAACAGCCTTATTTATTTCCTCTTCTCAAACCTTTATTATGAGTTTTAATTTCATTATCTTACTGATATGGCCCTGGAACACAGTATGCAATTTGACCTGAATTATTAATTACAAAATTACTTAAGATTAAGATATCAGTGAATAATAGCTCTAGCATTTTTATCAAGAATATGATAGATTGCTGACAACTCAGTTTTCAAAGGAAAAAAGATCTTTTTGTTCTGCTGGAAATGTTGATGGTCACCATTACCTGCCCATACTTCCCAAATTTGTGGTAGTATAACAGATAATCTAAGCATGAAGTCTAATTTTATATAAAATTTTGATTAAAAAGTCACATCTGCTAATAAATCTTGATTTCACAACCCCTTTTACCTTGTGAATATTTTGATATTTCATAGTTTCTTCTTTGAAGGATGCTGAAATTATAGAAATTACAATTCTTCTGTATTTCGAAATTATAGAAATTACAATTCTTCTGTATTTCAACATGTAAAATATGTGCCTGACACTCAAACATAAAGAAACCGTAAAAATGTGTTTCTAATGGTAGGTACTGGAATATCCTTCTTAAATTCATTTAAAGGACTTCTATTTCCTCTATTCTCTCCTTTAGTTTTTACTCAGTCTTTACTTGTATAAAACTCCAATTGTTATCTTAAATGAGAGCATTTGAATTGATGTAATAGCTGTGATATCAGTGCTCCTTTATTAAGCATAAATATTCAGTGGTACCTCTTCGATATTTACACCTTTAAAAATGTAACTCACAGCATAATTTTGCTGATTTTAACGTTGAACCTCTTAAAAAATATTGAGTTTACTATTTTGCTCCTGAGGTTCAAAGTAAACTTGGAAGAGTAATAGATGTCTTTCAGTTTGGTTGTTGAATTTCAAAATTAATTGGAAATTAATTCAAATGGAACTAAATGATTTTTAGTACTACTTTTGACAAAGTGAACCCACCCCCTCAAAAAAAAAAAAAAAAAAATTAATTTTTCAGTCAACTTTATATTTTTATTCTAGTTGCCATCATAGGTATGCAAAATCTATTAGGAAAGCAATAAAAAAAAATTAAATGGGAAAAAATATAACTTTGAAATGAAATGTTGAAAAGTTTATTTAAAATTGTTTTGGTGTTTCCAAATGAATACTTATTCTCTTTTGAAACCTCTTTTAATGGCTTTCAGATTTTCTTCTGACTAACACTACTGAAAAAAACCCACATTTGTAATGGTTAATGTCTTCTCAAATGTTCACTTTTGGAGAGAAAAAACTCCTACCTTGCCTAGTGCTAACAATACTCTGAAACTATTATGTAATATGAATGGCTTCTAATCCTGCAGAATTTGATCTTTCCATATACTGAATAAGAATTTATGTGAGACTTCAATGTTCTTCCTGAAAAAATTTTCAAGGAGAATGTTTTTAATAAGGTTTAGTATGTAAACTCTCTAGTTTCACATGAGAAAAGCTAATAGAGGAAAAATACAGAGATATTGAGGTAGCTACAATCTATATACAGAAGTCTAAAAGTGTCTACAAAATAATCAAAGACAATGTAAATTGAACTGTAAGAAAGATAGCATTAGACAAGCTGATAGGAATTTTCTCCTAGGACTGTGGCAATCCATTCTGCAAGAATTTACCTTAGGATTCCAACTAAATTGCAAACTTTCCACAAAAAATTCTGATTTCCACAAAACTTTTCCATGAGCGTAATCTTTGTTTCCTTTTCAGTGCTCAGAAATGCAAAGCTCACCATTTTTGTGGAGGTAGAAGGAGAATGAACTGGATGGACAAGGATGTGCAACACAGGGACCCACAGGTTCCACGGGCTGGTAGTATTTTGTAAGAGTTGACCACCAAACAAATAAACCAATGAATGAATGAATTAATTAATTAATTAATTAATTAATTAAAGCCCCACCAAAAAAAAAAAACCAACCAACAACAACAACAACAAAAAACAAAACCAAAAACACAACAACAACAACAGCAACAAACAAAAACCCAAAACAAACCAACCAACCAACCAAACAAACAAAAAAACGTCCACAAAACATAAAATTGCTTACTCTGATACCATGATTGTATTAATATTCAGTATCTGGCAATATTAAGAAACTGTGCTTCTGAACGGGAAGTATAAGAGTTTTTTTTTTACCATCTGAGACTGTTCTCCACTAATCCCAAAGGTTATGAACTGCTCTCCATTGCTTAGTATGATAAGCAGCTTAATATTTTAAATAATTGCTATACTCTCCAAAACTGCCCATAAAAATATTTATTTTTCTGATTCAATTTCTGCTTTAACTTCTTAAATTAAATGTTCTTGAAGTTTTATCTTGTAACTTCCCAAGCTTACTTTTTTCCCTTCTCTGTGTGGGCACACCTGTGCGTTTGTATGTGTGCAGATATCAACATGCTGAAACTAAGATGTCTTCTGCTTGTGAGGAAATCTAAATCTCTGCAATAAGAAGTCCACAAATGACTTGATTCACTATACCATATAACTGTAACCCTGTAACGTTCCTCAAAACTTAGATGTCATGTAGACTCTGTTATGATTTCCTGATTCTTGCCTTTTGCTTTGTGTGCTGTCTTATTTCATCAACAGCCTTGACTGAGGTGATTTTTCTCCATGAAGGAAATTCCAGACTGTTACAAATTCTGGGATCTGTGTAAATCACATGAGAGTTCTCTGAAGTATTTATAGTTTATTTATACGTGTGTTGATGCCAGATAATCTAATTCTGAAAGTTCAATTAAAAAAAATAAATAATTATTACATTGTATGATATCAATTAAAATTCACATGGAAGTACATAGATTGGAAATAATTCTTTGTTATAACTTACATCCCCAGTATATGCTCCTTTGTTCACTTTTAGATTATTTAACATTTGTAATGACAAAGAAAGTAATAGTCTACAGTCCCCAGTAATAAGACAGTACTATGTTTATATGTGGGAATCAAAGGATCCATAACAGATGTCCTGAATTTTTCAAGTTGTTGTCTTTGTAGTGCAGAAAATCACGTGGTATAAATCAAAGTGAAGCAATGGATAGAAGCATCCAGTTTCTTTGGTGCATGGTTGCTCTGTTCCAGGCAAAAGTGGGTACTAAAATCCAGCACCACGTTAAACACTGACCTTTTAGAGAAAAGACAGACACTGAACATTTCAGGTTTTGAAATCTGGTTTTTGTTTGTTATTTAGTTGTTTCATAGTTTTTATTTGGCAGAAAATGCTCCCTCAGTGTGCCTTAAATTCACAGAATTTTTTTAAAAATCCCCAAAGTGCTATTCCAGTAAGAGAATGTTCAATCATTTCCTCACTTCTTGCCTATTCCAGCTGCAATGGTGTTGCTTTGTAACTATCCAAGCAACTCAGTGTCTGTAAGGTTTCATTCACAATGCTAGTCGTTAGAGGTAACTCTAGAAGAAGAGCATAGCATGAGTAATTTACATTACTTTAGACACTGAGAATCCCAAACACAGAACAGGACTCTGCCCCCTGTGTGCCATGCCACATTCAGCCCTACCACTGTACCTACTTTGTTGATAAGACATCATGGTTACAGGCTGTGGGTGCAGCTGCCCACTGTCATACGAGACCTTTGACTTGTGATATTAATAATTATCTATGATACTTAGCTGCAGATGAGCTCTTTGTCATTTTCACGATGCTGCTCTTCTTTCCTGTGTGCCATTGGCTGCTGGATGACAGCATTAAGAAGAGTCTGAAAAGACATGTGAAGAGAAATTAATTAATTCTGTTTCTTCAGCATACACAGAAATTCTTTCAGATCCTTGATATGTTTACAGACACATTCTTTTAAGCAAAAAACTTTCTGTGGATAATGTTAGAAAATGATCTGTATATGTCTCCACGTCTATGCCATTGCTTGATAGCAGCAATTCAGTATCAAACCACTTAGTCTTTTTTTTGCACTCTGTAAAGCTTTCTAGGCTGCCCACATTTTCTAAATGTAAATCTCTACCTTCATGTATTTTCTTCATCCTATGTAATAGTTAACCATTTACCTTGAATAATGTGGGAAGCTTCTCTCTCCATGGGGAGAAAAACATGTAGATTCTACTGTGTTATGATTAAGAAACTTGTATTTTTTGTGGCACTTGTGTCTTCCTCTTACATTTTGAAAATTGAAGTGCCTTTTTTCAACACTAATGGAAAAAGAAGAAAAGAAAAGCAAACATAACCAAGTTATAAATTACTGTTAAAGTTTCTCAAAATATTTGCAGAAAGATGTTTATAACAGTCATCTACCTTAAAGCATTAGTCATGCCAATAATGTTAGTCACTGAGGTATGTTTTTCAGTAGTGTTCTAGGAATTTGGAGTAGGACCTCTTATTTTACTGCTTGTGTTGAAAAACGAGGTCAGTTTTCTTAAATATTTTTTTTTCTTTGCTCACTGACCTTTTGAACTTTACTCCAAGCTTTGGTCATTTAGATTCATATGCCTTTTTTTTTTTTTTTTTTTCTCTTTTATTGCAGTGACAGCCCCTAGGATCATTCCACATATTTCTCTTCTATTTCTACTGTAAAAAAAATCCCGAGATACTGGATATTTTTCTTGTTGGCTAAGACTATAGGCTTTGTTTTATCTCCTATTCTTTTTAATCATCTTGCTCAAATTAGGTATACCAAAACCATCTTTTCACTATCATTATCTGTCACAGTTATTAATTGAGTATATAAGCATCACCTGAGAAGCACAACTGGTAAAATGATTTTCACATTCTTACTCAGGAAAGGTAGATAAATTGGAACTAAATGAAGACACTTGAATCCCAGTGCAGTGAGGCTGTCTTAGTCAAGATTCTGGCTGGAATGATTTAATCTAGTGAACCTTCCAATACCCTTTGTTTGTTTGTTTGTTTGGTTGGTTGGTTTGTTCGTTTGTTTTATTAACTGATTTTATTAACCTATACAAATTACTAAAACAATAATGTTGTAGAATATATTTTTAACAAAGAAAAACTTTCATAAGCACTATACCCTTATATATAGAATATTTTCATAAGTGAATCTTTTCTATTAAGAACATGGTAAAAAAACTACTTTCTTCCCATTTTATGAATACACAGCTGCAGATAATAAATACAAGTCATCATATGCCATGAACTTTCATGAAGAGCAAGATGAAGTACAAGGCACACTGCACAAGAAAAAGGTCCTTGCAATAAAAAACTTGCATCAAAAACTATCAGAAAATCTCAGTGCTTAAGTCACTTCTGTTTCTCATTTCCAAATTCATAATACATTTAGTTTTCATTTGAAACAGAAAAATTGCATGTACAAGCACAACCTGGCTAGGGAACACAATTCATTTTGCGGAGAAATAGATTTTTAAATATGTACCTGCCAATGTTGTGTTGTAAGATAAAACCTTGGGGATCCCTGAAGGCTTATCTTGTGGATATTTCACTGTTCCAATGAAAGCATTCATTTTGTTTACTTCTTCAAAAGCCTGTCTCTATGTTTTGAAGATTACCAAGGTGACAATATGATATGCTACATTAATTTAAACTTATGTCTACTGAAGAAACTAGCACTGCACATGTTTATAATGGTAAAAATGGGGAAGAAGATAGCATTTTTTGGATATCTGTTCCCCCAAAAATGCATTTTTTTTCTAAACTAAGCATAACATTGCTATTAGTTTTTAAGGTATGATCCTAGAAAAGTGATGCATTCTAATGAAGCATGTTAATGGAATACAAAGCATATGATAGAGTCCATTATTAAGTATATTCATAGCATACTAATTTTGGCAAGAGTACAACAATCAGCATTTTTTGCAATCAGGTTCTTTGATTGCTGTTAAGATTAACAACACCACTTCTTAGGTTTTTGTCAGACTTCTGTGCTTCCTGGCATCACTGAATATTGGAACAGAAAGTGTTTTCACATTATTTAAATTCTAGTCTCTAGTGAAAAGGGGAACAAATATACAATATTATGCCACAAGATTTTATTAAACTTCATAATTATTTTTTCTTAAAACTCTGCATTCAGAAGGCTCAACTAAGGTATTTTACTAAGAGAACACCAGAAAAAAAGGGCAACTGAGAAATAAAGACCATTTTTAAGGGTATGTAAGAATAAAAGCTATAACATTGTTAATTCTACATCACTCTGATGAAATATATTTACAAAACAATTGTTCTATAAGTAATATAGTGCATATCATAAATGACTGGAAAGAACATCAGTGCAAGAAAGTGAAAAAAAAAGTAATCAAAGGGAAATATTTCCAAATGTTACACTTGCTGTTTTGATGGGCTTAATTGACAGCCTTTTGGTGTTCTCAGTGCCAGACAGAGGCAGAAATAACAGAAAAAAATGTCTGTTTCTTAGCCACATGTGAGACTTCAGGAGGGAGATAGATGTTCTCACACTTTGCCTAGTACATCATCAGAACAAGATGTATTTGAAAAGAGGAAAATTAATTAAATAGTCTGAATCCTCACAGTTTAATTCAGAGTTACTGGTTTATTCTTCCTTTGAAAACTTGGGGCAGGTGATCAGTATTATACTGTAGACATTTGAAAAACTGGGGAGCTGCATTTTCACAAGGTTGTAAAATCCGCACTACCTCCACACTCCTTTTGAGCAGTTCTGGGGATGGTGATTCCCCCACTTCCCTAGCAAGCCTTTTGGGATGCCTGACCACGCGTTCAGCGAAGAAACTTTTCCTAATATCTAATCTAAACCTTCCATGACATAATTTGAGACCATTTCCTCTGGTCCTGTCATTTGTTACATGTGAGAAGACACTGACCCCCACCTGCCTACACCTCACTACACCATACCACCAGTTTCTGTACACAGCATCAGTTTCTGAATGCTCCTCTACACGCAAGTCAATTCATCTTGCCCTGCTTAATTAGTGGCTCTGTTCAGCAGTAGGTTATGATTTTTTGTCTTGCAGCTGTGCATATCAGGAGTCATCCCACTGAAATATGGTTTAACATGATAGAGTAAAACCTGCGCAATGAAACCAGATCCTCATTCTTCAGCCAATGCCTTTCACTTTTTCTTCTGACTTACATTTATCCCTTATCTTCCTATGTTAAAAAGATGAATGCTTTTTAATATTTGGTTTTCTACTGTCTTTTATTATCAGCTGGTTCTTCTTTCCTCTTCCTTTTCTTCTTCAACCTCTTCCCTTTTTCAAGCCTTACTTCAATAAATTGGGTCTTCTTTTTTGCTCTCTGATTTAGATATCTAAGTCTCGAAATAAATCAGAGAAAATCACTTGATCTTTCTCTGTACTGATACTTTTCGACTGTACCTCTTTCACCCACAGGCTGAAATTACTAATGATTAACAACATCCCGCTTGTTTAAAATCCCCACTTACTGGCTTTTATATAGAACAAAATGTAGATATAAGAGTTTCTAAGCTAGCTAATGCAATAGACAGCAGGGGGAAAAAAAAGAAAAAGTCCACCCTCTTATATGTGCAATAAACATACTACAAGCAATGGAGTAAAATACATTCTGAAACAAAAATAATGAAGCATCTTTTTCATATCTCTTATTGTTGTGAAAAAGATGTTTTGATGAGCTATGGTCTTTAACCTCCTGTTAAGTCACAAGTTGGACTGATTCTATGAGGAATAGATTAGTTATTTGTAAGTAAGCTGCCAAACTAATGAGGTTATTTGAAATGATAATAAATTTATATTGATATTTAGATACTGTAAATTTCACATGATAATGGCTTATCACTGGTAAGGAGAAATTATATTAAAATACTATAAGAGCAAGTCTGAAACAAGCTGCTTTTCTTTTCTTTGGTCATATTTCTCACTGGCAAAGCAGAATCTGATTGCTGATCCTGTTCATAATGAAAGACATGCTTCCTTAGGGCCAGATTCCAGCTTCTGATTTTCAGCTTCCTACAGTGCAGCAAGATCAAAGTAGGATTATTATAGCACCAATGTTAGATAGCAGGCATTAGAAAAAGGTAGGAAACAACAGTTGTTATATCCAGAACAGATAATTTATCCTCCGATATGAAAAAAAAAAATAATTTATAATGTGGTAAAATCTATGTTTTTGAAAAATTAATATAGCGTGAGACGGGAAATCTCATATGAACTTTTGCATTCAGTCCATGAAATAGAATCACAGATTATGAAAGAAGGAAGCTCACATGTGACTTCTGTTCATTTCTGCTTTGTTTTCAAAGTGCTGCTGGCCAAGAAGGTAACAGAAAGGCACAGAGTGAGCTTTCTTTATATAGGAGAATTTCCTTAGTCAGACTAGTAAAATTCTGTTTGGATACTTTTATTAAAAACATGACCTTATATAACATTTGCTTACATTCCTACCCAATGTAAACCAAGGTGAAAAGCACTATTGCTCATATCAACCAGATGTTTCATACAATGTATATCACCCAAATCTTGAAATCAGTTCAAATGCATCCACTCACCCTGTGGACATTGCATTCACCAGGGAGTAGGAAGGGGCACAACAAAAGTCATGCCCAGTAACTCATCTGTGGTGACCTGCAACTCTGTGATATATTTTTTGTGGTTCTTATGAGCCTTAACATAGTCGAAGAAAGAATTAGACCAAAACTTGCTATTTACATTAAGATGTCTGTGTCTAAAAATATTTTGTATGTATTCAGGACCTAGACAATTTTCTCCCAATAGGTGGTCTCCTCTCCAGTTGTTCAAAACACCTCCAGAATTTTTCAACTCAGATAAATATTCTCCATAGGTATTTTTTCTATTTAAATAATCAGTAAACTTGAATTCTGAGGCTAAAAATATGATGGTTTTGTTTCGTTTCTTCCTTTCTGATTTCACAACATACAGATACAGGTGCTGGGTGGTACAAGAAAGATTCTTCTGTTGTCCTTAATTGTTCTTCTCTGGAACTATTTCAGAAAAAAAGGAAGATGGTTGCTGAGGACTATGAGAGTCCAAATGTAGTTTTCAATGACAGCTAATGGGATGTAACAATGTGCATAGCAGTGATAGAGTACATTGGCCAAAAAAAACTATGTTGCATATGAATCTGCTGTGGGAAGGACAGCGGAGTGTTCACACACAGTTTCTGTTGCAGTGTCATTTCAACTAACATATTCATATCCATGAAAACAAAACAACACTATTTTTTTTTCATTTATGGCATTATTTCTTTTCTTTCACAGTGGACATTCCCCATTCAATAAAATCCATTTATTATTGGAATTCTCTGACAAACAGTAGCAAACTTATGTATATTCAGGATCCCTTCCAAAAAAGTTTATTTTAGAGAGGCAAGTCCTCATACTATATAGCCACTTTCAACTTCATGAGAGAAGATATCTTGTAAGGATTTTATGAGAAAAATTGAGAACAACAAATAGGTAAAAATTCTCCAAAACCAGCAAAAAATTTTGCTTAGCTTGACTTCTCTTCATGCAAATAATCAAAGCAAATTTACAAGAGAACTAAGGCCAGCCCATATTTTGACACAAGCTGTAAAACCACCCACTGCTCTCATTGTACCACATGTCCTTTCTGCATTGAATCAGCAGCATCTCTTGTCACTCACTTCATAAAAGTCTTGCTGCTGCAGATACTTTTCTGCAGAGCAAGGTATAAGTAAGGGACAATGGGAGGGAGGCCTTTGAAGAGTTATAAAAAGAAAGCTAAAACAAAAGGGAGAGCAACAAAAGAAGCAAGGAGAGAATACAAAAGTGAAGGCACAGGGTGGGTTGGTGGGAAATAAAGAAAACTGCATATGGGTGGGAAATGATTAATTTTCTGAAAGTTTATAAAAATAGGTTGTGAATCTGTAAAAGAATCATGATTGAGCCAGCATAGGAAAACTCATGTATCTTTACGCATGTTATTCCTGAAGGAATGTAAAGAGAAATTACTTCATTTCAGGCATTTCAGACACTGCGACTCCCTAGGATTGGACTAGCTTCTCCATCTGTGTGTATAACACTTTTGTGCAAAATACTGAAAAATGCAATTGAGGCCAGAAGCAGTTATATTCCATCATTCTGCTATTTAACTGTGACATGTTGCTATCTTAAGACTAGTAATACAGATGGGTAATCAGGATAATATTTTTTTGATTCTGTCTTTAAGTGTAGCGAATGAGTGGCAGGGACTCTTGGAATGGTACAGCAAGAATTAAGAATCACTTATTACGTATTTACAGCTTCTATTTATACAAAACCCAGCTTCCTTTCAGGTTTTTGAGCTAAGCATTACTTTGTCCTGTTAGAAAGCAACATGCATACTGAAACCTATCAACAACTAGCATGAGTTCTTTTGCTACCAATTAGCTTCTTGCTCTTGCTGGTACTAGGTTCTGATCCAACACTAGCCATCTTCTTATTACTTTGTAAATTTTCACTCTTGCTTCTAGCCTTTTCCTTGGTGCTCAACAATTTTCTGTTGTTCATGATTCTCCACATTTATGGATAGGAACTTGTTCTTAATAAGCGATCAGAAGCAGCCCACCTGAAGATGTCTGCAACTTAATCACAGAATTTCTATGTTAATTTGTGAAATTTACCTTATCTTCAATTCCTAAAGTATTCCTTATATATAAAAAAAAACAAAAACTTATGATTTAAAGACATTGCATCTCATTGTTCTTTAGTGTTGCTGGAATGTTTGAGCTGTGTTCTTTTAAATTTGTTCCATATTTAATCTTCCCTGAGGAATTGAAGGAGGACCCCAAATGTGCTGGGCAATGGATTACAGGAGAGTGGGGACAGCAGGGTGAAAAAGGAATCAGCCTTCCTGTACAGGATTGAGTACTATTCTGGATGCAACACTATGTCAGGTGGACTTGCAAAATCTGACAGAAGATAGATATATTTCTTTCAGGGAGTGAGGAACACAGCAGTCTTGTCTACATGTCCTTTTTCCTCTTGCAGCCCAGGACTGATCTCATGACAGTATTGAAAACATATCAGACCTTTATGTTATGCTAGAAGAAGATAGCACACCCAGGAGCAAGTGCTGCAATTTGTTACATGAAGATATTGCATCCCTAAATTATATCGTGGCAAGGATTGACCTTCATGGCTAGGATATTAAAATGGTTTTAATTTTGATATAGTGTGTTTCAAAGCTTCTTGGGAACCTACTTACCAGAATGCTTAAGACAGAGTATCTTACTTTGACAGTTTGTGTTCTTTTTGAGCACTAATGGTTTCTAGTTCATCTTTCTCTAGCTTTTATTAACACTTGTTTTGTTTAAAGTATGCATTTGAAAGACAATGGTGCCTTCTGAAGAAGAAAACCATACCATACCTTCAGTTAACAATGCCATATGATCCATAGTTTGCTGTCAGTTTTTCTTTACTGTGCATATTTCATTCTTAGATTGTTTTTTGTTTTTTGTTTTTTTTTTGCCATTGGTTCTAGCTCAGGCAATAATTTAAATGACTGCTAATTTAGGAATATGTTGAGTCCCATTTACTGCAGGATAGCAAACATTTGCTTGAAACTAGGTATCTGTTAAGTGCTGTTGTAAAGCTGTATTTGAGGGGTTTTGTTAGGCTTCTTTTAAATACTATATAGTAATTCAAAGAAAAATGTAATTCCTTACATCCAGAATTTGAGAAACTACTCTAATAAAGCCAAAATGAGTGTTCCTGGATAACGACTATTAAAAATAAATGGGGACTAATAGAATTTATTCAGTATCTTAAATTCTTGATACTGTAAGTCATGGTTTGATTAATGTTTCTGTTAGGATGAGTTTAAATAAAATTGTTTGTTTTGTGGAATTCCCGGCATTATTAATGTCAGATGAAAAAAAAAAACAAAAACAAAAACAAAAACAAAACCACATTTTCAGTTACTCTAAAAACAGCCTTGAAACCATCACCGTGAGATGCTGGAGCCATGGAACAATGAGGAGTTCCCAGGAACAGAGTGAAATTAAGAGTCTCTAGCAACAGAACAATATAAATCCTTATTTCTTTGGCAATTAATTGTTCAAACAGAGTGAAGCAGAAACTGTCATAGAGTATAAGGTTAAATAACAACTTCGTGGTAGCTGATAGGATGAAAATACTACCTTAAGTTATCTTAGATGATTACAATGTTAAAATCCCACTTCCAGAGAAATTTATATATGCAAATGATAGTATAATGAACTGGAGCAAGACTACCACCTGCACATTACGAATTTTGTTATACAAGCATGAGTAACAAATCAACTGTTTCAGTATCATTCCTTCTTTGTTACCTTTTTTGTATAAAAGACTGTGCTTGTTTCCTAAAAGGGGTGCCAGCTTTATTAGATGCCTAGCACCCTATTCTGCATAATGGTAATGGAATCAAATATCTCCGTCCAGAGTATTGATTTGTTCTTGCACACAGGGTTAAAGAACACTGCTTTAGGGACAACATTGTGGGTTCAAAGGCATATGAGTATTACATATATTAATTTTACCAAAAAAAAAAAAAAAAAAAATCTATGGAATTCCATCTTGTATGAAAATAGTAGAATTTAAATTTGATGAATATGTGCTCTAAAACACAATGTCATGTTTTTATATAATAAGGAAGGCAGGACAACAAATCTGTTTGTATGATTTGTTTTCATTCTACTTAAAATAGAGGATGCAAATACCATTATTTCCTTCCTGTCTTTGACTTCAGGTTTTTATTAGGTATTCATTAATTTCTCTGTAAATCAAATAACTGAGTTTTGTGGCCCTGATTCTCCTTTAATTCATGCTGAGAACTTCCACTTACTGGTTATAGAACAGCAACGAATCAGAAGTGATCTCACCCTTAGAAAAATGGCACCAGTTCCTTGAGTTCACTTCTGACTCCTCAGACTTTGAGCAAAGCTTAAAGAAAGAAGGAAGACAGTATCCTGGAAGCCAAGAAGTAATTTGAATGGAGGCTGCTTCCAGTCAACTGGTTATCTCAGAGATTCTTCATTACTTCATGTCGTCACAAAGCCAGTGACGGTAGTGTATTATACAATTAAGGTGTTATAGAACTGATATTCTTCTATAGTCACTTTTGTTATTGTGTTAGGGAAATGTTGAGTTAATGACAGCAAATTTCAACAACTGTGTAAGTATTTTTGAAAGGCTGAATTCTTACTGTAACATTTCAGAAACCTGTTAATAGAACTATTAAAACTATATAGTTTGACCTATGTTAATAGAACTTCCTCAAAGAGTATAGGTTATATGCAGTAACCCTCAGTGAGATGTTGATAAAACCTCTTACGCTCTGTTCTTTACATGTTTGTAAAGGAAGTTCTTAATTTTGAACTCTGCAGAGTTAGATTTTAATCTTTTGAGGCAAGAACTGCCTCTTAATGCACAGTAGGACTGAGACTATTTATCCTGATCATTGCATGTGAGATATACTGTGATACAGATAAATAATAATAAAAATATGTTTTTAATTTAAGCAACTTAGTCATGCTTATTTGTATATATTCTGCATCGTGTAAATTGTGGACCTGAACCATCACAAAGGGAGGTGATGGGACTGTAAGCATCTGCTAACATAAATGTTAATCTCACAGACAGTTCATTATGCAAAATATTTCAAACCACAGTGACTGTTCTCACACTGACAAATAATAGGTAATGAGAATAGGCAATGAAAGGTGGAAAGATGTATAACAAGTGCAAGAAAAGAGGAAGAAACATCTGACAATTCAATTTGTGAAGGACAAATACAATGAAAGAGTGTTAATGTGAAAATGTAGGCAAGAGAATGAAAAGGACTGCTACCCTTAATAGGATGTCATAAACACAGTTTTTGTGCAACAGTTTTAGACTAAATTTAAAATTCTTATAATCACTTTTGAAGGAATTCTTGGGTCATTACACTACCACTCTGAGTGTACTTACCAACATCCATGAACAGCACCCAACTTCATTTCATCAGGGTACGTGCTACTTACATTGAAGAATCTTGTGTTCAAAAAGTCAGTCATGTTTTCAGAGAAAGCTCATCAAAACCAAAATCATTTTCCAGTTCAGCACTTGCAGACTACTTTTATTCCTTACCAACATGTGGTGATACTCTATAAATCAGAGGTAATCATTAGATGCATTTTGAGCTACGTGCAGAGGGCGCTAGAAAAGGAAAACCAAAGTTGCCAAATTGCCTTGTATTCAGAAGCACATCTATCTTAGTCTCATCTTCCAGTGAAATGTACAAATTTTTACCTTTTTATACCTATGGAGCTCCTGTGCATGCTCTTCAAGTGCTATCTCCTGCTTTCTCTCCTTCCAGATCAATGAATTAAGTTGCACATGTCCTGTAATTCATCAATGTGGATGTTAAGACAAGTGAAGTAGATCAGGGATTGTTTTGTAACCATCTTACTACAAGATAGTTTCCTTATTCTGGAAAAAATAAGGAAACGAGATGTTTAGAGCAAGGTGGGTCTATCACCCAAGGCCAGGGCTCTATGTGAAGGTTGCTGGGTATATAGAAGTCATTTTACCTTGTTATCCTAATGGGGAACCAGAACCTTCCACGTGTGGAAGAGTTCATTAAGAGCACTATTATTAAAAACAAATGGTTTTCAGACCAGTTGTGAGAAGAAGAGGGAGAAGAATATCCAGAGTTATTATTAATGAAAATTATTATTTATAATTATGTCTGTTAACTAGCATATTGCTATCTTTAGAAGCCTTGGGGAAAATAGAAAATGGTTATAAACATCCCTCTTTTATAGAGCTGAGCAGTATAATCTGCTCTAGTCATTCTGCCAGCTGCCAGTTACTGGTAGGGGTTAGCTTTTTAACAGGCAGCTACTTCTACAGCAACCATAAAGATGGTCCCTAAGGAACATGTCAGAACTAGAAAAGCATTGCTGATTGGGGAAATCTGTTGTGAAAGGAAATGGAGATATGGGGATAGACCACAATCTGAGAAATGTGGTGTATGCTGGGAGGAAATTTTCACACTAATATTTTGTCCCATTTGAAAACTAAAAGGCATGTGGAGAAGAGATTGAAATACCTTTCATGCTTTCAGAATAGGGCACGGTTTTAGATCAAGGCTTCCATTAAGTAAAGGATCTCTACAAGATAATATCTAAAAACACACTTAAAGTACACATTGTGAATAGGTAAAGACTGAAAACTGTAGTTTTTGGAGTTTTGTTCTGAATAAAAATCTAATTCAAAAATTATTTATCCAGAAGTAAAATATTGATGCTTTTGTTGTTATTTAGTTCACAATAGGCATACCTTATAGTATGACAGAGATTTAAATGTAAGATGAGATATGATAGACATCTGCTGTGGAGGTCCCACTGGGAAAAAAATTCAGAAGAAAACACAGATTTCTAGCTTGTGCATCTTCCTGAGTTCATATTATTGCAGGAGTGAGAAGTTCCTGCCTTTCACAGAGCTACTACCCTTGCTCTTTTGAAGGCAGCTGCTTTGGCTGGAAACATTATAGACTCAAAGAGAGTGAAACACATTGATGTCTGGCCTCAGAAGCCAACGCAGCTTATAACTATGACTGTAAATCCCTTTCTCTCATCTGCCTTCTTTTGCCTCTTTGTCTTCCTTCTTTGTAACATAGAATAGCTTTCATAAGGAAAATATGGTGTTTCTCTGCTGAAATACCACAATTAGGGTGTGAGTATAGAAAGAAAGACACCTTAAAACAGTCTAAGAAGGCTCTTCTGTAAACAATTAAGCCCCTTATATTTCATTCAGTTTAGAAGGATTCAAGGGAAAGGAAATACCTCCTCTTCAGTCCTCTGAGGTGGCTTTTTTCATTGAAAGGTGAAACAGGAGGCAGGTTTTACTGCTCTCTGGTGTCTTTGCAGAAGCAAAGGTATAGGATGTTGTGAGAAGTATTTTGTATACAGCTTTTCTCTTACTACACATGTAGTTATACAATATACAATGGTATGTAGTATTGTATTCTTTATAACTCTTCTTTCCTACATCAGAATATATGAGATATATATATGTATATATTCAACCTTGAGAATAGCTTGACACAAATCTCTGTATCTCTATTTGTCTTTCTTTTAATTAAATCCACAGCAAATTTGCAAGGCGTCCCTCATGCAGTCATATGTACATCTCATCAAACAAAAGTAGATACTATGTAGAAAACAAGAGGTTTTTACTTTCACACCCAGTGGATTTTATTGAATGTACAGATTGTAATTTGTAAAGGTTTCCATTTCAGGAGTATTTGACTTCATTTTTATAGCCATACTTACTTTTGTAAATTATAGATAAGATACTCAAATTTTCAAATTGTTATTGTAGACTTTTTTTTTTTTTTTTTAATTTTTAAATGAATACTCTGCACAATTAATTGTTGCATGTAAACTGAAATATACCCTGGTACTTTTTCATAACAATATACTGAAAGCAGTCACTTATAAACTCCCATAACTAATATTTGTTATGATAGTGGCAGTGAACTGCAAGTGGCATGTAGTTGAAAAAAGAAAATTAAAAAAATTAGCAGGAGTAAGGGAAATGAACTCATCAATACAAAGGCTGCAGGACAAACCTGCTATGCAATGCCCTATTTCTTGTCAAAGGTGTTACTAAATGAGCTTTATAACAGAAAAGCAGTACTATTAAATGACATGATTTTGGATGGATTTTCTTTCAAGAAATAAAGAACAGATCTTAACTCTCTGAGGTTATGATGGGACTGTAGCGAGTGTATTACACAGAACACTCAGTTGTTCTCTCCATGACCCCTAGCAAAAATTTGACCATGCAAGGGCACTGCAGCCCCTTTTCAGTTTACCTGTCTTTCTGCAGATGGAAATTAGATTGGATAGCAAGGTGTGTGTTAATGTATGCATATGTGTTTTGAGACATGATGCCATTGGATCTCCTAGCTAAATGTGGTAGAGAGACTTTCCTGGTCCTGTAGTTTAGGTGTAGCCAGAGGAACTTGATAGTTGCAAAATTTGTTTTAGATTCTTGAGAATTCACAGCTGGAGCTACTACTCTTATTACTATAGAAGGAATTTGGGGCTTGACTTGGACTCATAGCATTCAGCTGTCTGACCAGGAGACCTCTTCTTAATCCATAAATAATCATAGATTTTGTTAATGTTAATCTCTTACATTTAGGGTAAAAGAAGAATGAAACTCCATGTAGAGTAAAATAGCTGGGAAAATAAGCCAGAGTAAAAAGTCTCTCATGGGAAGCGAGAGAGAATGATTTCTGACGAGTGATAAAAGATCAGTTTTATTTTATTGATATGTTTTCCTGTATGTGTATAAGTTAAAAAAAAAAAAAAAAAATTATTTATGCCAAGAGGGGCAAAAAGTTTCCTTAAGTCACAGGCCTGTCTGAAAATGTAGCCTTGAAAGCCTGTCATGTTTTTTCATGTTCTTTGGTCCTTCTAAGACAAAATTCCTATTAAACTCTAACAGATTTCTATATTTGTCCATGTTGAATACGCTTTATCATTTGTGTTCCAAACACTGAAAATTTGCCTCATGAGAGAACCAGTTTGATTTAGAATATTGCAAAAGTTAATGTTCCATTACACAATAAACTATAACACCATTATCTTGTTAGTATTTGCACTAAATGACAATTCATTACCCTATTATGAAGCATCTGGTCTCAAGTCAAGAACTTTGTCATAGTGCAAATGTTAGGATATTTAGAGTATGTCACACACTGTTATACCAAATGTCTTCAATTTTTATGCTGTTACAGTGAAATATTAATCATCTGGGTGTCAGACATCCATGGTCTAAATAAAAATTTACTCAATCTAGCCATAGTTTTGCCATAAACTGCAAGAAAAAGATAGAGTGAGCTCTGAGGGATGTGCCTAATTAGCTGCTACTTGTCATCTAAGACTAAAAGAAGAATAGTTGGAGTTAGTAAAGACCAGGAAAGAAAACAACCTCTGGTGCTAGTTAATGTAGAAATTTCTGGATTTGCTTAGGGTAGGAGCTAGACTGAACTGCATTCCAAAACAGAAGGAATTCTGACTTTGGGTAGATAGAGCTGAAAATGTGGTCAAAACTTTTCTTGCTTATTTGGATAATGACATCCAAAAGCTGTAAGATTTTAGGTTTTGTTTGCACTATATTTTTTTTCTTGGTTTATGAAAAAAATAAGAACAGTATACATGAAATGAGGCCATTTGCATAGGATTGAATGGAAGGTTGTCATGTAGTGTTGGGGCAAGAAACAGATGGACTTAGATACCAGGTGTTTGGAAAGAACAGAAAGGCAAATCCAAGCTTGAGGAGAATGACTGTAAATCAATGACTGCTGGAGTACACTTTTCTTTACTGCTGGAATGGTCTTAATATGCTTGGGTTAACTAATGCTGCATATATTAGATGGGCTGATGGTAATCAGCATGAGGATTTTAGGGAACTAATTCTGATATTTAAAAAAAAAAAAAAAGTTTCTTAGTTTAAGAAAATAGCCTGCTGGATAGCACTTGGGTAACAGAGTCTGATCAATCTTCATGTCTTACACCAGAAGAGCCATTTAATTTAAACTTAATGGAAGGTTTTCTTCTACAAAGTAATTTTGATTATTTGATTCAGCAAGGGATTTCTTTCTGTGTCACTGAAAAGGGAACTGTATGACTTATTTTATGGTTTTATTTTTAAAGCTACCAAAAAAGTTCCAGTTGTAAAAATATATGTTTTGGCAATTATAGATATCAAGGAAAAAAGCTAAATTCTGTGGTGCTCTTCCCCCTATTGTCACACAGCTCCAGTGGTGCTCTGAGGGCAATGCTATGAGGGTTATGGTGCTCTCAGAGTCCTAATCAATGGATTGATTCTAGATAGCATTGGATTTATCTTCTGGCTTAATTGGTGCCTTACTAAGTGTAAACAATAATCAGGGCTTGATCTATTTTGTTTCATTGTCAAGAAACTCTTGGAGTCTTTCCCTCTCTTGGTGATTCACAGAGAGGATAACAACCAGTTATGGCTATCAGATTCCACCATTACGTGCACAGGAAAAAAATATACCAGTTCAGCCATAAGGCTGTCTAGATGATGCCTATCAGTAGGGAAAAACCCAAAAATCTCATCTCTCAAGTCAGTCCACTGGCTCATCTGTGCAGAAAGTCACTGTGGAGCTCCTGGACCACCCAGGGAACTCATGACTAAATAGACTGTGTGTGCACACAGGCACAGGCCTGACACTCGCTCACACCAAGTTATAACTACTAGAACAACTGAATTCTTCTCTTTTGGTTACAACATAAACTTTGCAGCTTTTGTCACATGGGATTGAGTACCATGAAGGATGATAAAGTGACATCCCTCCTCAGGAAATTAGTTTGTCCTCATTCCTCATATTGCAGTGGGTTTTCTTTTATAGTAAAAATTTACTATTAGCTAGAATATTGTATCCAGGACTTCTTTTATATTATCAGAATGGCAGACTTGGTTTAGTCCTTTTAAAAGCATATGCCCACACTGTTCACAGTGTCATTTGCTCAAGATGAAAAATAAAAATTAATAACATCCATCAAAAACAAAAGAGCCAGAGAAAGTAGCAATAATACCGGGAAAAGGTTTGACCTTTGTTTATTTCACCTTTGCAGCTATAGAACTATAGGAGCTTTTTCATAAACAGTTTCCATGTAATAGAGTCACTTCTGCAGAAAATCTAGAATAGCATTAACGTAAATTTAGTTCAAAAAGGACTTTTTTATCTACTTTATAGGACAGGATCAGGTCCATAAATCATACCAACTCTGATCTGAAGGGAAAAAGATTTTCCAATGTCATACACATTCCTAACAGAATGAATTGCCTGAGGAAGGTATTTATGAAAACACTAACCAAAACTGTGAGCCAGGAGAAATCTTCTGTTGAAATTGGGGTAATATATCAAAGTGACAGAAATAAGACAGTAGAGTTTCTTTTAATCAGTAAGTTCTGTGTAATTAAATGTGGTGTAACCAAAGAGACTTTTACTGTAAAGAAAATATAGATGTGTTTACATGCCTGCTATCATACATCTTTGGTAAGAGTGAAAAAATAAAATTACAATAGAGGGAAGAGTATGTTTGTTTTCTTCATAGGTAAAGCATAAAGCCAGGACTTTGTTCCATGTCTTGTTAGGACCAGTCAATGCTCTTTAAACTAGGAGTTCTCCACTTACAAAGCAAAACAAAGTAGAAAGACAACACATCATTTCACTTACCCAATCACATAAGGCAAAAGCAGAGCTATGAGTACTTGTGAATGTGTCCATGTATTTGATAATTATGTTGCCATTCACAGAGAATGCTCAGTGTGAAATAAACAAAATTCACAGAATATTTCACAGTTTTTCTTGAAATTCAGCAACGTATATGAGGAAAAAATAATTTCTGTCAAAGGGATAACAATGCCATGGTCCAAATCATTGACAGCAAAAACTGAATAGTTCAGTCATGAGAACTAAAAGTCTATATGGTAGGATGACGAGCACTGCAGCCAGAGAGTAAAATAGCAAGCTGTCTTGAAGTAAACGCACTATTTGAGGATGTTTCAAATATAGCTTCTTGAACTGATTATATGCAGAGCAGAAGTTGATTTATGTCACGAGTTCTCATGTGATATTCAGGTGTTTCCATTGCTGATAAAACAAGCAAAACCCAGCAATAGCATTTCTATATTCAATAGAAAGTCGACTTTCATGAGGTCCTAAGGGTATAAACCACCTTGATGTATGCCTGACCTTGAAATGCCATCTCATTTCCATGAATTTCTGAATACATCTCACTTCACATTCTGCTGTTCTTTCAAGGGTGATCATTTAAACCTTTTTAAAATAGCTTTTGTCAAAATTCAAAATTCCTTGTTCAGCGTAAATCCCCAAGTCAACATCTAATTACTCTGAAGACTGACTGCAAGATTTAACACCTTCTGTTTTAACTTGCTTACATTGAAGACAGTTAGCTTTCACAGTGCTGCTGAGTAACCTTCCCCTTTGCTAAGTTTTTACCTTTGCTGCTGTCTGTCTCATTTCCTTCTCCATTGACTTGAATTATAATGACAAAAGGGAAGAGAGGTATGAAACATTATCATACTGATTCATAGGTAGGAAAGCAAATGTTATGCTCCATCTCCCAAGGGCTGAAGTGTTTCACCTTTACTTATGTCTGTATGTTGAGGGGAAAATAATGGTGAGAATGTTAAATAATACGAAAATATAAGCTAAAATTAGGCTGGGAAACTGTCAACAACATTCTCTACTCAGACAGCTGTTTCAGAATACTGTTGTTTTAGGAAGTTGGCAGTGATAGATGCCTTTGATTAACATCCAGCCTGGTGTGCTCTACGTTACTTCTAAAGCTAACTGTAGACTTCCACTAGGATGTTTTCAGCCTCTGTGTGTCTCAAAGAAAACTGTGGCTCCTACTAAAGAACCGTGAAGTTTATATCTCACTGGATTAAAAATCTCTTTGGGAATTCTCAAGAATGTAAAGCCATGTGTGTTCTCCTCTTTGTCCCTTGAAATCTTTATAAGTGAACAAATCCACCAGTTGTTGTGCAAAATGCACAGATATAGTGCCTAGTCTCTTTGTAGTATTATTCCCCAGGACTTTCATGGACTGCAGTTTTAGGATAGTCCTTTTAAAAAGAAAAAATCTACTTTCTGACACAAAAAATGTTGGTTTTCCAAGTAGAACAAGCAATATCTGTTCTCACAAACACAGATATCTGAAGTAACTTAGTTTATTCTCTACATCCCATCTGTGTGTATTTGAAGAATGATGAAATAAAACTTTTACAGCCTTTCTTTATGAGAATTCCACCCCATCAGGAAATTCTATAGTCTGATATGGAGCATGTTCCTTGGGACATAAAAGGAAAATAGTCAAATTTTCAGTCTTGATTTAAAGACAACATGGTCACATCTATCAAAAGCCCTAGGAAAGATGAATTTTCAGTTGTATCTGAGTATCAGTGGGAGTTGAACATTTTAAGAATGATATTCTGTGCCACAGAAATTACTATGGGTTTTATATTATGTTTTGAATCATCACTGTTTAATCATTGTAGCTTTTTGTTTTCACCTGTGCACTTCCCACTGCAAGTTATTTATAGCACTTCATGCCTGCAGTTAGGTTACTGTGTGAGAGCTTTGTTTGTACTCAGATTTTTTAGTATTTCTGTTGAACAGGTAGGCTTGTAGAATTTCATCTGAAAGCTGCATCCTGAGTGGAATTGTCCTAGACCAGAGGACTTAAGCTGAACTTAATTGTGAGCTAGATGTAATAGCTTGTGAAAATCTTCTACATCATCCTAAGAAAAATGTTAATGTGTTACTTATGGGCAATAGTCCACTTCTGTATGAATAGGCATAAAAATTGTCTCACCAGAAATTACAGTGTTGTAGTATGATTTGAAACCACAAGGGAATCAGGATGTCTGTCTCTGCCTGTCTACTTTGGAATCACCTTCTCTGCAAATGCACTCACACCAAAAAATCACCATCTGATCAGAGGAGCCTACTCACAGGCCCAAGGGAATTGCCTACCTAACCTTGCTAAGACTAGTGAAAATCCAGAGCCCTGTATTATATGTTCTGTGTTTAGCTCCTAGTGACATGAACAGGAGTGAAATGGGGAAGTGAAAATACAAAAGTAAGAGAAAAGCCAATATGATGATTTATGGACTTGATGTGTCATCTGGCCTAAACCCACAGATTTCCTTGAATTATACTGGCAATAATGTTCACAACACATACTATAGCATGTAGATTTTCACCACTTCAATCTCTGCTTTAAATCTGCAGACCTTTTTTTCTTAAGGGAACTTTCTGTTTATCTTAGTATGTCCACTAGTGGAATGTTTCTACTAGATTTAAATAATGTCATATCTAAATTCCTAAATGCTCTTTGTGTTTAGCATCTTATTGACAGGAAAATTCATCACTCCAAGAAATATTTTTGTAGCATATCTGCAGGCAATGCTAATGTTTTTAAAACTTAAATCTGGGTTAGAAGCATTTTAAAGCTATTGATGCCCAAAAAAAAAAAAAAATGGCCGATTAATAACTGTTTAGAGAGAGAGGTTTAGTCCGTAAACAGCAAGGTATTTGTTTGCAACGTTGGGGAACTCCTGATTCGCATTGGACGAAGAGTTCCGAAGTTTTCAGTGAAAAGCAAGACTATTTATACAATTTTGTGAAGGATTACATCTTTTCATGCATATTCATAATATTGCAACATTTGATTATAATATTCATAGTAGGTGGAGAGTAGGTGGAAAGTAGGTGGAGCCTGGGCATGGTCATCTCTTTTGGGGTGTTTAATGATGGGAGATCCTGTTGCCTTCATCTTTCAGGGGTCGTATTTTTACTCCTCTTCGTCATGAACTTTTCAACTTTCTCTGTTTTTGCTGATTCTTGTAAGGGATCTTGGACTTAGGCTCTTGTTCTGTTCTTATCTCTTTTGGTGTTCTGTTCTTTAGCACATCCTCCCTATCTCCTTTTATGTCCATGTGCACATTTTCAGGGACATACTGACCTTAATTCTGTCTCTAACTAAGAATTTTTCATAGACAGTTCTCAGTGTTAGTGTTTTAAGCTAATTTCTAACCCTCGGAGCTTTTGCTCAGCTTCACTATCAAACACACGTCTTCATTCTTGTCTGCTATTTCTCCTGGTACTAATATTATATTGACACATCACACAAGAAGCATGCATAAGCTGTTAGCTTTGGTTAAAAAAATTAAAATTACTCTAACTAGTCAACAAAACTCCATCTTAAACTTACTTTTTTTTAAGAAATATTACTTCACCCTCTGAAAGCCTAGTTGATTTCACTAAGAAACGTAACACACTGTAAAAAAAAGTCTTTAAAAGCTTGTTGTCATTAACTGTCACATTCATCAGTAAGGAAAGCGCTTACTGAATGTATTTCCATTATAAATTATGTAATAAGCTTCTTGAATGTTTAAGGAAGGAGAGGTCTGTTTTACGTACTGAAGAAAGCTTATACACATCCTCATACCCAGACCATAAAAAACATAACCAAAGTGGAAAGAGACCTGCTTCATTGTTTGGCACTTCATGATCGATTGTTTATTTAGACAAGTCTCTGCGGTTCCTTAACATATGTTGCTGTGTGGAGTAAAACAGAGGAGAAGCAAAAATTATTCAAACCTTTATTATAAGAAAAATAGCTTGCACATCACAATTCAGAGCTTTGATAAAGCAGCATTCAAAAAAAGGAGAGTAAGATGAAGTCCCTATGATGTCTGTTATTCACCATATGGTGATATTAAACCCTATCTGGTTTAATATCACCATAACTTGTGATACAAAGTTTTGGAGATCAAACTTTAGAAAGTTCTTGATGATAATACATGAGGTTTTTTTTTTATTTCAGCCTCCCAGGGGAGGCTGAAACTAGAATTCAACAACAAAATGAAGAGGGAGAGACAGGGTATCAAATTTTCTCACAAAGCCCCCCCCTTCCTAGCTCTTTTCTTTAAAGAATTAAATTTGAGATTTTTCTCTAATGTTTTTAATCAAGTCCAACATTAATTTATAAAAATCCATTCTATATTAACATTTCGGCATAAATATTTTGACCAGTCCTATTTGCATCACATGCACTTACTTTGTGCCTTGACATGACTGCAAGCTTTTTCTCTGTGACATTATTCTGCTTGAAATTTTAGGATGCAACTCACTATCTACAGTTATCTGTCAGGTATTGTGTATCAGAACCGCCTTAGTTTGTTCTCCACCTGTGTATCTTTTGACACAGAGAGCTGTATCAGTATGGACAGGGTGGTTCATGTACTTCAGTATGGTAACAACAGGATAATCGGTGACAGAGCTGCTTACCTTTTCTTTCAAAAAGCCATGCCTCTGCAAGGGCAGATTCAAACTCTTTTTTTCCATGGTTTTCACATCAATAACTATTCTCTAATTGGGTCCTCAATACAGTCCCCTTCCAGTCTGCCATTTGTCATTGCAAAATCTGGAAAAGAGAGTAGATTAATTGCAGTGCCTAATCTTGACTTATGGCTTGTTCAGTTCATTGCACCAGTAAGTAATTCACATAAAGTATTTGCAGAATAAAGCTACATATTTTAAGAGACCACTTTCTAAGATACCTTTAAAAATTCCTTTTATCAGATTGCTTGGTTATGCTATTTTTGTCAGACAACAGCAAAGTCTACATACTCTATTGTATTCAAAAATAAAAAAAAACTTAGGTACAATCTAAGCACAGAAATGTACCCACAGAGATTTTCACATTCCCCAATGTTTTACATTAATATATATAAATATGCATTTTGTATGAGATTGCCTGAGATTAATTTTAGCTATAAGGCAATGAAGGAACTGTTTATGAAAAACATCTTGGGGTTTTGGGGATGTTTGATTTTCATGTAATTATAGCAGTTTATCATGAATCTTGTGAAAAGTTTTGTTCTAGTGTAACCTTTATTGCTTCCCTTTTCCTATGGTAAAAGAATGCGTAATAATTTCCCCTTTGTTATTGCCCTCTCTGGTCTGACCTTCAAATGCCAGACTTTCTGCTTTTTGATCATGCATATAATATGCACCTTGACTCACTTATGTGAAGCTATGTCAGATAAAGGTCCTTTCACAATTCAAGATTGAAGTGAAGTAGTCATATTATATCTATCATTAACACCAAAAGAGCAGATCTTTTAGCCAAACTTAGGATGTTTCTTACTGATGTAAAATAAAAGTAACAGAAACAAAAAACAACAAACAAAATAAACAAAAAAAATACCCAACCAAAAAAATGCAGCTTAAAGCACAAACCCAAATGTAATATATGTTCATTTTCAGACACTAGTGGTTGAGCAAAATAAAATTGGATTGTTTGGAAGCTAAAGTAATTGTCTTACAAGTATATTTCAGTCTTTAGGCTATAACGTATTTCATGCTACAAGTAGTCTCAGAGCTGGCTCAATGCCTGCAAAATATATTCAGTGCTATTAATTATTGTGTGTTAGCATAAAAAGCCAAAACATTTTCTTTCTTACATAATTATTTAGCACCAATGACTGCAAATTAATAAGCATCAGGTATCTTTAATTCACTTCATTATCAGTTCCATTTCTCTTTACCAGTTGAAAGCTTTATATAATCCAACAAGAAATGGTCATTTGTTCCCAGGGTAGCTCAGCATAATGTTTTTTTTCCAATTTTAAAAACTGGAATAAGTTAAAGATAGTTGGCTAATAAAGGAAGCTTATGCATAAAATCAGGTTTTTTTGAGGGATTGAATATTTTCAGAGACAATGAACTCTGTATAGAACTCTCTATATTAGAAAAAAAAAAATAAATGAGGCAGAGCTTAGAAGCCATTTTCTCCATCCATTTAGCTGTCTAGATCAGAAATTCCATGCTTTACTGAAGCCAAAGGAGTTACATAGATGCAATATGGCTGTGAATGAAACTCAGGTCACAGAATAAATTGGTTAGAATTTGATTTATTGCTTCCCTTAAAATTTCTTTACAATTGAAATTTGTCCCATGAAATCTTGATAGTTCTTATTCTTGAAATCTTTCATCAGCATAGAACATCAAATTCAAAAACTTTAACAAGAAGTATTCCCAAGGATCAAAAAAATTCCTCAAGTTAGATGATCACTGTAGAATTTTCTCCTTATTGGCAGAAAAGAAAAGAAACAAAACTTTTCAAGCACCAGCTGTTAGGATGATTGACCACTTACTTTCTAGATAGAGCTATTGTACTTATTCTGCTCTCTACATTTTTACACAAATTTCTCTCAAATAAAAGTTCTTCAACACTGTCAAGCTTTGCATGTTGTAAATACCAAACAAATAGAATTACTAAATAACCAGATTTTTTTTTTTTTTTTTTTTTTTAAATTCATATAAGCTAAGAGATATAATGAGAGCTGAAGTGTTCGAAAATGTGACTACATGATGGGATAGAAATAGCAGTCCCTGAATGATTCCAAGTCATTTCTATATGGGAAGGAATCTGGGCTGTTCACCACTAGATGAGATTGCCATCTTTACTTTCCAATGAAACCAAGATGCCCAGGCTATTGCAGTGTGCTTCAGGGAATCTCATACTGAAGATGCCTGGAAGCCAAGGATTGAGGAACATCCCACAACACCAACTCACTATTCAGTAGTCTCTGGGTTTATGTAATTAACTAGTGCCAGAGAGGATTTCAGGAGAATATCCCAGGAGTACAACCTACTGATAAAAAGCAAATGGCTGCTGAGGTGTAATAGTCTTCTCCACCCTGCTTTCTCACAGAATTTGTTGGTTACTGTTCTTTACTGAGAACATTTGTATAATCAGAAAAGTAGAGTTGCTTCTTTCTATCTCTTCCCCTTTAAAATATAAACTTTTTTAAAAGAAAGAGAAAAACAAAAAAAAACAAAAAAACCCAAGTATTTGTTAAGCTACTTTGTTTTGAAAGCATTGTATCTAATTTTTCACCATTGTAGTTTCCATTCTTCATGTTGTTAAACATTTTTCATTTATATCCCTTAAACTAATTTTATTCTTGGATTAATGGTTTTCATTAAGAATTATTGCTAAATTTTTGTGAATGATGATTGATCCCTTTTTCTCTCAGGAAGGAAACTGATTAATTTTATCAGAAACTTTTGCAATCCCCTTTCAAACACATGTGGGTGACTATCATAACAGACATGCCATTACTCAGTTTGAGAAAAATTTGTGCTTGGAAAGCACTGTGATACCTCAGTGGTTTAAGATTTCCCAGAAATAATAAGCTTGTCGGCAAGAAAGAATGTGCAATTAGCGCTTTTGTCAGAAAGCTTTCCGGTGGAAAGGTAACCTTAAGCTAAATGGAGGAGATGTAGAGTCTAAATGTATGTCCCTAAATTGCAGTGAAGAACTAGACTGTTAAAGGCTTTGTCCTTTCAAGGTATCATGGCTAGGACATTTATTTCGCCTCAAACTGAAGAAACAAATGTTTGATTTAATAGGTGGTGACTCATCTTTCAAAATAAACTGGTTTAAAAATGGGATTTGGGAAATTTTTCTTTTGTCCTGGTTCCAGCCAGGACAGCGTTAATTTTTGCAGTAGCCAGGAGGGAGAAGAAACTTCTTCCTCATGAGAAAACATAAGGGCGGAAGCTGTGGGCTGGTGCAGGTTGAGGTCATGTCACATGGGGTCAGGCTCAGTGAGCATTTTACATTGAATCACTCACTCTTTCCTATACTTTTGTTGTTAATATTGTTGCTGTTACTGTTCATTTTCTTATCTTATTGATGTTATCAGTAAATTTTTCTGATCTCATCCATTGATCTTTGCCTTTTGTGCCTCCAGTTCTCCTCTCTGGTGACCTGTGGGGAGAAGATGGAAGAGGGAGAGGGGGAGCAGGTGAGTGGCAGTGTAGTTTGGGGAGTCTTGGTGGGAAGACTAAATTGGGGAGTACCATTCCTAAACCACAACAACTATGAACCTAGTTAGTGAAACTTAAAAATTACCTCTTACTACTGAACATCACTGGAAGCAGTTCAGATTTGAGTCTTTAACTGATTTGACAACTATGAAACTAAAATAATTATCTGAGTAAAAAGACAGATTTTAACTGCAATTGATTTAGTTAATCCATGAAACCCTCTTTTATTCACACTAGGAGCTACTCATGGATACAAAAAGGAATTCAAGCTACTTATTGCTGTTACTTTTAGGAACAGTACCATGGATCACTGACCCTTGCACCTGGATAAAGCATATGGATGCATATTTGTCACCAGCAATGCACTGGCTTGCATTTTGCTCAGTGTCATTTGTTATAACTTTTTGCAAACAACATTAGGAAAGTCTGGTCTGTGTTACAGCTATTGGTTGTGAGGGATGTCACTCCAAACAAGTCTAGAATGGTGAATGCTATAGCAAAGACAGTATTTGACAGTACCGCTCATTTGACCAAGGGAAGCAGCTACTTTATAAAAGGCAAAAGAAATCAAGTTGAAGATGGCAACGCTTCCAAGTTTATTATCACAGATTATAATGTGCATATATAGATATATGTGTGTGTATGAAAAGGTGAAAGATCTATACAACTGAGAAAAAAAACCCAAACAATAGCAGACAAATTGATAGTCTCTGTAATATTCTGAAAATAGTGTGCTTTAATTTCAATAAATCTGTTAATAAGTGGATTGTCTTACCTGGAAAGAATAGATCTAACTCCAGAGAAGAAACTGAGGTTTGTCAAATGTGAAACTGCCATCCCGTCTTTTGATATTGCACTATGTAATACATACAGATTCAGTTCACATTACTAAATCCTCAGATAAAAGTGTTACTTCCCTGCAAAGGTGCATACTATTTTTAGCAGTGCTCTATATCTGTCTACAGGTAAACATCTGACAGGCAAAATGGTAGTCAGTAGCACTTACCTTTATGTTACTGTATTTGTGTGCTTTGCAGAAAGTACAAAAATAACTGAAAGCTGTGAATAGCTTTTTTGGTAATTCTTTGTGTTGGTTCTTCTGGAGTTCCATGGATGAGGAGACTATATCTGTAGTTTGAGAGACATTTTGCTACATAGCTCAACAATACTAAATGTTAGTTTTCCCTTATCAACCACTAAGTGTTTCCTGCTTTCTTGACATATGCATTCTGAAAAATAATGTGCTAATAATGTGCTTTCCTTACCTTTGATAAAGTGCAAAGTTGCACCTTATTGGGCTCTATCCTGGGACCTGTCAGTTCTGAGAGACAATTACACAGCTTCCACTGCATCAAGATTGCTCATGTGCCCTGAAGAGCAGACCTCTGTGTATCTGCTGGGAAAAAAAAAGGTACCACTACCAGGATTATCATGAGAGAAATCAAGCTGTTTAGGATGCAAGGTGAATTACACAGCTAAATTAAAAAAAAAAAAAAAAAAAAAAAAAAAAAAAAAAAAAAAATCAATGAAAATTTGAAATACTCTATCTATTTTACCTTGGCAAAAGAAGTACAAGAGAAGGTTTACAGCTTCTGTACAGCCAAAAAATAGAAGTGCATAACTAATAGTATGTCTTGACCCAGACAAGACTGTTGTGGGAATGCAGCCAGCCGGGTCAGAGGCAGCAGGGAATAATGGCATAACCACAGCAAAAGGTGTAAATTGGTGGTGACACTGAGTCACCAGGATAAGGAGCTGCAGGAGGAGTGGAGTGGAAACGAAACTGATAAAGGGTCTGGAGCACAAGTCCTATAAGGAGTGGCTGAGGCAACTGGGGTTGTTTAGCCTGGAGGAAAGGAGGCTCAGAAGTGACCTCATCATTCTCTACAACCTGACAGGAGGTTGTAGTCAGGTGGGGGCAGCCTCTTCTCCCAGGCCATTAGAAACAGGACGAGAGGACACAGTCTTAAGCTGCACCAAGGGAGGTTTGGGTTATACATTAGGAAGAATTTCTTCACAGAAAGGGTGATTAGATCTTGCAATGGGCTGCCAGGGAGGGGGTAGAATCACTGTCCCTGGAGGTGTTTAAGAAAGGTTGAATGTGTCACTCAGTGCCATGGTCTAATTGACCAGGTGCTGTTTGGTCATAGATTGGACCTGATGATCTCTGATGCCAATGTAATTGATTCCGTTGTTTTGTGATTCTGTGATCTTTAAACAGCTAGAAGTCTCCAGATTACAGGCCCCTGTCCCTATGGGAGACTACCTGACACGTCCCAGGAGCAGAGCTTTTCTATAACCACTACTAAAAAAAAAACAAAAAAACCCCAAAACAAAACAAACAAACAAAAAACCCAACAAACAAAAACACAAAAAAGCAACAAAAAAACCCCCCAAAAACCCAAGAAAGGACTCATCAAGAATGAGATAAACAGGGAAAGTCATAGCTGCAGCAGACATGGAGCAAGGAAATATTAGATTCTAAGGGGAGTGAGGGGAACAAGTAGCACAGTATAGACCCTAGGATTCTGGAGAGCAGATTTCAGCTTTTCAGTGAACTGGTAGGTAGGACCTGATGGAGTAAAGGAGTTTAGGACAGGTGACAGGTCTTTAAGGACTTTACCATCCTGGTGAAAGACTTGTCCCTCCCAATATTGAGGAAGATGAGTAGGCTTACAAAACTTTGTTAAGCAAGGAACTTATGACTCAACTATAATGCAAAAAGATTTTTTACAGGAGGTAGAAGTAAATGCAGGCTACAAGTAACACTGTAACAACATTGCCTAGACATGCAGGAAAGATATCAAGAAAGCCATGCTTAGCACGATTCTTGCATGGGATCTAACAAGGAGAGCTTGTGCTACACTAACAGCAAAAGAGTTAAAAAGGAGGTCTGAGGGCTGAGAGTGATTTAGTGACAGCAGGTGAAGGTAAAGCTGAGTTAGTCAGTGCCTTCTTTGCCTCAGCTTTCACCTACAAAGTGTTCCTTGAGCTTCTGTATATATAGATAGGGCTTGAGGAAAAGCATCATCAGTGACGGAAGAGGACTGATGCAGAGATCTGTTGAGCAATCTTGATCTACACACAAGACCTTATGAGAGGCATCAGAGAGTGCCTAAAGAGCTTTATTTGTCTTTCTTATAGATATTCAGATTTGTAAATTCTCACTCCTTCCTTTGATACGTTACACAAGGAAATCTAGGGCAAACAGCCTGCAGCAGCAGATGAAATGAAGAGATTAAGTAAAATACTTCATCTACTGCCATTAGACAGTATAGACAGTAAAGCTATGAAAGGAAAATCTGATAGAATTCTTGGCATAATTTTAATATTCTTGTTTCTCCATATAAATATGTTGGTTTTCCTTGAAATTAGGATATCAAGGTAAGAGAGTTATTATCATTAAACAGTTTTGCTTTGTGAAAAGCATATTAACATCCAATAAATATTTTTTCTTCCCCGCCAATTTTTCAGAACATATTAAGACAGCCATTTGACAGTTAAGTCATTCATTATTCTTAACCTTATCTCACACAATTGTTGATGAAGAAAGGCTTTCTTTCTTAAGCCTTGAACTTTCCATTTCCTTATTAAATACAGCAGAAATTTCAATTTTACTAATGCCAGCAATATTTATGGTCTTATATTCCCAGTGATTTTGAATGAATGATGACTGACATTTGGAGATGCTATTAAGTGGTTAGATCTCAAATTAGATAAGATTAACTAGTATTAGCTAGAAATTCTGTCACATATTGATGTCCTAATCTCATGCACTGAGCAACTCAAAACAAAAATTCTATTCCTGCTTTAAAAAGCTAGTAGAAGAAGTAGATATAACAGGTATATATACATCTTGAAAAATGAAAGAAAACAATTATATGATGAAATAATTTCTTGAGAGGTTTTTGTAATTTGCTTAAATTACTTTAAACACCTGTCTGTTATATGCATTTAGTGCATTGCAGAATTTTGGAAGGCTATGTTCTAACAAATCAAGTGCATATTTTGTCCATATCCCTCCAACTACAACATTGTTCCTGCTTGTCCAATAGACTTAAAAAATAAAGTGTTGTGATCTCTCAAAAAAATGCTCTTTTATTTATTATTATACTCTTTATTTATTTAGTTTGGTCTCTTGAGAAAAGATGTTGATTTTGAATAATCTGAGTATCCCAGTATTATAGTAGTTATCTGACCACATTTTGTGTTTTGTTTTGTTTTTTTTTTTTAATTTGCCCAGCAAACAAAATTAGTTTTACCAGATATGAAATGCGTTGTTTTATTAGAAAACCATAGAATTTTCCCCATCTTGATTTTCTCTTCAAATATGCGTACTATCTGTGACTCACTGATAAAGTTTTGTAGTTTAAAAGTACACTTATGCTACTTATTAAACGTCCATATTTTTAGAAAAATACAATCTTTGCTCTTAATATATTTGTTTATTTGGATGTGAAAAACTACATGCTAGGAAATTTTCAATTTTAAGAGAATGCCAGTTTGAATGAAATTATTCAATCCTTTTAAGAAATTTATAAATGAATGCTCATGTCTTGCAGGCATAGAGTGGCATGGCAACTGGGCTGTAATAGAAAAGACAACAAATGATCATTACTAAAATGCTAGAAATGCCATCCAAATTAGAGCAGGGGTGTTGACCATGGTGCTTTATCACCTGTAGTGATAGTGGGAAATACTGCCTCAGTCAATGACATTAGCCTGGCAATGTCCAGTGGCCTCATACTTCCCAGAGCTCACATCAGCCATTATCATTCCCTTTGGACAACTCATCCCTCTGAACAGGTGACTGGTATTGCGCCTTGAGTATCAGCTCCTGAGCTACCACAATTAATGCCCTATTAATAAAGCAAACCAGCTTTGGCTTACATTAGTATTCAATTTGAGCTGTGTTAATTTAGCTGAAAGCTGTGGGTTCAGGGACCAATTAACAGTCAGTTCAGATATTCGTACCTCAAGAGTGGTACTATCAGTTGGAAGGGTTTGACAGTTGGAGGCAAGATTGGTAATATCTATACAGATTTCTTAGAGATCTGTGTTAAGCTGTTTAAAGAATGCATGCAATTGTTAATACATTGGTATTTATCTCCCATAACCTTCATATTACTTTGTTTAAGCTGTTGTGTAGGGTAAACAGTTATTCATACAGGATTAATGAGAAAATGATATATAGGTGACATAATTTATAGTCCATAAAGAGGGTTATTTTTGTTATTAAAGATGGCAATATAATCTAAAAAGGCAATAGTATATAAAAGCAGCAGCAAATACCTGTATAGGTGTTTAATGAAATATTTAAAATTAAGAAAGTACAGAAAATTTTTTGGAAACACCCTTCAAATATGTTCTCACATGTTAATAATACTTTGTGGTCAAATGTCTAAGTCTTTTCTGAGACAGAGTTTGCCTGAAGCTTACTTTGAAACCTAGGGTTTTGGTTTTTTTTGCATCTCAGTTATGTGTATTTTACCAGGAGTTTCATGTGGAGATGGATATTTATTTTGCAGTTTCATTTTCGATTGTTTTTTGTAACAAAAGCATCATTTTCTGGTGATTGGTGTGTTTTGAATCAATAACCAGATCAAACCCCAATTTCATTGTCAAAGTCTTGTGATTTCCAGATGCCAGACAAATTTTAAACAAAAAACAAAATGAAAGCAAACTGCTTCCAGCTGGCAGAGAAAACCCTTACTAAACCATCCCAGAATTACTGCTTTTTAAAAGCTGATTAAAAAGTAGTATTTTTCATTAAATGCTTCCATTTATAACAAAAATGCTTCTATTTATAACAAACACACTTTTCCAATTCCCTCCTGCTGTGAAAGAATTCCATTTCCAATTGACACAGGTAAATTCAACATGAACTAAGGATGAAAAATGTGGGATTTTTTTTTTCTTTTTGTTTGTTTGTTTTGTGGGTTTGTTTTTTTTTTAACATAATGATGAATATAAAATTTAGGAGAGTTAAATCGTGATTCTCTATCAGTTAGGATATAGTAAGGGCTCTGGGGTGAATTTCAGTGTGGAAATCCAACCATCAGGCAAGAAGAAGCACTCTAAATTAATTGCCATCTAGAAAAAATATTTCTAGTCTCTTAAGTGGCTGCCTGTTGCTGGGTTTAATCTGGATTTTTGAAGTCAGTGGGCACTCAGGTATCTTCTGTTATTTCTGTTTTCTGAATTTTTGTTTAGATTTTATTTGTTAACTCTCTGAAAGGCTTCCCTTCCATTTTTTTCTCTGTCCTCTCATTTATTAGATGCTTCAGAATAGGAAAATGATTTGCTGTTATTGTCTACAGTGTCTGCCACCTAATATAAGAATGATTGTCTGTCAAGCTGATGCTGTGCATGTTTCTTAGCATCCTGTGGAAGAAGACATATCTAGAATTTGTGAAATAAGGCAGTATTCAATTTTTTTTTTTTTTTTTTTTTTTTTAAAAAAAAAAAAAAATCCAACCTCTTTTCTGGTTGCATTAGCCCAGCTGCAAAGCTTCCAGTGCATTAATTTGTTTTGTTTTGTCATTTCAGTTGTGTCCATTTCAGCTGAGATTGTCCTTAGAAGTTGATGGCTTTTTAATGTTTTGATTATCGAGCGTTTATTGGTTACAGTCACAGGCTGCCATTTAATAGAGTGCATTTTATCTTCATGTTTGTATGAGATGGAAACCACTCAGATAGGCATTAGCCCTTTGCAGGTTTGTTCTTCTCTTAATGGAAATATTATCTCTTGCATCACAATTTTTTTCTTTATTTGTGTACTAATGGGTGTAAAATTCAAATTTTTAAGGTTTACCATCTCTATTTCACTGGGGTTTTTTTATAATGCACCACAGCAAGCTGCTATTTTGTTTAACACAATTTTTTTCTATTGTTCAAAGCATCACAAGCAATTGGTCCTTGCTTTTCCCAATTATTTATTTCTCCCTGAAACCTTGCCTTTCTATGTTGGCTACGTGCCACTGGCCAAGTAAACTGCTGGCCATGGTGGAAGGTTTGAATATGTAGAGAAATTAATTAATATGAGGTGCACTTAGACTGCTATTTGTGAGGGTAGGAAAAAGTATCAGAAACTGACCTTGGCTTAACCTCTGGAGGGTTTCTCTGCAACTGATGGAGTAAAGAGAACAGGTGCACATTCCCCAGTGATTTCAAACCCATGGGCTCCCTCTCACTCTCTTCATTCCTTCACTCACTTTCAGGAAAGCACCTAAATTAGTTTCCTGTTCTGAGCTGCATTTACAGCAACTTCACTGACTGTTCAAAGAAACAGAGAGCCTCCTTGAGCTGAGGGAGACCTTTTCCTTCCCTCCCTACCTCATTCCTTCCTCCCTCTACTCTTTGGTCTCTATAGATGAGCAATCTCATGAAGGCAACAGTCGTAGGCAGCTCCACTTAGGGCCTAAGAGCTAAACTCATTTTTTTCTCTTTTTTTTTTCTTTTTTTTTTTTTTAATTGGTGTTTTATACCCTTCCATGCTGTTTCTTCACATCTTCTTTCTTTCATATCTGATGGAAGCCAAAAACGCACCTGTTAAATCTATTTTTAATCACTTGGGAGAGACACTGTTTCTGCACTCAAGACACGACCAAGTACCCATCTCCCTACTGACAGAGACTTAAATCTGTGGCTGCTTTCCTGAAATTTATAGGAACTCATCTGTCTTTGATTTTCTAACCTCAGCACTTTTGATGAGGTGCTCCTGCCAGCAACACCTTTTATTTAAATTTCTGTTTGCAAGAATTTATCTTCTTACACTGAAACTCTTATTGTGGTTCAAAGGGAAAACACCATGTATATGGAGCTAGGAATGTGTCAGTCGTTTTAAAGTAATAATTTCTAATTAGATACTAAAAATTCGTTGTGTTTTATATTTCAGTCCTGTCATTATAATGTCTTTTCTCACAGGTAACAAGCACCTTTATCACTTGCCCCTACAGATGTAGAACCTGGGTTTGATTTGACAGGTCTGCACAAGGATTTAGAGCCTCACACTCACAAATGTATATGAAAAAAGGAATCAAGTGAAGTCTTCCAAATTTTTTTTGTAACATTCAGAGCTTCAGAATTTGATCAGACAACCTGTCTCAACTCATGTATAGTGACATTTTTGAACACTTAGTAGATTTCCAAGACTGATCATTTGCCTGGAGTGGAAAGCAGTACCTTGAATACTTGTGAGTTGCACAAAAGTGCTCAGGCTGTGTGAGATGCAATAATTCCACATGGTCAATGGGAATTCTGAGCTCTGAAATGTAAAAAGAATTGATCAATCTATTGGATTAGCATGTCCCTGACCTACCATGCAGCATTTATATTAATGAAAACTGACATGTTGCTTTAACTCAAAGATGTGTTTGCTTTTAGGTAATTTGCAGATAGTGCCAACACATTTTAGGAATGCATCAGAGAAAAGGAAAAGTCTATTTCTGGATCTCTAATTCTTTGAACTGTTCTGCCAATGCCATCTGTGGTTTGTGCATTGGTATTTCAGAACTCGTCAGTTCTGATAGGGATAGCTTTCTTCTCTGCTGACCATCTGTCACAGGTGCAGAAACCTGAACACATTATTTATTCAATAAATTAAAACTTCAGTTGGACTGGTGTGCTGGTTTATTACTCTCTGCTTTGGGCCCATGGCTGGGTTCCCCACCCCTTTTTTTTTTTCTTTTTTTTTTTTTTTGGCATTCAAAAATGAGTTTGTGGATCTCAGTTGTGTCTGTAAAGCAGAAGGGAAAATGTTAGAGTAGGTTCTCTTTGATTTATTAAGCAGTAATATTTGTAGGAAGAAGTCTTGAACAGCTTGTTTGTTCAGATCAGCAGCAGGGACAGCCTGAAGATGATTAGTTCCACTCATGTCCATATGTGTCATGGCAGTAAATCCTGATTATTACAAATGGTTTAGTAGGAGAGGAATCTAATTGAACAACCATTAAAAACAAATGTTTATTGATTGTTTTAAAGTGTGTAAATAACAAGGGGTCTGGTTCATCTTTTCCTTATTCCTTTTAAAGGAAGCAAAGCTATGCAAATACATGCAAAAGTCTCTCTAGAGTGTTATTGGTTATCATGTGTCACAGTTTTCTATTTCAACAAGATGTCTTTTTTAGACAAAACTTAAGGACCAGATTTTCAAAAGTGCTATACACTAGAGAGGCCTTGAGAATGTGACAGATTCATTTCACGGTGCTTTTAGGTCTCAGAGTTGTGGATTTATTCCATAATGGGACTAAAATAAAATGTCTTCCAATACTTTTATTAAAATGGATGGGCTGGAAAGAATGGTTTTGTTGCCCCTTATAAGTCTAGTCCCATTTTCCACTTCAGACTATTATTTACCATCTTTCCAGGATACAACAAGTCAAAAGAGATAAGATTTCTTGGAGAAGTGGTTTATTTCTGTGATTGCTGTGGTATTGTAAGTGAGCTTTTTATGTTGTCACTTCAGTCATCATGCAAACACTATGCAATTTCTAAGGTAAGGTTTCTTAGGTCTGCATGTAATTTCTAAGACTTCTTATAATGCAAAGCCCATAGCTGATTTTTAATCTTTTAGTCAAGGCCTAACAATGCAGACTGAAATACATAAATTTAAGAATTTTCCATTAAAAATGGTAATGATTTTACTAAGTGAAACTACTACTCCACTGTTATCATAAATTAGTCTTTTTCAAGGGCTGGAATACTTGGTAGAAAGTGATAGTAACCCATGCCTTCCTAACTCTTGAAAGTTACCATTGTCTTCATTAGTATGAAGATCTTGCCTTGTCATATGCTTCAGCAGAATGTCTGCAATGGCAACAGGCAAGAACATGTTGCCTCTGAAAAAACACTTTGGAGAACTCATTATCTTGGATACTATCTTCAGATACAAGTTAAAAGCTGTTGGTTTTGGTTGGTTGGTTGGTTTGGTTGGTTGGTTGGTTGGGTTTTTTATAGAGAAACCATGGAAATCTGACTGTTTATGTTCTGCACCCTCCTTTAAGCAACAAAGTTTATTCATGTCAGTCTGCTTCAGAATTTAGGGGAATTCCATTACCATGGACATTATGTCTGCTTGAGCTTTTGGATAGTTGCATCAAGTTGTTCAGAGATGTATTCCTCCTTCTTCTCCATGAGCCAGAGAATTTCAAGACCAATAATAATACTGGTCGAACTCAAGATTAATTATTTAATCCTTGCTCACTTACAGTGCTGACTTGGCTGAAATCTGATAGCTTTTTATTCAAGCTAAGAAGTGTTAATAAATGTGTTAAGTGTCTGTGGTTTTAATGTGTAGAAGGTAGTAGACAGTATGTAATGGCTATGATTATCCATTAGTTCTACCAAAGATTTCCTTTGGGGAGGGGGTTGGGGGGAAGATAACATTGAAGTGTTCCCTGTAAACATATTAAAAAAAAAAAAAAAAAAAAAAAAAAAAAAAAGACAAGAAAAAGAACTGTAAAAAAGTACAAAGAGGAGTTGTTAGGGTGAGCAGAGAAGCACAGTGTTTATTTTACAAGACAAAACTGGAAGCATTTAACCTGTTCATTCGAGAAAGAAAAGCGAAAGGATGGAGGGTAAAGGTCTGTTATCAGGAAGCACAGTAAGTTGCAGAATGGGCCGGATACAGGGAAGAAAAATTAGCTGTTAATTCCAAACTACTCCTGGTGGAGAGATAAAGCGTTATCTAGAATATTTCTTAAAATTGTGTTGGATTGTTTTGTTTGTTTCTGATGGAAGAAAGTAATGTTTTCTGGTTGTTTATTTGTGGTTTTTTTTAAGATTTTATAAATTCTAAAAAGTTTGCTAGAATCACAGGGGAAAAAAATTTACAAGTGATCAACAAGAATTTTTTTTCCCCTGAGCTTTACTGGAAAACTGTTTCAGAAGAGAGAGACGAGTTTTCAATTCCCAGAAGGCTTTCTTCACAAATTCATAATTCACTTTCTCAGCTGTGTTAAATGTTTGGCCAAGAGACTTCCAGCAGATTTTTTTCTGTTCAAGGAGGCAAAATGACTACAGAGGAAGACAGGACTTTTATGATAAAGGAATGTTTGACTGTGGGACTCTCTTGTGTGGGAGATCAGATGAATATTTGACTTTTATCATTTTAAAAGCATGAAATAAAACTCAGTCAACACTCCTCTTTCCCTGTGCTTAACATGTGATTAAGTAATAGGGAAAGTCCTCAACTGTATAGGAACACAAGAGATGAAGCCAAGAAAAAATCATACTCTTCTAAAGACTAACAGTTCTAACTGTGCATCTCACTGATGCAATTACCTTTTTATAACTTATATTTCTGCAATGTAGTTTTCAACTATAAAATGAGTGAACCAATTTCTGTATATTAAAAAAATACTTAGATATCAACTATGTTTTTCCTCAACTTCAAAACATCAATCTTTGTGTTCCAACTATTTTTGTTTGGCAGTGGCTATTGAAAGAATTTCCTGGGTTTTTGTTGTGTTTAGGTAATCATAGAATCACAGAGTTCAACTCCTTGCAGGGCTATATAAAACTAAATCATATAGCTGAGAACACTGAGCAGATGCTCCTTGAACTGTGATAAGCTTGGTGCCAATAAAAATTGTATGTCTTTGTATTAGTCCACATTGAATTACATAAGTCAATATTTGGCTTTATACCATGTCTCTGCTCATGCAGGCAATTATTTCCCTTCTGTCTTGCACTGCCTACCCCCTAGTTTAGAATGGTTTAGAAATGCCACTCTTCTATTTATCCTTTCTAAGAAATTTGAGTTTAGTAAAGAGTAAGCCAAGTTACACAAAGCTGGCAGGATGGAATGGAGCACTGCAGTCTGTTTCTTAATAAAAACCTGGGTACTAAGCATTGGTTGTTTCAATACTAATTGCTTGTTCAATTTTCTCTGTCTCTTGGACTCAGGTTGTTTGAAGGCTGTGGTACAGTAAAACACAGCTTAGAAAAAGTTTTGATGCCTGTTGGTATTCCACAGTAAAGTAGTTCAATCATAAAAACTGTCATTTGGCACTCTGTATTGACCATTTAATGAAATTAATCCTTTAAGGGAAAAAAACCCTTGACTGTTTATATTTTGGTTTCTTTATTTTAACTAACGAAATCACTTTTGGGAAAAAATAGTGATACATATTAAGTGTCAGCAAAACTCCACACTTTTTTTTTTTTTGAAATGGGTATGAATTGGGCTAGAAAGATATTGAGCCTCCCATGCATAATTTTAGTGTTTGTTGGGTTGTTTGTTTGTTAGTTAGTTAGTTTGTTTTTAATTCTACTTCTTGGTAATATAGATGTTCTGAGAAGCATGAACTTCCTTTTTTTTTTTTTTTTTTCCACACAAATGCAGACTGTTCAGGTGAAGCTCAAAGAACTCTTCTTTCATTCTTTGTGCACTGTTAGCTTTGCTTGTAACATGTATGTAATAATTTATGTCATGCAAAAACCCCATAGGATAGAACTTATTCCAAAGTCTGAATACCTAGTGTAAAACTGCAAGGCAGAAGTTGCATCGGCCTCGACCAAACACATGCACATTGCCATCTCCTCTTCATCTCCACAGTGGTCTTCGTCTAACCTTCATTTCATCACTGCATCCATTTTTTTCTGTTATCCATTCAATATCCAATAATTTCTAGACTCCTGTGTGCCCAGAGTATCACTGTTGATTTTCCTGCAAATTCAATTTCACTCATAGTGCAAACATGGGGGTTTGAAAAATTTAATCCTTTAGGAAGTTCTCAGAATATCACTCCTAAAATAAATTAAGATAACTGAAACCCTTGGGTGCTATGCAGAATAATGTTTGATGTTTATAAAATCCCCAGCAGGTGATTAACTGCTAATGTGTCTACTCACAGCCCCAGAGATAGCCCAGTTACAATAAATAAGCAAGAAGTAGTTGTCATTTGGCAGCAGTTTTTTTTTTGTTTTTTTTTTTTTGTTTTTTTTTTTTTTTTTTTTTTTTTTTTTTTTTTTTTTTTTTTTTTAAACTGAGATTGTGTACCTTCTGTGTTTCAAGAGCTATCCTTCAGATTGGTCAGTTATTCCAGCTGTTGAAGAGGCATCAAAGACTCAGATCTCATGAGGTTTTGAAGTACTAAAAGTTGTGCTTTTATTCATTCTGAAGATTATATATATCTTTGAGAACACAGTGAACTTCCCTTTTTGTGACAGCCTCAGTGCTTGAATTTAATCTGAAAAATATACCTGTTGCTTTCCTTCAATCTTTCTGATATTAATCATTCTTCTTTAAAGTTGGTTTAACTCGTAATGATAGTGTTCAAGCTATACTTTCAAACTATAAAATAAAACTGTCCAGTGTTATGTTTGATTGTAATGGGGACAAAAATTGAACATTCTGAATTTCATTGGTAGATAAATCCACAGTTACTAAAGCTTATTCCTTCCAGATAGACATGGAGGTTATATTGTTCTGTGTTGTATAATAAGTGTCAGGAGGAAATGCAAGAGGGGAGTACTCATGTTCACTATACTGTAGAAATAATTAATTCAATAGAGCATCATTATCACTGAATAGTCCCAACTGTCTACAAATAATATATCCCAGTGCAACATCTCTTTATACTTTGTTCGATCTGAGTGGTTAACTTCCCAGCAATATTACTACTCCTACTATGTGTATGAACTGAATAATCAATCTGAGAGTTGAAACATTACATAATAATTAAACATCTTGACCAGCAAAAGGACAACTTATGCTCAGCAATCTCTGCTGGGATCCAATGGCTGAATACATTAAATTGTTTGCAAATAAATTCTGCCATTTCTGAGTTGCTCTTGTCTTCAGTTGTGAGGTTTATGGATTTACTGAGGTGGTTTTTTCCTAAGCTGTGAGAAAATTAAGAATTGAAAGGTTATCAAGACATGAATTTCCAAGATTTATTACCATACTCGCAGTGCTTTAGCTACTCTTGGATAAAAGCTTCTGTGGTAGAAATTAATGTAGCCATATCTATTTCTAACTTCTATACATATCCTTTTTAAATTGCTGCAAATTACACACAACTAATTATTGGCAGCGTGCTGTGCAGAGGCAACCTGCATGCTTGATGCACTATATTTGCTACAAGATTAAAGGTATTAAGGCTGTAAAATTAATGGTATAAGGTACCTCTTTGTTCAGCCCAAACCATAGAAATCAACTGTGTCAACTTTTCAGCCCAAGCAAAATATACATCAGTGTCCAGGATGGAGCTTTAACTCTAATACCATGCTAGGAGGCCAAACTGCTAACAGTCTTAATAACAGGAACAAACATATTTCACTGTGAGGAAATAGCTCAAGTCAAACAGCTCCTGCAGAACAGGCTAAGAGAGTGTAGGCTATTTATATGTGCAAGTAAAATAAAACACAAGACTCAGCTGGTTTGAGAGTCAGCTCTCATCCTATTTTTTGCACTGCCCTTGCGGAATTAAGAATATCCCCAGTCAATTTAAGAAATAGCTCTGGAAATGCAAAATATTTTAAAAAAATATTGGCTATTTTCTGTGTTGACTCATCAGTAACTGAGGCATTTGTTTTCCATAACATCCATCCTTCACTAAAAGCAGTTTGCCACCCAGAAATAGACTAATGTGTATCAGTGTCTAAAAGTATATAATCATGAGTAAATTGATGTTTCTGAATAATCCAATTCATACTCACTGAAATAGGAACCATTCACAGCTCTTCAACAGCACTGGAAAAACAACAAAAAAAGGTAGTATCTTAACATCCAAACTTGCCACAATTAATTTAGTGAGCTTTTTTAAAGAAAGTAAAATAGTTTCCTAGTCAGCTTTCAAAGTCTATTATAGACTAATTTTATTTTATAGGTGTAGGAAGCTATTGTGAATCCAAAAGTTAACATTACAATGATATCTGTGTCAGTCCAAAAACTTGGAATATCGGGAAGATGCATTACATACAGTAATGTGTGTGTGTAAGGAAGTAATTTCCTGGAGACAAGTTCACTTCATTCCATATTTAAACATATTTCTGTCTTTGTTCCTCGTTTGTCCTCTCTGGATTTCCCTGCCTCTTACCCTTACTCTTCTAGCCTCTAATTGCTCTACCACCTCTCTGCTCTGGTCCACTTACTCTTATGCTCAGTTTACCATCCTGTGCTGTGTTTTTACTGTCAGACTCTTAGTTGAGATAGCTGGGGATGAGGACTGCAACAGGGAGCCATAGCTGTGTATCTCTAATGCATAGCAGTGATGGAAATACTCCATGATGGAGTCTTATGCCAGGACAGTAAGGTGTGTGAGGACCAAAAGGGAGTGTGGTGACATGCATGTGCCAGGTGTACAGAGACATTGTCATATGGGAAGTTGTCAGTGGCATTGCATAGGATGGGCTGGTAGAGGTGAAGGAGCATGTATTATGCATTCTGTTAACATGGATTGACACAGGGCAAGTCAAAGGTACTAGAAAGTAATATTAGCTTCTTGTTGGAAGAAAAGAAAAATCCCCCTTGGTCAAATAGAACATGTGGAAAGACTGTGTAATACTACCCTAAATAATATATATTTTTAATTATTATTTTATAGAACACTTCATTAACATTCAATATTAGGTCAATATTACGCCAAAGGGAAAAAGTGCACTCCTGGTAATTACTGTCCTATAAACCTAAATCCTAAAATTAATGTGAAAGTTTTTAACACAAAGTCAGTAAGAGTCTAAGGCAATTTAAATTACTTTTTCTTAAATAAATGAATACCGGAAACTCAGAATGCCAAAATTCTTTGGATTTGCATAGTTCAGGTAAATTACTTATCTGATTACTGAAGGGGACAGGAGTCAAATATATTTAAAGATAATGGCTGAGAAATAGACCGCAAATCACACTAGATTTCTAGCTCTTTGTATAATCCATTGCTTCCTATGAATGATCATTCATTAGTAATCAACAAGGAAAACAAATTGAGCAGCATATTAATGTAATTACACAAAAGAGAGCATGCATATATTCTTTTGATTTACATGAGATGAATCTTTTGAGATGATTTAATAAGAAGGAATATTATCGTTAAGGAATTATTTAAACTACTGCATCAGTACATTATTAAAGGCACTATATTTTATTTCAGAATACTTTAATATTTATCCTCAATAAGCAAATTCTACATACCATACAAAATGAAAGCACTGAGGATGTTTTATTTGTAAGTTAAATTCACTGTTGAACCAAACCTTTATGATTTATTCCCCTTATGTTGTTTCTTATTCCTGTATTGCATCTTTCATTGCTTCATAACAGACTCACAGGCTGCTTTTCAGTTGAAATTTTATCTTTCTTTTTATATTACCTTTGTTTATATATTGGTTGTAGGTGTCTTCCATCTGTCCATAATTGTTTAACGTTTAGAAAAGCATACTGCAGTCAAACTGCAACACACTTGAAAACGTGTTGCAAGCAAAGTTTTACACTATACATTTTCAATTTAATTGTTTGGGTTTGGGTTTTCTTTGAGATAATCAACTCCAGTCCTGTTGCAGCTGATCACAAGTAATGTCCTGTGCCACGGTTCACTTGGATCTCTCAACTTTATAGGACAAGGTATTCCATGAATTAAACTTTATTTTGTGAACTCATTACAAAAGAAAAGAAACACAACATCTAAGAGTTCAATTTCCTTAGCAGAGTTGTCTAGTATGTGAATTCACTAATTCATCACTTAATTCAGGAGGTTTCTAATACAAAAGCTCTCTAACCTGCAACAGGCAATTTGTGTACCTATGAATGAAATAGCTACTTAGCTGATGCTAAGGCTGCTCATCCTTCCTCCCCCATCATAGTGAGGGTGTTCCCTGTATCATACTGGGAAGCACAAAAGCTTCAGTGGTCCAGCTGCTTTTGGATCTGCATCAAAATCTCTTCAGGGTAAGCTGTTATATTTATACCTTCCAGCTTGAAAGTTTGGTCTATACCTTTTCCATTAGTTAGCAGATTCTGAAGAAACTGTCAGGAAACTGATACACAAGGATTAACGCTGCAGGAGACAGCAAGCGGCAGGTTATATCGGCTGCATAATGACCTTTAGCCCTTTCTGGACACAGTCCTGACTACATGTCCTCTTCCTTTGACCCTGTGGCACTGCTCCCATCATACCTCAGCCCTAAGCACAAGCTGCATATTAACATGTAAGCAGGAGTTGAGAGAAGAATCCCTCCTTCCACATGATTTCCAAACTGTTGTCAATAGCTAGGGGATGCAGCTGTATTTGTGGTATGTTCTTTATGCAAAAGAAAGGTTTCTGAGCCAAAGAACTTGCATAGATTTGACTTGGCTTCTTATTCAATGCACACAACACAACACAATAATTCTTTTTTCCTCAGATCACTTTTTCTTTTTTTTTTTCCCCTGTGATTAAAAAGCCCAGTTATTTTAAATAAAATTATTCATCTTTTGGAATGTGGATTCCTGGAGTATTTAATAATCCTTGCACCATGCAAACCTATTAGAATATATGGAAGTAAATTGTTATAAAACTCCAGATTAAAATATCTGCAAAAGAAGACAAATTTCAGAGAACTTTAAAAGACTGCTAGGGAGCCTTATCTCTAAAAATTTTAAAGAAGTCCCATATCACTATGAGAAAATTAAAAATCATTATTCATAGTTACAAAAAGTGCAAGCAGTTATAAGGTAAAACTTTTTGGCACTGATTAAGACTCATAATGCCATTCTCTTTGTAGGCAACATAGGAAAGTAAAGGGAACTTCTGCCTTCAAGGTATACACAACCTAACTTTTACTTTGGGGAGACAAAAAATATAATATCAGCTTTTCCTTCAGTTGAGTGAGCAAACGAAAATTAATTGAAGCCACAGATCTGACTTTCTTCCTCCCCGTATACCTATGTTGCGGATGCCAAGCAATCCATTATCCCACAGATTCTATGTCAGTTTCACGCACAATTTTGTCAAAGTGTCACAAACAATCAAGGAATAAGCAACATGCAGAGACATTACAAGAGAAAACACCAGGTCTGTTCTTTAAGTATGAATTCTGCAGGTTGATTTTGGTGATGTGAGGTTTATTTTTGTGTTATATTTGTAAAGTTATTCTCTCCTTGATGGAAAGACAAACAGAAGAAAGTATTTGAAAAAGGTGGCTGTACAAGTAGGGAGCAGAACTGTGTCCAGCAAGAAGGTAAGATCTGGTTATCTAAGGTAAACACACAGCTCATACCACTCTGACAGCGAAAGTCATCTCAATGTTATCCCTGCGTTACCACTTTGAGAAAGGAAACATGGTCCAAGAGAAGTAGGAATGTACTGCATTGGGCATGAATTACACTTTAAATTTGTGCTAGAGAAGGGAATTGACCACTGATTTCCTGGAGTTTCAGATATTTCTGTAGGTCTCCTAAATCTTTCCTTCAGACCACACTTTCCTCTGCCTTTGTACAATAAAAGGAAGGATGAATTAGTTATGCTTTCCTAACTATCAGTGGTAACTTCAAGAATACACAAGTGCACATTAAAATTGTGCACACTGAAAAGGGAATAGAGATCAGAGGCTTTGCAATGAAAAAGAGAGTATGTGAGGCATAAAATTTTCCAAAGTACTCTTTAATATCTTTTACTTTGATATTTTACTACTTTACTTTTCATACATAAATGTTAGCCATATTGTGTTACTCAAGGATATTTAATAAGGGAATTCCACCCCAAGTAGTTTAATTCAAACTACTTCATTTTCAAAACTTTAGAATGCAAGTTTTCAGCTGTAGCATTTCATGGATTTGTATGCTTTCTTAGTAAATTTAAAGATAACCATAGTATTTATGAACAGCTTCATCTGCTGCCAGATTTTCTTCTCACTTTATAGTCAATATTAGCAGCAGATTTACATTTCATTTCCTAGTACAGTGATCTACACTTATCCTTTTTTGTGCTTGATCTTCTATTCAATTGAAAAGAGTGTCCTTCAAAAAGCAGCTTCAAAGTCCACAAAATGCCACTGGCATGGGGAACAATATTTAACAGACTGCATCTTTGAGTACCGAATACAAATGGACTGAAAATTTCACTTTTTTGAATGTATAAAGAGAAACTGCAAGGGAATACCAGCTATATGCCTTAAAAAAATTACTGTACATTCCTAATAGATATTTCATCAAAATTTCTTGTTTGCCTTCTGTAAACTGGAAAAGAAAGTAAAGGATTTTTTTTTTTTAATTATTATTTATTTATTTTTTTAATAAAAAGTATTCTTCAGGACTCTTTTAAAGCTTAAAGGTAAAGTAGTTCCATGTGTATAGTAGTTCCACCCACAGAAAACTGTTGAGAGAAAAGTACTAATATTGCTGTGTCAGACACTTGAAAGTGCCAAGGAAATTTGCCTGTGGCAAAAATTATATCATAATCCAAGTAAAGATTTTTGCATAATATATATAAGCAGTATAATACTGTTTCCTGGGCAAGCTTTGAGTACCTGGCATCTCAATATTCACCCACTTATTTAGGTACATAATTTCCAAGGATGAAAACTTTCAATGACAACAGCTATAATTTATCTATTTGTTTAGAGCCTCTACACCTGCCATAAGGTCAATTTCTAGAAGTGAAACCTAAAATTTTTCATTCTGGGCTAAATTCTTTTGTCACCTATTGTAGTGGGTCAGAGGCTTCATGTCTGAGCAGGATCACAGAAGAAAAATATATTTCTCCAAGAGACTTCACAGACTTAATGGTTGCAGAAGTATCCTAAGGTTTCAGGTGTTGAGTTTCTGGACTCAACCTCTTGTTGATAGGCATATACTTTATCGTGAGCAAGCCCTCTGCTCATTAAGCTTTGCCTTCTTGTCCACCCAATACTCATTTTTTCCTCATTCCTTTCTCACATACAGGAGTTCCCAATCTGATTTTTCCTGGTTGGTTGGTTGTTGGTTGGTTTGGGTTTTTTTGTTTTGTTTTAGTTTTCCACCCCCTCACCCCCACCCCACCCCTCCTTGTTTTTCTGTCGTGATTTCACTCATCTCATTTAGGCTGCCTATCTTAATTCTTGGTTATGGGCCTGGGTTTAAAGAAGTTGGAATAACCTTTCCAGGTAAATTATAAATGGAATGTGAAAGTTGTCACGTTCTGCTGGAGAAAGAATTCTCCTTTTTTTTTCTGTTGAGATGCTTCCCATGCTGCACAATTGAAGACAGAAGCTGCAAAGGGACAGAGCATTGCCTGTGCAGTTGCCACCTTTTGCGATCTTGAGGATTTTGCAGCTAACATGGTATCTGATGAGATCATACCACAGATTTCATAGGTTTATATTGAACAAAATTTATTGGGGTTGCCAAGAGGCTTACCTTTTTGTGAAAAAGATTTGGCATCCTTTGTATGGTTCAAGTTCTTGCTCCAATATCCCCACCTCCACCTCCACCACAAACACGTTGGGTTTGTTTTGGTTATTTTTGTTTGGTTTTGGTTTTTTTTTTGTTTGTTTGTTGTTGGTTTTTTTCTTTAATAAAAAATAATCACTCTTTAACTTCCCTCAAACACGAGTGTGACTCATCCATCTGACCACTGTGGACAGCTGCAGTAAAAGTGGGTAAAGGGAAAAATGTTAACATGAAATACAAAATTAACATAAAATGAAAAGTAGGAAACAAAGTAGGAAAAGAAAAAAAAAAGCTGAAATTTGTATGATGACAGAAAACAACCATGAATGTTAAAATCTTGAAGATTTAATTTTGACATCTGTAACACTGGATTTTATATTTACATACAAGTGATGGATGTTTAATATGCAAATTAGCTCATAAAAACTCAAAGTCTCTACTATAGAATTTGCTGCACACCTGAGTTTTGTTCATACAACTTAAAGTCTCTAAGTGCAAATTTAAGCCAGCTCATTTCTGTGTCTGGAAGATCTTAAAAGTGTCCTTATGTTGGGGTTTAAAAATTATTATTTGGGTTCATTATAAAATAATCATGATCTGCATGGATAAAATTTCCTTAAAAACTTACTTTCCACTCAGTTTTGTAAATATCACTAAGAAATAATCTATGACATGGCATCCAGTATAAAGCAGATAACCCTATTGTAGACCTAGCTGGAACATGACATAAGATAGGGTAGCAGTTTTCAACAGTAGTATTTTAGTCTAGAAATAATAAAACTGCTTTTGTGCAGAAAGGTGTCTAAGATGATAAACTAGAGACTACACGGAAAGTTGTCAGAGTGTGTTTCTGGCCCTAGAGAAGACAGTGTGAACTGAAATAAATTATAAGTTATTATAAGTTATAATATTAATTATCAGTAGATCTCCAGATTACATGAATCTATATATTAATATACAGATTATATGTCTACATACCGTGGCAATACAGTGTAATCTATAGCAAAACTTGAACATGACTAGACATAATATTCAATCTGGGACTATTTTCACATTACTTTCTGTCTCCCAACAGTCTTGAAAGTAATCGTATACTAGTGCCTTGTTTTATTTACTTCCTCTATTTAAGAAACAACAATCAACTACTCTTTCACCTCTGTATCACTTTGAAAGGTACTTTTTAGGATTCTTGTGCTTCATTATTTCATGGAGTTTAATGACCACTAAAAACTCAAGACTGGAAATTTGATAGTACATCAGCTGCTGATCTAGTGTAGGTGTCTGCCTTTTGCATCACACTACCATTTCAACTCATGCAACACAAACTTTTTAAAAATATTTCTCTGTATTCATGTACACTGGATAAACATGGACAACAGGAAAAAACTAGAGAAGTTCATTCAATCAGACAGTAAGATGATCACTGTATAAGTCTAAATGACCATTGAGCTAAATTATGTGAGGTCCTGGAAAAATTAGAGCACTCTAAGAAATGACAGATTTAAATGTCACACAGAAGAACAAGCAGGAGGAGTCAGAAGAGCAGAAGGTTTTGAATTTCATATTTAACTGATACGCCTAAAATTGAAAGTGTGTACACATAAATGGTAATGAAGAATTGTTTATAGTTGATATGTTTACCTAATAAGGACAGTACAAAATTAAATTCTGCTCTCTATGTGTGTCTTCCCTAAAACAGGAAGGCTTTTCTCAATACATACACTTCTTAGATTTGGAAAATTATTAAGAGCAAAATATACAGTGGTGCAATTAAACACTCACTTGCCTCCAACATCCATTATATTGTATATGTAAATGAAGTATTATGCTTACAGTATCTTCTTTATGAGGCAATTTCCTATTCGTGTAAAGGGACCTCTTAAAATAGGTGTGTGAGCAAATGAACTGCTTATACACCATGTGAAGGATTCTGCTGTGTTAAAGAACCAATGTAATGAGGATATGTTTAGAAAGCCCTCATGCTGGATAGGTTCCCATGCTTCAAAATCTAGGATAATTTTTTTTTCCTAATCTGCAGTGTTGTTTGCTAGTACCTCAAGAAAGATTTCAAGAGCATATTTTCCCTCCCCTAAACATCCAGAGATGGTTGCAAAGTGGTCATTATATTTCTTTCTTATTAGAGGAGTAATAACAGTTCAGAAGAAAATATGGAGTAAAGACAGAAGTTTTGTGTGAATGTTGTGGGGGAGAAGAGGTTGTGCTACAGCTGTGAGTGTAGAGAAAAAAAGAGAAACAGTCTTTAGCCATCAATAAAGGTAAAGGTACTAAAATAAGTAAAACTGTAGAATGAAAGAATTTATTTTTTTTTTTTTAAATTAGGAGATGAAGAACATTAGGGGAACAGCTTAGTGGTATAAGGATTTAAAAATCCTGAGGCTTCAAACTTACGTAAATGCTAAATTCAGAAAAGAGTTCTCAGTAAGACTTTTCTGAGCTTTAGTGTTGGACTATTTTTGGAAGAAAATAGATAAAATTTCATTATGTTGACATATGAAATATTATCCCTTTGGGAAGAAGGGATCTGAATTAATTGCTTATCCCCTCATGTTATCCCTCCTTATGTACAGTTATTATAAAAGTGCATGTCAACTGGAGTCTTTCTATTTAAAGATTTTAAACTTGAAATCTGTTTCATGCTTTTTTTTTTTTTTTTTTTTTTTTTTTTCCCCTGTAGTTCTAAACATGGAAACTTTCAACTTCAAAGTGAGGGGTTTTTTTTCATTCTCTTGCATACTGCCAGAGGCTGTTTTGCCCCTCATTTTTTCTCAAAAGTTGCCTAGCAGAACTTCTGTGTGTTACTGAGTCCACTATAGATTAATCACTATTTTGAGAAGAGTTTTCTAACTCTGTTGCTTCCAGATATAAAACTGAGATGCCAAGAGTTCATAAAGTAATTTGACTTCAGTGTATTTCAAACATGTATTTCAATGCTGGCAGAAAAGGAAGATCTTATGTCCAGGAAATTAACCTTATTTCTGGCAGACTTACACAGTAAGTGCAAAGTCAGTGCAGTAACAAGCTTCTAACAAAAAATGCTGGTATTTACCATGTTTATACATAAGAAAGGTGGTAAATACAGAATACATAGCTTGAAAACTCATATTTGCAAACAATTGATCATTATATTTGGCAATCTTCAATCAATATATTTCCAAAAATTCTTGATTTGACTTGATCAGGTACCCTGCAATGGTAATGTGCTATAAAGATCCATCATGGGAATATTTAAAACCAAAAACTTCCTCTACCTTTTTCTTGCAATCCATCATGAGGAAATACACCTCTAAAGCGTGGCATCTTGATATACTGTTACACAAGTGAAACAGTTCATTCTGTGGGGCTCCACTGGAGTTACTAAGGTGACAACTGGGTCAGCTGTCAAATAATGTTATAGCAGTTCTTCACCCAAAATTCAACAAATGTTAATACATGTCATTATTTCAGTTTATGTTCCTAAGGACCATTTTGTGTAAGAGGTTCAGTAAGGAAAATAGCAGATTTGACTATTTTTCACTAGCAAGCCATAATAGTCTGCCTGACCAAGAAAAAGGACATGAACATTTGTGAAATAGCTTCTAATTTTTCTATTTCTATCTTGGTGTCTTCACATAGGCTTAAAGTTATTTAATGCTCTTGGTGAAACCACTTCTAATAAATTTGAATGTTATGCCCTCTATTTATGCACAGTGAGTTAGGTATCACTTCGATATCTGACCCTTGAGTCCAGAGATTGAATGTTCTGTGAAGTTGTCTGCTGATTTGCTGCATGTATTGTTTTGTCTCCAGAAACTTGCTGGCTTTCCAGAAACGGACTCTGCCAAGTTTCAGTTTGAACACCATGCAATTTTTTTTCCCCTTCTTCTTTTCAGTTTTCTACCTTTGGCACCTAAAATCCTTCTCTACATAGAAGTTGCAAAACTTCCCTGCTTTCCAGGGATATTGCGATGTGCAGCATGCCAGTTCTCAGTCATGGCTCAGTTTATGTGAAAATACAGCAGCTGTGGCACTTTCATCAACATTTGCCATAAATTTTGAAACCCCAGACATAAGCACCATCTGGCTGTGCAAGTTTCTATCATAAGCTGGGCAGTTCCTAAGTAGCTCGCTCGCTCTAGACACATGGAAAAAAAAAGATTGATGCTTTAGAAAGCACTGAGGTTGCTGAAAAAGAAATATAGCTTATGGCCAAGGCAGTCTTTTGTGATAACGTAAGTACATATTTAATTCTAAATGCATTCTCTTTCTCTTTTTATTCAATGCATTAATACTTTTTTAATGTAGGGAAAAAAAAAAACAAAACAACAATAAAAGTTTAGCATGAGTGTAGTTTTATTATTCTGAAAAGTTTGTGTCAAAAAAGGTAACTTGCCTTTCATCAGTAAAATTAACTCGTAGGTGTTCATGGCAATAGTAATAATAGACTTGAAAAGACATCCTCAGGTCAGGCTGAAGGTTTTCCTGCATTTGACATCATCACAATGCACTGCAGGGGATTAGCAGATGTTATGCAGCTATTCCTTAACATCCTCTGTCAGCTGTTAAAACATATTTTTCAATAACTTACTGTATGGGTAACAAATATTTCTGATGTAGATCAGTAGATAGATGTTCTCATTAACAAAAAGCTGCAGGCCATGTCATTATCAACATATTCTTTCTTCCTCCCAGTATTACCAAGTGCATTGGTTTGCTATGTTATATGCATATGTTTGAGAGAGAAAGGGGTTCTGTTCAGCAATTCTTCTTATCAGTTCATGTTTCTGATGATTTGCCCCTCCTTTCTTTTCCTTTTGCTCTTTTAAATTGTGATAGTGCAATAGAATCCTAATTAAATTACATTTAGGACAGTAGATCTGGACAGAGATTGCTTGATAGAAAATTCTGTTAAAAGACAGTACCTTTGAATACAATTATAGATTTACTATGTCTCCCGATGTCATTCAAAATTGGAATAGAAAGCTACAAGGCTAAATCTGGTTTCTTAAGCTGGAGAATAACTAGCTAAATGCTGATGCAAAAATTCCTAATTAATATTTGCTCAAATTTCAAACATCTGGTTTTATTGCTGTGAGGTTTCTCTGGCTTTTTATTGCTATTATGTTTTTATTTTTTTTAATGCAGAGGCTTTTGCTTTACTTATCCTTTGTAAGTGATGTTTATGAGAATTTGTAAGAATGGCTAAATTTTTTAAAGAATGCATATACTGCAATGTCTGTAAAAAAAGGTTTTATATTCATTGCTGAAAATTCTTTTGTATAATTTTTGTGGTTTAGGAATAGTATTCTCCAATGTAACCCTTCTACTAAAACCACATACTGCTTTTTTCCCCCTCTACCTTCCACCCCCCCACTTCTCTGTGGCAGGCTGAAGACAAAAATTTGAGGCACAAACGATAAAGACCATGGGTTGAGATAAGAACAATTTACTTGAAACAGCAATAAGCTAAGAAAACAAACAGCAACAATATTAATAACAAAAGCGTACAAAAGAGAAACTCACATGGTAAAAGCTCACTGTGGAGTCTGTGACCATCTGCAGCCTGAAGAGTCAACCTGAAGAGAGTCCTTCCCTCCAGAAGGGACTCCCTTCCCTCCACTCTCAGCAATGATGTTTGGTGGTATAGAATAACCTCCAGGCCCTAGCCATGTCCCCTTCTGGCTACTGCAAAAATTAACTCTGTCCTGGCCAGAACCAGAACAATGATGTTTGGGTCAGCAAGCCAGAAACAAAAACAATATCACTTTGCCCATAATGCATCCCAAATAATAAGTACTGCATACTCTTTAATATATTAAGACGTATTCACCCATATATTCTTCTGGAATCAATCCAGGAAGAGTAATTCTGTGCTGATTATGGAGAAAGCCTGTAAAGAAATGAATTTGATGTGACTAGCTTGCAAAGAATTCATTGGCCCAAAGTTTCTGTCTAGGTTACTTGGCGAACAGGTTTTTGTAGCTCAGTAGAACAGTAGCTAGAGATGTTCTACATCTTATTATTAGGCAATATGACCACTTGACATTTTGGGCAAGAGGGAGCTTAGCAGAATTGAAAATCTGCAAACAACTGAGGTGAAGGAAAGAGTATAACACTTTCTTCTGGAATACTCTTTAAAAATCTACTGAGATTGAGAAGCATTTGATTCTTTGAAAGAGATTGAGCAATCCGGCTTCCTGTTGAATGCAGTTTCATTTCTTGAAGAATGCCAGACCTTAATTACTTCTTTGATTTGAAGGGAAGTTCAGACAAAAGATAAAGGTTTTAGGATATATTTTCTTTTTTTCTGTACTCACCTATGAAACACCAAACCTGTTAGAGTTCATTGGATAATTTTTAAATTTATAAGCTTATCAGTAGTAATGAAATTTACACCAAACTGGTGAATTCTCTACAAGTCATTATAAGCTATTTGAAAACATTTTTTTTTTAAAAAATTGTTAATCAAAAAGGAAAGATGCCTATCTTTTTTTTAAATCAATGTTTTTTTCTAAATAATTTAAATCTATAATCATTAACTACAATGACTTCTGCTAACTCTTGCTCCCCTATCTTTTTTTTTTTTTTTAATTATTCTTGTCAATTATTATTAAACCATTTCAGTTGCTCAATCAATATTCTGTATTTAAGCTTAACAATAAGACCTAATTTTCTGTTTTGGCAAAGTTCCATCTCCATATTCTTGAGGCAGACAAGCACTGTTTATTATTCTACTTCTATGGCACTGTTTTAAATTGACCTGTCTTCAACACATCAATATCCTTTACATGGATAATTTTCTCTCAAGTACTGATATAAAAGATTATTGCAAAAACAATTTCTTTATTTTTAAATACAAAACTGGGTGAAAAAAAGCCCCATGTTTGGCACGTCTTGTTAGGTGTTAAATCAATGTTCCTAAACCAGTAAATTCTTAATTTCTTTTTGAAATCAGTGTAAACACACAGAAGATATATGTGAAATAACTCTACATTGAAAGAAATAACATTAAGAATTCACTGTTTATTATTGCTTTTCTGTACTTCCTGCCCTGATGGACCCCACTACCCTCAAAAGCATTCTCCCAGGGGTCTTTACCCACTGGTTCCTTGAGCAGCCTGAAGTCTGCTCTACTCATGTCCAAGGGTGAAGTTTTGCAGGCACTTTTTCTCCTGTAAACAGAGATTTTAAATACAATTGCTTCATGTTCACTGTGCCCAAGATGGCCACAAATCACCAGTTCCCTCATGAGAACAAGCAACTCAATCCTCTGTTAACAAGCAACAAATCAAGTAGGGTGTCTTGGTTTTGTAAATGGTCTCTCCATCTTTCTTGTAGGCTCCCTTCAGATACTGGAAGGCTTCGATAAGGCTACAAAGCCTTCTCTTTTCCAGGCTGAACCAAGCCAGTTCTCTTAGTCTTTCCTCACAGGAGAGGTGCTCCATTCCTCTGATTGAGTTGGTGGCCCTCCTCTGGACTCGCTCCAACAGGTCAATGCCCTTCCTGTGCTGGGGACCCCAGAGCTGGATGCAGAACTCCAGGTGGTGTCTCTCCAGAGTGGAGTATAGGGGCAGCATCCCTTCCCTTGATCTGCTGGCCACGTTTCTTTTGGTGCAGTCCAGGATATGATAATGTTGTTTTCAGAAATGACAAGAAAGGACATATTCATAGAAATATGGCTTTATGATTTCATACTGTACAAAATGGCAAAGCACAGTGGTTTGTTTCCTTTGCAGTGTTGCTTGCTTCCTGTAGAGGGATAATCTCAAGCCAAGCATGAGAGGTGAGAAAAAATAGCTTTCCCTGCTTTACAGGAGTCACTGGAATGACAACAAATATGAAACTTGAAAAGAAGGACTGGCAGAAGCCTCTGCTCCTAAAAGAATCACAGAAGAATTGGTTTTCCATTATTTCCTTTTTTTTTTTTTTTCCCTATTTTCCCCACTCAGCAGTGACATATATTCTTTGGAAAGATGGAGTACATATGACTTCATGTTCTAATGAAACACATATTTGATATTCTTGCTACCTTTTGCCATACTGTAAGGAACAGGGAGGGAGCACAGCTGAACCTTGTGACTAGTCTGGGACCTCATGACCAGTTTTGTAGCCATATATTCTTTTTAACTCTATCAGCAATTCAAACAATGGAAGATCTGGCTTGTAATTCATGATCAGATCATACATGTGACAGCATGCAGCATAAATATGAAATCTTTGAGTTTCAGACATGAATTAAAAATAACTTTTCCTCATCACCAGAGAGTAAACCCCTAGAGAACCAACCTCCTCTGTAATCCCTACAATGCTTTGCTGATACAGGTCGTTGCCTGAAGGAAGCAGTGATCTCAGAAAAACTTTTGCATACGTTACTGATCAGCAACCACTTTATCCTGCTTGTGTTTAAAAAAATCAGAATAATACTTGCAATTTTACAGTATAAATTTGTAACCTAGGCATACCAACGTTATATAAATATTACCTTTAAACTTAAACAACTCAGATACTAACAGCAATGCACATGAAAAGAAAGAGAATTGTCATGAGTGAAATCAGCTCCAGATTTTGGCAATCTCCTCATTAGAGCTCTCCAGCTCAGCAGAGCTGAGAATCACCAATCCAGATCACTGACTACAATTTGGATGAATGAGCTGCTGTCAGAATCAGTCACCATTTTGTCCAAATCACAATAAGGCTGGAGACTTGAATGTGTAAGAAATTATCAGATTTTGGATATAACAGATCTCTGTCCTTCTGTGCAGTAATTCTTGAGTGGATTGAGTTTTTCTTACTGTGGCATGAAAATGAACTCTTGATGGCATGGAGAGTTGAAGTAATCATCAAAGAAATTGTGTCATGTCTTGGTATAGAGTAAATTTGTTCCTCTGCTAGTTGAACTGAGTTTTTTAATATCCTTCCTTCCCTCGTCCCTCCCTCCCTCCCTCCCTCCCTCCCTCCCTTCCTCCCTCCCTCCCTTCCTCCCTTCCTCCCTTC
>JAWWTY010000077.1:73396282-73551873 GCA_035222235.1 Margarornis squamiger | reverse complement strand
TCCCTTCCTTCCTTCCTTCCTCCCTTCCTCCCTCCCTCCTTCCCTCCCTCCTTCCCTCCTTCCCTCCCTCCCTCCTTCCCTTCTTCTCTTTCTCTCTCTCTTTCCTTTCTTTTGTCATACTTTCCTTCTTTACTTCCTTCTTTCCTTCTATTCTTTTTTTTTTTTTCATCTTTTTTTTTTTTTTAATTAATCAAAGAAGAAAATGCTCCTGGAGGCTACATCTCAAAAATCCAAAGAACAGCTCACAGTCCCTGGTTTTGATTTCTCATGGCACCAACTATGCACAGATAAAATCACAAAAGAACTTGAGCATAACAAGCTTTTGCAGCAGCTTTTGAGTTGAAGATTATTTTTATCATAGCTGTGACTGAGGTACTGCACACCCTGTGTAATACCTTGGAGTGAGATACAGGAGTGCAAGAGCTCTGATTGAGAGATGTAGTAAATTATAAATCTTATGGAAACTTATATGTCTTAAATCATATTCTTTCCTGCCACGTAGTGCTTCCTCCTAGCCTTAAGGGAAGGTTCCTGTCCTCTGGGGAATCAGAGCCTGCATCTCATCCTAGAACTGACACCTGAAGTTTGATTGTGATATTGTTTTCTAAAGGACATACATATTCACTTGTAATGCTGTCACTTGGACTGTTTTTATCAAATAGTTTGAATGTTTGGGCATTTGATTATGATGAATGTGTAACTACTTACTATCCTCCCCTGAGTAAACACAGAATAAATACGTTTTGCTGCTATTCCTACAGATAATTTAACTTCAAAGAAAAGGTGAGAAAAGGTTTTCTGTTGAAAACACCTTGTGGCTCAGAGATATTTTCTTAGATCTAGCAAAACAGTCAACATTTCTCACATCAGGTTTGTTGGGTTTTTTTTAAGCCTTCATGTAAAGTTCCCCGGAAGCTAAACATGAAAAATCTTGAAGAACCTTGCAAATCAATATTTTTCAATACATGTAATTTGCAAAGTTACATTATTATGTTTTCTGTGTCTCGTATGTGGAGGGAAACAGCCTCTGACCAAACATCAGGATGAATCTAATTAAGACAATAGAAGTAAATCTTAAGAGTTCTTGACTAGTAGAGGAGAGGAAAAAGGAAATAACAGAATGCCCTACACTGCCATGTGTTGGACCACTGCCCAGTAACAGGGCTGCTTTTTCCTATCTCTTGTGAAGGACAAGTGAACTACAGTATGTCATTGGTTTTTTGGTGATAAGACAGAGATTTATCAGAGAAAATGGCTCTGTGAGGCAGTCTTCTTTCACTATGAGAGCAGGAAATATTTAGAACAAATATTCAGGATATTACATCTTGATATGACTTCTAGAGCTGATAGTATAGCCTCACAAACTAAGAGATAGGATAAATGGCTTAATTTTTAAACAGAAATCTTAATCATATATTTGTAGCTGTTATTGCATTATTGTAGCTGTTTTGCAAACACACATCATCTTTAGTCATTTCACCTTGTCTAAGCTAATTCATAGTAATCTGACAAACTCTGGGGACAGGTAGGTTCATTATGACTGTTCTAGGCAGTTACTTGAGTGTCTACTATGTAGAGTATGTGTGAGTGTATTCTATGCACAGAGGTGTGAACTGCCGGTAAGGCTCTTTGACTCCTCAAAAGTTGCTTGTCCAGATACAGCATTTTTTTAAAATTATTTAAGGTCATCAGTCTGGTTTAAATACTGTGAAAAGGATCATGACTTTGAAGCCTAATGATTACAGCTCTTGCAAGAAAGTGTTCACATCTTACTTGACTGACTATTGAATATATTAGCCAAGAGTTGTTTAATGTAAAATAACCTAAAATTTATTAGAGCAAAGACCACAGCTCAGCTCCCTGGTGAATGTCCTATCACAAGTCTAGACAGTCGAGATCACTCATGACTCTTACCTACTCAATCCATCAATCCATTAATTGTTCTCTATAAAATCAAGTCTCCTCTCATCACAGGCATCACAACTTTTGTTGTAATGCCTCTTGAATTCCTTTTGGGCATATGTTGTGATCCTGTTATTGAGATGCCTCTACCCATATTAAGGTGTAAACGAGACCATATGCTGACATCAATAGTATGGATTTTATTTAATAGTAAAATGTGAGGTAGAGAGATAGAAAGAAATAGAAAAGGTGGGTTGTGGGAGTGGAGGGAAAGAGAGTGAGAGAGAGGCAGATTAAGTGAAAGAGAGTCACTACCCTGTGAATCCATGGGCATCCTGTTCATCCTTCTTCACAGTAGTCTCAGTGGGGAGGGTCTCCAGGTCACTCAAAACTTCTCACCACTCATACATTTTAGCAAAGGATTCAATGCTCATTTGCTACATAATTCTCTTGCTTACAATGCTCAGTCTTTCTCTTTCTTTGAGTCAGTGGGTATCTCATATGCTTTTCCCCTGCCAGACACAGTCAGAGCTGATTTTCAGCACAGTTGTTGAATTGACTTTCCCTGTGTTCATCATCAGTGCTCCCCCAGCTTGTTTACCTCTTCCTAGTCTTAGATAATCAAGCAATAGTATCACCTTTATTTTATCTCAAGTTCTTGTCACATGGCTTAACTTACTCTCCAAATTTCAGTAATTCACAGAGACATATTCGGCAGAGGAGGTGGTTTGATGATCCATGGGTGAGCAGTTGTTTCTTAATACAGTTTACCATAGTGGGCAAAGTCCTTTGGTGATCTTAACAGCGTTTGTGGCAATTGTGATCTCTAAGGCTCTTACAGCATAGCACAAATCTATTGTGTGGAGAATTATTAATTTGTGACAGCCTAAGTTTGTAATTCTATCACACTTCACAGGAAATTTGGACCTGGGATTGAGGTAGGAAGATTGAGTCCTCAGTGCGCATACTGACTGTGAGTGTCTTCAAAGTTAGACATTTAAGTGGAGTCATAGTTGTGAATATAAAAATATAAAAAATGGGTGTTTCTACCTGGTTCTAGAGTAAAGAGTACTAAAGAGTACTAGGCTGGACTTGAAATCTGAGGATTTTTTTTTTTTTAAATGGTCTCATTCCTTGGTACTCAAAACAGAAAAAAACCCCAAAACTTTGTCCTCCCATGAGAATGTGCAAAAATTTCTTGGATAGATCCCATTTCAATCCTGTTGAAAACAATAACAAAATTTCTCTGAGTTGCATAACATAGGGTGGATGTAAAGGGAGCAAATCCTTGCAGGCGCACTACCTAATTCATCTGTACTGGTGCTCAGCATTGCCCCATCACTGGTGTATATCCTACTAACTGAGTCATAACTAGCTTGTTGAGGAGCCAGTTAAAGGTGCCTAACATTACCCTTTTCATTCTTTTTCTTTTTATTATTATTATTTTATTACCATTGTAATTATTATTATTTTATATCAGCTCTTACTGCTGCTTTAAGAAATGTCTAGCATAACCCAGAAAGAAAATGATAGTATTTGGATTGTATAAAGGCCTAGGTATCATGGCTTAGCACAAGAGTGACCGATAAAAAAATGAATTTGTATACATGCTTAGCTTCTACCTGGACTGAGGAAAAAATCTTTTCTTTTGACAACTGGTGTCAGTGTTAGTTTGCACAAAGCATTTTGGCCTCTAGCAGCCAGAATGTTGTTTTCCTCTCATGCCAGACCCCTGTGATTACAACAGCACGCAACTGTCACTGTGAGAAACACAGAGAACAGAGAGTCACACTTGTTTTCCAAGTGCCAAGTTGGGAACTAACTTTGTTTGGCTCATGAGCGTGTTCCTGACAGCATGTGAGAGGCAGCTCTGAGCTGAGATGGCACCTGCAGTGCACCGAGAGCCAACTGCTATTCAGAAATGAACAAAGGTGTGCTCTATGATTTAAAATATACTTTGGCTAATTGGAGGTGGTTTTTCTCCATTAAGGACTCACAGAAAAGATGCCTGCTTTAATGCCTACTACTAATAGTACTACTGTGGCATAGGTTAAGAGGCTGAAAAAGCTTTTACTTAATTTGGTGATGGCAACAAATCAAACAAGCAGTTTACGATGTCTATGAAAATTAAAAAAAAAAAAAGACAGGAAACTGAGGGGATTGATTTCCTCAAATTTGGAGTTATTATGAGAAAAGATTTGGTCTGATAGGCAGCTCATCTTTCTATCTTTCTTTACTTTCTGCCACACTCACTTTCTCTGGGAATATTATTTTTTAAAAGCAATTGTCACATATGCCTCATCTTCTTATAATGATGGCTTACTACAAACACAAATATTTCACAAACTGCAAAGTTATCAATTGCTTATGTAACTAGTTTTACTAAAATAAACAAGTAGACAAAAAGATTAATATTTTTTTAATTAAATAATACATACTTTTAATATATAATAGCTATCCAATTTTTCCCCTACAGTTACAAACCATCTTTCTGTAAGTAACTTCTTGGACTTTTGCTGAATTAAAATCTTCCATCTATATGCCCTTGGTTCCTGAAGTCCAAACTGATTACAAACTTGAGTTCCTGTCCCATGGAGTACTTAATTGCGTGTTTAAAACATGAATAATCTTGTCTAAGATGTATTCAAAATCACTGATTATAACAAGATGAAACAAACTAAGTTCATGACATACCTAAATCTTGGCTAAACCCATTAAGAATTGACTATCTCTCTCTACTGCCTAAATAGGCACCTTTCACCTACACTCCTAAATTTAAATATCTAACACAAAGGGCCAAATAATGGGAAATCTGCTTACATTTTTCTGGCATAGGGGTAAAAACTAATACAATTCCAACTCAGATTTGGAGTTTTTAAGAACTAATCTTGTTTTAGCTTATCTCACCACCAACAGAAGTGACTTATTTCAGACATGGTTTTATTATATCTTTAACAATCCCGTGACTGCAGTTCTCAGGATGTCATTACAGTCCTCCGTGTCTGACATCATTACCCTGTCATTTATTCCTTCTCTCATCTTCTTCTCAAAGAAAAAAATATAAGTAAATTAAGTTTTGGATGATCTGCTTCTATCATTAGGGGTAAAACATGTTTCTCTGGTTTGAAGACAACAGGAAAAATGGGCTTGGAACATGAGAGAGCTTTGTAGTGATCACCACAGCTTTGGCAGAGACTATTAACACTTTTTTCCCTTTGGATGATATTTCAAAGAAATACTTTAACTATTTGCCTTAAACCAAATTTTGAACAATAAGTGCAATGCTGCAAGAACAATTTTTGATAACAAGCAGTTAAAGATTTTATTAATTCTTAACTTTTGACACTTCTTTTTCATGCACAAGAGCCTTTTAATAAACAGTACTGGCTAAGAAGTCTCCACAAACTGTTAAATTCATATTTTAAAAAACTATGTGATTCTTTTCATACATGTTATTGTAAAGTATAACAAAAAGGTTTAAAATAAATCACCTTCTTAATTGGTTACACTTACCGGATTTCATATCCTCGGTGTAGTGTTAATATTTTCATCAATTAGAACTATTGGAATTTTATGTTTGAATCAACTTTGCCATTAAAGCAGGTCATTATAAATACAAAGAGAAATGGTTCCTCTTGAGTAAGTGTACAACAAGAGGATTATATGAAGAAAGAAAAAGGAGGTAAGTTATTAAGAGCTAAAAACAAGTGATGCTGCTTAAAATGTCTGTTCTAAAATGGACGACTTACTTATCAAGATTACATCCACACTTTCATCCAGAATGAGAAGGATGATGTAGCATATACTCATTTAGACACATTTTTTTTTAAAAAAAACAATCTTATTTCTTTTCTTATTCTCATGTATTGACTACTCTCATTTTATTCTGTTTGGAAAGTCATATGCAAGAGCCATTATGCCAAAGATCTGGCAAGTTTCCCCTTTTTTTCATAACATAGAATGAACCATATTGTCTGAGGCAATACACCTGTTTTGAGCTTCACTGTCAATAAATTCTGGATAATGTGTACACAGATTCACATTCCTAATTCATCAGAATACCTATATTCCTTTCAATATTCATGAATTTTCCTAAGTTAATCACTTATTGCTGCCAGGATTGTTCTACCATACAGTCACATATTCCTTTAAAGACCTGACAGATATAGCCCATCTTTTGTTTGGTAAGAGGGATGGATAGATGAAAGGGTATAGAGTAATCATTTCCAGAGCAGCACTGAGTCTATATCTGCTTCTACAAGTTGATATTTTGGTGACAGAACCATTGGGAAGTGTTTTTACCTTAAGAGTCTAGAATTGGGGAAGTGCAAGGTAATTTTATACATCTATATATACATGTGCCCAGGTGTCTGTTAAATGCTGATTGCAAAAACTTTGATTAGAACAATTGTTAATCCTGAAGTTGAGGTATCTGCATGTACTAAGAAGACTGTTCACCTTCATTATTTTTAGTCTGTATTTCTTTATCCTGCAATTTGTTCTTAATGCTACTCTAGATTTTCACCATGGCTTCCTTTTTAGAAAGTTTGTCTTTTTATTATTTGATAGTACCCAGGCCTGGTGGTTGCTCATTTTATTTTATGTCTCTTCTGTGGTTCTTTGTTGCTACATTTTGAGAAAAGAAAAAAGACTCAACCCCCTGAGCCAGCAGACAGATTGGCAGGCACTGCAGTTGTTGTCAGCCATTTTCCAGCAGCACGGCAGGACAGCATTATTACACTCAGGTCGACTGAAGTGATTGTACCTTACCATCAGTCATTTCTCTACCTCTACATTTTTTTTTCTAGTCTCTTCTTTTGTCAAAGGCTGGTGGATGACTGCAGCTCTATGTTCTTCTCCCACTATGCTCTTGTAAAACACCTTAAGATGTGTTCACTCTTCTGCTACTTCTTTCTCCTTTTGTTATGTCCTCTGCAGGTTTTGTCTTGTATTTTTAATTTTTCCTGTTTTTGTTTGTGTTATAATTTTATGTATTTTTTTAATTTTTTTTAAAATTTCCTTTGTATAGCAAATGTGAGAATCAGGTAACCTTTGTTACATTAAAACAGGATGTAAGTCCTCAAGACCTAGCTTAATTGAAGAAAAGGGAAAAAAAATGGGTTGAAAAGCAGGCAAACAACCAATCTACCTTTATTTTCCTCCAAAAAAGCCCTTCTCTACATCCCCCACATCCCAAAGACTTACCTTGCACACCTTACATACTGTATACTTATGTAGAACGGAGATTGAACAGTGAAAATGCGGAACCATTGCTGAATGTTGTGCGTAACTTGGTGACAGGAGACACAGGTAGCACTGAGGTAGCAGATGTCTTCTTTTGCATCTTCACCACCAAGGTCTTTCAAGTCTCTGAGCACAACAGGCTACGTTCAGGAAGGATAAGAACTACCAGGAGAAGGTGAGAATCGAGTCAGGGATTAACTGCAAGGATGTGACCCCCACAAGTCCTTGGCACCTAACAGGCTCCATCCAAGGTGCTGACAGAGACTCCTATATCTTTCCAAAGCTGCTTTCTATTACCTTTGAAAGGCTGTGGAGTTCAGGACAGGGCACCAACAACTGGAGGAAGGTAAATCAATCCATATTCTAAAAAGACTAAACAATCAACCCATGGAACTACAGGCTGATTGCCTGACTTTGGTGGTGGAGCAAGTCCTAGTGGAGTTCATTTCTGGGCATAGGTGGGAGAAGATGGAAACTGACACCTTGAATTTACTGAAGGGTAAATTGTGCCTGACCAATCTGATTACCTTCTGTGATCAAATGATAAGATTTGTGGGTCAGAGGAAATGATGGCCACCTTTTATTTGGACTTCAGCAAAGTTTTTGACATTATCTGTCACTGTATCCCAGTTAAGCTGAAATACACAAGTGAAGACAAGGGTGGATGATCAGTTTCAGAGGGGCCTACTTAGCTGCATTCTAACGAGAGCCTTGTGTCAAGCAGAGTACCACATAAGTCTGTCCTGAGACTGGTCCTGTTTAACATTATTTTTCAGTAGACCAAAGGAGGTGATGGAGAGCAGTCTTTTTTAGTTTGCAGGTAACTCCAGGCTGTGGGGTGTTTACCAGGTAGTATTCTCAAGGACAATGCAGCTAGCCAGAGGGACCTAGACAGGGTGGAGAAATGGGCCAGCAGCAACATTACAGGGTTCCACAAGAACAAGGCCAAGTGCAGCCCATGAGCAGGAGCCACCAGTGCAAGCCATATAAAAGGAGTGTCTTTTCTTTATACAGTTTCTACTGTGTGGGAAGGCTCTGGCTTCTGGAAGGATTAACATACCAAACATTTGCATATCATTAAGTAAGGGACAGTCACATTAACAGAAGATGGTTATAAATAATTTCAACCTACCTAAAATCAAATTTGATCTCACACATTGCAGCTCCTCTTGCATTGTTAAAATATATGGTCTAATAGATACACATAAAGCGAATTGGAGGGAAAGTATTTTGAAAATCATGCTAAAGGATTTCTTAAATGTAAAATACAGAAATAAATGTAATGTATTGTTGCATAAGCTCCTTTAAGTATTTAGGAACTTAGGGGGTTGGGTATTTTTTGGGGGGAAGGGGGCTTGTTTTTTTGTTTGTTTTGGGGTTTTTTGTTGTTGTTCTTTTGTTGTGGGTTTGTTTTTCTTTTTTGTTCTTTGGGTTTTTTTTAAGTCTTCTTCCATAACTGAGAAAAAAACTAGTAGTAGTATAGTCTTAGGAACTTCTGCTGAACATTATTTTCATAAAGCACTATTGTAAAGGTCTTCAGGAACTACTACAGGAACTACTCAAACCCACAGTTCCTTTGGCATTCAAACATTTATGTTCCGTTTTTTTTTCAATCTGAAGGGTTAAGAAAAGGTTGAAATTAAAATTAATTTATGGCTCTTTATGCAGAAATTTCATGAGGGACTGGACTTCAAACAAGACCGCACCTGAATAAAGATGAGTGAACTTTTTGGTTCTTCACCAGCTCTGTAGAGTTACAAAGTGATGTAGAACAGTGTACCGTCATGAGGAGGAAACATTCAGTGTAAGAAATGGGTACAGATTTAGTGGAGGCACATTGATATTTCTCATATGTCTTAGAGAAAGAAAAAATATTTTAAATATTTTTGTATCTGGAAAGATATAAAAAAGAGTACGACTCGTGTTTCTACCTGGTGGCAGTGGGAAGAGGGTTTTTTTTCTGTTGCATCTTCTTTTCCCCTCTGCTGCCCACATATTTCACAGATATATAAATCATGTCAACACACATGCACACCTGCTTTGGGTTTACAAGCATCTGGTATGCGAGAAATTTGTTTTAGGAAAAATCTGTAAGCTCCATTGGAGCAAACTGGAAACAGAAAAATAAAAAAAAATAATAATAAAAAAATTAAAACAAAACAAAACAAAACCACAAAAATCCACAACAAAAAACAGACAGGTTATAAATCTTCTCCTCTAAGGGCATCTGTTTTGTAAAGAAACTTTGCATTCATCTCCTGTCATTGTCTGCAATTATTAAAAGATTATTTATGCCAGGTTTTTTTTTTTAAATTTAAAATTAGGTTTTAAAACCTAAAATCAGTGGTTTATGGCTCAGAAATAAATAGCATTTTGAAAAGCTCCTCTGTAATTTTTTGTACCCCAGAGAACTTCTTATTTTTAGAAGCATATTCAAAGCTTGGCCACACACAAGAAGGTAAACTACATATTTGACCTTTACAAAGCTCTGTTTAGGCAGTAGAAGCCCCTACGATCTTCCTATGGCACCATCAGAACTTAGCGAACTGCAGCCTACCTCACACGAAATTGGCAGCTATTTATGTCCTTTCAGTTCTTCTTTGCAACATACTTTTTCTCACTCTTCATAAAGGCTTCTTTTTGCAGCTGAAAAAAAAAAAAAATTTCTGTTTGAAAATGCTGCTGCTGTTCTTAAAGCCATTCACAGATTGGCAGTATTCTTTGAAAGTCCCATTTCAACCATTGGAAGAGGCTGCCCATGGAAGCGATGAAGCCACCATCTCTGGAGGTGCTTAGAAGATGTATAGATATGGCACTTAGGTTTAGTGGTGGACTTGTCAGTGCTGGGTTAATGATTGGACTCGATCTTTATAGTCTTTTCCTACTTTAATGATTGTATAATACTGTGATTTATCTGGGGTTTATTTCAGCAGCCTTCAAGTTAAATATGCCACTGTGATTTTGATATTTGAGGATAATTACATTGTCTTTTTGAAGAAACTTTGAATTTATGCATAATATATGGGGACCATCTTGCAGCCACCAGCTTAAAAGGCAATGGCTCCTTATATAAATCACTGGAGCAAATAAGAAAAAATAATTTAAATGTTGCTGTTAACATTCAGAAATTCTTCTTTGTGCTCCTTGTCCTGTCCAGTACTGGTTTTATGTAAACTTGCCTACTGGTTCATCAAGAGTGGGAGGAAAGGGATCAGGGAAAAATCTGAAAGCTATGCTGAAGAAAGCTCTATTGTTTTGAGTGTCTACAAGGGGTGCAAAATAGTCAGAGAGCAGTAAAGAAAATGTTAGCATTCCCTTTACTCAGATTTAGAGGGCTGTGCTGTTTCCTGCACTTGATTATCTGGTCAGACATTTCTACAATGTTTTAAAACTATGAGCAGAGCAGCACATGTACTGGAAGGCAGTTAGTGGAAATCATTGATAACTTTGAGGTTCTTCCTCATTACAGCTATGGATCATGGTTCCACAGCAAGTGCACTCGATGCACGGTTCCCAAATCTGACATCTTTCCCCTTCTTGATCAGTGAATGAGTGTTTTTAGATAAAGACTAGTGAAACTAAAAGGGAAGAAAAAAACTGATGTACTGCTGAACTGTACTTTGAGTACTGGTAACAAAAAGACTAAGGTACTCTCTGGTACTATGACAGCTGCTTGCTTGGAAGAGTGAAATTCAGCAAGAGGGCTAGTAAGCCTTTTAGTCACATATCTATAGTAACAAAAATAACTGATAAATGAAAATTTTCTTCCATTTAAATCAAAATTAATTGGGGTGAATATAATGGGTGTATATCATACTGCCATCTGATGTCAGAACACAGAAACAGGAAAATTACAGCATGTTTTCTGAAGATGCTTCTCCTCATGAAACAGCATCACATTTACAGATTAAGAAAACATGTCTAACTACATATAAGCTCATGGAACCCATGAATATTGCCAAGTTTTGACATGCTCTTTATCTCTATCTACATGGAGTTTGCACAGCTAGATTTTGGGGGGCTACAGGGGTAGCTGCTGTGAGAAGTTGCAAGAAGCTTCCCCATGCCTGACAGAGCCAATGCCAGCTGGCTCCAAGATGGACCCACCACTGCGCAAGACCAAGCCAATCAGAGAAGGTTCGTCTATCTGTAACAACAGGTTTAAGAAGAAAAAGAACCTTATTGCACAGATGTAACTGTAATTGGAGAAAAGAGGAATGAAAATATGTGAGAGGAACAATTCTGCAGACACCAAGGTCAGTGGAGAAGGAGGGGCAGGAGGTGCTCCAGGCACCAGAGCTGAGATTCCCCTGCAGTCCGTGATGCTGACCATGGTGAGTTAGGCTGTCCCCCTGCAGTCTATGGAGGTCAACAGAGCTGAAGAAATCCAATTGCAGCCCATAAAGGTGAGCCACTGTGGAGCAGATGGATGCCCAAAAGAAGACTGTGAACCCCTAGGAAGGCTGTGTTAGAGCAGACTTCTGGCATGGACCTGCAGACACCTGTGGAGAGAGGAGCCCATGCTAGACAGTTTTGCTGGCAGGACAGGTTTGCTGGGGGACCCATATTGGAGCAGCCTATTCGTGAAGGACAGCACCCCATGGCAAAGGAGCCACACTGGAACAGTTCATAAAAAACTACAGTCCATAGGAAGAACTTATGCTGGAGAAGTTCATGGAGAACTGTCTCCTGTAGAAAGGACTCCATGCAAGACCAAGGCAAGGAGTCTTCTCTCTGAGCAACAACCTCTGACGAACTGACTGTAAAACTCCTACTCCCTGACACCCTGCACCACTGAGTGGGAGGAGTTAGAGCCGGTGAAGGAGGGACTGATGCAGGAAGGTGTTTTTAAGATTTACTTTGCTTCTCATTATCTTGCTCTGATTTTGATTAGTAATAAATTGCACTAATTTCCCCAAGTCACTTTTATCTGTGACAGTAATCAATGAGTGATCTTTCCTTATTTTTGTCTCAGCTTATGAACCTTTTGTTGTATTTTCTCTCCTCTGTGCAGTTGTGGAAGAGAGTGATAGAACTTCATGTAATTTGCCACATTAGTTCCTTAAATATTAAAGGTTATTAACCATAAATTATTATTAATTATACAATAAAGCATAAATATTAAGTAAATATCAAAAGCTTTTTTTGAAAGTAATTTTTTAATTATTATTATTTTATTTTTCTTTATTTATTTTCCTCTGCAGTTGTGCTCACTAACAGTGATATAAAGGACAATGATTTGAAAGTTAGGGTGTTGTTTTTTTGTTTTTTTTAAGGTGGCTTTTTCTTTCATCATATTAGAGTCCTAATCCCCTATTAATTTACACTAATGAGTCATTCCAATGACACTATCTGGAAACACATACCTTGAAGGTAAATAGTGTTGACTCAACTGTCTCCCTCTCACCTTGACTTCATTATGTGTACTTTATTGTACATACAGCTGTATCATATACAAGGTGTAAGCAGAACTTATTTAAAAGTATGTACTTGTGCACAGGCTACCTAGGAGCATGTGTATGGCTATTTGTATTATAATATCTTGTGCACGCTTGGATATTTACATTAAAACAGCATCTTGTGGCTCCAGGCAGGAGCTGAGGTTCATTGCACTGACTGCAGCTCATAAAGGTGCAGATACTGCCCCAAAGCATCTCTATATGTCTTTAAGCACAGCTGCAGATGGGCATGCAGCTCTGTTATTCCTACTCCAAGACAAGCTGATGCAAGCTGTTTGTAACTCAAAGCAGTGCAATAAAGGCAGCATGCTGTGCTGAGTCAGAGCTCCAGATCACGAACCACAGCAATATGGTTGAACAGCTTCCAGCCACCTCTGAGCACAAACAGACCAGATGCCCAGATGTTTCCAGCTGTCTGCCTAGATATGACCTCAATAATGAGTCCACCTGTATAATTTTGTTGCTGTAGTGTTGTAAACTAAGATCCTCCAATAAATAAAGGTTTTAGCAGTTTAGTTTACTCTTAAAATCTGCTAAAATCATCTTGGATTATAAACTAGTGATTGAGGAGATTCTGTCTGTTTTAAATGTGCAAAATAGTACTAGCTATATAGCGTATGATATTATAGAAGTTTCTAACGGCTGTGTGGTTAGGCTAAAGGAAAGGAGATGAACAGCTCAATCAAGTAAGAGCTTTCATCAATAACAAAAAAAAAAGCTCCTTAAAAAAAAAAAAGAGTATAAACTCTTCCTCACATCCTCTGGGAAAAGTCGTGATGATCCTAAACTGCAACAAAAATGATTCAAACCTGACATTAATAACAGCTTTTTAATAGTAAACATAGACATACACTGTAACAGATTGACTAAGGGACTGGGAATCTTTCTTTCAGAGGTTATTATAGAGATGTTAGACAAATATCTCACAAGTACTTTTGAGATACATCTGATCCTGCACTGGAACAGAAGAAAGTTACTGACTTGCTGAGCTAACCTCTTTCATCTCTAGTCTTCTAGGCTTTTGTGAGTCACAGATCTAAAAGAAAGAAGATAGAATAGTCGCTGATAAAGACTTACAGGCTGTGTCAATCTTACCTTATGAATCATACTCTTCTAGGAGACTTCTAAAGATCCATTTGTTATGGTAGAGTTACTGTCAATGAACTGAGATGCTCAATCCATTTTACACAGATTCTCATCATCCTGATCACGATCTGTACACCTCAAAAAGCCTGAAACATTTTCTCTAACATTGTCAGTCTTGGTCAGGTTGTTTTTGCCTTCCTGCTGCTACCAAAGGTGAAAAGAAAGAGAACAAAAGAGTTTGTATAAGACTGAGTACTAGGTTTTACCAGAGGGGGAATTTGTTGTATTTAAATATGCAATATGAATTCACTATAATTTTTAAATTAATTCAACCACTGAATAAATAAAGCTGGGGGTTTTAGAAGATAGACCTGGTTGAGAAATTTGTGGCAACGCAATATTTCAGCAAAAAAATTTTTTGACAGGACTGAAGTCTTTCACAGAACCAGATAGTATTTAGCTTCCTTGACTGTTTTCTGCCTGCTTGCCCACTTAAAATTACATTAGAAACTTTAACATTTAATGTTGCGTGTTCGCTAATCCATTAGGTGATATTGCCTTGAAATAAGGCTACCAATACTTCAGACTTAGCAGCCTTACTGTAAAAAACCCTGACATGTGAATGATCTAGAATTCAGTGCTACCTGGCTCCTTTTCATGGACTCAGCAGTTAATTTGGGAATAAAGTACATGCTTGAACAGACTTCAAAGTGCATTATAACTGTGGTGTTAGAAATGCAAATGCTTAGTGGCTTTCAGAACATGTAGGACCTGATAGATGTCAGGTAAGCCAAGGTTTGTGGCTTCTTCAACTGTAGCTTGTAGGAAAAGAGCTCTACTCCTGTTGTTATACTTTACATTGAAATTATTACCAGAGCAGGTAAGAAAAGCTTTCATTTTTGTGCATAGTGATTATGTTTATTTCAATATGCACAGAACTTTTCACAGAATTTATTGCCTGTTGAACATTCTCTTTTGCTGCCATATGCATAGAAGTACCTCTCTGCTCTGTACCTGTGTCATTATGTTCTAGTTGTGCCAGAAGGCAGGAACACTCTGAATGACTCACTGTCATTATTAGCTTCACTTATATCTCCAAGCTCCATATGTAAATAACTTCTTCCTAGCCTCTTCTTTAATCCTTCTCAGTGTTTTTATGCCATCTACAGGTCTCTTTCAACCACTGAATTCTTGGAATATTTTTTTTCATATCAGGCTCAATAACAGCCAGCTTTATTTTCAAATCAATTTTCATTATTTTGTGAATTTATAGATCACTTAAACAAACTTTCCCATGAATTGTTTATTATTTGTAAAATCCGGATCAGAGACATTGTTTGAAATAGAATGGAAGCTTCACAACCCCTGACTTTTTCAGTCTTATTCTTTTTTTTTTTTTTTTAATGCAGAATAATTTTGTGGTGGTTTATGATAAAAAACAACAAAAACCCCCCAAACAAACAAACAAAAAAAACCCCACAAAACCATACAAAACAAAAAACAACCCTCTTTAAAAAAAAAAACCTTTAAATCAAAATTTTTTACTAAAAAGTATTATTTCTTGAAAAAGCTGGTCATGAAAATTTAGGTTTCAGGAAAAAAAAATAAAATACAGCCCAATAAATATTAAAAATATATTTACAACATGTGCATACTAAATGCTGCTTTTATTTAAGAATTAATAGAAAAAAATAAGCCACTTTTTCAAACAAAAATTTGATTAATGAGAATAATTTCATATTCAATGAGGTACAATAAAGAAATTTCCTTCTATATACTTTGCTTACCAAAATGCCTCAGAGTCTAATTCTAACCATGAATAGACAAGTTATAGTAACAAGATGTAAGGTGGAAATATAGGAAGCAGAGAGAATTGTGACAACAGGATTACATGCATTTCTTGAAAATGATATGGCCTTTCAATCACTTTTGTGCCGTGCACAGTTAAAGAATCCACTGGTGCCTTGAGCTGATGAGAATTCTACATGTGCTGTCAAGGACAAAACCTAACTCTAAAACTCTCTTCAATGAGATTCATTGTGCTTCCTTTAGATAAGACAAACCACTTAACACTGACAAAAAATGTCACAGAGTACTTCCAGACATTAGTACAAATAAATGAATGCATGAAAAATCAAAATGCAAGAGAAATATGAGTAAGTAATAGTAGCTGAGTTAGTTGGAGATTATTCTATGCTATAAATATGCAAGGCATATTAGGATATAAAATACAGTTGAAGAGCATTTTTACTGGGAGACACTCATTCGTGCAAGCCAAACTTAACCTGTCATTTATTTTTTTTAGCTTGTGTTTCTCTTCATGCAGACAAATTCAGTCATGGAAATGTGTCTCTGAATACTTCACTCATGGTTCAGCTAGAGGTAAAAGGATGAAAATGTGTTTACGTGAACTGATGATTTGCATTATATGTGCAGCACAGAACTGCAACCATGGATGCAAAGTATATTTCCGTTAGAAAAATGAACTATAATGCACAATAAAACTCTATTATAGACATAACCAATAGTTTTATCCAAACATTCAAAACACTTCCTTCAGTCCCTTCCACCAAGAAAAGAAAGAAGTAACCTGTTGAATACTTTTCCCTGCCCCCCACCCCCAAAATGTAATGTCTTCCCCTTCTGATAGCTGAGGGAGGAGAGCTGAAGTGACCTTCTTTCCAAGCAGACTTATGTTTTCCAGCCAAGAGAGATGAAAAGTTCAAAACTACAATTGTAGTTATGCAAACTACATTCATTGTCATGAATGAAGTGATGCACTTCTCTTGTAAGAGAAAAAATAATAATACACTTTATTAAAGAAATTATTTTATTAGCAAAGTTCAGGGGTAAATATGACAGTGGTTTAACGAGATTCAGTGGCAAAGTACAAGTGACTATTTACTGCACAGCGGATGGAATCATACAATACTATCAGATAGACTATGAGTCATGACGTTCAAAGAGGACCCCATTTTATTCTAAACTCCTCCTCAGAAGGGACTTGAAATGCAGCTTTGTCCCCAAATTGGTCAATGTTTTATGTCTAAGAGATTATACATACACAATCAATTCTTTGTATCACTTAGCTAAGAGTTCAAAGTTTAGCATGCTGTTAATAACTTATCGCAAACCTGCTATGGCAAGCAACCTCTCAGCCTCAAGAAGTAACCTGAGAGATGGGGAAATCCCAGCGTGCAGCCTGCTTCCACACAAGAGAGTTCAATGAGCTCTGTGCTGTCCACTACTTATGGAGGGAGCTACTTGACTTACATCTACATGCCGGCAAAATGTCTGAGTCACTGTTCCAAACAGCCTTCGCTACAATGTTGTCATCCCTCTCCCAAAGTCCACAGTAAGCTGGATGCAGCCATCACAACCCCCACTGGTGGTTATGGATTAAGAAAGGGAAGGGTGGAAAGCACAGTGTTGCACAGATTGAATGAAATGATTCTTTGGGGTATTTTTACATTGTAAACAGGCAAGCATGGTGCATATTGACAAGATTGCCAAGGGAAAATGAAGAACCAAATAGGTTAATTCATTTGATCAGGCAGCAGTGTGGCCTAATATATTAACTTTAGGCTTGGGCTCCAGAAGACACCTTCAGTCTCACAGAGATTTTCTGAGACTTACTAAGGACTTGCAATTCGCTTTTAACACATGTAGCCAGCTTCAGATGTATATATATATATATATATGTGTGTGTGTGTGTGTGTGTGTGTGTATGTATGTATATAGCCAAAAGACACATGGAAGAAACTTAGGCAGTGGAGTTAGTTCATTTGACACAATATAATTGTTTTACACAATTAATTATGTATTGACCTATTAGTTACCAGGGTCAATCAGGTATCACAATGTCCTTCTTACAGTGTGTATCCTCGTCATTAGTACATACACTTTTATGCATCAAAAAAAAAATAAAAAAATAAATTCCTGGACTTCTTGATGTTTCAGCTGTGTAAGGACTATGTTTTGCCATTTAAAACATCATATTGCTCACAGAAGTGAGAGTTCACCAAAATAACTATAAAAAGAAAATGCTATAAACTTATATATCTTTACGGAAGCTATTTTTTCGTGTATTGCTGACAGTCCAAAGTTTTGCCAGTTGAATCTTAGTCAACAATAGCAAACTTCTCCATTTTACTGATGCACAAAGACATCAGAAGTAGGAAACAGGCTGACTTGAGTTTTCTTGGGTGCACAGGCAACATCTACTAGAAACATGATAAGAAGCACTGTCAGAGCTTTCATAGCTTTAAACTATCCCATCACTTTAATAATCACCAGGTCACCAAAATAATAAGCAACCATATGCAAAATAACTGCATAGGCAATAGAAGCAAGTGTTTTTTCTCTCATTGAATGCATTTTGGAAGAGTTTTTAAACTGCTCAAGCCCATGTAGTTGATATGAAGGAATCAAATTGCTACATTACCGTTATTTCTTTCCACTCTCCCCACCCCGCCCTCCCCCCACACCCCCCCTACTAAATGTTATGGACAATTTGATACTCTGTAGGTCCTTTCTTCCTGGCTAATCTTAGGATCTTTTGTTATTACAATCTAGTGTAGTCAAGTCGAAAAACTTCAGTATTCACTGATAGAAGTGCTGCATATTAAGGGTAGAGGAAGCAACTGCTGGATTATGAAGATAGTTCAATGATGCAATGCTAAAAATCTTATTAATCTAACTGTAGACCTGAACTTGAATATATGGTGAAATCTACTTCAGTTGAATAAAGCATTGCTATCACCTACAGCTTTTCTAGTAGATTGATCTATCACCTGTGTGCATGTTGCCTTTGTGAAGTTTAACTTTAGAAGTTAAAGACTTGTAACACTTGTGTTCTTTTTGCCTAAAAGGAAATTTGACTATTGGAATTGGAGTTGTTGAAACACTGAAGGCCATTTGTAATTTTAGGAACATAAGCAACACCATAAACTATAGTTGAAACATCTTATGCTTGTAAAACATGTTGTTGTGTCTGATGTGTATCTTCGAAAGGGACCATACTATTAGCAAAATCCTGCAAGAAGAAATACTTTTGTGAGTTTTTGAATATCTGTTTAGCTAACATGGGATAGGAGCAAAAATATCTTAATGAGAAAAACCTCCTCTGACTTGGGAATTTGAATAAAAAAAAATATAAGCGAAGAATGAGCATTTTACTATGTAGAGTAGAATAATCTAACAGCTATTTGCCACTTTTAAGGCTAACTAGTTGTGTCCTGTGACTCAATTAGCTGTGGTTAAATAGTACATGGGAATCACACTGAAACATATATATAGACCACTGAGTATAATCTGAAACTCTATATGAAAATGAAGGTTTTCTAGCACCCTCCAGGTAGCTAAAATGAGATACAGAAAAAAAACCGAAAATGTGTTTATCATACACAAACATAAAACACACACGTATCATGATTGTGATCAGAGCTTTCAAAAATAGACACACTACCCTGTTTCACTGCTATCAGTTACAGTACAGCACATTGATCAAGTTTGGTAATTCATTCAGGGGGACAGTGTGCATGAAAAAAGGAGAAATCTGTAATCAGAGAATTTAATTAATAGAAGATCAAATATAACTTGTGTGGAGTTTTTTTGTGTGTGTGTGCATTTTTAAACAGTATTCACTTTCACAAATGTATTGAAAGAATTCTCATCTTTCTCAGAATATTTAATAAAAAAATCCTGTGAAAGCCTTGTCAGATCTATGCACCCATGCAAGGCAGGAGGTAGAACAACACTCTTTCCACGACAACTTTGTACAGAGTTATTTGTTACTGGATTGATGGAGTTTGATTTTGTTGTTTGTTTTGTTTTTGTTTTTGTTTGGGTTTTTTTCCCCCCGGGGTGGTTAAATATCTCCTAAAAACATAGGCATATTTATAAATTGGTTTATATTGCTTATGAATTGTAGTTAACATTGCTGTGAATCAGATAGTGTTTCTTAAGTTAATATTGCAGAAAGAAAACTTTTATCTATAACATACATTTTTAGTACACAGTTAAGAGTATTGGGAGAAAGTTCCTTTTTTTAGGTATTATAATTAAGGTTAAAAAAATGACTTTTCTAATTTTCAGATAATTGGAAATTTAACAGTCTGCAATATCCAGAGCTACTGCTACCTTGTATTATGTTTCCTTGACATTTTGTTGTTTTATTGAATGGTAATACACATGCCTGAGTAACAATGCCATGTGCTATATTGATTCAAAGTACTATAACTGCCAAGATGATTGAAATGCTGTCTCCAATGGTCCTTGACAGCTCACATACCCGGATTGTGATTTGCATTTATTCCCATGGGATTTGGTGATTGTCTGTATCTGTATGCCCTTTGAGACTGCTGCACTTTAAATCTCTAAGTAGAAGAAATCTGTGTGGGTGATGAACCATTTTATTCATAGCCCGGTGGGAATCCATAAAAATAATTTGTCCTTTGTTGTCAGTCCATTGGTTCCTAAGTACAACTTTCTATGGCTTCCTTCCAGGTCACTACATATTTTGTGAGAAAATTAAAAAGTAAAAAGCAATGGAGTTTGAAACATCAGTTTAAAAATCACATTCTGAATCAGGGTTGTAAATAATTATCTGAAGTCCTCTGTAGCATGGATGTGCTGAAAAGAGGAAAGTCCTTTGTCTTCTACTCTGCTAGCTACTTCTACTCTGCAGCAGTCATCAGAAGTGTTGCAAGGCTTTGATGAGGCAGTAAATTCAGGTTCTCATGAAATCAGTACTTTCTTATTTTATATTTTGAATTAATTTCTAACTTACTGTGTTTCTGTCAATTAGTACACACTTTTGTTTTCTGCTCCTTCTGGTTGATTAAATTAAGTTGATCAGTGAATGTCCTGTGTCAGTGAAGATTTGTCAGTACCTACAGAATCAGGTGTTTATGTATACCTACATATACATAACTATATATATATATGTGTATGTATATATATATATATGTGTATATATATATATACATTTTTTTTTTAGCCACCACTTTACCTCCTATTTCCCTATTACATCTAGCAGCTCATGAAACAAATGGAATTAAAGCACCAGTAGAACCACAGCTTTACTTAAGACTAGGAGAATTGCTTTCAGTAGACACTATTGAAAAGGGTACGATATTTTCCCTACAATTTTAGATCAAGGTGTGTTATGGTTATTGATTTGTGATCTATTTTAAGTACAGTCTGGCCAGAAACGCTTGTGTAACTTTGATTGTGATAAGATGCCCTGATATCTTTTCATTGATAACATTCCTCACTTGCAGGTTTCCTAAATAAGTTGTTTGATTTTTTAAAGCTGGCTATAGAGTAGCATAATCTCACAAGACCTATATCTCACAGAAATTGTTCTAAATAGGAATAAAAAAGATTACATAAATCAAAACTGTCTAAAAGAATCAGACTTTGTGAAATATTCTTATGTGATGCTTCCAATTGTGCAAAAATGCAGATATGTTAGAATGTTGGAAGCCATATGGAACTGTATGACAGATAATACTTGCTCAAAAATGCATTCGTACATGGGAACTTTGCTTAGAGGGCAGATTTTGTTCTTATTGTCTAGCACAACAAAGTTTAACTGAGTTTGCTACTTTGCTCTAGCTGTACAGATTTATACTTACTCCAGCATGCATGAGTTGTGCACTCCTGATCTGTGTGCTCAGGACTGATTGGTCTAGTGAATTTAGGAGAAAAATGTGTTCTTTTTATGGAGAAAAAATATTTCAGATTTAGCTAAATGAAAAGGGACAGATACTTTTATCTATTTATATGATGTTTTTCAGGCTGGTCTAGTACCCATTCCTTTCAAACCCTGAAAAATTTTCTATGATATCAGCCAAAAGTGTTCTACTTGGGGTATTTTTCTTCTTTTGCATGGTTTGCATAGTTTACTTTTCCATTGCGTCACTGAGAAAGTGGTTCTTCCAAAACAATGCAAACTCACACTTTGCAGCATGATTATATTTATCATATATTTATCATATATTTATAAAGGATTAAAAATTCTGTTTTCTAAATATGAAAATTATTTAATTGCAATACCCATGACTACATAAGAAGGCATTGCCAGGTTGTTAATAATCTGTTAACCTCTTAAACAGTGTAAAAATGAAACTAAATTTAATAGACGGTGATCAGGCATCACTGTCCTGTTCACATGGAAACTGCTTCTTTGGGACTCCTTTAGAGTTATGCAGACATTGAAAAATGATTGCAGATGTTCATTGTAAAATATTGTTATTCAAAAAAATGTTAATAGTAAGTGTCTTTAAACTTGGAGGAAATTTGCCAACTGTATTAGTGGATTCAAACTCCTTCATCCAATGTCACATGGAAGCTTGCGGTATTGCGTTTTGTTTTTTTTCTGCAAAAGTCAGTCAGTCCCTTGGTCCTTAGCAAAAGTCTTTCAAGGTTTTCACTTCCACAGGAAAATATTAATTTCTTGTCAATAACAAGAAGATGAAATGGAACAATTTAGGGAAAAATCAAGTACGTTCTTTACTTTTTGTCCCCATTTCATCCATGTAAGGAGGAAACAACCCTTGCTACAATGAAATTCTTCATTATTACCCTACCACTTTTAGTCTGGACTGATTGATTCATACATGATCCTAAAACTAATATAGATTCATTTTATGAGTTTTTGCTTTTATTTCCCAACTTCAGTTTTGGCAAGTATGATTTTGGCATTAAACTGCCTGCTGTGCAATACTGAGAGTACTAAGAAAGCATCAGGCTACACAATTTTTTATTTATTTTTTTTTAATTCATCCTTCAATATTCAGGATACAGAAGGACTAGAATTTACAGTGCCTTTTAGGGTCAAGTGCTTTTTCACTTTGTGCCAGACTGTGTATTAATAAATTTGGGAATCAGTGTCTTCCCAAAAGAAGAATGGGGAGAAGTGCATAAGAATTCCAGCTTGACTCATTCTTCATACCAAGGATATCAGTCATAATACGATTTGTCTCACTGTTAATCAGAAGTCTATGAAAACCTAATACTGAAATGGATTTTTCAACTTTTACTCTGGCTGCTATGGGATAAAGCTATCTTCAATCTTGTTAGAAAGATAAATACTACTGAAAATGACAGGTGATACTGACCTAGGCAATGCTTAGCAAAAAAATTATATTAATAATAACCTTGGACCAATCTGGATTAAGTTGATTTCTGTTTAAATTAAATTAAATGGATGCACTAAAAAGTAAGTCTAATTATCACTCTGAAATTTCAAAAGACAAAGTGTTACAAAGCAGGATATGCATATAGGAGTACACATTAGGCTGCTTCTCAAAAATATGAGTGTGGTGGGGGCCATTATGTCTATAGAATTAGATCTATCAAAATCAATGCCCTGAAAAATGCAATATTATGCAGGAGTAAAGAGATTTGCAATCCTCATATGTTGCACATTTGGGTTCAAAAAGGGATGTTCTCACAGTTTCTGAGCACTTAATTCACAATGTATACAGCTTGTTGCTTACCTAGGATGTGGGCTTGTGGGGTTGGAGGGAAACATTCTTTAACAGACAGGGAAAACTAGAAGGAACAGGCAACTTTGTAAAATATTCTCTAACCCCACATATCAAGGTTTTTGTTTTTTGTTTTTTTTTTTTGTAATTATATGTATTGCCTCACCTACAAGACAACTTCTGATGGCATTATTCTGTGCAGCTTCTAAACCCATTGACTAAATCCATGGATTTTCATTCTCAAGTGATTCTGCAGCTAACACTACAAAGAGAGTCAGGGGAGGAATCAATTTCTATGTGTAGCAATGAGTTGGCTCTAAAATATACCCAAGAGTAACTTAATGAACTCTATAATCAAATAATATTTGTAAAATATTTTATTGTCTGACTCAATTTCACAATACTTAAAAAATTTGTATTCTTGGCTTTCAATCTTGCCTCCTTGTTTACTTTTGGAGGGTTTTTGTAATGTATACATAAGGGCAAGGTACTGAGAAATAACAGTTTCCTTCACATTTTGTATGCATAACTGTATTTTGTGTAGTGATACTGTGTATTTTAATTCAAAGCAATAGTACAAGTACACCCCAGTCTCTTTTGTCTGTCATGACATTTAGCCCAAGGTAGTGTTGCTCCTCTCCTTGAAGCCTTCTATTGGAGTTTTGTGCACTCCTGAGTGCAGGCGTGATTACTTCTGGAGGGCTCCTTCATACTCTGGATGGCAGTGTGCTCAGAGAGGGCTGCCTCTTTTATGTGTTTTATTTTCTTTCTGCTTGAATTAACTTCCTCTTCAAGTAAACACCCCAAACAGCATGACACCTTCTCTTCTGTTATCTCTGACATTGTTTTTAAAGATCTCTTTATTTTCTAACTCTTAAGCTGTTACAGTAGCTGTAGGTGTAATTTTCCCTCAGGCCAGGTTCTAGTATGAGACTATAAATTTCTTGCATTTCCTGTAACTATCTGTTCCTCTGCAGTGTTAAGCAGTACAGAGACTTTATGAAGGAATTTATTTTACTAAGAGACAGTTTGGAAACCTAAATTTTTCATCAAAATACATTTTTTTTTTCTCCCCCTGCGGTGCATTGATCCCATTCAACAGCTAGGTAACCACCAAGCTCCCGGCTCACTCGCCCCACTTAACAACAACCAAGACAACCAAAAAAAAAAAAAAAAAAAAAAAACGCTGAAAACACACAGCTTAATATAAGGAGGATTTAGTAGGTGAAAGAAAGCTGCATGTGCAAGCAAAGCAAAATAAGGAATTTATTCACAGCTTCGCACCAGCAGGCAGATGGGAGGCAGGGCCTCAACAGGTATAGCAGTTGCTTGGGAAGACAAGCACCATAACCACGAACACACTCCCTTCCTCCTCATTTCCCTAAAACTTTATTGCGGAACATGATGTCATACCATATGGAATGTCCTTTGGGTAAGTTGGAGTCAGCTGTTCTGACTTTTGCCTGATCCCCAGCCTATTCACTGGTGGACAGAGAGGGAAAAAGAAAAGACTTGACTCTGCACAAACACTCTTCAATAACAGCCGAAACACCAGTGTGTTGACAACACCATTTTAGTCACAAGTCCAAAGCAAAACTCCATATTGGCTGCTATGAAGGATATTAACTGAATCCCAACCAGACCTGGAACATTCTCCTTCAGTTCTTAAAGGTTTTGGAACATCATAAGAAAAACATCATAAGAAACTGAGTCAGAGACATTGAGGAACCACCTTGTCTCTGCTTCTGACAGTGGGGTCAACAATATTGATGTTATTCACAAGGAATGTTCATCTAAATATTTCTCAAAGGTAAACTATCATGGAAATTTAATTATTTTTCAGAAAACAAACTATTTTGGCCCATTTTGGGGTAAAAATAACTGAAAGTATAGATTAAAAATTTTGATTCTCATAATTTAACAATATACAAAAGTTTTGCATGGTTATATTTATTTTTAAATAAAGTTACATAGAACTTATGTTTCTTTTTAAAACAGACTGTTATCCTAAAACCACTTTGTTCTTTCCAATTAATTTCAGCTGTGATAAAATGTGTCAGCGACATATCTAGGTGAACCAATTTTGGTACAAGAGGAAGTGAAAAATTAAAGAATAATTAAAGAATAATTAAAGAAGAATATGATGCACTGCATGGTAGGTGACGCGCTGGGCAATTCTTTTCTTGACTGCCTCATCTTGAGACAAATAGGATTTATATGGCAGTAAAGAAAGCAGTAAGAATGCTGAGAGAGATGAAAATAACATGACCAGGTTTTGGTAGTGGTGGGAAACAGTTACAGGGGTGGCCTCTGTGAGAAGCTGCCAGAAGGTTCCCCCCGTCTGACAGAATTAATGCCAGCCCGGCCCAGGACAGACCCACTTCTGGCCAAGGCAGAGAAGGTGTGTTACCAAACAGTGCCTCTGTGGCAATAGATTTAAGAAGAAAAAAAAGGTTATTAGATGTAACTGAACTCAGACAAAATAGGAGAGAACACATGAGAGGAACAACTCTGCAGACACCAAGGTCAGTGCAGGAGGGGAAGGAGGTGCTCCAGGCCCAGAGCTGAGATTCCCCCGCAGCCTGTGGTGCAGATCAGCTATGCTCCTGCAGCCCATGGATATCCACAGGGTTACAGAGATCCACCTGCAGCCCACAGAGGAGACCCACTGTGGAGCAAGTGGATGCCTGGAAGAAGTCTGAGACCCCATGGAAAGCTTGCACTGAAGCAGGGACCTGCAGACCTGTAGAGAGAGGAGCTCAGCAGGTTTTCTGGTAGGATTTGTCATCCTGTGGGGGACCCATGCTGGAGCAGCACGTTCTTGAATGACTGTACCTCATGGAAAAGGACTCACACTGGAGCAGTTTGTGAGGAACTGCAGCCCATGGGATGGACTCATGCTGGAAAAGTTCATGGAGAACTGTCTCCTGTGGGAGAGACCCCATGGGGAGCAGGGGAAGGACTCCTCTCCCTAGGCAGTGGCAGAAACAACCTATGATGAACTGACTGTAACTCCTACTCCCTGACTCTCTGCAGCGTTCAGTGGGAAGAGTTAGAGCCTGTGAAGGAGGGAGTGATGGGAAGAAGGTATTTTTAAGATTTGCTTTGCTTCTCATTATCCTCCTCTGATTTTGATTGGTAATACATTAAATTAATTTCCCCAAGTCAAGATTGTTTTGCCCATGACAGTAACTGGTAATGTCTCCTTGTCCTTACTTCAGCTTATGAGCCTTTCTTTATATTTCCTCTCCCCTGCCCAGTTGTGGAGGGGAGTGATAGTGTGGCTTTGGTGGGCACCTGGCATCCAGCCAGGGTCAGCCTGCCACAGAGGGTCTCATTCACTTTATTGTATACAGTAGGAAATCCTCTAATGAACTGTTAGCCTTGTTTGACTGGCATTCAAATTGAAGTCAAGGTCAGGCACATTACAGTGGTATTACACAAAAGATAGTAGCTTCTCCAACACAGCAACCTAACTGCCAGGTTAACTAAACAGTATTTTTTAATGGAACTGACTGTTACCACATTTTTTCGTGCTAAAATTCAGAAAGTCTAGTCTTTTACATGATGTAAAAGGTGTCCTTTTTTTTCCACACAAGCCTTCTCAACAACATAAACAAACTTATTTTATTTTCCAAATGGGTACTATCACAGTGCTAGAAAGATAACTGCAAACACAAGCCTAACTAGTAGGAGTGCTCTAATATGTAAAGATGGACCTATATTATAATTTTAAGTATTATTGTAAGTCTGATTTGGAAATCAATTTCTTGATTGTCCCTACTAACTGTGCTTTTTCTCACATCATGGAGAAGCCCTGGAGCAGCTGAACTGAAATCCTTTCAGATGAACCTGAGCCAGATGATGTACTCAAGAAACACAGGTCATGCATCCAGTTGATAGCAAATGCTGGGACCACAGGACCTAACTGGGTCTGCAAATCAAAACTGCCTGCAATATAGATGGTACAATTATTGTGGCCTGAGCAGCAGCTGTCTGGCTCTGCTCTTGCTGTTCCACGCAGCTTGCTAATTTCAGAATAGAAAACAATTAATTAAATGCACGAAAACATTATCTACAGCACAATGTAATGTAAAAATTACCTAAAATAACATAGAAAACCAGGTGCACTTTCCCAGAATAGTACCAACAGGCATATCAAATTGGATCTGGGAAAATGAATAGTTGCCTCAATGGGATGTTGCATCCTAGCTAATTGGTATTACTTCTCAATGTCATGCAGATCCAAAGTGTTCCACACTCAAAAAGTAGTTTGGTTCCACCTAAGGTATTTCTGGACAGTGCTGCACTGTGCAATAAAAATTAGCTCCTCTGTTTGCAAATGGTGTTACTGAAATCACAAAAGAGAACTTCTGGTCTGTTCTTCTCTGTCAACACAGGACTTCACCAGGGATTCTGGCTTTTTAAGAAATTACAATAGCTGTAGCTATAATTTTTTTAATGTGTTTATTTGTGCTCCTTATTAACTATTAGCAGAACTCAGCCATCTCGTCCTTTCACAAATTCTAAATGGGCAGCAACAGGAACTGTATTTTTATGTCAAGCAGCTTGTTATTAAGGCATTATGTCAGAACACCTAAAAAGCTAGGAAAATTAACCCAAGCTTTCCAGGGCTTAATAAACTATTTTTTTTTTTTAATTCATAAATGTGTATTTTGTGACTTAAACTATTTTATTTAAGTAATAAAAATGTAAGAAAACAAAGAAACAGAGTAACAATAGCTAATTTTTGAAGTGTAACTATATTTTTATGAGTTTTTTTCTTTGGTAAGGCAGCCTCTAGGCCACACAGAATTGTTTTCCTCCAGTCCTTCAGTAATTTAGTTCATAGCTTAGAACTGTAAATAGTGAAGTCCTTATTGCTTCAGTATGTCTGGTTTAAACTGCATTCTGGTTGGTTTGACCCAGTTCTGTCAGTTTCTTCTGGCTCTACTACATTCCTCTCATCTGCTGTCTGTCCTCCCTTGCCAAACTTAAAGCAGCCTTTACCTCTCATCAGCTATCCTGCAAAGTACCACTTACAGCCTGTTCCCATACGAGCTGCTTCCCAGTAGCCTTGAACTACTCTATCTGCGCTTTGCCACCCCTATCTGCCCTCTCCAACAGCTTTGCTAGCAAGTTTTATTTTCCAACAGTTGGAAAACTGCATGTGGCACTGAGAACAAAACGCCACCTTTTAAAGCACAGGAAGCCCTTCAGCAGCTTCTCTTGTTCTCCCTTTATGTTATGATACATCTTTTGTTGTTAGTGGTTTGTTTTACTCCAGTCTGACTCAAATTCCATCACTCCAGAGATGGAAAACATTGCTTTAACTCAGCATGGTATCTCTCTCTAGGTAGATTTAGATGTTGTTGGCCTACACTCCTGCACACTATTACAAATGAAGTGTTTTTCCAATTTTTAAGTGAAATGTCATTCAAACATTGTAAAACAGCATGTGCAAACCAAAACTGGTTCCAGACTAGCAATTGCTAGTTTTAATTTATCTTATATTTTCATCCTTAGACACCATCCAAGCACACCTGGTTTTAGGCTGCTATCACTTCTGGAGTCATTGGAGGAAACTGGAACTTAGACATCTGCTTTGCACATGTTCACAGCATAAAACAAATTATTTATTTCCCCATGAGCCAGATTCAGATGTTCAATTTAAAATGTAAACTTTTGAGGTTTCCCTCTCCCCCCTCAACTAAATTCCCCTAAACTCTAGCGATATTAAGTATGCTGTTCATTTTCTGAAGGAAATATTATGTGAAGGGTGTAGTGACATAAAGAGAAGGATCTCCTTCCTCACCTCCTGCATATCACAGAAACAATCCCCTTGAAAATAACAAACACATGATTAAGCTCTAAGGCCAACAGAATGAGACATTTAATTCTAGAAAATGAGACAAAGAAACACAGCAAATACAACACCTATGTTTCTTCTTTTGTCTCCATGCAAAACTTTATAATGGCAGGAACATACTAATGTAAAATTCAGCACTTGAAATGCTACTGTTGGAAAAAGCAATCAAATACATGGGGAAAAAAGGATACCTGATCTTAAGCTGAGGAGGCAAGGTGTCAGGCACACCTCATGGAAGTTAGCTAAGAACAGATACTAAGGGAAGTGGAGAGGGGCATGGGGTTGGGGGGGAGCGGTGTAAGCCACATGTACTTCAGCAGTTAAATAGTTCTTCTACTGTTAATCACAAATTTAGTGAAATGCCCTGCCTATTTAAAAAGTGTACCCTTGCAATTTTTTATAAAGTATTGCATGACTTGGAGACTTCTTACAGCCTCAGTACATCTGATCTCAAGGAAGTCAGAATGCTCTCTTGGATTCCTTTATGGAATTGAACATGATTAAGCAAATAAAGTCAGCATTCTTAGTTTTGATAAAATGTGAAAGGCTTTTTTGTCTTAACTTCTTCTATAGGTGGTGTATTTTTTGAGAATTTTATTTTAATTGTAACATGTCTGTGTTAATAACATAGATACTAATTTTTAAAATGTGTTAAGTGATAGAATGACACCATCCTCCATTTACATCTTCTACACTTAAGTAGAACATATTATTCATAAAAGCTTAGGCAAACATGTAGGTTAATTTAAATCTTCCAAAGTTACATGGTTTTGAAGTCATCATGACATACTATAATACTTTTATTACAATACTCATAACTATAATCTCTGTTATATCCTGGCCATTCTTTGAAACATCATTTCAATGTTTATGGACTTTTCTAGATCAATAGAAACCTTCTCCCGGTCTTCAAAAGAGCTATTTGCCACAGACCATTCCATGCTGTTTGCATCCCACTCATCCTGCTGCAAAAATCTTTCTTCAGATCACCAGAAGTAATTCTTGTGGCAGGTATGAAAGAGGGGACCATTGGGCCAAGAATTTATAAAGATCCTGGTGGAGCTGGATGGGCAGGAGGACATGAGTTTTCCCTGTAAGAGATGATTCAGAAAATGTGGATTTTAAAATGTTCCTGTCTTTATTCTGAGGCTGACATTTGCCAAAATTCAATTGGAAGAATTTTTTTACTATATGCAGTTTGTATATTGTACCTCAATTTTCAAATATCTCGGCTAATCTACATCCATTTTGATTAAAACTTTTGTGTTCATGGCAGCAAAGGACAATTGGAATTGCCATTTCAGGTCAAAGAACTGATCTGCTAATCCCATGTGCTGTTTTTGTCAGCAGTAAAGACCAGCTGCTTCAGGGAACAAAAACACCTAATAAACAATTATGGAATAACCTGTCCAGAGCTGAATCATCTTCTTAATACTATCTACTTATGTGTGTATCATTAATTCTGAAACATAAAATGTAGAGAACCTTAGAGAAGCAGGGAATTGCCAATTATGGCAATAAGGGATCAGTAAAATTTCTTTGACATACATCATAGAAGCATTTTTTGTGTTTTCATTTTAGTAATTGTAAACAAAGCATTTACCTGGTCTTCACAATATCTATCTGAGTACAAAGAAGGGTCCCTAAAATCACAAAAATGGTTGTATATCCTGCTTTTATTACCTTTGCATGTTTTTTTGATTTTCTGTCTCTAAAGATCAGAATTTTGCTGAGGGGTGAGGGAAATGTTCTTTATTGTGCACATGAGGGATCACATGAGAAAATCTAGTGTTTCAATTTATCTCATGTTGTTTGAATAAGAATGAGCACTCCAGACTAAATTTTGTGATTGGGTTTTAGAAAAAATATTTTTTTCTGACTCCACTCATGTTGAATAAATATATAGAACAAAATTATATCTACGTATGAACGTGTGTTTTGTTCTGAATTAGCATTTCGCAGAGTTATATTTAAATATCTTTAAATCCATTGTACCTTATTATTTGACTCTGGAGAAAAAGAAGCAGCTATATAAAAGCAGTTTCGGCTTGAATAACCCCAAGGATTTGTAATGGTCTCCAGATAGAGATCATCTGAATTTAATGAATCTTCATTTTCTAGAAAACAATACAAACTTTTCTTTCTCTGATATAATATAATAAAAAGTAAGATGACTGATTAATTTTAGGATGTCCTACAGAGACAACATATGGTTCATACTTGCAAGTGTCTTTATACATTGACAGCTCTTTGTTTTTGTTGCTAAGTTGTGACTTTCAAAGCTGTCTAGTAGATTTAATTTTAATAGGAACTGTGCATCCAAATATTTCAGGTGCCTTTGGAAATATTTCAGTCTTTTTTTTTTTTTTTTCTTGGTGCATTATAAATAGATGCCAAAGTCTGAAAAAGAATATTTTAAAGATTGTGGTTGCCTTCCCAACTGAATAGTATGAAATATCTTCCTCTTTCATTAGTAGAATGTAATTAGTGATGTGATGCATGTTGCACCTGAAAGTTAGAAGAGACCTATTGGTCATTCAGGACACCCTCAGTGCAAGCCTGGTTTCCCCTATGTTCAGAGAATTGCTGCAATTAAGACCTTAGCACACAATGAAGTTTTATTCAAGACTAGCATTCTCATTAACAACAATCTATTTCGTACATTCCATCCCCATTTTGCTATATTAATTTACTCTATTTTTCCTGCTTGTCCTAATTGCTAAACCGTAAATATTTCCTCTGTCACTAAGCTTTAATTTCATAGCAGTCATGCTGTGAATGCAGTACTATAGATAATGCCATGAATGCAGTACTGTAGATGTATAAACATAGCAGGGTGTATTTTCTGTTACAAAGAATCCACAGTGTAGCAAAAGCACCATTATAAGCACACTACAGGATCACAGAAGGATTATGTACTTTGCGTAAATAAGATAGGAAATTGGTAGGAGCACTTGGAATTAAAATGAGGTCTTCCCAATGCCATCCCATTGTTTGCAATTGGTTTTGTCTGCTTCTTTATCCTTCTGTTAGCTAAGAAACACAGTTTTCAGAGCAACAACAGGTGTAGCAGGGCTTCACAGAAATTGCTGGCACTATACTGGTGTAGCAGATAATTTCAGATTAGGCTCATTGCTTAAAGCTTTCATTCTTTCTGTGCAATTTAGTAATTTGAGCTCTTTGAAGTGTACTGTTTACTTTGGAACTCGCAAAATGTCTCTATCAGTATGATAGTCTGACACTCATAATATCTCCAAATATCTGACAAAATATCTCCAGTGCAGTAAGAAGAGCCCTAAAGGAACAATATCTCTGAGATATCTTTATGTTTAGTATCCGCACCTGTATTGCACTATTCTTACAACCATATCATACTACAAAAATATGTATAATTTAATATTCATTACCAACTTTTCATCCCTCTGCCTTTTATTTTCTATTAATTAAGAAAGTGGATTAACATGAGTGATGGTTTAGGCAGGGATAGTCTATACTGTCCAAATTAGAACTAGGTAAACTGCTTACCTCAGTTTATCCTTTGCTAAATGCCATTCTCAAAAATGTGTTAGTGTTTATTTCCATATATATATGATTACATTGTATTTCCAAAAGAGTATTTGAAATATATATTTCCCTTACTCCAAGCCTGAATTTTCTACTGTCCTTGAATTCTGTAGTATTGCACCTTTGTTCCAAATATTTTCTGCAATTCCTTTGTCTAGTGAGTTTTATTTCACTGAAGTCTAAATCACTGCAATTTCCTCTTCTCTTTTAGGAGTCTGATTCTCCATTTTTAGAATCTAATCTTGTCCAAGCTTCTTCATTATCCCATCTACCTTTCTCATTTGAACACTAATGGTTATCTCCATATAGAGGGAGGCCAGTATATTGGCTTGAAGCCTTATGTTCCAAAATAAGCAACAGGCAGTATTAAAGTTGAGCTTTGAGGACATACGCCTCACCTGTGTAACACCCAGAATATCCCTTTGTGGCTTGAAGTATGACGGGTATGTTCTGGAGCTTACAGCAACAGCCTTGACAAAGAATGGCAGTCTCTCATCTGGATATCAGAAAGAGATTTCAGAAAACATTAATGAATGCATGCCTGAAATGTCAGATCAGTACAAAAATGGTGGACATAATCACCTGCTGCATTATTGATCGCTACACCTTTTCCCAGGTGAAAAAGTGGTGGATGACCCTCTATGAGAAGTTTAGAGATTTCTGACAGAGAAGACAGTTTTTTTCATCAGCATCAAGTATAACAGGGTTTAAAACAAAAAAAACTAACAGAACCCCCAAACAAACGAAAACACAAAAAAATTCCCAAACCCAAAACCAAACCAAAAAAAATTGAAGTAAAGATACTTTAGAAATCTGTTGAAAAAATTCTAATGTGCAAGTAATTAAATATTTGAAAACTCAGAGCCATGAAAATGTCTCAACTTATGAGCAAGTTTTAAACATAAAAGATCTGCTAACAAGAGAAACAATTAATGAGAGACCTTCCACATTTTGGGTTATATGTAGGACATGCAGCTGTGATCCTCTTTTAATTGTGTCTCTGAATGCATTCTACAGCCATGATCACACACAAAGATGAAAGACTGAAGGTCACTAAATTCCTGGATAAATATTCAGGGGGGTTGCTGTTGTTGTTTGTTTGTTTTGTTTTGTTTTGTTTTGTTTTGTTTTAAAAGAAGCAGAAGGCCTATAATGTCAGACTTCTAATAATTCCCTTCAACTTGCCAATAGATACATTTTATTTGTATATCTCAATTTGAAACTGTGTCAGTTCTTTGATTTTTCTTATCTAAAGAAAACAGAAACAGATATTAGTGTTGAAAGGCCTTAAGGCATGAAGTTGAACAGCAGTAGAACCAAAGTCCATGTTAAGCATTTTGTGAGAGAAAGCATCTCTATCTACCTTTAGTATTATTTAGTATTTCCTTAAATCTGAATTTTCTAAAAGCCTACAAAAGTATTTAAAAAGGTACAAAGAAGAATTATGGATCACTAGGGAAAAAGAAAAAGTGAGTAAATATAGATGAAGTTAAATTAATTATTTCTTCAGAGAGTGCATTCTCAGTCTTTGTAATGTGCTGTCAGAGAAGATTGTAAACTAGAATTCAGAATATTGGATGGCTAACTTTGTGATCTGTAGTAACATTGAATTCCGTGCATGTAATAAAATGGTAATGGAATTTCATACTTGAAAATTTAGACTGGTCACCACATCTGTCAGGTTGGACTCTTTCTTACTATACAAAATTTTCTAGGTCCACCTTGTCTTCCTTCCCACCTCATGTTTTGAAGTATCAGGTTATTCGTACTTTCAAATCCATACTGAACTTGAAATTTTTCCAGGATGGCAAATTTTATGGGCTTTTTGATAGCAACATGTATCAAAATCCTCACAATTGGTCCCAGTAGCATGACTAAAATGGGGAAACTTATTTCAAAAGAATCATAATGCAGTAGACAGGACAATGAAAATATGAAAATCTTGGAAAATTTCCAAGCCTTTAACATGCTTTGTTTACTGACGAGACTGGAAAATTATGAAAAAAATAAAAAGGGTGTTCTTCAGCTGTGCATTGACCCCTTGCACAGAATTGCAGATACCTGGAGAGAGGAAGACTAGCTAAGTCCCAGTTGAGTTTGTTGCTTTGCCCATTCATGATTGATTGTTTTAACGCCAATATGTTTCCCAGCAACTTGTCCCATATAAATTTTGAATGGATTTCTATCATTTTCAAGCACAGAACATTCCAAAGATCTCTATCTTTCTTGCTAGGAAAGATATTCTGAAATTTAGCTTATATTTTCCTTACAATATGGTACTACATCTTGGTTTAGTATAATAATGGAAAAAAAAAATAAATAAATAAATCTCAAGACACCATGAAATAAGAACACTTGTAAACCAAAATAATCAAATGGAAGTTGGGCATAGTGTAACATTGCAAGATAATGCTAATATTCATTTTCTCCTTTATCAGTACTATTAAAAAAAATGTTCTGACATATCCAAATTGATTTTATACTATGGGACACCCATATTTATAATTGTTACAATATATGGATGAAGAAAGCTGAATATTTTTAATAAAAAAAACAACAGATGTAGAGAAACTAATTTTAAATGTTACATGAATTTGATCTTGGAAAATTGTTTCACCAGTTTGAAAACTGTTATATAGGCTAGTTCTTGGCTAGATTTCTATGTCATCCACAAGAAGATTCAGTTCTTAATACTTGCACATTTGGGTCTGAGCCTAATATATATATTAGTTATCGTAGCAATGAGAACAGTTTAAACTTATTTCAACTTGGCAAAATGTGTTATTGTCTCTTAATTTGCAAGGATCATAAATCAGCACAAAGTACAGGCATATATCACCAAATAGTTTGGTTTAAATTAAAAGCATCTCAAACCTTGGGTTTTCTTTCTGAGAAAAATTGAAGTTTTTGAATACAGCATTGCAATACTTAAAGTTTCTTAGTCATATCAATTATCATAGAAATTTAATATTTACTGTCACAGTACTGTATTAAATGTAATTTAGTGAAATACTGAATTTTGGGCTCATTGCAGTTATATCCATGTGAACAATACATATAATAAAGTAGCAAAAATAATTATTTCCAAATCAAACATGAACTAAAAAAGGAAAAGGCTGCAGCCAGTAGGCATTTTAAGTTTGAGGCTGAGCTATGGATTGGCTGTGAAGGGAACCCCAGGATCTCTTTCACACTTTCCCTAAAGTTGGGCCTTACTCATTGCAGCACAAAGCTCCTTGCTATCTTTGAATAATGAAAGTAGTAATTTCTTATATGGTCCTTAGAACTAAAAGCCACTCTGTCAATGCATAACCATGGGTAAGTGCATCAGTACAAATAATATCTGGTTTTGGGGAAAGCAGTTTTCATCCATAGAACAGAACAAAGGTAGCTATAAGTCATCATTAAGTCTCAATTTCACTAGACACTACAACAAAACCACACATTGGTTAAAACTGCTTACTGAGTTACTTCCTTCTCTCTAAACAGATTCAAGTTACAGATTAGCAATTACTACTAAATGAATACCTATTTTAGCTAACACTGGATAACTTACATATAAAATGTTCAAAAAACAGAATGAAGGTTTGTGCCGTATCCTACATTTTGAGTATGTCACTGTCACACTTGCCAGCAGCTCAGCTCAGAACATGCCTGATAACAACACCATCAGGAGAAGCCATGCCACACAAACAGGTGTCAACTGTTTCAGTCATAGGTTAGTCAGATGCAGGAAGGTGACTTTATCCTTGTTGTATGTAGTCTTTCAATGTAATACCATTGTGAATTTTTGTCCTTCTTGGTGGTTACCTCAAAAGACAGCAAAATCCATTTGCTGTTACAATGGATTTTCACCTTCCTGCCCGTGTATGTATAATCGAAACATGTGCTTCACTGGTATTAGGATTTAATTTTGCCTCAATGCCACTGTCTTTGGAAGAATTTCAGAACATTTGTAATGTGGATATGACATGTATAGTTAAGATTTATATCAGAGATTTTATTCTATTTCAATAGCCAATTCACCTTTGGGATAGATTTGTTTCTTTGGTATCAGTTCAACGCATCTTTCAGGCAGGAGTTAAAGTCCTTGTAAACTCAAATGAAACTCATGGTTAAATACATTGTCTTGATTGTTTTTTCTTCATGCTTTACAGCTGTTCTTCAAATAGACACATCACTGACTCCACACACATTCTCATGCATCTTGTTTAAGTTCTGAACAAAACAACAGAGTAAGATCTGGTTATTATTGCATTAATATTGCATAGCCAGCCCCCTCTGGTGAGCCCTCTGAATGGTACAGCTCCCATCACGGTCATCTGACACCTGTACTTCCAGAATACACAATATTCTGCCAGCATGCAGGCTATTGAGAGAAAATGAGGTGAAGGACATTATTGACTGAAAATCAGAATGGAAGAGTTCACATATCTCTCGATTATGGTAGGTGCATTTAAGGGCGTAAATTTGATTCATTCATAAGGATATGTAGATGCAACTCGACAAATGTTGGACTTTTTCTTTTTTTTTTTTTTTTCCAAAATTCATTATCAAACCCAAAAAGTACTTTAATTTTTCACCTTTAATAACAGTAAATTTTTTGAGACTGAAGTGTGAGGAGCTGTCAAAAGAGAATGTATTCTGTTCTAGTTAAGCTTTCTGCCCTCAGCAGTTTCCTGTGGTGATGGTAGGTCAAGTTTCCTGTCGACTATTTTCTCTACAGTTCAGCTGGTGAGTTCCCATTCACTCCAGGTATCATTAGGCAAAGCAAGTGGAACATGAATCAAAGACAATCCATATGTCAGGCATGGTCCAGTCCACAGAACAGAACAGTGATTGTTGGTGCATCTTCAATGATCCAAAGTACAGTCTTCTTTTACCTGCCAGCTAGACAGGCTTGAATGAGACAGAAATTCAGCTCCTTTATTCAGGTCCTTCTCCCAGAGGAGTGAAACTAAAATTTTTAATTTCAGGAAATTTAACTGGGACTGGTGGTTTGGTTTTTGGTTTTTTTGTTTGGTTGGTTGGCTGGTTGGTTTGGTTTGTTTTTTTGCAGCCAACAATGTTATGAAATTCTTTACACCTTAACAGTTAGACAGATTCAAATAAAAGGAAACATTGGTATTTTTCATGGCCACTGAACAGATTGGAGCTATGCTATGAGCTCCCTTTTCATTTCTTGGAAGTAAAGTCTTTAGTCTATTAGATTAAGGTATTGTTTATCTTTGAAAATTCAGAATAAGTTGAGCAACTCACTGCCTTTGGACTCTCTTTACTAGTTATCTTCTTCCTGTTCCACAAAAATAACTTGCCCTTGATCAATCCAGTTAACAAAAAAATGGTGATGATGAGTTATTTTGATTATTTAGGGATTGCTTAAGGCTAGGAATAGAAATTTTAAGTGCCTTTTCATTCTTTAACTAATTTTCTTAGGATATTCATACAACATCTTCACAGTGTGTTCACATTGCAGAAAAGAAGATCCAGTTCAGCCTTGAAACATGAATGAAGCTATGTTTTCAGCTCTGAAATATTTCACTTATTCTGATCCTTCTGCTTTAAAATTCAGGGTTTGTTTACTAGGTCTGTAGTAGAATGTGCTATGTCCTCAGTATGTATGGCATATTGAGTTAGTAGCAGAGAAGTGGCAGTTTATGTTTCTACATTTATTCATTGAATAAAGACTGCAAATTCAAAGTGTCAGTTTTCACTGTTGATAACATTCTTGCTAATATTGTAACAAACAGTAGGTTAGAATATTTCTGATGGTTGGAATACATCAGGACCAGTGAGAGGTGCATGCCTCTCACTGTGATAATGCATGGCAAGTTCCTGTCTTCCTGCAGCTGGGTTGTGATTTGTCAAACTACAGTGTAATGGACAGAGTGACTGGGACCTGTACATAGTGGTTTTCAACTCTTCTGCAGAAAGGCCAGCTAAAAACCAGCAGGTGATGTTTGGAGATAATAAATGCAGCTTTGCTGTCCACAGAACTGTAGTCTGACAAGAACTACATGCGTTCAGAAATCAGGTCATTTGTTTTACTCATCTTTGCGCAGCAAAGTAGTAGCCTGAGCGCAGCTTCCTGGGAGTATTGTAAGCCAAGTATCATTTGTAATGTAGTTTGTCAGTGTGAAGGCCCCTCAGATGAATGTGTTTTACAGAAAGTAAGCATTTGAAAATATTGCAATTCTGTGCACTATATGATTAATAATAGTGCCTAATATCCATAAATTAATAATTAAGAAAGGACCTTTTAAATTAACATGTCTAAGGCCTTAAAGGCCTTAAGGAGGAAAAAACAATAGAGTACTGACCTGATAAATTAATGTAATCTCTATGACATAAATATATGTCATAAATACCCTAGGGCCCTCACAAATCAGTATCAGTTTATAGGGTAGATATGTTAAAAAATACTGGTATGTAAGTCTCGCCTTAACAGGTTTCTGTTAAGTTAGAGAGGAAACTTTAAAGATTTTGAGGCAAAAGAAAGACAATTCTGAAGGAGAAATGAAGTGCTTATGAATTCCATCACCTTTAGCCAATCTATGAGAGCTTGGGACATCTAAAACAAAGCCCAGTCACTGAAGTTTTGCCTTAAGTTGCACAATTATAATTTTGGAATAATTCATGTCTACATGGTACTTCCTTTGTTAACTTACTTACACAGAGATCCACATTAAGCTCGGAGGTCCCTTAGATCAACCAAGGGTTTCTGGACTCAAAAGGTTTTGCACTTGTCACAATATAAATCAATGTAATAATGCAGACCGTGTGCCATCGAACAACTTCCAAATTCTGATCAGCTTAAGTCTCTTCTCAGTTAGCTATTTCTCTCTGACTAGATAAAATTTATTTCTGTTGGTTTTATTCCCTCCTTAATTAAGATAATGTTATTTTAAAGTGGATTTTAATACTGATGTTCTCTGTTGCCTATTGTTCCTTCTTTCTTCAAATGATATTTGTATGTTAGATGCAGCATGAAAACAATCAATGTTCTTTCAGAATAAATGTAAACAATTCCTACACTGCCCTGATAATATTAATTTCATTGTTATGTTGTCTGAAGACACACATATCTGGCTCATAAAAACAATGCTGTCAGAAAATACTTGTTACTTCTATCTTGCAAAGAAAAACCCTGGTGATTTTCCTACATGGCTCATCTATTTTTCTTTTCCTAAATTGTTCTACAAAAGAAAAAACATCTGAAGCTAAAGCTTTTCCTGTTCCTTAATCCTACCTTACTATATTTTATTCATCAGACTGCATAATGCAGATCTTGTCTATCTCTTCTAAGTTATTAGGATACTTGCCATTTTAAGTCTATCCCCCATTTTTTAGTTTATCTGGTGAATAATTTTTTTTTCCTTATTCCTTAACTGTGAAGAAAGAAGAATTAAGAAGTGAATTGCAAAATTCTCAGTCCAGAAAAGAAGAATAAAAAACATTTGTGGGTTTTTTCTTGTTTTTGGTTTGTTTGTTTGTTTGTTTTTCATGTTTATGCCTTTTGTACATTTTCATGTGTAGAGGTCATAAGTATTCTTAAAAAAAAACAAAAACAAACTAACAATCAAAAAACATAAAAAAGTGTATCTAATGTACCTGATATGTAGAACATTGACAAAAAAAAGCTGCAATGTGAGCACAAAAATATGGCAACTCAAATAATTGTGCCTCCTATGGTTTAAATTGCTACAGTTCAAGTGGGAACCCATAGTAGCAATATGTCCCCATAGTGAAGAATGAGAATGGACCAGAAAATCCTACCTGAAAATCTCTGGAGGGACATAACTTTTGTAGAGGTGGAAAAACCTGTGCTGGGGCAAACAGGAAAAAAAGGGAAACAAACTGAAACCCAAGCATCCCCACGTCCCAAAAATTAAGCAAAACCCCTCCACAATGAAAAAGCAGGTCCTCAAATGTAAAAGCCTTTAATAAGAAACGGTGAAATTTTGATTTTAAAGATGATAAACCATTGCAACCATGTAAAGAGAAACCTTTCCCAAGTGTAGTCTCAATAAAACATCACCTTGTCCACAGTGACAAGCTACCACAGCTCAATAGTAAAGCAAAGTTGAGGGAAATGGGAAAGGTGTTTATTCAGTGGAAACACACATGGAGATTTAATGTAGTGCAGAGTCATCTTGCTATGCAACTACAGAGATCAGTAACCTAGTAAGAGAGAGAGACTCATACTGGGCATTGTTACATGGCTGTAAGTTTATGACCATGTAGCCATGCATAGATGTTAGAAGCCTCACAGTAAGGAGCACTTCACTGCAAGACTAGCAACAAAATTCACTGCTTTTTGCGCTGTGCCAGACCTGGAAAATTAATGTGAACAAAGGGAGAGGGCTCATTCTAATTTTTTTTGGCTATTTAACCCATTGCAGCGCTGACAGGAATAACTGAGGAAAAGCAGACACCTTTGACATCTGCCTGTTGTACATCAACAAGCATGTCTTCTAGTTAACTCTTCTCAGTTTCAGTTCCTTGATATTTGGGTTGTGAAAATGAGGAAGCATGTCCTGTCAAAGAAAATTGGGAAGCATGCCTTTTCCTCGGTTTTCATGTACGGTCTTCAGCAATAGTACAAGTATAACAGTTTTGTGTTTATTGTTGGCCCCATAAGATCCCTCTGTGAATTATCTCTACTATTGCCACTGTTTTAGTCAGGGCAGAGTGTTTGACTTGAGAAACTATGAGCACAGTGGAAAGTTAGTTATTAAAGACAAGTGCCAGCCTGCTTAGAGTGTGGATGTGCTTCTGTAGTTTTTTTGGTGGCAACTTCAGCAATCAAAACTTCAAGCTCTTCCACTGCACATATTCACAAGTGAAGAAAAATGTTTTATGGACTCAAATACTCCTCATTAATATGCCATCTCCTTGGTTTAAAATCTGCTCAAGCTGTTCAAAGAAGTTCATTTCACAAACAGTCATAACTGAAGGACAGACAATTTCCTGGGGATTACTAACCAGTGAGAGAAGATGAAGGTATGAACTGCAGTCAAGTGCCATTAAACCAGTCAGTCATTAAACTCCTGGGAATTCCCTATGCTTCACTCTGTATTTGAGAAAAAATCTGCTTTATTCTGGCATAAATTTTGAATCATTCTATTGATTTTGAATATGTTTCCATTTATCAGGCAACAGGAATTGATTTTCTTCATTATAAGATTCAGCTACTTAATTTGTCATTCTATTTGCCTTACTATGCAATTGCTACATGATCAAATCATTGTGGTCTATTGTGATCCAGATTACTGGAGGAAATAATATAAAATAAAACCATACTTAAAACTACCCTTTTAAATACTAACATGCTAAAGTGTTGTCAGGCTTCCAAAAAGATTTTTTTTTTTTTCTTTTTCTCTGGAAGAGAAATTCAAGATAGTCAAAAACTCCTTACTGCTTCATCTAAGAAAGCCATTGAACCATATCAAAAATGTATAACTAAACATAAATATTTTGTGTAGTTGGTTTTTAACTGGTTAGTTTTTATGTGTGATCACTCACATATAGTTTCATTGTTTAATGTATTTTTATCAGCTCTGAGATTCTATTTTCTCTCAAGATTTAGCTCTTCATTCAGAAGTGGGCTTTGCTATTTCATTGTGACAGTAGGCCAGAATTTCCTGCCTGTCAAAGTGTGAATGAGAAATTCATCTGCAGGTCTGGCTCTGTAGACACTGGATTCAAATTTCATGGAAGATTGTATTAATTATTGGGTCAGAACCAACTCGGGTGTGTGGTGGGGAGTGGGAAGGGATAAGTTGAATCTCACAGAGGTGAGGTAATGCCATATCCCACATAACAGCCCCTACAGGTCCCATGGGCTGACCCCAGAGCAGCTCCCAGTCAAAGGTTGCCTGGGGAGCACTTCAACACACGCCATGCAGCCAGCCTTAGATTGGTTGGCACAGTGGGAACACGACCCCCTCACCCTGCCCTGGAGCCCCAGAAGGGCCAGTGAGCCTGAAGTCCCACCTGGGAGGGATGGCCACAGAGTGCAAAAGCACATAAAAAGAGCATCACATGGAAAGAGTTTTTGCTTGAGACCTGCCACCTGCCTCACAAAAGCTGGACCTGCACAAGATGCTCCGGTGGTAGGTATGATCTTACCTTAACCTCTTTTCTCTCTTTCTTTACTCCTTTTTCTTCCTTTTATGTCTTTTCTTAATATTTTATGTAACTTGGGACAAAATGACTGCAATTTTGCTAAGCTTTGTGGGTTAGGATGTGTTAAATCATAGCTTTCTGGAGTGCTCTATTTTGGTTGTAAGCTTTAAACAACTTTAAACTTTTGCCAGCACCTCTTATTTTCTAAAGTTTATCAGTAAAAGTACCTCCTGAGGAAACATGTGCAGCACCATCTCTTTACACTAACTCAAGGTGTTAAAGAACCAAGGCTCTTCAAAATTTTTGTGAGCAAGTTTTTGTAGCCTTGTATATTTTTAAAAGTAAAATTCTTGGCTGATGTCATAGCTCTGAGGCTGGCGCCTTACAGGCTGATATTTCAGAAAGGTGTTGTAATATCAGTAAAAAATAGTGTGTAACTATGAATGCCATATACCTCTTTACCTCTTCCTCCTTTCATATTCTAAAGCATGACTTGGCAGAGTTGGGAAAAATATTACTTTAGATTTGACTAGGAGTTCAATGAATTAATTTTTGATACTTTAATGTGTCAGAAATGGGCTTCATGTCTTTTTAATTCATAAATACATCTCCCTGTGTTTAGGTGACAAGAGAAGTTCTGTGTCTTAAGAAGGTTTTAAAAAGCATATCATTCCTGGATTATATATCAAAACATGGGAAAAATGGGAAAGTTCTGAGCCATTTCAAATATTTTGCCACAGGTTTATTAGAGGGCGAAACGAGCCAAACCAGAATATAGAGAAAACCTGATACTCAGAGGAATAGAAAGAGAATAATATGACCACTACAGTAATATGCTAACTGAAACAAATGAGGGGAACAGGAGTGGAATTTCTATATACAATGAGAAAGAAAGAGAAGGAAAAAGAGACTTCAGGTTAAGGAGGGTTTCATTGGTTAAGTTCAGACAATTAATTGAAACAACTAACAGCTTTTTTTTTTTAAAAAAAAATAAAAAATTAAAAATATTGCAGAAAATATAATGAACTAAATATAATGAGTTGTAGAACTAAAAGAGAAGACAATTTAAAAACTCAGAAAATACATCTCAATAATAAATGCAGTAGCTAGAACAATCACTGCCTAAACTGCTAAAATGTAACTGCATTGTTGCTAGAAAAGGAAATAGTTTTCTCTTTTAAGACACTTTATGTGAGATTATATATGATGATTGCATACTAATTCAATTCACATAATATGTTGGCATTGTAAATATTTTTGAGTGAATGTGAATATCAGCAGATCATGCTGCGTTCATTTTCAGTTTATTTTTCATCAATATCAATAAAAGAACAGATTCCAAAATCTTTTTATTGATCAATTGCTGTAGCAGAAATAAACAGGGGGAAATAATAAATATTACCAGGAGTAACAGGTAGAAATAATAATGTATCTTTACCTAAAAATAACTGAGATAACAAATAACTTACTTTTTCCTCATGGTTAGATTTGAAATGTCAAGAACTGGTGGAAGAAAACAAATAAAAGGTTTAAAGTTGAAGAACTGTTTGAAACACGGGTGCGAACACACACAACTTTTTGTAAGATCCATGGACCTCTGGCCTAATCTCATAAGAGGGATTTAGCCAAGGTGCATTGCTGCAGACTTTGTGATGTTGCCGTGACCGCCCACTGTGCCCCTTAGTTGTAGCAGGAAAATGAAATGTGCTAATGCTTAGCTTGTACAGCTGTGAAACAGCAGAAACTGCTGAGGAATGAGTTTTAACGCTCACATTTCCTTGTACTGCAACACATTTACTTCTGCTGTAGCTCACTGTGCACAGTACTAGCTAAAACTGACAAAGAGCATGGCTCAGGTGAATGTATTGACTGCAAGATGCAGCAGCTGAAAAGCCAGCACAATTTGAATCCACCAACACTGCTGTGATAAATTTCCCATGTAGGGGAAGGGCAAACACCAAGAGTGGCAGTGCTATAAATCAATGAAGCTACATATGCCAGAGCTTGTGAGAAAATATAAGCCTCTAAATTCATACCTGGGTAGTTCATGATGAAAAAAGGAATTCAGTCACCTTTGAAAACATTAGTTATCGCTGCTGTAGACCATTTCCTTTGCACACATTGTCAAAAAAGGTAGTGTTCGCTCGATTATCTCCAAATTTTCAGGTTCTCTGCTCTTCCCTCCTCCCCAGTTCTAAGAAGCTCTAAGTCTCCAAGTAGTTACAGGTACCTCTTACGGCTCTCTGTTCATTTTGGTGGAAGCTCTATTGAAGCCAAAATGTTACCTTTTAAATATTTTGTGCAGCATTTGTTATTGTGATTGTTATATATTCGCCTTGTCTTATTTAGGGATCAGTTTGTGCCTTTCAAAGCCTACAATACATTCATAGCAGATCAACAGCAGTACTTCCCAGAAGTTTCCAAGACAAGTTCATTTCTGTTACTCTGTCACATTTTCTCCTTCAAGAGCACAATGTTTTATAAATATAAAAATAAATATAAATAAAAGTGTTTTATTAATATTTAGATTCTTTTACATTGGTTGTAGTTGAGAGGTCTATAATGGAAAGAATCACATTTACAGATAGGTTTTACTCAAGCTTTCAGTGAAAGTTATAATTTCACAGAGATCAAATTCTCCAGAATATAACTGATCTAAAATTTATCTGATTTTCTTGTGCTCTTTTCCTGCCCAGGTTAAATGCTTTAGAGATAAGTCAATGCTATTACAAAAAATTACTAACATTCTAATAGAGATTTCTATAGCTTTTCTATTCATTTGGTCATAAAGCCACATAGCAGAGGTAATATTTCAATTTTATTCTGAATTCTTTGCACAAATTTGTGAAATGGAAAATATTAAGTAGAATGAAATAGATTAAACTGATTTTGCTAGCCTTCTGTTGGGCTAATATAAAGACCAGTATTAGATAAAGTAAATATCCTGGCTGTCCTTAAGTAGCTCAGTGCTTCATCTTATCTTGTTGGCATTTTGTGCTGTTGCAATACTAAGTAGAATCAAGTGTGAACATTTCCTCTAGTGTACAGTAAAAAGCTTCCTGTAAGAATTGCAATGGGCATTTCAGATTTAAAGTTGCAATATGAAGCAGTCTGGTCCTGGAAAAGCAATACTAGTAGATATAAAAACAGCCATAGAATATAAACTAGAGCAAATACTGGCTGCTACAGAGAGATCATCTCAGAATAGATTTCCATATAGACTGCACCATTAACTGTCTGCTCTGGGGGACCAATTGTGCAGAGCAAGAAACCGTGTCTGTATGAGGTGTGTTCACATATGACAGGAGAATGATAATGTTTTTAAGAAGGATGGACTTCTTTAAATGATACTAAGTACACTGAATAAGCATGTTTGTCATGTGTCTCTTTTCTTGATTCAGCAAGCTGAAAATGCTGAATGCTATCTGAGTGCTGACCCAGACAATGCATTTATGGGCATACAGCGACCTGCTTAGCATCATCTACTACACATGATAGCCACCAATATTTCATTTCTTCTGACTTGCCTCAATGTGAGACATCCCTTTGGACTCCAAAAGTGGAAACTTGTGAGTTTTTGTTGGATAAAATGTGTCATGAAGAATAATTGTGGCATCCACTAAGAAAGCAGACAAGTGAGCTGTTTCTAGTTGTTTCTGTTATGTCTGCCATTTCTTAGTGTAGTGAGCAAGGGAATATTTTTTTTTTCTGTCATTGCCTCAGCTCTAGCAACAGAAAAGGGCTGATGGGGTAAACACAGATGGTAAGAGCTCAGGAAAAACAGGCATGGGGAGGCCAACTGATGAGACCTTTGCAGCGATGTTGTAGTCTCCTTGGCTGGTACCCCACCTGATTTCTACAAATCCCACTTTTAGGGCTGCAGGGTATATGGTCCATCCACCCTGCATTGTTCTCACTGTTTGGAATTTGGTTTTAATATTTCTCTGCTTTTCACATGCAGCAAATAGTTACTGAAATTGTGAACTTATATGAAAATATAGGATAATTCTGAATTACCTTTCATTAATCAGCAAAACTAGTCTGTTGTCACAGGCCACTTCTGGGGCCTTAATATTTGTCTATAACAGCAAATTTTTAAGTATGCCTAAGCAAGTATGGGAGAGTAAAGAGTGACATGAACTATAACTGTCCCAGACAGCAGGCTAACAATAAAATAATACTGCAGTTGCAGACAGATCATAATCAGGGCCTTCTGAGCTTCCTGGTACAGCACTAATGTGCAAGTGTGCTCTTTGCTATATCATGTTTTCCCGGTTATTAGTGCTTACCAGAAGACTCTTCTTTGTACTGGAACAATGCTGTGGGGAACCAGACACTTCTAGAGCACCTTAGAATCCATTTTTGGGAGTTGACACTTTTCCCTTCTCACTCCAAAAATTGCAGGTAACAGCTCACCGAATTCAAAATTCCCAGCATGCTTTTGTATGGATAGAAACCTCTACAGAAGTTTAATAAGGACACACATTATAACAATGCAAATAAATTAATTTTGTTTATCAATATGTCAGTTAGCTTTAAAAGTTTATTTTGACATACAAGGGTTGGCTTGAAATTTAATAAGTGCTTCACTGTCTTCCTAGGAAAAGACTGGTTCTACCACAGCCATTAGTCATCAGATTTTCTTCACACAAATGAGTCTAGGCTTGGAGGGAAAATAATTTTGCATTATACTCCATAATTCTCTTCAGGCTGAAACAATATTTGGAAAGGAAGAAGAACATTTTTTTCAGGCTCCATATACTTTCCCTTTGTCTCCATCTCTCTTTCCATTGGAAAACCTTTAGCTTACATTTTAGGGAAAATGCTTTGTACATTGATATGTATATTTATAAAAAGGGTATCATTTCACAGCCAGTCTTTGTAAAACATGTACAGAAATAGAGTACAGCTTATTGCCCAGTTAATGACTGAGAGCACAAGAGAAAAATAAATCATGTTGAGGTAACGATATGCTTGAGGTGTCCTGGTGGTTCTTACTTTAAGGAATACTCTCTAATATATTTACATCTCTTAAATAAATAACTGCAGTGAACATATGAGTTATTAAGGGCTTCATAAAGCAAACTCATGGGGTGGGAGGGAGGGACGGGACACAATACAGGATAAGGGGGAGCAGATTGTAGGAGTGGTGATGGAGGAAAGAACCTGTGTTTTCAGGGGATTTTTTACTCCCATTTTTTCTTTTCTTTTTTTTTTTTTTTTTTTCTAAAATCTCAGCAGTGACTTCTTATTCTTTAACAGCCAGCTAGTTGCTTTATTTCACCACAGAAATCCTTCTCAGTAACTTTTTCCCTGTAAAAGTGGCCATTTAGCATCTGGCTCAGTGAAAGGTACTGTCCCCTGCCTGATGAGCATTTTACTTCCATTTAAATTTTTGCTGATATGGCACTCTCTTAAATACCTGAGGAAATTGAAAGCTTTGACATAGCACTCTGACTTCTCACAAGTGATTTGACCTTAGGAGTGATTTTTTTTTTCAAATGTTCCTTTCAGACAGCACGTGAAATATACATTTCTTCCTTAATCTGAAAATGTGGACAGATCTCTTACAGATTACATGTCACCTCTTATAAGATATTTAGTGGAAGTTGAATTATATGAGCTAATTTGTTATCAGAGGAATATTCCTGTAATTCTGAAAGAAATTTAGCTTCCTGTGTTTCCTTCACATAGCAAGCCGTCTTCAAAATCATGAATTTTGGCAGCATGGTTCAAGCATCACCCCACCCATTGCTGTGAGCCTTCTCTTTCATTCAGCACTAACCTATGCTAACTGGTGTTGGCTTCTTTATTAAATACAATCAGAAATTCCTAATTTCTCACAAAGATGAAGTTCTGTTTTCTCTTGACAAGCAATGTGTAGTAAAGTAAAATCTCTGATTTGGTTTTCTGTTAAGAACGCATGTTGAAGTATTTGTTGTTCAAGGAATAAATTAAGTTTATTAGTTTGGTTGTTTGTTTTGGTTTTGGTTTTTTGGTTTTTTTTTTTTTGTTTGTTTGTTTGTTTTTTTACAACAGGAGATTGTACATGTTAATTGTGACCTTAGTTTAAGTGATATGCTACCATCTGAGAGAGACAATCCTGGAATAACAAAGGGAACTTACTTAGAGTTTGTACCTTTCTACCAAAAAGCCTGACAGTACATTTTCATCACAGAGAAGGAGAGATTTCAAATCGGTTTATGCTGGGAGCTTCGAAGTCCTGTACTGCATGCAGTTTAAGGCAGTGAACTTTCTTTCATGTGGTTTCTCAGTTGGCTTTGCATTTTTATATTTCAGAATGTCAGAGCGATTAGACTATGCTCACATGGTGTGATCCAGCTGTCAAACTAACGGCAAGTCCTAATTATGAGATTTTTCAGTTGATCCCATGTGACTGGATTTTCAAAACAGAACAGAGGTAGCAGGGTACAGAAGATCAGTGAGTCATTTTCTGATGGTCAGAAAAGAGCAACACAAATGGACATTGTTGGATATAGTCTGAATATAAAGTATTTTTCTGTCATCAAGCATTCAGTGTGTGTGTTGCATACTCCAGAGCATACCCCTTAATTCAAGACTTCAAGGAATGCTATTTGCTTAATTTATTCTATTTTGCATAATTTCCTGTATGATTCATACTTACATTTTAGAAAAAAATAAAATTCTTGCTTATATATGGAAACGTTACAGTTTTATAGCAGTTTGGAATCATATTGCTAGTGTATTAGTAAATACTTCTTGTTGCCATCTAACACAGTTGCTGTATTTATAGACAAACACAAGTTTTTCTGCATCATAAAATGAATGCAGAACATGGCCAGACTTTGTACCTTATTCCAGCTGACTAAGAGAAGGAGGATAAGCCTCTTCATGTGTATCTTAAGGAAACTGAAATCAATTTTGGGGGTCCCTGCCTCTCTCTTCTGACTCAAAGACAGCATTTTAAACATTTCAAATTCTTGAAATTAAATGCAAAGAATTTGGACCTGTTCCATGGGCTTTGCAGTCATGATTATATTGATGAAACAAAGGGAGGATGATGAATTTTGGATGTCACGTTGCCCAGCAACTGCCAAGAAAGGTAGGTGCCTTTTCATCAGGTGAACTTGGGTAAATGTCACCTCCTGGAACTGCACCTACTCAGGAGGGGTTTACCTCAAAACAGGCAAGTGAACTGTGGTCTGAACATTGGTAGTCTTCTAAATTGGTTTGGAAAGTTGTGGAATATCATCCCAATGTAGTCAAGGCAAGAAAACTACTGTCTTGAAAAGAGCATTCATGCAAATGAGAGTTTTAATTACCTGTGAACCAATAGCACTGCTTTAAGCTTTTATTCACACATCTTAAGGTGAAATGTAGAGAAGGCTGCTGTCATTCTCGTTTTACAAAGCCAGAAGTGCAGACAGCAGTGAGCTCTCCTGGCCAGATGCACAAAATTAGCAGAGCCAGAAGGACTCTTAACAGGTCACTCTTGCATGTTATGTGTGGGATTCTCCTTCCTTAGTCATGATACCTCTGAACAGAAAAGGAGGATTATGAACCATGGTAACTGTTGTCACCCCATGCAGTGCGACAGGCTTGGGGAAGAGTGTTTGGAAAGCTGCTTGGCAGAAAAGAACCTGGGGTTGCAGCCAACAGAACATGAGACAGCAGTGTACTCAGGTGGCCAAGAAGGCCAATGGCATCCTAGCTTGTACTAGAAATAGTGTGGCCAGCAGGATCAGGGCAGTGATTGTCTCCCTGTACTTGTCACTGGTGAGGCCATGCCTCAAATCCTGTATTCAGTTCTGGGCTGCCTTCTTACAAGAAAGACGTTGAGGTGCTGGAGCAAGTCCAGAGAAGGACAGCGAAGGTAGTGAAGGGTCTATAGACTAAGTCATATGAGAAGCTGTTGGGAAAGACTTCTGCCACAGTACATGTGAAACAGAGGATTATCCAGACTACACATCATGGAAAAAGAAGTCCCTGGATACAGGACCCGTGCTGTGACAACTTCCAAAGGACCACAGACTTTATAATTCAACATTACCCGCGTTTTTTATGTACAGGTTTTCCCCTGTTTAGCTTGTAATCCCTAGAACCCCCTGCTCACATGCGAAGAGAATGTTCCTTTTTCCCGGGTATCCAGCCCTGCCTCCCTCCCTACCTTATTAGATGTAACACCTGTCATTCCCTATTCCTGGGTTCCCACTGGGTTTTGGTCCTCCTGTTCCCTTATTGGCTTCTGTGCCCCCCAAACCACACCACTCCCCCTGAGCCCTTACCCAATCACATCCTACCTCCCAGACCCCACCCGAAGGGTTTAAATACCCTGGGCACAGGTAGTTAAAGGCTTTTCCATGACCACTCAGTTTAGGACTGCTGTGTCTATTCACTCCTGACCACGTGGGGATTTCGCAATCCCCTCCAGACCCCGGGAGGCTGGGAAGTAGAGGAGGTGATCCCCCACCACAGCTGTTAAGAAGCAGCTGAGGAAGATAGGGTTTATCCTGGTGAAGAGGAGGCTCAGGAGAGACCTTTCTTGGTCTCTATAGCTATCTGAAAGGAGGCTATAGCCAGATGCAGGTTGGCCTTTTCTCCCAGGCAAATAGAGACAGGAAAAGAGGAAATGCCTCAGGTTGCACCAGAAGAGGTCCAGGTTGGACATCAGGAAAAAACTTCCTCATGGAAAGGCTAGTCAGGCATTTCAACATGCTTCCCATGGAAGTGGTGGAGTCACCAACTGTTCAAGAAATGACTGGATGTGACGGTGCTATGGTTTAGTTGACATGGTGCTGTTGGGTCAAATGTTGGACTCGATGATCTTGGACAGCTTTTCCAATCTCAATGATTTTATGATCTGCTGACCTGCTGCATCTGTTTCTATGGTATCACAGAGCAGTAGAAAGATCTGTGTCCTGGGCTGCTTGCTCAGAGGAACCTAGCAAGAAGTTACACTTTCCTACAGCAAGGTTGAGCCACAGCATTGTCTCTGCCATGTTGCCAAGACACCCTCACTCTTTATGTGACCTGCTATGTATGGTTTCACAAGCTGGTCCAAAAAAAAAAAGGAAATAGGATGAGGTGCCTGTACATACTGGACAAATACAGGTGGCAATAACTGAGAATGTTCAAGAAATCTTTATTTGTTAAGTATTTAGATTAGTAGCCCCAAAATACCTTTGATTTTAGTATATGTTTTAAAAAGTCTCAGATTTTGACAAGCCATGAAATACCTTATTTAAATGCAGTCAAGCTTTAATAACATTGTAACCTATGAAATATCAAGTGAAGAGGGAAGGATTATGCTTTTCTGATCAGAAAATTAGTTAGGCCCCAGTTACCTATCACCAAAATTTAGGACTGAGGATTTTTTTCTCCTTATTGAGTTCCTTATTTACTGTTCTGGGCTTTGTCTATCAGATTACAGTCTTAGAAAATATTAACTACTTTACAATTTCACATGATCAGCCAAAAGTTCAATAAAGTACTATTAATTTCTTTCTTAAGTAGTTATGAATACAAGGCAGGACTGCAGGGGAAAGAACCTGTGTCCTTTGAAGTCTCTTGGCAGGAAGAGGTGGATACCAGTGGCAGCTTCAAAAGACCCCCTACTAATAACTTCAAGACCCTAGCTGCCACTCAGCAATATTTTGTGACCGTTGGCCCCACACATTCATTTAATTTTTATTTCTATGATAAAGAATGAGTGTCCTTTAGTCCACAGGCTATATCTCAGGAGATAGACAGGCTTATAAACTGGTGAATACAAAAGAAACAACCTTAGTGGAGACAGAATGTAATAAACAATCTTTTAGATACACTACTTTGATATTAACATATAAGGCATAATTATTATGCATTGCTAAGTCATTCTAAAGATTTCAGTTGAGGTCAAGACTCTAGTAAAGAGTAAGTTTTAAAATAAGGGTTAGTTGTAATGGCAGCTTCTTGATAGACATGTTGAGATATATGAATTCTGAGCTACATCTTATCCCCAATAAATTTTATTCACCCTAATAAATTTTATTCAGCCTGCAATCTGTTCTCAGCCCTGGTGTTATTTTCATGGCCTTCCATTGAACAGAGGTAAACCCCCACACTTTGAAAGGAAAAATTAATATTTGTACAGTTTTATCCACTGTGCTGCTTATATTTTTTTTTCCATTTCAGTGCCAAGGCAATGCATATTCTAATTAAATGATTTGTTCTCAGTCACAGGTCGTAGATATTAATTTGCCAAGCAAAATATTTTTGTTATTGTGTTCTCATCTGTGTCCAGTATCCCTGATGAAAAGGAAGAATAAAGTATATAGTGGGATAAAAGTAAAACAAAAGGCAAGACACAATAAATAGAAAAGATAAAAAATTGGAACTTTGTCCTTCAAGTGCCTATGGTATTGGTAAAATTAATACAGCTTTGCACAATGAGAAAAGCAATCTAATCCATGCATTAATCCATGTTTGACTACAGCTTGGTAAGTGCAAATGATCAGGATACCTTTAAAAACATTGTTTTCAGAATTCATTTCATGAAGCTTCTCACGAATGAAGAGAGGCAAGAGGCATGGAAATAGAAGTCTGAGACATGAGTGATGCTTGCTTTGCCTGCCATCCCGCTCCGCGTACTCCAACACAGAAGGAAGAATGCAGCACCAAGACCTGGTTCTCAAGAAAGTCTTAAGGGGCAACAATCTCAGTGCAATAAAACTATTCCAAGATAAAGAAGTAGGAAAAAATAAACTAGCAATTGTATCTACTTTTTAACATATCTGCAGTCTGAAAATATAGCAAGCTTTAAGGAGAACAAGTATAGCAACTATCAAAACTGCATATTAGACAAAAATTGGGTCCTAAGCTGTAATGAAAATTCAAAGACTGAAGTCTTGAAAATGCTGCATTGCATGTTTTCAGGGTCAGTCCTAAGGTAAGTATCTGTCAGTACTAAAGAAGGGAGAGAGATATGTATTTATATTTTAAAAAAACACCAAACAACTAAACACATCTGTTACAGGAGGAAAATGGCTTCCAAATTAGGTTATTGAAGGTGCCACACACCATCAAGCTGTGAATGATAAGGGTGTTTTTTGTTGATATAATGCCTCCTGTGATGTTCTTAATTTCAGGATGACTAAAAATGGAATACTGTTGTACTGTACAAATCCACAAAGTTATATTACTTTGGCTGAGCAATGGTACATAAACTTGTTAAAAAACTTTTTTTGAAATCTCCTTCTTTCGGCTTTATTAAGTAAGACCTTTATAAATAAGTGCCCATATTCTCCATTAGAAAACAGTTATGCTTTATAAAGAGAGATTAGTGATTAATTAAATTATGAATTTGTTTTTAATGACTATTTCACATAGGAACTGATTGTGTTGTAGATATATTCCAGTTTCTAACTTATATTAACATTTATCTTGCTGTGCTCTTTAAGCTGCTCTTGTTTTTTTGTTGTTCTCTTATTTTTTAGATAACAGGTGACTGCCTCTCTTCAGTGTTTTCCACTTTTTGTACAATAGTGATATCTTTTTAACATTAGAAATTAAATTTTAATTTTAAATAATGAGTTTAGACACAGTTTTCTGTACTAACACATGCAATTCCTAGAGCAGAAAAAATTATTTGAATATGTTTTATTTTTTACAATCTCTCATTCACAATGCATTCTGAAATCCCATGCAAAGTTTTTGAAAAATAAAGGAAGCACAGTCTGTAAAATCATAGGACAGTTTTTTGGTTTCTTTGAAAACCTCTACAAAATATGTAGGATAATGTGAATTTTATTTTTTTTTCATTCTGTTCATTTTGTCTGAATCATTCAGTAGTTATACAGCTTAGGGTAAGTCTGGTTCCTTCTCAGTCCTCAGCACTGCATTGTTGCTCAGCAGGTACATGTACCTTGCACCATGCAAGGACTGTATTTCACAGTTGTTTCGATCAGGGATTTCAATTACTTTTTTTTCATATTTTGTTTTTAAAATATGATCCTTTATTCCAACATAAAAAAAGAAACAAAAAACACTCTAAAATCTAGTTCAGAAGTGCTATTCACAAAGTGGTATTATTCCTGATAAGGAAAGTCTATTTTTATTCTTGAGAGTCAACCGTGCCTGAGATTCAAAACCATTTGCCTAAGTTGCTGTGCTCACCCTGGGTCCTGTGCAAAGGGGGTTTCTAATGCCTCAGGTGTCACTGTCTTGGCTGAGGGGCTCAGCAGGGCCCTGAAGTGGGGCTGCTGGAACTGGCTGTGTCTGGGTGGGGCAGCCCCAGCAGTTGCTGCTGCTGCTGCTGCCACCAGCATCTGGGCACCTGCATCTGGAACAAAGGTGAGAGATAAGTCTTTCAGCGTGGCCTCTGATTCTAGCACTGGCAAAGTCCTCCCAGGTCCTACCAGTCCAACCACCCCCATGAGGGTAAATCTCAAATATTTTATGGAGTAAGCTCAGGGTGTAGAAGATGATAGAAAATGGGTTGAAATCTTTTGTCCTCTTGCAGAGGGTGTGAATAAATGATGAAGCATCTGTAACAACCTTCTGCTCAGTGAATGGCATCTGTATACTTTTATGTGTTTCCTCCAAATTCTGCACAGTATTGTGTCTTGCTGTTTAATGTTTAGTGCTAATTTTGTACACCCACTACTTGCCACAGATGCTTAACTGGAACATCCTGTGAGTCTCCATCTTTGAAGCTGACTGGTGATAGGACTGAATTACAGGTATTTTAACTTATTGATTCACTTTGATTTTGATTTTTATTTTTTTTTAACTTCTCTATGAAAATGTCTGCTAAGGAATATGTGCTTCCTGTCAGGACTGACGTTCTTTTCTGACACATTCCTGTTAGTACTTCAAGATTTCTTCCCAGGAGGTACCAGCTTTTTCTCATTTACTTCCTGGAGAGAGTCAAAATGGCTTTTAATCATCTCTGAAAGGGTTTCCATAGCCAGCTCTCTCCATGGACATGCAGAAAAACACATCAGGCAAAGATGTTACATCCCTAGAGTTTCTTCTTGTGGAAGTGTTCAGTAAGGGTGACCACACAGAGGAAAGCTGACACTGTCACTATTTTGCTCTAACATATCAAGGACAGACCAGATTATCAAATAAGTAAGCATAAAAAAAAGAAAATAAACAAACAAACAAACAAACAAAAACAAAACAAAAAAACCCACAAACAAACAAAAAAAAAAACACCCAGCCCCAAACCCTAAATTACATAGTAGTTCTCTCTCTCAAACATTGCCACTCCCACTCACACCTTGTTTTTTCATTCCTGCTGCCATGTTATGTGCTAGGGCACAAGTACACTTGCTAATATGCAAAGGCCCCTGTTCTCAAGCATGTTCCCAACCCTGCAAAGTTCCCAAAGTCTGCAGGAAGTCAGACCTGCAGAAGTCAGAAATCAAACCATTGGAAATGATGATTGTTCTAGTGCTTTTATTTTTTGACCTAATTTTGAAGAACGTGTCCGTCCACCATTACAAAACTCTAGGTCAGACTATCTCTTACTAAAACTTAGGATCATGCTTTCATTCCTGTATTCTGAAATCAAGACAGTCTGGAGACAGTAGACTAAGTGCAAAAATTATGAAAGCAAACAGAGTCCTTATTAAATTCATTAGGAACAAATTAATATCTGACTAAAACAGTGCTAAAAATTATACATGGAGTCTAAAAAGGTCTAAAATACAAAATAGATTAATTTTAACTACTCAGAAGCTACGCAAAACAACCACATTGCTTTGGCTTGATGTTCATAATCATACCACAAAAAGAAATTCTTTTTTGCTTGTGATGCAATGATAAAAGATATTATAGGATGCTAGAAAAAAAAGTCATTAACCAACTGTAGTTCTAATGAAAATGGATCAAAATAATTTGTCTTTTATTTTTCAATGTATGGTTCTGAAAGTTTGAAGGCGAACCCCCTTCAGTGAATGTCACTGCCTAAGCACATTCACTGTGTCACACTAACACTAAGAAGCTGTAGCCTCCTCTGCTGTATATGATGGGAATATTTTCCTGATTTCAATGTATTCAATTATTTAAGATAGATTACCAAGTCATTCAGAGTCAGGGAAAAAAAAAATAATTGTCAAGCCTTTTTTTCTCCTTTTCACTTTCAATCTCTATGTTGAAGTGAGGTAAAATCTTCCAGTCCAAAAATCTTATAGATAATTCAACTTAATTCAGTCATTAAAAAGATTCCTTTGCTTGATGCCAGTTTGAATTAAATTCAAAATATCTTATGATAAATAAAATTTTATTATTTATTTGGAATACTTGAAGTAATTATTTTTTTTTTTTTTTTCTTTTGTATATGTTATAACATCTGTCAGTACTTAGACAGAAGTTGCTGCCTGGTAATCGTTTTAACAGTATTTTCTCACTATGCTTCCTGTAGTTTCATTTATAAATTAAAATTACTGAAGGCCACACTTTCATTTTCCTCCTCTGAGATTCTTTCTGCTCATTTCTGCTTCTGTGTTATGCAGGACTTTGTGCTGCCTTGACAATAAACAAAGCTTTTGATTGATTAGGACTAAAATAGACTTTTAAATATATGTACCTTTAAAAATCTATATGCACACAGAGGGATTATACATAAATATTGTTGGATCTATCTAGATCAGTATAAATTCACTCTTTGACCATAGAACTATAGTTAAAGACTACAGAAAAATGGCTGCAACTATGTGAAGATATAGATTACTTCTTTTTTTGTGGCAATACCAGATTTCCTGACATAAAAAGTGTGTTAAATTGTAACCTCAAGTGCCTCCTTACTCCCAAGAGATGTGTGCTGTTTTACCAAGGTAAAAAACATAGAACACAAATCTATTATATAGAAAGCAATATGTGTTTTTTTGCTTCTGAATAACTAGTAAATGGCAATAAGATGCATTCTGATTTGGAGCTTACCTAGAGCTGCTAATCTAAGCAGAAGCTAGTGACTCATTTCCACTAAAATGCTTACTTAGAAGAACATACGTTCTTGATTGATTCATCTTAATGAGACAATTCAGCTGGTACTACTTAAAGTAGAAATAGCTGGTTTTATTCTCTTCATTCCCAAGGGTGTAGAAAGCTCATCTGGAATTTTCTACCTTTAGTTTTGGTTTAAAAAAAAGAAATAATTTCTCACTTCCCATTGTTTTTTAGACAATATTACAAAATTGTCAAAGTGTCTTCGTCCTGTTTATACAAGCTTCTTACTTTTAGATGTTTTCAAAGCATTACATTTTTTTATCAAATGGGATAAGAATGTTTTTGAATAGTTCACACTCGCATAGCATGGGAATTTCTTTTGCATATTTATAAGGAAAGAAGTGCATCATATTGCTGAAGAAGCATTTATCAGACACTCAGATAAAATATTTAGATATTTTGTCTTTTAGAAGTAATTTGAAAGCAGAGTATTTGACTTTTATTGCCTCCATAGAAAATAGAATTTGCAATAGTGTTTTGTGCTGTATATTTCAAAGCTATGGATATCTATGAGGTGGATAATGAAGTGTGTTCTCCATTTCACATACTAGTGAATATGTAAACAGGATGCTTATCTGCCTACAGCATTTTTTAGAGCATGATTCCACACATTTGGGTTTTTTAGTAGCAACAGATTAGTGTAGCTACCACCTATTCTTCTTGTTCCTATACCCCCCATCACATGGGTCCTCTAGCCCAGAGCCCACCATGAAGTATTCTTTTTAATGAACTTTGAACTCTGACTTTAAAAGAACACAAGCTCTTCCAATACATGTTTTCTAATTTCACTAAATCTTTTCTTAAGTTCTCCTAGCCTTTTGAAAATGTAGTTGGAAAACAAAATCCCATATATATCTGTACACAGGTATACTGACCTCCACCTTTCTCAACAGATTCTTATTGAGTTATTTCCTGAGCTGCTCAAAGCAATTCAGAAAACATGCATCAGGGGTCCAAAAAAATTCTTGTTCAGCTGGAAGAGTATAATTGTTGGTAATTGTGTGTTACACAGTTATATTACTACGGTTATATGCACCTGCACATAACCTGCATATGGTTATATGCATCTCCCAGCCCTGATTCTCTGCTTTTGTGCATATGGGATTGTGGTCATTAATGATTTGTTTTATTCATTGTAGTAAAGATAAAAAAAAATCTTTAAAAAAACCCCAAAACCAATGCCTTGAATTGTTATAAAATTATTATGTTTCCCTTCCAGAATTTATAAATAAGAGATTTAATCTTTCAAACAGCTGTATCCCTTATGATCTTTATATTTGAAACAAACCAATAAAATTAGGTTGTGGAGATCAAGAAGCAAAATTTAATCACAGACAGTAGATGAGCAGCTAAAATTTCTGTATAATGAACGTTACACTAACAGTTCAAAGCACTTAGATTAATTTCTTCTCACACTGAATTCCAATTATAAATGGTACTTCAGAATATTTTTAGAAAGCTTTTGAAAAATCACTGGGTTTGCACACCTCCAAGTTTATAGACATAAAATTACTGAAGCTATTCACTAAAAAAAAAAAAATAAAAAATCATACTAAAGAAAAAGGGACCTTCTTATGAGCTTTTGATTCCTCAAAGCACTGAGGTATGCAGTGATATAAGTGAAAATGTACTTACATAAGAAATGAAGGGTCTCAAGATAAAGACATAAACTGAGTTCCAGTGTAAACACAAACAATGGATTGAAAAAGTCTAATGCTTTGTTGAGCTGGTGTCTAATGGCATGGAGCCCCTTGTGAAGAGAGCAGGATTTGTAATTTTAAATTTATATCAGTGTTTTCAAAGCTAGGGACATCAGACAGAAATTTTACTTTACAGAAATTATTTCACTGTAAATAAAACAACATTCCCCACCTTAGAGTCAAAGAATTTTCTTTTCCTCACCCATTCATCTTACTAGATCTCACTATGGAACTTTTTTGGAGACATATAGTAAGAACATACAGAAATGAGTCATCATCTTCTGTGTCTGTCCATTTTCAGAGTATCAGTGCCCCTAAAACACACATGCAGATAGAATAAATCCCATTGAATTGTCCGTGTCGGGTGTGACATTGTTTGAGATACTCTTGTCATACTGCAAGAACTGATAATGAAATTTTATTGGATGTTAATCTTTGATATATAAGAAACAAAATTTTTCATTTATCCTTTATATACCAACTTGGAAAAAAAGGGATGAGAAATTAAATTTCAAGTGTCTAGCTCAATGGAAACTTAAGAGTTCTGAATGAGTTTAGTTGCATTTTTATATTACTGCATCAATTTTTTATTACATTTTCTTTTAAATGGTGGCTTTGAAATTGAGTTGTACTTTATTGTGATGTATGTAAATATGAAGATGCAAGAGAAACTTGTGAGTTAAACCCTGAATTAGTTTGTAGTTGAGTAGAAAACTAGAGATCTTGGGGGAGGGGAGGAGAGGAGGGGACTGTGGAAGTGAGTTTTAAATATGTTCTATTTCCTCAGTGGAAAATCACAGCAAAGACAGAGGCGGTCACTTACAAAGCTTAGTCAGTCTTTTGTTATTTACTTAACATATAACTGTTTGTGTTTGCATGTATTACCTTAGTTTAGCTGACAGCTCCAGTTTTGTAATGTTTACTTTAACACACAGTGCTTTGCTAAATCTAAAATAATATAATGTTTGTTCTGATGTACTCCGCAGATTGTATGAAAATGACATCTGGTGAAGAATTGTTCTTGAAGATAACTGCTTCAAATTGCAAGTTAAGCTAGTCATTTAAGATCACAATTGTATATCACAATATTTCTGTATAAGAAGTGTTGATAGATTTTTAATCAGTAAAGCAAGGATTAAAGCCTTTAGCGGTTTAAATCAAAATTATTTTCAGCTTTATAGTTCTTCAGGCTTCTTATGCACAAATCTCTCTATATATTTAAATTTCTATGTATAAATTCTATATATGATTTTAACTTGTTATTCTTCAGGCAAGTTCAATATAAGTCAACAGTGTGCCCTGGCATATAAAAGGCCAACTCTGTCTTGAGGAGGCTGTAGCCTTGTGAAGAGAGGAACCCATGCTAGAGCAGTTTTGCTGCCAGGACTTGTGACGCTGTGGGGAACCCATGCTGGAGGAGGCTGTTCCTGAGGGACTGCTCCCTGTAGAAGGAACCCACTCTGGAAAAGTTCATGAAGAACTGTAGTCTGTGGGAAGGATCTATATTGAAGGTCCTGGAGGACAGCCTCATGTGAATGAGACTCCAGGCTGGAGTACGTGAAGAGTGTGAGGAGGAAGGTGCAGCAGGGACGACATTTGATGAATTGAGCCCAGGAAGAAGGGAGGGGTGGGAGAATATGTTTTAAAATTTATTTCTCATTATCCTACCTTGATTTGATTGGTAATAAATTCACTTAATTTTCCTAAACCAAGTCTGTTTTGCCCATGCCAGTATTGTTTTTTTGAATGATCTCTCCTTGTCCTTAACTTCACCCACAAGCCTTTGATGGTATTTTCTCTCCCCTGTCCAGCTGAGGAGGTGGAGTGATAGAACAGCTTGGTTGGCATGTGATATCCATCCAGGATCATTGCACTGCAAATAATTTTCAGATTTTTTATTTTTTTGTTTATTTTTCTGTTTCTATTTCTAACCATATTTAACCATATATATGATTGCTTTCAACTGAGGGCACCTGCAGCTTCTTTAGAATAAACGAAAGCTACAAGTACGTAACAGTTCTGAAAACCTTGTTACTTTTGTTATGTGTTGAAAAAAGCTGTTGTAGCTAACTTTAGGACAGTTTCATAGGATAGGACTGCTTTTTAAAAATCAGTCGTTGCATCTAATCTGTGAAGCCACATCTGTGACTTAACATGGACAGCTTCTTAAATGAGGAACACTCAAGACACATTACTTCCCAAGAAAAATGTGTAAAGAACCAAATATAGTTGTTCTTTTTGGGAGTGTACAAAAGCATGCAGTTAATTGGTATTTGGAAAAACTTCATAGCAAAATAGAACCCATTATAAAAACAGACAGATAATTCAAATTCTGAATACAACAAAATATTTTTAAAAAGGGGGAAAAAAAGTAATTCTTAATGCTTATTACTTAATCTATTTGTATTTTCTGAATTACAATTCCTTGCTACATCTATAAATCAGAAGAAGGTTTTCCAAAAGCTGATACTAAACTTATTTTCCCAATTTATTTACAATAATTGTATACATAATGGTCCTCTGTCAGGAAGATTTTTTTTTTTTTTTCTTTCTTGCCTGCTCTCTTTTGGGTAGATTTTCTGCACAGTGTGTAAAAAAGATAACACAAACAGATTCATGAAGGACATTGTACTTTTATTACAGAATGACTCAGTAATAGTTCATATTTATATACAGTCAGACTCTGGAAACTGGGCAGAAAAGGACTCCAACGTGGTCTCCCTCTTGATAGAACATGTGGTGTCTCATCCAGAGGATACAATTTAGCCCAGTAGTAAATTAACAGGACATTCAGACAGAATGTGGTTAAACAAAGCTCTCCTTGAATACGGCTCCACCATAATAATTAGGAAAAATAATTTTTATAATGACTAATTAATGTGCTGTTTAAATATATAACAGCATTAATAGTCTGCTTATTTTCAGTAGTGTATTTCATATCCTTAATGATATTCAATAATTTCCCAGGTCATTACTTATTTACTTTTTATTTCAACTAACTTCCATGGACATCTATACATTTGACTTTTATCAAGAACAGAAGGAACTGTTGCCTCAGGGTGTTATCAACCCAATTTTTTGTATTAGTAGTATACAATTTCTTATTAAATGATTGGTTTTCTCCATCTCAAGTGCTAAGGAATACACAGAAATCTAATACTGAAGCGAAGCAAATAAGAAAGTTTTAAGATGTGCAGACTGTTGTACACATTCCATGTATCTATTAAATTTTTTCTCTTCCTATCTCTTCAGTTCCCGGGGCTATCTTCTAATGGCTTAATATCCAAATATTTTTATAACAAACTGTATAGCCAAAATACCAGTGACCTTTAGCTATAATGGAAATTTCTAGAGCGCAGATGAAAAGATGATTAGTAGGTGAAATCTGGCTTATTTAGGGACAGAGTAGAACAAATTGCTGAACTTTTCCTACACTACCATTTTATTTATTTATTCTTTAATATTACACCAGCTATGGGGAGCTACACAGGCTTATTCTAAAGATGGGCTAAATTAGCATGTACTTCTATGCTGTGAGAGACATCCTTGTCCTTCTTAATCTACCAGCATCTTTTTGTTATTCTTCTTTTACAATGTTAGAGACTGTTTTCAGATAGAGCACCTAAAGCATCCTGCAGACGAAGTTCAAGCACTGACAGTGGAAATAAATAGATGGAACACGTGCTGCCAAGATGATACTTTATTCCCTGACAAAACAACCAACAGGCCTGCAGGCAGCCCACCCTATTTATCAAATCCTCTTGATTCCTGGGGAGTTACAGGTGCATTGGTATCACAAAAACAAATGAGAAATAGAAATTATTTAAATTCGGAACCATCAAAAAAGTACCCAAACTACCTAGTCTATAACAGATGAGAAGCAAAACAGTCTGAACTTGTTTTGTGGACACACACACTTCTGGTATTTCTGCTCACAGAAGACAATTCAGAAACTATAGCCACTTTAAATATATAGCTGCTAGTTGTTTTAACAGGAGTAGCTGCAAAAAGGTTTACATCTGCACTGTGACAGCAGTGTGGTTTCATATCTGCTTTAATGCATTAAGCATTTTCATTCAAACTAGATACATATGTGATGGTGGATTGAGTAAGCTGCATTACACACCATGTACTGGAGAGCTGCAGCCCTGCAGGATTCAAGACTCTAACCTCTCACTCTTGCAAAGGCCTCTGCAGGTGCCTGAAAGAAGAACTGATGCATAGCATTGCTATGGGTATGGAAAAGACAGGAAAGGATGACTGGAGCATGATAACCCCACATAATTGCACAGGCTAAATAATTGCTGGATTAAAGTTCATTTAAAAGGTTTAAGAAGAGAGCTTCCTCTTCTTCTGATTATTTTTGGGTTTTTAGTTGGGACTCTTGTTTTATCTTGTAAATGTTTTTCTCTTTTTTTTTTTTTTTTTTTTAATTGTTTTGCTTTTTTTTCCCTCCAACATTTTCTTTTTTTTTTTTTTTAATTTACATAACTATGCATAAATTTTAACTATTGTCTAATATGATAGACATAGTAAAAATACAATGATGGCCTACAGTACAATGATTTCTCTTGCACAAGTCAGGTTTCTCATCTGAAATTTAGTAACTTAAATGGACTGTAATGGAGATACAGGCTTCTATTACATTTAGTAAAAAGACATTTCTCTTTAGAATAATGAGAAGATTTAAATTCTAATTTGTTTTTTAGGTTGACCATATTTGCATAAATTTCTATATAACAATAGTGCAATGGTGATGGTCCTTGAGGAGAGCAACATGCAGAGAGAAATTGCTGGCATATTATTTTGTCTTAGACAGCATCCAATTCGTTGCTGTTTTGTTTCCTTCCAGGACCATAAATTAATTTTATAGCTTGAATGTCCATGGTTCAAAAAACACGACAGACAGAAACAGAGAATTAGAATTAAAATCCCTTTCATGAGAAGAGACTCCTGCAACTCCACAAATCAGTTTACATAGTAGGAAACTAAAATTCTTTCAAACTCCAAGCGACATAAATATATGGATTTCCTAGATTCAAAATACAAATCACAGCTGGTTGTGGGGGAATGGAGTGAATGTGATTATTTTGTTCTGCTACCTACAGAAGCAATGACTAAGAGTATTCTCTATTTTTTAGCTGCCAGTGTAAATGCTCTCAAGCATTAACACAAGTACTCTTTTACACTCTTCATATCTGCCACCTTTTATGGGCTTGCTTGAAAGAATATGCTATCTGAAAGGTGCCACATGTGACATTGACAGGCAGCAATTCAGAGTATGGCAGACAGCCAGTAAATCACTCAGTAGAGTTTTCTGTCCTTCCAGCCATATCTTATGGAATCCAAAATTTCAGCGTTTCACAGTACACTTCAGAGTCAGAGGTTATGCTCTCTTTAAATTTTTATATGTGAAAGTGACAAAAAAGTTACCCATTCTCCTGCTAATTGATTTTTCTCTCCGTTCAAAGCCCAAGTGTACAAATCCCAGCATGTGCTAACAAGTCTCTCACAATCTTTCCAAGTTGTCTGAGTGCAAAGAGGGCTTTTTTGCCCTTTCCAGGAGTGGAAAAGAAAGAAAAGAAAAACAACCAACGAACCAAACAAACAAACAAAAAAAACAAACAAACAAAAAAACCCCCACTTTTTTTGATAATTATTACTGTTAGCCATTTGTTCAAAATCTGTGAAACAATGTTCATACCTGATATTAAATTTTCAATTCTTGACTGATTATCAGATGATAGGAAAAATTATGCAACCTTTGCGTGTTTCGTATGCATTCATTTTTTTCATCTGTTCAAATGTTTTTGGCAATAAATCAACTCTTCTAAGAGAAACTGCTCCAAAGACGGCATTAAATACCCTGGTAAAGGCTCTGTGTGTGTTAAAACTTGTAGTAAGTCACAACTAGTCCTACCTGTTCTGCCAAAGGGTCAGCCAAACCTAGAAATTTCCTACATCAGTGGATTTACATGAACATCCAAGAAAGAGTTAGGAAAGGACAAGCACATATAATACCTACTTTATGAGTGCCTATTTTATGACCACATAAATTAGTCTCATTAAACAACATGACATGACCTCAGATGTCATGAGGAAATCTGTTTTCAAAAAAACTCTGATGTCTGCTCCTCTGAAATTACAACTGTCCATGCATGGCTCAGGTTGACTACGTGCACCCAGTCTTAGAGGCTTTGAATCTTTGTCACATAATTTCATATATATACCTCAGGAATGTCAAAATATAAATATAAATATAAATATATATAAATATAATGCCTCTGAAACAGAAAAGATTAATTTAAATGTGACATTTAAGCTATGGAAAAGTTCAAGCTGCAGCTGTTACAGAGTTTCTGTATATTCTGTAATTGTTTCATTGATTCTGGTCTGGCCCTAAAACACAGAATATAGTACTTGTTGTTTCTCCCATTTATGTAAAATAGTATCAGTATGTGACAAAATGGTAATTTCTTATAGTTCTTTTTTGTTTACACAATGGTTTACAATGCACCTTCTGAACTCCAAAAGGGATCTGTTTTGTTTTCCCTTAGCTATAGATAGCATTAGTAAATATTTCTCTTAAGGCAAACTCAAATTTGTTATAGTGACTTGCTAATCCTCCTCCTTTCTTTCCTACTTGAGGCACACAAAGCATTGTGCATATTTGCTGGCTGGCCAGAGTCAAGGGGTGTGTGGTTCCTACTGCATCTTGCTCAAGGAGCATGCACAGGGCCAAGCAGACACAGGAAGCGCACACACACCATGTGTCCTGGGCCCTACATCAGATTTTAATTCAGTGGGATTTGTTTTGCCCTCTCTGTAAGAAATACATCAGCCAGAGTGGTGATGGGTGAGTTCCTGCCTGGCAGCCACAGCCTGGGTCCCACCAGAGAGTGTGGCCAGGCTGCGCTGCATTCAGGACAGTGTGGGGCAGAAGCCCCAGGCAGTGGTGGATGCTGGGACCCCACCATGCACCAGGACCCTGACAGTTGCAGTCCCTTTTTCTTTTGGGGAAAAGGGTTTACTTAAAGGCCAGAGTTGGTAATCCATTCGTTCCAGAGTTGGTTATGGAGTTTTAGCAGCTTCTGAATGTGTGTACATAAAGCATGACCACTCCCATTCACTTTTATATATAAAGGTGGAGGACTGGAAATCCTTGTAAAACTAAAGAAATTAATTTTCTTTGTAATTGTAGCAATTGCAGTGTGGACCAAAGGAAGCCAAATTTTAATGCCTTTTCCATGTCCTGTAACAAGATAAAGTCTCATGTTTTGGGTCAATTTTACTTTGCAGAAACCCTAAACATTTTCAGAGAGGATGAAAATCAAAAGCACAACAGCTTCTACTGTTTGTAGCTTGTCTTTAGAGGAAGAAAAAAAATAAAAAAATAAAGAAGAGAAATAGGAAAGCAAAAAAAGTCCCAATCAGACTCATTATCATCTAAGTTGCATCCAGGTGCTGCCACTTGAAATAGTACAGACTCTTTAGCAGTCCTATTCACTTCCTGGTTTAATAAATGTTGTGTTGTTGTATGGCAGCAGGTTTTACCAGTTTTTACCTGGGACCTGGGAAATCTGGACATATTGCGTTCAGTAACTAATTGCCAAGCATACTGTCTGGAAACAGCTAAAGAGTCCTCAGGAGCGTTTTGCAGAAACTAAATGGTCTCCAGCAATTTCTTATTCTGAGATTTCTGAAATAAAATGTTAAACCAAACATTTGCAACAAAATAAATATCTGTTTGGCATGAAAAGTGGAAATGGTCCCAAGGTGACATACAACAACCCTCACTGACAGTAAAGAGAGTTACAACTTCTTTTCTTCAGTTTTATCTTCAACTGTGATTTATTTCTGCTTTGTGACTTTCTGCATACTTCAGTGTTTTGATTCTGACATTAATGGATTTAGATAAAATGTGGATTAAGTGAAGGAAAGATTTTTAACGGTATATTTTCAGAAGAATGAAGCTTTAGAGAAGGGGGACTTTTTCTAGGGGAAAGGACTGACTTTTCCAGGGTTTCCCAGAAAGCCTATGGCAAGAACAAGAAATAGAATCTTGGTCCCCTGGGGCTGTGCCTGCTGTTGGGTCCAGCAGCATCCACAGCTACTTTTTATGAGTAACAGTCACAAAATCCGGGACTAAGAAAATGCCTTCATTGTAAACCAAGAAGCAAGATGTATTCAAATGCTTCCAGCAATTGTTGAGCTATTGATTCACAGTCATCCTTCAAAACATCAAACATGAAGAGCAACAACTCTTTTCACTCCTGAAGTGCAAATCTGCATGGCACATGCATTAGGCAGAGAAGGAGCTGCCTAATTAGGAGGGCTTATCCTGGCTTTAATACAGCTTAAGAACAGCTGCTTTAAGTTGCATTATTGGCCTGTGGATGCCACTAAAGATGCTTTCTCCCTTTCAAAATGATTCTGTTCTTTGGCCTTTAACAAATCAATAAATCTACTTAAATAGGATGCAAATACTCTGATTTGGTAAGTGTCTTGTGTAGGGTGTGCCAGCAAGCTATTGGCTGCCTGCTGTTAACTTCTAATCCAAAAGGAGTCGTCACCATTTAAAATGACATATTGCACTATTTGTAGCATTTTCTAAAAGGCTGCTTAACCAGGTGCAACTCTGATCCCACAGGGGCAGGAGCCACAGCTGCAAATGGATGGAAATGCGGAATGTTGTATTGCCAGTGAGAGAGGATCACCAGATGGGAAATTTAGCAGGAAATCTCTGTGCCATTATGAATCTCAGCCTCTGCATTTCCAAGTGAAAACAAATGCTTGAATGCTGAAAATTATGACATATTAAACAATTATTGTGAATTGCAGTTAGCTGGCTCAGATATACCTGAGGTTCAGGAATTACAGATGGCAAATTTAACCAAGTGTTGAGATGTGTTTTTGTTGCAGATATTAGTGGAAAACAGAAAAGTGCACAGAATTGCTGACAATGGCTTCCAACTGTATTGGGAAACCCAAGCAAAGGCAAGGAGGGAATTAATACACAGAAGCTTGTCGATGTACTTTGTTCAAAATAACACAATCTACTACTCCTGCCATCACCTGTTTAGTAGTAAAACTTATCCAGCAAAAGGGTTCCACACAAGGATATAGGTGTTGTATTGGATTAGTCAGACTACCAGAGTGTTTTTAGTGAGCACTTCTGTGGGTGAGAGTCATACTGTTCTGCAGACAAGTCAGGAAAGGAAAGGTAAGGGGGGAGGGGGGATGATGATCTTGGAAATTAACTGTATTTACAGTGGTAAAAATGTGTGTTTTGAGGAATGATGAAAAATTTTTCACAAAATGACAGTTTCCTAAAATTGATTGGTGAGAGTAGGCAAATTTGATCATCACAAAAAATCATGTATAATATATTGATAGATGATAACATGCACCCTACTGCATCAGAAGACAGTTTACAGGCTGTAGCATTAAGCACTTACACTGTCCATATGGCTTTCATTTGCATGTTTGTATACAAATATTTCAAGGCATGTGGAATTACACAGAGATATGCCAGGAAAGTATTCTGTCTTCATATCTTGTAGGACAGTCACACAGGAAAATGTTGTCAGCTTTTATTGCTCCTGTGAAAATAATAGATTTTTTTTTTTTATATGTGTTGTACTAACACAATATTTTTTTTCAAATTACAGCTCTTTAGATAAGATTTTACCTTTCTGTATAAAGATCTCAATGTGATAGCAACATAAAAAATAGAAAGCACCAGGTTTATTTATCATTTGTTAAAGGAGTGGAATGGAGACACTCACCAAAATATTTTCTTGTGCGTCTTCTGCAGGTTTTTCTGTCTTGGTATGATAAGCTATTTAAGCAAATATATGTTATATAGGTTAAACACTCAGTGAACAAATACACATTTCCTGGTTTCAGAGCTACATTGTTTAAGAAACAGCATACTGTGTACTGACCTAGATATCAAGAGTGCAGGTTTCCTTATTGTGCCATAGACTTCCTGTATCAGGGGTTTTCTTTGGATGTCTGGTACCTAAAGAAAATTTAAGAATTGAGAGGATGTCCAGAATTAACAGATTTTTATTCGACCTTAACCTATATAAAGACCAACTCTGAAAGTACAAGCTGTGAAATTAGATGAGGGAGGTTCTGGCCGCAGAGTAGATTTCTTTGTGGCTTTGAAACCAGACTCTTCTGCATGGAGAGCACGTCTGTAAAGTGGAGATAGCCATGTGGTGTTGGAAGGAAAAGAAAATTTAAACTTTGAGGGGATACAAAAGGAATAACTTGATAAGTAGAAAGTAAAAAGATGCGGTTTCTAACACCTGATATCTTCTTCCAAGCTAATGGGAATACTTTTTTTTTTTTTTTTTTTTTTTTTTTTTTTGAGGTTAGTCAACGATGCTGGAAAAATATGGAGAAAAAAATGGAAAAAACTGCCACCCTGTAGTTGATTAATTAGCCTTTCATAAAAAAGGGGGTAATTTTGCATTGAAGTTGCTTTATCACCTTCATGTTCGAATTACAGAAACTAGATACATGCTTAGGGGTGAACACAGAAAACTAATATCCCTAGCTAGCCTTGCAGGTATCTTGAAGGTCACTTAAAACACATGGTTTAGACACACTAAGAGAATACAACACTGGTATTTAAAAGCATTATTCATCATTGTGAGAATTTTAAATAAATGCAGTATTGTATTTTTTTATAAAAAAAAAAAAAAGTAATTATATTTTTAAAATGTGCTTCTCAGAACTTTTATGGTGAAGCAGGTTATAAGCAAAATAATATTCCAGTCTAATCTGGGGTTTTTTTCTGTTTTTTTGGGGTTTTTTGGGTTTTTGTGTGTGTGTGTGCAGTGCTCAGTCTTTACTATTAAGTTTTATTAAAATCACAAAAACAGATGTATCACAAATTCAGTTACAAATGTGTGCTGTGACAGTGGAAGAGGTAATGAGAATTACTGATATCCAGAAAAACATTGCTGGGACAACAGCCCTGCAATGTAACTAAGAACACAATACAGGGAACCTACTGCTCGACATCATTGTACAGTTAGATGACTGATGGACATAGAAGCCTGAGACAGTGGATACATGAACTCAGTATTTTGTGTCATACACAGCATGTGTGCAAGAGAGACTGTCTATAACACCTGGTTGATAGTATTCTGTCAAAACTGATTTCTCATTAATCAGTGTAATTTTAAAACAAACTAATTTTTTTTTTACAAAATATTCATATTTTCCAATATTATTTTAATTTAAAACTTGTAGTATGTAAAAAAGGGCTTTATTAAGGTCATAGACATTGCTATGCCAAGATAGCAAAAACCAGAGCAGTTTATGCTAACATTAGGTTTCTGCCAAACAATGAGGAAAAAAGGAGATAGAATAGGACTAAAAAGAATAGGTTTTTATCTGTTTCCATATACTTCTAAACCTATTCTTAAATGACTGGAGCTTGTCCCAAAAGCACAAAATCCAGAAATTCTTTTGAACACTGAATACTCTTGAGGTCTTTATTAATACCAAAAGACATTAGAAGTCTTGTTGAGTTTTATAGTCTTTGCAAATAAATTAGATATGCAGGAGTTAATTTATCAGTTCACATATATTCCCAGTTTAGTTTCCCTAGACTATTTTACTTAACAATGTCTCATCATTTTTGTAACATGCCCGGTCTCCGGCCTTTAACTGTCTTTGTATAAGTCATTCTCCAAGCTCTTTTTTCATGTCACATTGCATTGTTTATATAGCCTGTTATGTTACTTCTCTCATTGTATGTAACTTCCCTTTGAGAAATGATAAACAAAGTTAAGTAGTCTCATTTAGGAAAAAACTGCATTTTGATTTTACAAAAATTCTTTCTTCAGCAAAATAATTCTATTTCATTATATCATATACATCAATATATAGAATAGTCAAAAAGAAAAAAAAAAAAGAAAGAAAGAAGAAAGGGAGAAAGTCTCTGAAGACAACCCATTCCTTTAGCACATGGGTGAGAAGTAAAAGACAAGCTCTGCTTTTGATTGAGACATATCAATAGCATATAAAGCACTTTTACATACTTAAATCTTTAATTTTGTCAAAAGGCAAGAGGCAATAATAATATACAGTGTTTTGAGCATCAGCTAGTTGCACTAACCAAGAGATGTATGAGATAAGCTAGAAAACAATCAAACTGCAAGGACTCCCTTCAGTCATTCAGGAATGCAGACCTTTTGGATTCAAACTTTTACAGATGAAGAAACAGGCAGGTAGTCCTGCATATCCAAACACAGTGAAGGCAGCAGCCAGAAAAACAAACAGATAAAGCAGAAAAAGGGTGATCTGCCATCATTTATTTTAATAGCAGCCTGAAAAACTACTATAGCACCTAACTTGTTTTTCCTGGCTTCAAAATTTTCATTAGTGCACAACAAAGACTATATTCAGGCACCATGAAAGTGAGCACAATGTTTGAAGGATGTGCTCTACCCCTAATGATAATTGTTTGTTCGATATCTGTGTCCTAGCCAAAGACTGCCAAAGGTTATTCTGTCCTCTAAAATTGCTTAATTTGCCTATCACGAGGTACCTAAAAGAATAGTCTGCATTCATCAGAGAAGATAAATAAGGATCAGCACTTCAGCTTCCAAACTTTAAGATGTCACACACTTTTATTAGCACTATTTATCTTATTTATTATCTGATCAATTTTATTTAAGACCAAGACTCTGAATGAAACACTATCACTTCACAATGACATTTTCTCAGAAAGCACACTTCTAAAAAAGGTCAGGTGAACTGAGTCACAAAGAATTCGGCTTTCTTCCCTACATGTCTTAAATGAAAAATAATTAGAAATGGCAGCTTTAGATTGTTAGGAAATAGTTCAGTTCCAGACACAATCATTTCAAGTGCCTGGTAAAGCAGCAAAGAGTTGATAAATCTTTTTGTCTCTGTTTTGTTCTATACTTGTGTTAGTACCATTCTTTTCAGAGAATTCTGAAACCTAGGAGGTCTGTTGTGACCATCTCATCCAACAGGCCACAGAATTTCGTTAACCAATTCCTGCATCAGACCTGTAATTCCTGCCTGGGTAATACTAGGTGCCATTCAACAGGCACTTGATACTGGTTCAAACACTTCAGGTGATGGAGTATCACTTACAGACATAGTAAATTACTCCCATTGCTAGTCATTCACAGTTATTTCTCATTTGAAAGTGTCTAGAGTAATTTCCAGTATTTTGTTGTGATTGTCCCTGCTAAAGTTTCAAATATTTTCCTATTTTAAATCTGTAGGTTCTCATACACGATGAAAAAGCTATCCTTAAACATTTGTTGGATAAAACAGATTATTTTAGGTCTCTTTTGTGTAAGACCAATTTTCTAGGCAACCAGATATATGTTTTGGGACTTTTTGCTACAGTATTCTAGAATACTGCCTTATTTTTAATAGCATTGCAGTCAGTTGCTGCAAATAAATCCCCAGAGGTAGTTGTGCCTTGAAATAATGTAAGACATGAAAATGTTAATAAATTCTGAAATTTCAATTTTTTGTTCTAAAATTCTGATTACATCTCTGTAAGTATTACAAAACAAGTTCCCTTTTACTCTTTTACCAATATTCCTGTTTTCAATGTCTTCCCTCCTTTTTTGGCAAGTTCTGACAGCGAAAAGTGTTAGATCGTGCATTTGCCACACACCCAGAAAAGAAGACCAAACATATCTGGGTCAGTATAAGTTTTATGAACAGTGGAGAATGACCTGGAAGATAAGAGCCACTGCTACATATATTACATCCAGTAATTTATTGCCACAACCTCATCTTTCAACTCTATGGAGCAACGGTGTCTCCTAGTGGTTATCTAGTAGCTAAGTCAGGCAAGGACTTTTTCTGAAATTATTCGACTCCATTTGGGTTGATATACACAAACATATTATCATAATAAAGCTAAGACTTGTGTAAATTGTTTCTGTTGGAAGTGGGTTTATTGAAAATTCATTCAATTACTTCGGATACCTGGATTTACATACTTTGGAAATAAATGGCTTCTTTGGGGAAAAAGAATTAGTAACATCAAATTTTGTGCCCGTGGTCTTACCCTTCCTTGATTATGACTCAAATTCTCTTCACTGCCCCCGGCAAAGGATGTATAAAAAGCACCAACCAACCAACCAAAAAAAACCCCAAAAAACAACAACAAACAAACAAACAAAACAAAACAAAAAAAAAAACAAACACCAAAAACAAAGCAAAAAAAACCCCTTAGTTGTGCTGTCTTTAAACATTTTTCATGTCCATTCACTATAAGCACTGCTTGCAGTTAGTAGGAAATTTCAGTCCCTTGTGCAAAGCAGTGCTTAATAAGTCATTCTAATTTCTTCCATTGCATATTCTCCACAACACACAAAAAGGGAAAGGAGTAAATGTCTCCCTATCTTCAAATTCAGTTTGAGACATTTTACTTGATGAAATGTATATTTGCATAAACATTTCTCACTGGGGATGGCATCTCCATTTGTACTGTGGAACTTGACAGCAGAGCTTTATAACCTTAAGTTCTATTCATTGATCTTGAGTTGCTGTGTACTAAGTCATTTCCTATTCATATTTATCTTAAATTTTAAACAATATAAGGTCTCAAGCTTTGTATACAGAGATACCTTTTGTATGAAAATACCAAGGTCTACCTACTGCTACTTGTCAATCTGTCTGACTACCAGAGTTGAATAGTGTTTTTTTTCCATGGCAGGGTTACAGACTGAAATGAGGTTTTATTTAGCAGCAAATTATTTTTCTATGGTAGAAGAATATAATAAAATACTCAAATGCATGTATGGGAGGTGAGTAAAATATAAAGCTGATAATATTCTAGCATCTGTGAAGAATCTCATACAGAACAGGTGAAAAAAGAGCTGCTCCTTCAGAAACAGAGATAAACACACAGAGACAAAGACGTGTTTACATCAGAAGCCTGAAAGTGGGCAAAGAATGATATGCAAACAACTATTACTCAGCTTAAATCAGGTTTGGTTGACTTGACATACGAGAAATTGTTGCCAAGGTACAGGGCTACATTTTGAACTTGATTATAAAGAAGGGTGCCAGTTGTATAGGTTCTAGGAATGTTATACACTTGAAAATTTTTAACAGGAAAAATGGCATACTTTTATATTAGGCTTCAATGGAATTGATATATAGACATTTAAAGCCATTTGAGTGATTTAAATTTTTTTGGGTTTTCCTCACTAAAGCTGCCGTTCCTACAAAATCCAAGTTCGCTGCAAATGAGTTCCCATGTATGAAACCTTGTAGAAATTCACAAAATGTTGATGAACATATTGAACTAAACCTGAAACTTTGCACAGGCTACTTAATATATGAGTGACATATTAGCTTTGTTTTATTTAAATTTCAGACCTTGTAGTTTTTCAGTAGTTTGAAATTTTAGTGTGTCAAAACTGGTAGGTTTTGCAGAGGAGCTTCACATAGAAAATTCAGATGCTGTAAAACACAAATTTGGAGATGCTCAGGACACGAGTTTTGTTATTAGTCCTATTTCTACCAGGGTTGTGATTATAAAAACAAATTGGCCTTGTTATTAAAAGCCTTGTATGAGGCTTTACATCTTAAGACAGTGGGGTGCTTTCTAAAGAAGGAGGCATCAATGCCTCCAGGTTTCATATCTAACAAATTCTTCTTTGAAAATTAAGCCTTCTAATGTCTTTGACAACACAGTTTCTGTACAGCTCCTTTCACCCTTGCTTGCATGAGAGTTTATTCTGTTCTTATGCATGGAATAAAGACCCTGTAAAGTGAAGAAATGCAAAATAACTGTGTCCAAGTTAGCATAACTTGTTGACAGAGCAGAGATTACTCAGAGTCTCTGATGCAATTTTTTTAAATAGAATGAGTTAATGTAGTAAAAGCCATTTAGCTGTTTTAATGCAATCAAATAGAATTCTAGAGTCATCCTTATCTGTATGTTTCAGCCACTGAAGGACTCTCAGAGGTGGCTTGTGCTTTTATTTTCCTTTTCAGTAGAAGCTTTTACAATGAAGGGAATGCTGAGAATGGTTGGCTGGATTTTCCTAACTCCATCATTGCGTTTAGAATGATTTGAGATGTTAAAAAAACAGTATTAATTTGGTGTAAGCTAGATTGTCACAAAAATTGTAACAGAATGCAACGTTCATTTGCACATAAGATTGGCCCATTTCTAATTTGACTGTTAGGAAAATACTTCATAGTACTGATCAAAAGCTGTTGATACAAATAGGCATTTTCTCTAATTTTAGTTGCAAATAGGTAAAGTGCTTATCAACAAAATTCACAAGGTTTGAGAGTCTGTACTTTGGGCATGACTTCCCTGGCACTGAAGTTGCCAAACAGGACTTTTAAGTTAAGGTAGCTTTGTTTAAAATGTGACTGATTTGCAAAAGTGTCTAAAAAGCAACAAAACTCAAGTGGGTGGATTTACCAAAGATTTACTTTTAAATATGTACATAAAACCAGGATTGATTCCTTCAATATGGGAAAGCTAGCAAATGTTTTACTATTGATTGCAATCTGTGTTTAGCTGCATGCAGGACCAGTGAACAAACCAGGTGACACTTCCTCTTAAATTTGTCTGCAATGCAGAAGAGTGAGTGAGAATAAATACAAATCAACAGCAAGGTATATCTGTAGTTCCTCAAAAAAGGAAGGGAACAAAGGATAAAAAAGAGGACGTCTGAAATTATTATAATTAACTTATCCTAGGAGATACGAATGAACTATAAGAATTTTATCAGTATTTCTAGCATTTGACCAGAAAAAAAAAAAAAAAATCTGAATCAAACTCCTAGAAAAAAATGCACTCATTTAACTAATGTTATTATAGAAGGAATTACAGTAATGGCACAGATACTGAACAGCTGGCATTTAGTTTTCTTTCCAATGCAAACAAAGTTCATCATTCTGGTCCAGAAAAAAAAGACAGTGATAAGCTGAGTGATAAACTACTTTTAGATGGCCTGAGAGAAGACACAGTGACAATTTCCCATCTAATTTTCTGTTGCCATGACATTGTGACCCTGCACTGTGCTGTCTATTACAGCTAATGGACAGGCCAGATTTTCAACAAAAAAGTCAACAGTTTAAAAGGTTTGCTTCTGAGACACCAATGTAAGTGGCCAGTAGTCTGAAAAATATCTGACCATGAGCATTTTACTGGAAGCCTGCAGCATGATTGCACCTGACACTTAAGTGTAGAAGCTGTTCTCTCAAAATAACTGGATTTATTAAATTCACCTAAAATTCTTTTACTATGGGTCTGGAGCAAACTGTCCTATATCTGACCAGACTGGAGGAGGAGTACAGTATGTGTGTGATTCTACTGGATAGGATGTCTGATATGAGAGACAGAGAACATATAATGCTATCCAGGTTTGCCTATTGTAGTCCCTGTTCAGGTCAAAGGATAATGAGAAGAGACAACTATTTCAATCCTGGGTTAGGGTACAACCCCTCTGTAGCTAGTAGTTGCTTTACCTTACAAATTAAATCCCCCACTGATCTGAATTAACATATATCCTGTGATTATATCTGATCTATGCTAGTTGATTTCAGCTAAAGGACTGATACAGAACTTTCTTCAGAATAAGCGATTTGCAATTTTTCAACTGGTTTAATTGAATCCAAAATTCAATTTGTTCATGTTACCTGCAACCTTTAAACAATCAATGGCTATACAACTTCAGCAATGACTCTTTAAAATTAGAATTATTGAAAGCAAGTAGTGATAAACAGAGTGAGGTGGTATTGATTGGCCAGTGGAAGACATTGATTTGAACTGTAAACAGGTATTATGTTAGAAAAATTGCATTACTGTATTTTCTATCACTCTTTTTCTAAGTCATTTATTTTATTATGGTGTTAATATGCTCTTAATTTCTTCAGAAGATTTATGGCTGAGGAAATATGAAAGTCTGGAAAACATCATGTAAAATGGATTGAAGGCACAAGTTTCCACAGTCCTTTTTTGTTTAATAGATTGTGAATGCTTATGATTTACTAAATAAATATGCTAACCATATAAACCATATAAATGTATTTATACTGTGTCCACAAATGGGCTTTCTCAGTGCAGAAGAAGTGTCCTTTTTTTATCTAGATATATTGCATCCTTATTTTAGCCAAGCAAGAAATGTTTGTACTGACATTTGTAAAACATGAAAAATATGTATGCCTATGCACATCTATGCAAGTGCTCTCTGTGTGTACTATTTCAGGAGAATAAACTTGAAAATCACTAGAAATCTTCAAGTTTCAGGCATGAAAAATTGACTAATATTCTATCTAATCTACAATTAAAAATATTTTTATTATATCAAATGACATAACATAAACCAAATAACTAAGGGTTGAGGACCAGAATAATAATAGGCACTCTTTTAACACAAAAGATGGTACTCTGTGTATCAATGAGCTTTTAATCCAAATGTGACAGGTGAAGGCACAGAATGACTAATCTAGCAGTAGAAAATGGTTTGATATATTCTCACTAATTTTAATTGGTGACTAAACAACTAAATGAGAAAAAAAAAGGGAAAGCTACACAAGAAAATTGAAGATAAGAGCTAAAACCATGCGGAGAATAAAAAGAGAATGGGAAAAGAATGAAAAGACACAAAAGACAAACAAACAGCAAGTCTGCACAGGTTAGAGGCAATTTGGTAAAATTTAAGTTCTGCAAAAAGAAGATCAAAAGTTCCTGGCAGACCTAGGATCTTACTCTTCACATCTGCTACAGAAGTCTTTGTTTTGGCTATTGTTGTTCATCCCTCCTCTCATCAGCATGGATCTGTGTTGCTAATTCTGCGCTTGCACTGTGTGCAAGTCTCTTATCAATGTCAGTGGAAATGTCAAGCATGAAATGTGTTGAATATATGAAACAGATTTGTACCCAGAGGAAAATTTTGTCTTAGTTTTGTCTGCAGGCTTAACACAGATGCAGCCTTAGAAAAACACAAGCAAATCCGGGCACTTGCAACAAAGTTCAAGTTGCGTATTTTAAGGAGCTGATCATCATCTCATATTGTCTGTATATCTATCAATTCTGGTGAATTCAGTGCAATGACACTCAATGGACACATTTATGATAGGGAGTTTGCGCCCTCACAGTCTGTCATTTTGTAGACATAGACTCCAAAACAGTTGAAAGGCATCACAGTTCTAGTTTTTACTGGCCTCAGTAGGATTTGAACACTGCAAAATTCAGAAGTTGGATGTAAATATCTAAACGACAGCTGGTGTTTTTGAAAAAATGAGATTACTTATTCAACTTACATAAAATCTATATGGCTGCAAATCTGTTTAAATCTGAACTCAAAGTTTAAGAAAACTGTGTTAATAATACATGGCAGCTCTATAATTGTCTTTCTTTATACATTCATTTTTAAAGGATCTTAGGGCTTTTTTACTTTTCTTCCTGTTTTTCTGTTTGCTGAATATACAGCTCTGTACTGTACCATAATTTCATAATTTATCTTCAATTTTTCATGTGTCCAATGTAAGAAATTCCATTCTGTTGCATTTGCAAAACAGAATAATTTGGTTGTTGAAAAATTCTCCCCAGAAGCGTTTATGGAAAATGTAGTGAAGAGTTTGTCTTTTGTTGAATTGATTGAGGAAAATAACTGATGTGAAATTTTAAAGCTTATACTCACTACAACATGATATGGAAGGGATTGTAGGGTCAAAACAAAAAAAAATATGGAGAGATTATCCTAATTTGGTATGCAGATGTGATTTGTCTCACGAGGCTTCAAAGTTTCATGTTAGTTTCATATGAAACTATTTCAAGTAAGAGCTGCAAACACATCAGTGTAAGTTTTATTGTTTGTCTGCACCTGTCACCCATGCACACACATTCCACATAAACATACAAAATGATAAGGAAAATAGGTTGTCTGAAGTTCTTATTTTTATTTTTTTTTTTACATATATGTTTTTGTATTTCTAATTTGAAAGCATCCTTACACAGAAGAATCGTGTACTCTTTTAAAATCTCAGGTGCAAGAGCAATGCATGCTGAACAAAGCATTTTCTGCTCTGGCAGGTATTGGCAATGGTTGGACATGAGCTTTCCTTCTTTCATAAACATAGAGAAGAACATGTTCTAGAAATACCAGGCACCACAAAATCTTGAGGCCAGAAACTAAGTACCAGGTAGCTCAAAAGAGAACCAATATGTACCTTGGATGAATGACAGTGGTTCAGAAGCTGCAAACAATACTCTCTAAGCTCCTTCTCTGAGGGTAGCTTAAGGGCATGGACCTGGCTGGCCTGTGAGTACCTGCTGGCCCATGGTCCATTGCCCATGCTAGCCGCTTCATATTTATTGCTAAAATGACTCTGAATCTCCACATTTGCCTGAATGCTGTAAAAAATGATTATTCATTTGAACACTTACTTTGTAAATTACTTTACTGGTACTCAGAAGTCATGTTTTACGACTGTCTTGCTTCAAAACCCGAGTCATCTAATCAAGGTTTAGAAGCTATATTTGATGGTCTCTGTAATCAATCATACAGGACCGGAGTCAGACAGGACAGACAAACAGCTAAAATTGAAAGCAAACTTTAATTCTGCACATATTATGCACAGGTAGAGAAGTTTAAATTTCAGAGACGAAATCTAGTGTCCCCTATTTTATGGTTGCTAAAATACTAGCCAGTAATTAGGGTTTGGTATGTTTTATGATTAAAGGTTTATCATGGAAATCTCCTGTTTCTATGGGATTGTTTGCCAGAATCTAGTCTTTCATTTAAATAAATAGTGCTTAAATTTATTTCATTTGGATACCTAGCTGCATAGAGGTTTCATCTCCATTAGTAGGATTTTTTTCTCTTAAGTAATACAGGTGCAGTCAGCAAGAGACACACTCTTCTATGACCAATACATACAGATGCCAACAGCATATGAACAGATGCAGTGTTCTATTCTGCAAATAGTTTGAAGAAAATGGCTCTGGAAGGTGTAATGTGACCCCTTTATAGCAGTGGTATATTAAGTGTGAAATGGAAAGATGTAATCAAGAAAACAATAAACATTTCATTACTGCTTATACAATTCAGATCATAAAGCCAAGGTACTAACTCAGAGACGAGATACTGTCATGTTACTAAATGTAGACAAATTTACCATGGGCTTCTCTCCAAATGCAAAAAACTGTAGTTTAAAGGCAGTCAAGAGGGCAGATTAACAGTTTCTGTGTGATTTTTTAACATATTGAGATGTATGGAAAGCATTATGTATATTGACATTAACACCATTTAATAACATATGAATGTAAATTTATTTAAATTTTTGGCCATGAAATAAATCCTTGGGAGATTTGTGAAGCCTGTTAGAGAATGCCAGTTTTTTCCTAAATCTCCCTTAATAAGTTTTCCTTAATTTTAGAAACTGCTGAGTACTCACAGTGGAGTAAACCACAATACAAAGGAAGTTCCTCCTCTTTTCACCCCCTTCTCTACATCTAAGTTTTACAGGGGGATGAGAAAAGCTCCTGAGTTACCCATGACTCCTGAGTTAACCATGGACTGTCACACATAGCCTCGATTCCAGGGCACTGGTCCCAAAACTGGGAATAACGTGTGGGAATAATTCAGCTCCGAAGCTTGTCTGTATGGACTAAAGAGTTCACACAAATCAGTGTGAACTTGTGTGGGTGGACAGGTCATCTGGCACAAAATGTCCTTGTCTGGAGTGTGAATTCAGAGTGGGCAAGATTAAAACTGAATGGATACTGTTCGACCCAAGTGAGGTCCAAGCAATATCTTGGTTCAGACAGAAACACCTAAGGTTTTACATTAATTGTTGAAACTGACTCTGTTTGGGAAGCAGAATTATTCTCCCTCCAGCCCTAGAAAATCTCTTTACTACTGAGGTTTGCTTTTTATTTTTGCAAATAGCATAGACTTAAACAGGATCAAAGAAACCCAAGTTGATCCACAGCTCTGAAAAAATACACAGCAATGCTTAATATGTACCCCAGTTTTTATCATCTTAGATTATTTTCTTAGTCACTCTGGTATTGTTGCCAGGGGTGTGAGGACACTAGCAGCTCAGAATAACCCTCTGCCCGCAGTCCCAGGAGCCTAATTTCAGTGCAGCCCTGGGCCTCCAGCTCTTTGAGCTGAGCTGTGGCTGTGCCTCTCTCCAGTCCTGTCTGTGGCTATGCTTCTTGGCAGGACCTTCGACATGCACTATAAGCAGCCTCACTCCTGTTTTCTGGATATCTCAGACCTGTGCAATAGCTCCAGTCCTGTCTCTTGGTCCCATCTTACCCTGTTCCTGACTGGCCCCACTGGATGGGTCCCAGCCTGTTTTGCTGCTTGCTGTGCTGTTTACACCCTTCAATGCCCACACCTTTCATGATTAGGTACTGTGAGACATCACCTGCTGCTGGGGGACATTGCCTGTGCCTGGTCACTTTTAGCTCCTGATTCCTCCTCTACTGTGGGACAGTCCAATTCTTTCTGCTCCCTGGAAACTGTAGGAAAGGGGAACACAGCTGCTATTTTTGTCAGAAGTGCCTAGAGCATGGTGTGTGCACCAAGAATGGCTCAAGGAATCAGTAGGAAAATGACCTTATAGAGCTGAGGAATGGAGCTCTGAGCTGCTCAGCCTTACCAGTGTAGTGGCAGTTCTGTGTGGTGACAAACATGCCAAGGAGATAACAAGTGGGTTTCACACTGGAAGGGCCTGTTTAAAGATCACACTTGCCATGCTCCTAAGTCTCCCAAGTCCTGTTGGGGGGATCAGTGTCTCCACACAGCTCACAGCAGCAGTAATTTTGCAGTGCCAGCTCTATTTCTCATCATGTTTCTGTCATGGCACCAGGCACTTCATTAGGACACCTATCTCGGGGTTTGGTGCTTTTGCTGTATTTTTGCTGCTTCTACTTTCTAAACTGTAATTCTGGAGTAACCATGGACATTGGCAGCCAACACTTTGTCTCTGACTACCACCCATCTGCACAACCTATCTGCAGGCAACCTGCCCGGATTTGCCTGGCAAAACATCAGCAGACATAAGTATTGAAATCTCCCCTTCTCATGGGATGGTTTGGCAGGTCTGGAGACTACTGGCAGATAGGGAAAGAAAATTTGCGGCTGTGGGCAGACACAGACTGTTTTTTCTGGTATTCCCAGGCAATAAACACCTTTGACCATTTTAACATAATTAACAAAACAAAAAAAAACCTCTTTGCATTCCTTTTGTAGTCTTATGGTCATGCTACCTAAACAGAAACATGAGGTGATTTAACCACAAGTCATTGGGGAAAAAAATTCAAATAATTTTCCTAATAGAATAATTTCAAAATAAATTTTATGCCCACAGTTTCATAGATGAGATATTTCAGTATGATGGTTTCCATCTTAATGGCTTAATCAAACTATTTTTTAAGGTTTATGTCATTTCTTATTTGCCTGAACTTCTTACTGAGTATAAAATATCTGTGCAGTTCATTATTCCTTTTATATTTCTGAAGAAAGATGCGAGTCTAGTATGGCTGACTTTCTTGTTTTTTTAGGACAGTTCTTTGCTGGAAAAGTGAATAGTATTTTTGAATTCTAGATACAGGATTTAAACTTCAGAGACTTTTTTTGTTCTTTTATCATTTTGTCCTCCAATAGCAGACTATTCTGTATATATATGTCTGTACAGAAACAACCTTCAAAGATCACAGGAAATTATTTTAGCAATATCTCAGAAGGTGGCCTCCAACAGCAATTTTCATTACTGCAAGGGATGCTATAAAATAGATTTTCACTTCTGTCCCCACATTGAATTCAGGCTCTACTCTGTCAGGGACAATGATATTATTACTTCTTTATCCTCTAACCTACTCTTCGCTGGTGCCTCCTATCTCACAGGATACATAAGACTTTGGGAGAGAGTCTTCTAACAAAATTTAATGCTATCTGCCATTTTTTATGAGCTCAAGTTCACTGTGCTATAAAGAATGAAACAGATACACCATTATTTTTTGTACCGAAAGACAAGAACAACCCAAATGAGCTCAGGATTAATTGTGCTAAATGATTTATCTGTACTAAGGGAGGATGTTCACAGAAGTAAAACTGGGAATATGGTAGGTAACAAGTCTGTTGAGACCTGATGGGGAGAAAAAAAGAAGTGGTGCTGTCTTCATTTGGGGAACTGCAGCTCAAAAACCTTGATTCTGTAAAGTACCTTAGTACTTTACGCATATCTTTAGGCAATTCTCTTCATTGTTAGTGTTATTGTTGGGAAAAAAATTGGAGGCTAAGACTAGGAACACATTCCCAAATTTATGAAATAAATGGCTTTATCACAGTCTCACAGGAAGTCTTTTGCAGCCTTAGGAATTGGATTACTGCCCCCTTATTATGAATCTACTACCATAACCTCAAATTAATTTCTTTTGTGCCTATTTGGATAGGAAAATCTTTGCCTTTGTACATGCATTCTGGTTTCTTAGCTCTATACTGATGGCAGAATTACAGATTCCAGCAGACAGGTCTGTTTTTCTTTTTGTGTGTACTGTCCTTCAGCATTTGTACCAGAGTCAGTTTATTTTCTGTTTCTGACTGAAGGCAAGTGATTGTACTACTCAGATAAAATAGATCTTAGTACTTAACATGCCACATTGTTGTTTAGAGAGAAGCTCACTCTATTAAAAAATACAATTAGAAATATGTTAGAAATTGTGACTATAACTTCTGTTTCAGAATCACTCAAAATATTTGTATTGCACGTTCTTGTAAGGTGCTTTCACCTTCTCTTTAAGAGTGCTTAGTATATTTTTGTGATACAAAACATTAATTTTTCCATCTGAATAAAAAGAGATTAAAAAAAAACCCTGTGTTTAAAATTGGTAGAAGTACTGTAATATCCTTCACAATTTTTTAAAAAAGCTCATCCTGTAAGCATTCTATTTTTGGTTCCACAGATTATTACTGCCACAACAGACTTTTTACTGGTTTGTGTCTGAAAATGTATAGATTATAAATGAACACAATATATACATATATTGATCCTTTTGATCAAGAACATATTTTATACTTTATATTTTATCAATCCATTAAAACACCTTGGGTATTAATGGGGTCTTTTCTTTCTAAATAAAATGTAAAGCTGAAATTATAGGTCTTACTCAAAATCAAAAGATCGTAAAATCTCTGCTGTTTCCAATCTTTCTCAATTGTAAGCCCATTTTATTCTGATAATCCTGGGGACAAAGCAGAATGCCCATAGGAGCTCATTCAAGCACCGTGCTCCCTGCTCCCTTGTCTCCTCTGGCTGGAAGCTCTTTCTGAATCACTTTCTTGCTGTCCTTTCTGATTACTAGTGTTGCATCTTTTCTGGGATGTGGAAACTGCAAACTCATGCCTCCTGTTGAGAAGAGAGTCCACCTCCTGTGGTTTCCTTAACACAGCCGTGACTGCAGCTGAGCAGTGGTGACCCAGCACCTGCAGCCATGACATACCGTCTTTGATGGGTGTGAGCTCTTCCTCACTCAGCTATGGTGCAGCAGGAGCCATTTCTTGGAAGACGTGATTTTCTGGATTTCAGAGCAACACAACGGTGTCCCTGCATGAAGGAACGTAGGTTCCTTCCAAACATTCTCCCAGATCCACAAGAGGTACTTTATTTCTAGTGCAGCGTCTGGTTGGTTGCAAATTTTCACTAACATGAGGGGAGCTCTGTCTAGAAAACAGTAGAAATTTATTCAAAAGGCTGTTTTTATACATCTGGAAGACAATTGAGATAGCTTAAAAGGCAAAATGGAATAAATATATATTATATATGGGGCCAGCAAAGTTAGAAAAGAATACAGAAACTACCTTAAAGGTATTGTTGTCATAACTTATATTGAAATAAATTTTCTAAGGCTGATTGATTCACAATGAAATTTAAAAAAATACTTTGAAACAAAGAATGAAAGCTAATTTGTAACTTTAATTAACACAGGTAATTCAAATAAAAATAATTTGATGGAAGTTGCAAAAAATAGAAAACTGGTATCTGATCCCCCCTCGTTTTTTTTTTTTTTTTTTTTTTTTTTTTAAGTTTATACTCAGTGTTTAGGATTTGTTTTAGTTTGGTTTGTTGGTTTGGGTTTTTTGGGGATTTTTTTGGCTTTTTTTTGAGGGGTTGGGTTTTTTAGCTTGTTTTTTTTTTTTTTTTTTTTAAGGTTCCTAATTTTCTCAGTGTTTGTACTCTACAGCTGGCTAAATGAAGTAAGTGGGGGTTTTTATGTTGTGTTTCCTGGCAAGCATAATTAAAACATTTCTTATTTCTCAAGTTTTTCACATTTCACGTGCTTAAGAATCAAAGATCTACCATTAAAAAAAAAAAAAATAAAAAAAAAATCCCTCATTCTGAAAACATCTGCATGGTCATGGTTGTTCTGAATCCTTGTAACATCATGGGATAGTAATAATAAGACTGTACATGTAAGGGAAATAGAGAATTGCTGCTTGATATTTTTAAATGTAAGATTAAACAAACCTTATTTATTAAGTCTAAAGAACACAGCTTTTTTTAGCATAAACTGAGAATTCTTTTAATGGTATTTTTAGATATATTTGTCTTATCAGTCATGATTTGAAATAAAATTGAAATGTAAAAAAAATAAACTTTTGGTTTCAATTGATGGCTCTTTTCTCTAGAAAAAAAATTTTTATAAGTAGTTAATTCACTAATTATCAATTGAAAATAATAAGAGATGAAAAAGAGTTAAAATAGGGTAAAAATAGGGAAGGCAGGGAAAATGTTAAGGTTTTTTGGTCAGAGCCAGTGTGAACATTGTAATAAGGCCATTTCATATTGAAAATTACTTTTAAAATTTTGAACTAGAAAATACTGACTATAAAGAACATCAAATAGGAAATTTATTAAATAAGTAAATAACTTTTAATAATAAATAATTTCATTATATAGACTACATATAAACAAAAGGTGGTATGCAACTTTGACATAATTTAAAAGACAGAATTCTTTTGGATAACAAAGTTTTCAAGCTTCATTTACAACAACACTCAGGCTTATTAAGCAAAATTCCATTAGATAAACACAGTGTTTTGACCCAAAATAGCTTAAGCTTTCTTAGAACCAAGAGGGGATATATTTGTAGTTCCTGGGGAAATCAGGTGGAAGAAGCATGGTGCTAGCTGCACGTCAGTTTGAAGAAGTTTCATTGGGGAGGAAAGATCAGCTTCATTCAAAAATGCCTAGTTTTATGAAGTGCATCTTAATGATAAGATGACAAATGTTTTGCTTGAGAAGCTTTATTGCAATTATTGCACTTCATAAAAACAGGGCGTTCAAGTCTTGTGTGAAATGGTTTACCCATAAGTCAGTAGTTCTATTGATTTGATGAAGTCTAAAATATCATTAATTATACTCTCTAGCCACAGAATTATGTCAGAAGGGAACTTGGGAGTAAGCATAAATGTATACTGAATTTTAAATCTCTTTGCTTGTACTTGCTTAATTTTCACTGCTGGACATTTACCAAAACATGTTCTGAGATGCAAATGTGAAGTGGGAAAATCTAATATGTCAGGCACAAAGGACTGACATTTAAAGGAATGGATGTTTAGTCTAAACATTCTCTTAGAAATATGGTATCCTGAAGCACACAGACAGGGATTTTTGAACATGGATATTAAGCAAACTCAAAATTGAATGTTGAATCATTAATGTGAACTATACTGCACTAGTGATTATATTGACTCGTAGTTATTATTTAAGTTCATTTTGTTGTCTGATAATGGTTGGGTAATTACTTTAGGGTCAATGAATTCACATTAATCAAATGCTGACTGTGGAAATGACCATGTGAAATGTGTAAGATGAGCTGCCTGACTACTATTGGTAATTATTAATTATTAAAATTTCTAGTTATTAAAATTTCTCAAAGGCAAACCAATAAATTTATTTTAGTCCAGTAATTTTTCTACTCAGTGTCTTCAGCATTGTACTTGGGAAGTCAAATCCAATGTATTTAATACAAATAACATTGAAGTGATTTGACCCAGTTCTTACAGATATGATTTTATCATTTGAGGGTGAGGGGGAACATTGTTCAACCTGTGACACTAGAAGCTTAGAAGATGTTTTTTTCCTAAAATTAATTTCTACAAGAAGATCCTCTCAGTTTCCAGTTGAAAAAGAATGTAAGAATAGAGGAAAATAAGACAAAATTTAGGTGAAAGAGTACAATTTTTTATAAACATGAAAATCTAAATCATAATATATTGGGAACTCATTTTGGGCCTCCTGAAAGCTTGCAGTTTGCCCTTTGAATTACTCATTATCATGGCTTAGACATCATCTAGTCCTATCACCCTTCTCAAGCAGTGTCAGCTAGATCAGTTTGTCCCAGACCTTGTCTAGTCAAGTGTTGAATATTTCCAGGAGAGGAGACTCCACAACCTGGCTGGGCAATCTGTTCCAGTGTTTGATCACTCTCACAGTCAAAAAAGTTTATTTTTTTCAATTTTTTTAATATGTATTTCCTATATATCTCTTTGTGCCTATTTGTGCTGGTTAATGTCTGCACAAACCAGAGTCATAACTTATGTCTTTAACATATTTAGTCTGAGAATTCACACTAGCTGATTTTATATGCATGTATGTGGTAGGGTTTTTTTGGTGTTTTGTTTTTTGTTTTTTTTTTTTTTTCCTTATTCTAAATTAGCCTGATTTTCTAATCGTATTAGTTTAGTGGGATTTGTCTTGACAGTTTCATGTTGGAATGTCAAGACATATGAAAGACTACCTTTTTTAGAAGTAAGGTATTTACATTAAAATTCTATTTTTTTAAGATAAACTAGGTATAAATACATATATGTACAGCACAAAGAAAATTTCTTCCTTCATTATGAATAATTCACCATGGACATCATTGTTACCCTTACTTCCCCAGACCAGTGCATATAGATGACTTGGCCCTTAGTTTTTCCGTGCAGCTCTAGCTTAAGTTTAACAAGTCAATCACCTCTGAAGGTAAGGCTGTGTATGTGCACAGCAGCTCCATGGCATGTTCAAAGCAAGGCCAGGCTTGCAGCTTTCATGGGATGAGAGGAAAGGCAGTGCTGTGCCCCACACCTCCATGGCAAGGCAGTCATGAACGAACATCATGCAGTGATACTGCAGGGGTTCTCAAACATACTCCCAACAAAAAAAAAAATAACCCAGCTGCAAGAGGATAATTACAGTAATTTGGTGACTTGAATTTTGTGGTTGAGGAAAGCTCAGGCCCAACAATGTTTAAGATTTTATGAACTCAATTTGCCTAATGAGGTGCAGCAGAGGTGACAGCATCCCTAGTGCAAAGCATGTATTTAATTTTGATGAGTTATGCATGGCCAGAAACAACAGCAATTTCCTTTTGACAAGCATTATTACTTATAAATCACACTAGTGGCACATCAGCATTAATGCAAATGGATGAGCAGATTAAACAAAAGCTACCTGATCCTGTTCCTGGCTCTTATCCCACAGGTGCTCTCACAGAGAGCTGCAGACTGCCCTTTAGCTTTGCCCTTTAGCTTTGGTTCCATGGCAGATGACACCTGTTTTATTCTCTGCTTAGGGGATCCTGCATCCTGCCCTTTACTATTGAACAGGTCTGGGCAGGGCGAGTGCGGGCCCATGGGACCAAGGGAGGTGCAGGGATCGAGACATTGAGCTGTTTTGCTCAAAGGTCTTTGCAATATTCAATATTTGAGGAGGTCTTTCTGAGGAGACACTGGAAGAGGGACCAAGGTCAAGGAGCTCTGTGCTTTTGAGAAAGAGAAAGTGGGATTGTGGGAGTGCCCAAGGAGCAGCTCCCAGGCAGCATTAGTAACAACATGCAGCTGAGAGATTGCAAGTATACAAGGCATCACTGTGACCTTAGTGATGAAATCAGCCTTTTTAGCTGCTTATCACACTTCTATGATGTGGCAAAAAAGTCTTAAAACTTGAGAAACATGGCTGTCAGGGAGTTTTAAAAAAGAATCTTAAGATTACTTCTCTTTTTAAAAGTGGATAATTCATAGAAATATTATAAGCTAAAACATTCCCCAGCTTGAAATATCTCTTTTCACCAAAAGCCAGTTTTATGTAAAACAAGCTTCAAGTGGTTGCAGCTGCTTCTCTACAACTTTGTTGTTGTGCCATGGATACCTTGTAGAAGTTGTACAAACTTGAATGTCACATAGCATAATCCTTTTTGCAAGAAAAATTTTGTTGTTAAAAGGTTCTAAAGGGAAAGAAAAACAAAAACAAAAACAAACAAACCAAAAAAAAACCCCAAAAGAACAAAACCCCCAAAAAACAAAACAAAAAACAAAACAAAACAAAACAAACAAACAAAAAAAAAAAAACGAAAAAAAAGAAAAAAGGGGCTGTTCCATCTAGTAAAGACTTGTATAAATATTGTAACAATATTTCCCTGACATCACTTTGGCATAAAGTAATAATTAATATTGTCTATTTTTATAACAACAATGAAATTCTGAAATCATATAACCTCAGAACAGCAGCAACCATTTACTTTTTTGGGGGAGGAATGGGAGAGAGAATTTTGTTTCTCTCTTGATGTGATTGTCTGATTTAGCCAAAGATGAAGATCAATTTACTTTCCAAGCCAATATTTGAAATTCTTTTTAGATATGTGTGCACATGCGGTAGTCTGACTGCACCTGGCCCAGTATCTCTTCTTGAGCAGAAAAAACAGCAGTGATGTGCTGCAGTGGGATCACTACCACTCACCGCTCTGGCAGCTTTTCTCCTCACACAGCGAAGGGGGATATAAGCACTGAAAGGGCCACACAGAGCTAGTACCTGTCATAAGGAAATAACATTCTTAAATCACTGTTGTAAGAGCTTAGAGCTCTTAGTGTCTTAACAGAGTGACCATCTCATGATGATCTTCTCTTTGGGAAGAGATTATAAAACTGCTGTTCCTGGGTGAAGCTGTTTAAGGATATTTCTTATCTTGAAGGTGGAGCTGCAATTCTAATCACCTGATCAATATGGCTCTTCTCCTTTGTCCATCTGTATCTGTAAAGGCCAATCTATATATGTACCCCATCTGCATTTCTCTCTCTCTCTCTCTCTCTCTCTGAATAAACGTATAATTTATATTGTTACTGTACGTTACTCTTAATTATATTCCTGTATATAAAGTAACCTTCCAGAATTCTTTGACAAGCATAACAATATTTAGTTATCTCTGTTGAATCACATAATTTAAAGTTCAAATCTTTCTGTCTAAGTTTAATGGTACAATGAACTACATGTAATTTAAATGTTGGAAGATAACCCTCATAGTCTGCTAAACTAAAAGTTTTATGAACGTAGGAATAAGGTATGTAGCATAAAAAGAACCATGAATAATTACTGAATTTCTAACAAGGGAAAAATCAGCAATACAAGCTCATCAATAAGGATCATTGCAGGAAAATAGGCGTCTGGACTAATACTAAAAATAGTAGTAAGAATGGTTCATTCATGGAATTTCAGTCATACAAACACCTGTGCTCAGAAATACAGTAAATATATGCAAGAGCAGTTGGTAGAACAAACATATCAAATGATTTAATTTTGTGGGGAAAGAATGATGAATTGAAGCTTTCTGTCTGGCCTTGATAATTTTTATTTTCATGGTTATCTAGTAGAAAATCCATTGAAACAAAATTGCTTGAAGTCTACTTTGTTTTCTGTAGTTTCACCTAGAGGTTTTGTTTTAAAATTCAATTTCATGATGTATAGCAAAGCTAAGCTTAAAGAGACATTTAGTTCAGACAAAAAGTTTTAGGAGAAACAATATTTTCATGGAACTGATTAAAACCAAAAAATCCTACCAGACTTGTGACAAAGTAGTTAATGGCCTGTCAGCTACTGTGAACATTATTTGTAGAATACAAAACCAGAAAATAGAAATTTATTCCACATACTTCAGCATTTGAATGTTATAATTCTTAATTTATAGTTTTAGACAGAGTTTTTAGTAAAAACTATTTATACAATCAGATGTTATATAAGTCCTTTAGTTTTCTACAGAGTAATATATGATGAGAATTCTCATATTTTGTAGACCAAAAACATGTTGGTTTTTTTTAAATATCCACAGAAATTATTAATCTGGCATGTACTGAAACTGCCTTTTTAAAAGATTTATCCAGAAATTATGTGTAAATGCATCACATGCTACTATTATTTATTTAAGTCATCAGACATATTAAAGATATTACTTCAAGAAGCACCAGAGATGTTTTAGCTGGAAGAATTTGCTCCAGAAATAATATTTTAATACTGTCTATAAGCATGTGTTGTGGATCCTGGCAAAGTATACCTTTATTTTGCTTTGCTTCGACAATGATTACAAAATCATGAAAAGGCTTATGAGCATGTTTTCTTTTCTTCTGGAAATGGATTTTAAGAAGAAAACCCTTTTATGAGGTTGTCACACCTAATGATAACCTACTGCTTTTCTTTTGCTGCATATGTTTAGCTCAATAGGGGTATTTTCATGACTGCAAAATGTGTTTTTTATTTAACTTTAGAAAATAAACATCCTGAGGAATGATGTTAGAGATCATATAGTCTCACATATCAACTCAACTTCATAACAGTTTCATTTAATTTTTTTAAAGAAAGTAGTCTTTAGAAGCTCCCATTTAAGGTGAATGTGTTGGCAGATGAATATACTGCCAATCCAGATGCCACGCTGATAGCAGTGACAGACCAGTGCAGATCATTTCAGAAAAATATACCTTTAGTCCTTACTGCCTGTTTTTTTTTTTTTTTTGTGTGAACTGCTGTCCTTTATTCACCTTCAGTCTAGTGCTCTAAAATATGATCTCTTTGATGTAGAAAATTTTATTCACATTTTTACGTTATCTAATGGTGTTCATTAATACAAATAAGTAATGCCTTTTGGGGCCCAAGGGTCATTAAAATATAAAGCATATTCAGAGTGTTGTGTTTCTAATGAGTTCACTAGATACTAAGCTCTTGCAGTTGCCATTAGAGAAGTCAGTTGGTGCATGACTGTGATGCAGAAGGGTTTGCAAACAATACACAGGTACTGACTTTCATCTTTCTTGAGTCTCAGCCTAAATACTTAATTCATATGATAAAAAATCAGCTTTTGCCACAACGACTGACTCTGTGAATAGAAATGAAAAAATCCCTGTAAGTAATTAAGGCAAGTAGCAAGGTATGTGTCCTGTCTTGGAAACCTCCAATATTAAAGTATTTTATTCCAACATTTGAAGTTCCTAAGCTTTTCATCACTCTCTGAAAGTAGTATTTGATAACCAGAGCAGCTGGTCATAGTTTGTTTCTGTTGCTGAGTAATGGTTTTACTCTAAAATCAAGTAACTGTTCATAATGACAAGCCAAATACCTGAACTGTCATAGATAAGGAATTGCCTCCTTCCTTTCATCTCTCAGTTTATTATACATTGAGTAGTGGTTAAATAATGATTCTTTTTGTTTTAAATCAAACTGACAGAAATAAAGTCTTTCTGACAGAGCAACAAATTTATCGTATATGGTATAAGATCTCACAAAACACTAGAATTCTGTTGTGAACCAGTTACTTAGATTATGCTCCTGTATTCTTGTGTTGTGCTTCTCTCAATGTAACTGTTTCTTAGGGTACAATTTTGGTAAGTGATCTCTTTAAAAGTAAGATGAGAATATTGACATAGCAGACTGATTCACAATTAGTCCTTTAATTGCTTACAACTAATAGGATCAGGTCAGTAATAAAATGGTCCCATCAGGTTAACATCCAGAGAAAAGCTTTGAGAAGTAAATCTGCTTGACAGAGGGAGTAGTAATATGGTTTGTTTGGCTACATTTGCATCAGAACTCTAAGGTGGATTTTTGTAGATTTAATATGTTATCAACATTTTCTTGGTTTGGAAAGCCATTGACTTGAAAAATCTGTTTTGAAATACGCTATGGCCTAGATACCTTGCTTTACATGTCACAGAGATGCAAAGGATGCAGCCCCTGTGTTCTCAGTGCACTAATGCTTACTTAGCCTATTGGAGTTTCCAGGAGACTGCAGTGAGTTGTGTCTCTAAGGAGGCATAAGATCAACTCATGCTGATGGTGTTTATGGTGGGTGGTTAAAGCCAGCAGTCTGGAGTTTCTACTTTACATTGAACTTTTGTGTAGACTTCTGTACGAATAAAGAAACTGCACAAGCAGTTTCAGACTCAGATTTCTGCTTTATGGATTTAAAGCACTTTTTAAGATCAGGTGATGGATAGCTTTAGCAAACCAGCAAACATACATAAAAATGTTAAACATAGTTTTAGTACCCATTTTCCGGTAAAAAGCTAAAATAAGTATTTTAGAATTAAGCACAGTTAAACCAAATATTTGTAGTAAAACTATGCAGGGCCACAACAGATATAGAGAGAATACGGTATTTAAAGATAACAGCAACAAGTGAAGTGTAACAATGGTAAGTGTCAACAGAATATAAGATCACAATCAATAGTCATATGGTGCAACATGAAAAAGCAACAATATACTAGTTCAAGTTTGACTGAGATATAAAATAATGTATATTCTTGAAGAGGTCTACCTAGGAAAAAAATGACTAATTTTGAAGGTCTCGCTGCAGCAGAATGCTTGGAAAAATACTTTGAGTTGCAGCCATCGATGCATACTATATCATAAGATTTAGTAAAAGATTTTACCTTTTGCAAAATAAAAAAAAAAAAAAAAAGTACATTAAAAAAGCAACACAGCTCTGTAAATCTAGGACACATTCAAGCTACTGAAGTGTGTAAGAACATAAAATACTAAATCCAGCAAGTTTTATGGCTAAATATACCATATGCAAACACACGCCTGTAGATAGTTTGAGGATGAATAAATGTCTACACAGAGAAGAGAGAGCATAATGTTAAAGTCTCATCCAGATTTTCTGCTGGAAGTTGTTAAAGCTGCAGTAAACTTAAATTGCATTTATATATATACATCTATCTCAAAACCTTGTTTTACAAACTTTGCAAATAGTCTGTATGTCTAAACTACACAGAACCAAAAAAATAATTCAACATGGAAGAGTGAGAATATTTTACATCATCATCTTTTTTTTTTCTTTTTTTTTTCCCACAGAGTTTAATATTTACAAATGATATGTATACAATGTAAAAGTTAAATGTAGTGATATCTACCATATAGGCTGCATATGGTAAATGTAGTTACTTGCAGATCAGACTCTGGTCCACAGTAGGTCTCACTGATGTCAATGTTTATAAGACTGGGCATTTCTTTGAGCTTTTATCCAGTTTTTCTGAAACTCAGTTAAAGCTTATGTAAATAATACCATAGTGCTCTTTGGAAACCAGACTGAGTTGCAGTTGGCATGCTTCTTTTTGTTCACAGCTCTAAGACACTCTTTGATGCCTTCCCTTTAAGTCACGCAAATCTAGTCTGCAATTGGCAGAGACGATCAAGATAATTAAATACCATAACACTTTTCATTACCACAATAGATTTGTAGATCTTTATGTCACTGTAAAATGAAGCAAAGCACTGGGGTTGCATTTACTTTGATTTCCAGAAGAATGTCATAGTCTAGGGATTCTGAAGAGGTTGGCTTAGCTTACCTCTGTGGAGGTAGCCTTACTCACCTGCCATGCCTACCTGAATCTAACAGTCCTGTCTCCGGTGGGATTCCTTACACTGTTTTTGTCTTCAGACTTCTGGAAAGAGTTTACCTTCACTGTTCCGCTGTCATGCTGTGAGACTCCCTAACCACTAGTCATGTAGCTACCCTGCTTTGTGAAATCATGGTAGACTTCCCTGTTGACATATTCCAGTTGGTGGGCTTCTTTGATATTTTGTTACCTAGGAAGAGAAGGAAATGTCGAAGCAGTGTGAATCAGGACTATAACCCTAACTTGTCTCCTTTACCATATAACCATGGATCCTGAGATGCAAAAATAAAACATTGGTCTCTCTGCTCTGCATGTAGTCCATTACTGCTCATGAACTATGCTACGTTTGCAGCCATTTTGTAGTGCTGGAACTGACACAGAGAAACAGCACAGAGAAGAGTCTGACATCTCGTGTGGAGTGCCACAATTTATGAGAACACACAGCCTGATAAAGATTCAGAGGCAGGTTCCTTCTTTATTCAGTACTTCATCCATTCAGTAGGTATAGTACATATTTTGACAGTTCTATAGCTTACTGTTTCTTTTTTCAGAGTGAATTAAATGATCAGCGTGTGGTGTGAGAATGGCTAAGCATAATAATCTCATTAATAATAATTCCCTTCATATATTAGGTGCAAAGACATTGCTATACACTGAGTGAAACAATTTGTTGGCTTAGAATAGCTTGCAGCAGGAGCTTGACACACTAAAGAAAGATGAATTGTGCATTCCAGCTGTTCTGTTTTGGCAGCAAAAAAATTTCTTCCAGAAGGAAAGAATCCTCCTTGGTATACATAGGTGCCTTGCTGACAATCTCAGCCTGGAGACAATCCATGTCATTATTTTTGGTGAATAGCATGAACAGTGATGAAATTATACAATCCTTTTTGAATTTTAGTCATACTATGGAATTGTCAGTGAAAGTGATTTGTGTGACAAAGGGAAGGGACTGAACCACAACTATGGTTAAGTCCATGAAACTGGAATGGACTCCTGTGCCAACGAGGTTGCTACTTTTTGTTATTGCCCTCATCCATGTGTATAAACTCCTATCAGAATGCTGAAAGTAGAAAAATGTACAGGAAAACTATAGGTAGACTTTCAAGGAAATTACTTCTCTCTCCCCTTCCCTTCCGGCTCACTCAAGGTTAAAAGCTCTCAAAAGAGGAAATACAGATCTGAACTGCTTCTCCTTCTAATGTGACCTGACTCCATCCTGTTTTACAATTTTTATTACCACTGCCAGTGTTCGTTCAGTTCTGTGAAGGGCCTGGTATGCCACTTTTTTCTCTTCATTTCCCTCATGATTCCTTCTGGTGCTCAACAGCAGGTGTCTGTGTAAAGCAAGAGTAGACTTAAAGAATTTTATGTGCTTAGGGCTATTTTGCTTCAGAACTTCAAAATTAACATGTTAATAATATAGCAATATTAAGGTGGTGGGTATGATGTAAAAACAAAATAAAATTTAAAAAACGAAGCAAAAAAACACAAAACAAACAAAAAACCCAAACAAACAAAAAACCAAACAGGAAATATGTGGTACCATTTCTTGTAAATTATTTAAATAAAACTGAGATAGACAAATATTTTTATTATAATCCTATGAGTTTATTTTTAAAACTTAGTTATCTCTTGAAGTCAAATTGTCTACTTATATTTTTTTATCTTATCTATTATATATTTTATATCTTATTTTACTGAAAAAAAATCAAAATATTGCACTACTTACTTTCTTTTTTATTTTCTTTTTTTTTTCTTTTTTTTTAACAAAAGAAGATCCTTCAGCTCACTTTGCTGTATCTAATTTTGTAATAAAAAGTAAGTGACTTCAAATAGCTCATTTGAAAGATACAAGAGTGTTGGTTGTTTTCCTATCTTGACTATATTTGTGAAGGTGCAATAAAGTCTTCTTTGGCTCCGATCATTATCATAGGGAAAGAAATAGGTTTGCTACTGGCAGACTAATGAAGATTCTTGGTTAAGTTTACAATGAAATCTGCAGAGATTTAAAACAAACAACTTCCTGAACATGGGGTTTTTGTTGGTTGGTTGGTTTGTTGGTTTGTTTGTTTGTTGGTTTGTTTTATCTCCTTTTTATTTTTTTTCCATTGAAATACAGGTCTGGTTGGAACTCAGAAGGCAAATAGACTTGCCCTCTTAAACCTATAATTAACAAGAAAGTACTGTTCCTTAAATTTTTCTGGTTTGTAGAAACCTTTGGTGTAAAGGTATCTTCATACAATGTTTAATTTTTAAATGTATCTTGCTCTTGAGTAAGAGCAACTTTGAATAACTGTTCCAAGGCTAGTTCATTTAATTATGTGATAGAAATAAAATGGAGTGCAATCCCAGTGTTCCTTTCTATGCATGAGGAATTATTTTCCCTTTTACCATTTCTGAAACAGAAATGGTGTGGGTTTTTCTTTTCATTTTTTCAATGTATTACTCCCTGCTCTCACCTGTGCATTTCATCAGGAGAGGATTTTGCTGTTTAATAGTATATGATTGCTTAAGAATTCTTTTCAGCTTAGCTATGAGTGTTGTACAAAGAGAGGAAAATGAATGGGATATTTTCTTTCTGGGCACATGCAAAACAGACAGCAGCATAATTTATTCTCATTGTACTAAAGAATGACAATTTAGAGAAAGATAAGAGAGTCTTACGTCACCCCAACACAGTGACTGTTTTTTGCTCCTGGAGCTTGCTTCCAGGGTTTTCCAGAATAAAAGTAATAAGAGCTGTGTATCCGTAAAGTCTCTGACAACTGCAACTGAAGAGTTACAGTATATATGCCTACAAGAAAAGCTGTTTATATTAGTGGGCCTGCTTTGTTCCTTGTATAACACAAGACACATTTTTCTCAGTTAGGAATCTGAAATAGTCCTTTTATAAAGAAGGACATCTCCTTGGTATAGCCAATGGTAAATGTGAAGTGTAATTATTCTTTATAACTTCTTTATATGTTGACAATATCTCCAGGCTTTCCCACTCTCTTTGAGTCAAACTGTAATTGTGACTTCTGACTGCATTTGGTGGGAAGATAGTCATGTGTTCAGAAGCCATGTATGTGGAGAAGGTCTAAAAAAGGTATTTCACTGCCACATTTTTTTTGGTTTGTTTTCAGTTCTGCATTCCTAAATAGTTGATGAATTCTCCCAGGCAAAGCCACATTCAAAACACTGAAATCATCTTCTCGGGTGTGAGCACATAAAACCTCTCCTATTACTTTGTTCACAGGTAGCTGATGGAATAAATGAACTAGTCGTAACCAAGGTATGCGACATGTTCCTAGCCTAAAGCTAGGTCAGTGGTACCTCCATTGAGAAAACACAGGATTTCTATTGTGGAAAAATAGGATTTCAACAGGATTTCCTCTGAAAATTTGAACATAGCTAGTGTAGAGAGAATGGAATTTGTAGCTGCATGACAACTTTTTATGGGGTTAGAACAGCCTTCTCTTTTTTTTAATAATTACTGGATATTGCTAAGAGATGTTTATTTTCTTATCTCTCCCAACATGGCAGTTCAGTATTTATTGTTCCTTTTTTTTGGAGTAAGAAAGGGAACGAGTATTAATCAGCTCTGACAACCATGTTTGCTTACCTAAGAGCCACAATTTTATCATTGCTCTAAGCAGTGTGCCTAACCTTTACATAGACTAATTAGTTTGAATTCCTTAATCTTTTTTCTCCCACCTGTCCTTTTAATGCACAAAAATTTCATATTCCTATAGTTTGAAATCATCCTAGTTTTACACAGAATATCTGCAGTGAATTATTCGTCCCTTAAGCTTTGATTATATTGCTTCACAGAAAGTCTGTGGGAGGCTAACAATTTAATGAGAGCCATTGCTATGTACACGTATTTTGCCCAAGTAAATATGAGAAATATTGAAAGTTGCCAGGTACAATTATTTGTTTTATTTAGCTGAATTAATCCCACTTAAATGTTGGGAAATGTTATTTACTCTAATGTGGTTCTATTTTTAGAAACAGACTCTTACAGATCAGAGAGGACAACTTAAAATGATAATCTCAGTTTCTAGAAGTAGTGATTCCTTCCACAGGATGCTTTCCTGCAAAATGCTAGAACATTGCACAATAATTTTCCTGTCATTAAGACTGCCAGTCCTTCCTTCAGCAATTTTATAAATTACAGCATTCAGGAAAATGAGTGCAAATTTATTTAAAAAAAAAAAAATTGCTTAAATTTTATTAAAATTACACTTTGTCATTTTTATTTTAAATATGCTGAATTAATTTTAAAAGTAAACATAAATCCAAACAGGGTGTTTTTATACTTGAGCACCTACACAAATTTTTACCTGAATGTAAGCATTTGGCTTTAGAATCTGAAGAAGTAAATCATTTCTCTACGTCCATATGATTGTAGATGAACAATTAATGACATTTATTTAACTAAACACCTTCTTGTGCTTATTTCCTTTTAACTATTGTCTTCAGGGAATGTTTTCACAGTGGAAACAACCTGGATGTTAAAAGATATTTTTTTTTTTTTTTTAATAAAGCTATTTTCTTCATTGTTTCCATCAAATCTTATGTTACAGCAACTAGAATTCAGTTTCTAGTTTGAACTCAGGACTGTTCATACACACTATCTATGCAGACTTCAACATGCATTTTAGCAGCCTGTTAATATAGTTACTAGTATAATAAAAGCATCTGATATTTTCTGGTGAAATTTTACAGAACGAAGATTTATTTGCTCAGTGATTTGCATCTGGATAAAGTATAATGGAAGATGTAATCAATGCTTTGTTCTCCCCCAGTGTACCCTTTGTAAGGGAACAACACAATCCTTTCAGTCCCTCCTTTGAAGTATTTATTGAGGGAAAGATAGTTTGAACAGCAGCAACACTGATAATACTGATGATTTTCATTGATCTAGTCTTGAATATTTTATTTAAAATTGTTTTTCTAGTGAGTGGCAGAGGTGAGAATAAAACTGAAAACTAGTCAGCTGAGGTGGACTGAAGAAAAGGTAATAGTGATACTTGATGTAACAGGGCAGAGGGTAGGAAGACTCAGTAGTCTGAATCGATGGTCTGAGGCTGATTGCACACTATGAGTATCTGAAAGGAGGTCGCAGCAAGGTAGATGTTGGTCTCTTCTATGAAGTAACATCTTACAGGACAAGAGGTAAAGGCTTCAAGTTGAGCTAGGGGAGGTTTTAGTTGGATATTAGGAAAAAAACCTCTACATTGACAGAGTTATCAAGCATTGGAATAGGCTGCCCAGGGAAGTGGTTGAGTCACCATCCCTGCTGGTATTTAAAAGATGGGACATGGTTTAATGGGAAACTTGGCAGATAGGCAGTTTGACTCAACGATCTTAAAGCTTTTTTCTGATCTAAATGATTCTATGATTCCACAGATAAACAAAGATATTTTAATTTCTGTAATGATTTTTAAGTTTATTACCAAATTTCATGATTAAAGATTACTTTGAATGTTGAGGGTGTTTTTCCTCTGGGAGAGGTGATGATCAAGATTTTTTATTTTTTTTTTTTAATCTATAGTTATCATAAACCATGAACTTTCAAGATTTGTATATTTAGTTCTATATTCTGCACAGTTTAGACAAAGATTCAGTCTCATCAGTGTCTCTGTCACAATGAGAAACATTGTGGCTTGTTCTCTGATCTCCCTGAAAAAAATTTGATTTCAAATATACAGTTGACATTGATGGAATTCTTCCTTGGCCTTCTTCTTAAAAAAGGGATAAGTCAATTGTCTTCCTGATCTTGAAACTATGAAAGTTATATAAATATTTAGTAAAAGCACATTTTGGAAAAACACATCACTGTTCTGTACAAAAAAAAAAATCTAATTTGTTATAAACCACTGCACAACTCTTTGTTTCTTCCTGGGAGGGTGGGAGATGTGATATGAGCCATACAGTGAAGAAAATCTATGTATAATATTGATGATAACCACATGTTATTTTTTCTCCTTCATATGTAGCTTGTATTTCCTGCTAATTTCTTTTGTTTCTTATTGTCACTTACATATTTATTGAAAAAAAAAAAAAAAAGCAGAAAAAAAAAAGCAGAGTGAGACAAAATTATGTATTCTGCTGGTTAAACTCTTTGACGTTGTCAAATTGCATAACCCTCCTGATATCTGTAAGTCAGGAGATTAAAAATGATGATCTAGTTCTTAGTATAAGGAAAAAAAAAAAAAAAAGAAAAACAACAACAACAAAAAGACCCAAATACAAATCAGCTCAGGTCAGTATGTGGAATACCTTTCCATTGTCAATAAGAGTCAGTCTGTCAAGCTGTATTTTGTTAGTTTGCTGGAAAATGAGATTTGATGATCTACAGCTTGAGGTGTTTAGTTTTAAATGGCAAAACAGTTGGCATCATATACTATATCAATTTTCTGAGTAGACTTAAGTGCAAAGCTAACTGCTCCAGTGTGACATAGTTTTATGCCTTCAGCATGACTTTTAAAAGTTTTTTAGTCCTTCAACTCAAGCTCTACTATGCAGTCGCTTTCTGTTCTATATGAAAAATCAAAGAAACATAGTGATCACTCAGAATAAATAATTAAGACTCACAGATTAATTAATTGTTTATATATTTTGCAAACCTTAACAATTAGTAATTAGAAGAAAAGCATTAAAAGAGTTAAAAGCAGTAATGGACTAGCTGCTTTCCATAGCCTTGTTCCTAAATTTCTCTAAGGCAATGACTCAGAAGAATCATACAGACATTTGTCAATCAGTAACACAGAATTCTTTTTTTGTATTTCCCCACTCCCTTTTCTTTCTACATAAGAAATCTTGTAAAGATATCCTATTACATATATGTATATTTTTTTAAGTGTATATAATAATAATCAGCAGAGAGAATGGATACTCTTGTTCCCCAGTTACACAACAGCTTTTCAACTATGGAACATGTCAGAATAGGATAATAATTTTGATTAAAATTTGATAGAATTGCCTACCACAGAGTTTGACAGGCAAGTTCTGAAGGTCTAACTTGAGGTTTCTAAAGTCATGTTGGCACATATTGCTAGGAAAACTTACATTCAGGACTACTGAGGAAAAGTCTTCTAGCCCAGGAGTTTTGTGACCTCCAGGGATGGATTTGGCTGTGAGCCTCACAGCCTAAAAGTAGTATGATTTTTACTAGGTTCTTTACTGTTGTCTAGTGCTGAGGAACACAGACAAAGCAAAGGTGTTAATGTTTTCTTTGCCTCTGTCTTCAACATGGATGATGAACCAAGGGGGTCTCGGTGAGCTGGAGGACCATGACTGTGAGAATGATCACTTCCCAGTCAAGTCTGAAATTGTGTGGGATCTGCTGCTCCAGCTGCATCCCTAAAAATCTGTGGGGCCTGATGGGATTCATCACAGAATCCTCAAAGCTGATGACATCACAAAACCTCTCAATGATTTTTAAGCAGTCTTGGGAATCCAGAGAGGTCTCAGTTGACTGGAAGCTACTGAATGTTGTCCTAGTTTTCAAGAATGACAAGGAGGACTCCAGAAACTACAGGCTAGTCAGTCTTGTTTTAGTACCTGCTAAACTTATGAAAAAGATTATTCTGAAGGTGTTGAAAAACACTTGAAAGACAAATGCAGTCATTGGTCACAGCCAGCATGGCTTCATAAGAGGAAAGTCCTGCTTATCAAACCTGATTTCCTTCTAGGACAAGGTAACCCACCCAGCTGATCAAGGGAAGCCAGTCGATGTAGTCTTTTTGGACTTCAGTAAAGCTTTTGATACTGCCTCTCACAGGATCCTTCTGGAGAAAATGTCTGTCCCACAGCTGGATAAACACATCATGTGGTGGGTGAGCAATTGGCTCATGGGTAGAGCACAGAGGGTAATAGTGAATGGGATAACATCAGACTGGTGACCTGTCACTAGTGGAGTTCCACAGGAATGTCTGAGGTCACTTGGTCTGTTCAGTCTGGAGAAGAGGAGACTGAGGGGAGACCTCATTGCAGTTACAACTTCCTCATGAGGGGAACTTCTCTGTGGTGACCAGTGACAAAACATGAGGTAATGGTCTGAAATTGTGTAAGGGGAGGTTTAGGTTGGATATTAGAAAAACGTTCTTGGGCACTGGAACAGACTCACCAAGGCAACGGTCACAGCACCAAGCCTGACAGACCTCATGAAGGGTTTGGACAACACTCTCAGGCACATGGTGTGATTCTTGGGGATGGTTCTGTGCAGGACCAGGAGATGGACTCAATGACCCTTGTGGGTTCCTTCCAACTTGACATATTCTGTGATCCTGTGATTTTCTGAGATATTCTGCATCTCTAGAATAGGGCTGTGAAAGGACTTTGATTCATAGAAAACATGGCAGTTTTTGTCTTTGGCCTCATTGTCATGGAGTGTTTTTTAAAAGTTTTTGAGCTATCTAAAAATATAAATTGGATTTCCAGTGGCTCCTGACAAGAACTAGCTCTTGTTTCTACTTAGTATATTCCGAGTTTGACAATGTTTCACAAAAATCTTGCTGTTTTTTCTTACTATAATGTCCTTTGGAAGTATTGCTACACTGTATGAGCAGTGACTGCAATTACAAAAATGTACTAATAAAACCAAGTACAATCAATATTAATTCCACTGGAAATAATACTGATTTATAACTTCCATCACAAAATAACAATATGAATTTCAACTTTGGTAACCACAGTTAGTCAGTAAGAAATAGCTACCTACTAAGACACTTATTATGCTAATTTATACTTTTTTAATTAAAAATTCTCAAGATATTAAAAAAAAAACTATTGTGGAGCAAGTTGTGAATGAAAACAAAGTTTTCTGTTTGTAAGTCTCCATTGTGAGAAATGGAGATGATATGATAAAAGATGATAAAAGAAAATATGAGTTTCATTTAGAATATTTTGTACTCAATTTTACAATCTTGAACATATTTTTTAGCAAGAATAAACATGTACCCAAGAATACAAATACACTGTCCATTTTGTGAAAATAAGCTTGTTAATCTTTGTAAGAAGGAAAAATATTTTATGTCCAGGAGAGATGAGTGAGCTATCAAGAAATAATCATTCTTGCTAAGTAGGAAATAAAAGTGTTAAATAAATTATGAAAAATACAATAGAATTATTAACTTCCCCTTGACATTACTAAAAACTTCTCAACTATTATTCACTAACACAGAAATTCAAGCAGTATTTTATTGAGTGGTATCAGCCACATTTTATTGAACCCCTAAAATTTTATTGAAACATATTCTTTAAAGCCTAGTAAAACTATATCATTATGTTTTATTACCAGTGTGATACTTAAATGTCTTAGAAGGGTTAGTACAAGTTACCTTTGAGCAATAATCTGTTTGATGGTTTCACTCTTTCAGTATACATATTTGGAAGTAGCAGTAATACATGTAAAAGGCAGTTTTATACAAAGTAACTTTGCCAGTGAATCAAAGTATGTGGATACCTTGCTTTCTTACATATCATGTCTGTGCAATCAACACTTAATTCACTAATGGCTTTCAATTTGCTAGCCGCAACAGACACAAAAAGACTAAAAGTGCTGAGATAGTGGATAAGTTACAGATACATTCCCAAATCTTTCCTGAAGAAGCATTTGTATTTTTGGCATTGAAGTTTAACCCAAGATTTGAGAAATCCACCATATTATCAGTGGTTAAAAAGTTCTTGTGTTGCATTTTATAGAAGCCAATGGACTTGTACTAAGGCTGTATTGTGTATTCATCATTCCACATAGTATATATTAAAGCTTTTCACCAATTATCAGGCAGCTGATTTACTTCTTATTTTTAGTTAAGTAACCTTAGATCAAGCTATGGAGATTAAAAACAGAGCAAAACAAAACAAGCCCACAAGACACTTGGTAGGTATTTTGTTAGGTGCTCTCGCCCAGACAGGCACCTACCTGAGTCCTTACACTGGTGCCTCCTGCGCAAGGGCAGTACTTGCATATGTTCCTGCTGAATTTCTTAAATTTCCTGTTAGCCTGTTCCTCCAGACTGATTAGATATGTAAGAACAGTACCCCTTTATTTGAGTGTTATTGACTGCCTCCCCTGGATTTGGTACCAACTGTAACCTTTGAGAGTGAGCTCTGCCACTTCTTTCAAGCAACTGATAAAAATGTTAAATGGGCATAGTCCTAAAATATTGACCTTATGGTTCATAAACCAAAATTAGCAGGAGAAAATAAATTCTGACAACTGTCTGCATGATGTCTTAATTTCGATCACATCCACCATAATCAGCTCCTGCAGGTAGTGTCATGGTCACAGCTCCAGCAATAGACTTTCCTTGCCCTGACCAGCCTCACCTGGTGCCTCCACAAAAGTGCCCTCTGCCTCTTGGTCCTGAAGTTCTGTTTGGGATCAGGCTTGCCAGCCTAGAGCACCCTGACCTGCCCTGTGCTGAGTTGTGGTTGTCCTTGTGCTCAGTCTTCTGCTCTTTCTGAGCAAACTCTCTGGGTGGACCCCAGCCCTGACTTATCCTTTCACCTTGCCTAGGATTGCCATCTATAGGGATTGCCACACCCAGCCTAGCCCTGCTTGGGACCTGGCACGGATTTGCTGTGAGCATCTGCTGCTCCTGTCTAATCAGCCCTTGTGGAGCAGCCTCTCTGGCTGCAGTTTGGTAGTTGGTTTGTTTGCTCATTTCACAGACCTAATATATGGGTCCAAATTTGTTGCACAAAGTATAGGATCTTTGTTCACTAAAGTTTCCATATTTCCAACAAAATTCTCCTCCAGCCTGTGAAGTAGGTCAGTGTAGAGAAGAGACAGATACACAGAGAATTCCAGCCTTTATATTTTGGTGGAATGAGAGAAGAATAGATGAGAATAAGATGAAAATTCAGCCTTGACATAATAAAAATTACTTTCTCTTAGATAAAATCAGTCTATAAGAGTAATAATAGTATAATTTTCAGCTTAGTTAAATGATATTAATGTTTCCTATGGCATCTACTGCTAGAACTACACAAATTTCTTGAAGTGATAGAGTATTAAAGGTTCAAAAGTTTAGTTTATAATTTCAAATATCTGCTCTGAGGTGCATTTCATGCTTTCTCCTTTTGACCAAACCAGTAGTATGAAAAGAGAAAAAAGCTAAGCCTAATTTTGTCCAACTTTATCTACACTGTCAACACACTAAATCTTGAAAAAGATGCATAAATAAAAATATTGAAAATACATGTTGTAAATGGAATAATTGTATTCACTGTTTCCAACAGGTTTGATAGTTCATTCAGATCATGTGAAACAAACCATGCCAAAAGGGTCTGGGAGATATTTCCTAGTTTCAAGAAAATAGGGAAAGGTGCATGAGAGCCATGAGTACTAAGTCCTCTTCTTTATGCTCACAGCTCAGTTTAGTAAACAAAGTACTTTCCTTCCAAGATTATGCACTGTGATTATATCAGTTTTCTTTAATCTATAGGACAGAAATTATTATATTGGATGGCTTTGTCTCCTGCAGCAAAGTAATTTTCTGCATGACCAGCAGTAATGTAATGTGGGAGATTTTAATAAGGGACAATTATTTTTGAAATTAAACTTTAAACAGAGTGCAGATTGTAATAATATGGCAGGGAAGTGCCCAAGATTACTGAGCTCCTTTTAAAACTGTTAACATTTAAATGCACTCTGTGGTGATTCAGAATAACACAGAACTTCCAGATAAACAAAGATCTTTTCATTTATTTCCTTATTTCTCGCTTCATGAAAGTCTTCCTAAAACTTGAATATAGAAGGAAAAAATTCCCACATTCATAGCGAAAAATATAAGCATTGACGGATTTTTTTATTCTTTTGTAAAAAATACAGTGTTACAATAGTGTAAACATCAGAAAACAAAATGTTCAAGTCAGGAACTGTCACATTCCAGCCAAATTTTAATTTAAGTAAATTGATGAGAATCTTCAAATTGTCCTATTTTACACCCCGGAGCCAGGGGCTATAGACACCTCATTCGTTCTCCTGAGACCTTTATAACATGTCTTTATAACATCTGTGGGTCTTTAACAAGTGCTATCAAAGTTTCCATTTTTTGCACAGTCAGTAATTTCAAAAATGTGTTTAAAATAAGCCCAGTGACTTTTTATTAGCAGTGGGAAAACCAAAAGAATGCCATGTTTTCAAAATGTAGTGAGCTTGCTCCAAAGCTTGAATCTACTGCAGTTTAACTTTCCCTCTTTTGGTTATTTTAGATTTGGCAACTTTTACCCTATCAAAGAAATTCTCTAAACAAGATACATACAACTGAGAGAACAAGCAATTATGTATTGGCTTATACACATAGAGCAGAGAGTCAGAACTAATGAGTTACTAGGGCTTTGCCTGGTTAATGTGCCCATTAATATGCTCATAATGAGTCTTTGCTGGCCCGTCAGTCTTAGATTAGGAGGCATTGGCCTGTGCTGCTTCCTGGAATGGGCCAATGTTCAATGTCAATTGATGCTCAGCATTGCTGCTTAACTGTTTTGTTTTTTTTTTGTTTGTTTGTTTTTCTTGCCATTGTTCTTTCATAACTGCAGTTTTCCTCTTGAATTCTGTGGCTGTTACTGGTCTCTAGCTTTTATTTTTCTTATCTTGCATGTTTCTAGCTGGTGTAGTTTCTTATGTATTCTTTTTGAAAACCCAAGAGATTTAGTGGTAAACCTGGCCCAAGGTCATGCAGCTTGATACACCAAATGTAGACATTGGATCACAGACAGCTGAACTGTTGAGCTAATGAATAGAGAGGGATTCAGGGGGCAAAAACTAAAATAACATGAGCAGCAATTTTTATTCATTCTATTCTCAAAAAATTGCTATTATGAATTGCTCACATATCTCAAAAATTCAGCATGTGGCAGAAACTTCAAGTAGAATGCTAGAGATTAAATTCTAGAAACCTAATGTGTAATTACAAGTCCTGTCAGGCAGTCCTAATCAATGGTGCTAGAAATAATTAAGGTCTGCTTTGTGATTCACCCTGTGATGCATGTTTTCTTTCAATTCTGGTCTGTGTGACAGCTGCCAGATTGGTCAGTACACTAACAATTTGGCTGGGAGCATTAGCATGTGTGAGTTCCTACTGTTTCAGCTGAAGATCCAAAGTTCTGGGGCCAGTAACAGCCCTTTTTTGGTACAGAATCCGTAGCTGGGAAGAAAGCTACAAAATCCACTCATATAACCCTGACTAAGCAAAGGACAGAATTTGTTACTGATTCCATATTATCTTGACCTTGAAAAGCTGGAATGGCTGCCACTTTTGTTAAGTCTGCTTAGTATTCATTCTAACATAAAGAGTAACTGAAAATAAAATTAAACTTAACTATGGATCCTTGGGCAGAAAAGTGTTCTACGGAGCAGAGAGAATCCAGATCCTGAAGGATTCTCTTAGACTTCAAAGCCACTGTCATGAGGAAGTTCAATTAAAATTTTGCAGATATGTTTTCAAAATGAAAGATAATTGGCCAAATTTAACAGTAGGAAACTAATACTTAATTAAGACTCTACTAGATTCTTTGAGTTGAGTAGTTCTGCCTTAATAATTATCTATTATTTTCTATTACTTTCTGTTGGCAAATCAGAAATTTTAGAAAACAATAGAATATCAGAGCATTATGTTGATTCCAAAACATACTTGACAAATAAGAACATATTCATCTGGCATTTGTTGGGGAAACAGCAGAACAAAGCATCAAAGTGATTTTGTCAAGATTGATTTTAATTTGAGGTAGAGAAACTAATCAGTGAATATGCTTTTACACATGAGACTTTTTGCACAAGTGAGTAGATTTTGAGAACTAAAGACACAGTGCACAGTTGGCCAACCAAGAGATGAGATTGTTGAGATCTTCAAGCTGATGTTGATTGACTCTATATTGGTCTTGTATGTGCTAGGTTGACAGTGCATTGCAGAAAGCTGATTTGTATGAAATGACCACATTTCTAAAACCAAGGTATTGGTTTGTTTTTTTTTCCTTTTTTTTTTTTTTTTTTTTTTTTTTTTTAAGTTTTTTAATTATTAAATATAAGGCAATCAATTTAAAAAAAAAAAAAAAAAAAAAGTAGGACTATTACTTCACAGATTTTTCATTAAATCCATCTATTGACAAAAATGGATATACCACCTTGCATAATTGTTTCTAAATCAGGCCTTACATCATGGGGAATACTGTCAATTATTTCTCCCATGTTGTGTTTAAAATGGTTAAGGAAAAAACCAAGCACTCCTCTTCCCCTGCCTGAAATGAAAATACTTTTTAATGAAGTTGTCAACCTTAATTAGCTTTATGAGATATTCAAAGGCAGGAATGTTGAAAACTTTGTAGGAAATATGTACCTATTTCTCAAGTTATTTAAAATATCTCTCAGGTCTTTTATATCTGATGATGGAAAACTGGAGTGGATTTTATGGTTAGAAAGAAAGTATACGTGAAATATGAATCAGCAGTTTAAATTGAACTTTTATTTCCTTTCCCAGCTTTGAACATTGGTGATACAGAGAAAAACAAGTATGTTTTTCTGACAAAATTTATGTTAGCTTGTAAAAGGAAAATTTAAAAAATATTTCTCTTGGTGTTACCAGATCATGTTAAGTAACATGAAGTAATTTCAGACCAGCAACTCTTCACCTTTTATGCCATAGGACATTTGGAATTTTATAATGATGACTCTCATACATAACAAAATGATAGAGTATTTTACTTTGCTGTGGAAATCCATTGATATTCAAAGTATTACAGCTGCATTCCATTACTATTTTACAATAAATTGGTATTTATAATTATAAACAGAAATTTGTTGGAAATCTTACATTTTATTGTTAAGGGTTTAATACAGGTATTCATCCAGATGAATGGTCTTCATATCCAGAATGCTTCCTGGATTTCTCAGTTTTCTCCATGCCTGAGTAGGAGCTGATTATCCATCTTCTTAATATTTCCTGCCAGTAGTTATTTGGAACACATTAATCACCCTTGTGAACTAGCAACCACTAATTAACTGAACAGGAAAGTTCAGATGCTGTAAGTAGTTAAAGGTTATTTCCTTTATGCACTCCTTCAGTTCCTTCCAAATGCTTGGTTGCAATTCTGTGTTATATCCCTCCTCTACCTGCAATACAGTTGCATCATTTGGAGAGAAAAGCATTTTAAGAAGACAAAGCCTGAGATTTTTTAAGTGAGGATTTCTTCCAGCCCTTGAGCACAGTCTATATATGGAAAGGAACAGTTTACATCACACCAAAAGTTTAGAACCTACTTATGTGTCAGCTATAGAAGCAAAATGCTATCTGTGCTTGAAGTATACTGATTCCTGTTGGAGTTATTAAAAAAGAATGGAGCCTGTCTAGGTTGTTGTTAGACTCTAATACTTGTAGATGTCTAACAACATTGAACATTCGGTACCGTATTAGGAATCAGTGACACATCATATCTGATCATGTAAACAGTGCTTTTGCACACTCTATGTTGAATATAACTATAATTTTTTTTTTTCAATTACTTGTATAATATCTAATTCCTTCCAGATCACTGGATGTGACAGTGTCAAATAGAGTGACTTCAGTTGTGACTGTAAGGCAACTATGTAGCTGCTCCCACGGCAGCAAAGCGTCTCAATGGCTAAGTATATTTTGTTGCAGTGCCCAGCTGAGCAAGAAAGCTAATAATACCCAAATGACTAAAGAAAAAGGTGATGAAATACATGTGTGAACATTTTGCTTCAAAGGCTTCTTACTATTTTCTTTAACATGTCACAGAGGACATATCTTCCCATATCAGGTCCACTTTCCCCAGAAAATTAAGAAAAACAAAGGTTCTTTAGAACTTTCCGTTCTCCTTTGTTGCATAGTACCTGCACACAATTCCTTTGCTTTTTGAGATGAAGACATGACATTTGCAGTCATTCTTCTAGATGCAGGTGAAGAGAGCCAGTGAATTGTTAGTCTTCAATGGGAGTGTTTTGGTTAGACTTAGAGAAATTGTCAATATTTCACAATTATAAATTAATTTTGCATTGCTGATGAAACCTCATTTCCTCTTTTATGCAACCTTTAACTGGTAAGACTATATTTCTCTCACTGCATATAGCTTCGCAGTCATGATGGCAATGTTCTGTGTGCTTTTATGTGCAACTTTCTCCAAAGAGTTTGACTTTATACTATGAATTTATATGCATTTTTCTAATGTTAGGAAGAGACTTTCATACCATGGTTTGATTTCCTTTTTTTCAGATATGTAAGGAAAATATATAATAACAATGAGTAACCAAAATAATAACAATAAATTAAAATTAAAGGCATGAAAACACAAAAACTTCAAATTATGCCAGATTCTGTCCTACACAGTGAATTTAAATATGTGAATTCTTTAAGGCTTTTGGAATTAATGTATGACAGCAGAAACTTGTAGAATATTTAGAGATTTTTAACAGAAGCACCACACTAAACCACTACATAAACTATTTATGTACACTCACTGAAGTCTTACTGATGACTACTAAATTATATAACAGTAATAGGTAGCATAATGGTTTCTTATGAGATTATCTGTTCCATCAGGCACGTTATCCCAGCATTGCAATGTATTCAAAAAAGCATTTTTCCAACTTACCTTTCATAACTTTATAGTGAAGGAATGATAAGCATTCTCTTAGTAGTCTGCTCCAAAGCTTCATGCCTTTAGCAGTATCATCATATGAACATAGTCGCTCTCTGTCAATGCCAGACCCATTCATAACCAGCCCATGTCTTTCATTTGATAATGGGCAACACCATTTCAAAACAACTGATGACTTTAAAACAGGCAGGCATAGAATGATCACAGTCACACGGCATGTTATTTTAACGTTTGCTAATCAGAGATGAAACGCTAAGAAAATGCAATGCAAAGTCTACTAACTTTTCTAGTGGCTTATGTCACTAACATACCTTATAAATTCGGTAATTATTCAGATAAATCTCTATAAGTATGTATTGTTTTACTGTTTACAGCAGTCTCATGATCACAGTGTTAAGTTCCTTCTCCCAGAATTTAAAATACCAGTATAAAACAAGAGACAACACTTCAATGCAACCACTCAGAACAAAGTAACAGATAATTTGTTTCATTTCCACAAGGTCTCTACAGAGAGAAAGCCCATTTGAAAGTTTAATGGAAGTGTTAGTGCATAAGCGATAACTTGCAGAAGAAATACACAGAAAGAAAATGTGGAAATCACTTAGTAAGTGTCAAAACTATAATTTGCTCCTTCCTCTGCCCGTAGTTTATCTACTCCACTGCTCTCATACAGTATAAAGAACAGAAGTTCAGGGCGTAACAGATTAATGACATGTTTGTAGCAATATAAATGAGGAGGTTAGGAAATTTACATTACTGTAAGCCACAAGATGGATTAATGTAATTTCTCTCTACAGCCTCAGATTTAATTCATCAGGTTTTTTTTCCAGGAGAAAATGCATTATTGGTATCATGCTTCGTGAGAGAGTTTGGGACTATAGTTAGATTAGGAGTGCATAGCTGGAGACATTTGTTACAAATATGGAGCTTACTTCCATAAAATGTTGAACAGTTTCCTAATGGAATATAGCTTTTCTTTGATAACAGCATGAAACAGTGCCAATTCTGTTTCTGGGTCTTGGAATATGTGTGAAACAACAGTAGGAAACTACAGATGATAAAAATTGCAGAGCTCTAAACCCCAACCTACATTTTATTTTCTTTATCATATTGATATCACTACCTTTTTATTCTTCTCAAATTATGAAATTAAATTAAAAACAAAACAAAAATCCTACTCATTTTTTGGTATGAGGTATAATAGAATAATTATGACACACTGCTGATACTTAGCTATATAAGATGACCCAATTTAGAAGAGGATTTAAATAAGGTGTTGAATAGGAATGGATTTCATGTGTGTGTTGTTTTTCTCTTTTGATCTTTCCGTATATTATACCTGAATACCATTAATTCAAGTATTTTTCCAGTCTTTATGAATATTCTCTTTTGTAGCAAGAAACATGTGGTATGAGGAAAAACTGCCATTCGGTATTGTAAAAATTACTTTTTTTCAACATGTGAATGCAGTTAAAACAGTAAAAGTGTCCTCATTTGGGGGAATTTGTATTAACGTAAAATATAGGAAGCAAAGCAACCTATCTGTGATGAGAACTAGGTCCTTTCTTGGCACTTGCTTTCCATTTACCTCTAACTCCCAAACTACAGCTCTGTGGCAGCCCGTGCTGTAGTAGGTGACTCTTTGAACCAGCTCTGCCAGTTCAAAACCTTAAATATAAATAAATATAACTGTAATCTGCAGTAAGGGTGATTCTATAATTTCTGTGCTGTTAGCAAATTAAATGGTTAAACAACATAGTCAGCCCATTATCAAATATAAGACAGGCAAGGTCAAAAAGTTCAAAAATGGTATTTCACCAGAAATGAATTAATACCTTGGTTAATTGGACAGTTGGTTATAGGAGCTTTTGTCTTTTGTTCCCAGGGAAGTTAAGACAAGAGCAGCATGCAAAACAAATACTTTGCCAACTGTTTTTGACCTTTAAATAAGAGCTTGTGTTAATGTGGATGTTAGCAGTCATCCAACAGACTACTACATTCTCTTATGTTGCTATTTTCTTAAATAGAATAAAATAATTCATAATTAAGACTTTAAGATTCTTGTGTGAGCCATATTTAAACTTCCTGCTTTTAGTCATTCCATACAATTATGCTGATGTAAGAAAGATTGTATTGGATTGATCAGATCTGCTTTCTGACATTGTCAGAAAAGCGGTTCATGGTCAAGAGGTATAACAAGAGGTTAACATTCTGTTCCTTTTTTAACTTCCCAGTCACTGGTAGAAAGATTCTGTAGTTTTATCCCTTTATTAATTTCCAGGAGACCTGGAATTCTTGTCAAAATTATTGTTGCCTATCATCTGGCTGTTGGCCATACCAAGACAGCATTTTGAACGGGTTACTACAGTGCCTGCAGTGTTTTGCTTGACTTAGTGTAGGTCATGAAACATGCAAGTTACCAACATGAAGTGATATCACCAGGCTACTGATGATTTTGGGATAGATGGCCAGATACTCCTTCAGTCATGTCTTTTCTTTATACACAAGTATTCTATAATCAAAACAATCTATTTTTTTTTTTTTATCTTTTGAGACTGAGGATCATAACTGCAGTATTCAAACCATAGGACTTCACAGACATGAATTTATGCACATTACAGTTTTAACCTGTTCCTTTTCTAGTAACTCATAAAACTCTAATTACCTTTTTTGACTGCATCTGAACTGCACTTAACAACCTTAATTCTTAATATATGTTGATATTGAAATATTCTGTCTATAATTGTCTGTTTCTTGCATTGGGTGTGGGAGAGAGTAAAGAATATGAGATGATTGCATCTTCTTTTCCTTCCCCTCAGCCTTTTCTGTTGTCGTCTTGAATCTTGATGACTAGCTGTCCTGTAATAGTTTGAAGATATTTGCACCAATTTACAACTCTGCCTCTTCAGCAATGACAATCAACAACACTTAAAATACAGATATCCTTGACCATTGGTAGGAATGACCAAAATAGTGTCATTCTAAGGACATGTGGGAAGGAAGGAAAGAAAGAAGACAAGCCAAGATAACAAACATTTTAATTATAAGATGCACAACAAGCTGGAGAAGGGGCATGACTTATTGTTTGTTTAAAATGCCATGGAAGTGTTAGACTTCAAATATCAGCTGTAGAGATTTTATAAGAAGAGGTGTCCTTTGGATGGATTGCCATGTTCCTTATCCACGTGTGTGCTGACTCCTCCAAAGAATATTGGTAGATAGCCCAGAAGACAGACTTCCCCCTTATAAAAGCTCCTCTCATTATTCTCCCTCATATTTCCATTATACTTTATCTTTTTGCAACTTCTTAGAAATGAAAATCATATTGCAGAGAAACTTAATCCTCTTTTTCATTTGCTAACTATTTGTATAACTGAATCAACTTTTTTTCTTCATAGATAGCTAATATTACAGGCTTGTCTACATTAGGAAAATAGGTCATATTTTGAAAAAGTTAAATTATTAATGCTTCAAATAGCATGAAAATATGAAGAAAAAATGGTAATAAAATCTTGATATGTTTCAATACCAGGAGAAACTAAAGGAAACTCAGCTTGAAGGCATAATATCACTGGCCTCAAAATCATTATAAAAACATGAGTAGAAATTAAAGAAAATAATTTAAAAAGTCAGGCAATAAAGAAAAATATATTTCAATTGAGAGAAATTTCTGTAAAATAATAATGCAGAAAAATGCTAGTAATTTGAGTATTTGTGTTCACATGATTTGTGTGTGTTTCTCTTTCTTGAAATATAGAGTAGCAGAGCAACTGAAGTCCCCAAATCCATGGTTTCTCCTGGAGAAGGCAGTATGTGAAGAGATAAAAATGTAGCAGGCAAAGAACACCAAAAGCAGTGGAAAAGATCTAAGTCCATCAGTCTTTAAGCAAGGTCTATTGCTGCTTGAGTTTAATGCTTTGATGGGATAGGTGCATGTCACACTTCTGTATCCAGGTGGTCAGACACAAGCAGTTGCTATTTCATGGAGGAGCATGCTGGGGAAATTGCAGTTGCAGAAACAGCCTTGCATGGTTTTCCTCTTGTGAGGAGTCATATTGTGAGAGCAGAATAATGTCTTTTAAAATTAAACATCTTTGTAAAAGCAAAAAAAACCCCAAGAGCTACAGTTTTGAAAAGGGGAAAAGCTTGTAAGAAAAAAAAAGTGGGCAACTAAGAGAGTTGAATCTTTGCAAGATAGTTGGAGACTGAGAGTTACTGTATGTGGTGGAGAAAGACAAATATAGAGAACAGGCATTTGGCATTGCTGGGGTTGGGGCCCAGACTGCACCAGGAGGCTGTAAAAGACAGACATGATAAGTAGTTCTTCTGTGTGGAGTGGGCTATAGGTGATCATAAGATAAAAATGCAGCTTAGAGGGATACAGGTGTGGGCTCATAGAATGGACCTGTGAAACCAGAGGGCTATGAACAATTGATCAGTAGGCAATTACTGGTTACTAAACAGATGCAATGTTGAACTAAGAAAACTGGTTTCAGAACTAACAAAGGGAACTAAGAATAAATATTTAGCATATGTAAAACAGGTCATACACATTAAATCCATATATAACACAGAACTGAAGACTAGTGAAGAAAAAACAAAGTACAGTGCATGTTCAAGAGTATGTAAAAATAGTCCATGATGCATCATAAGATAAGGAAGGAGTTGCTATACAACTTGCTATAAACATAACAAATCTACACGTTTGCTCAGTTCAGGGAAAAATTGCTCAGTTAATGTATCTTAAACTGGAATCAAAGCAATTAATGAATTTATTATGCACTTGTATTTAACCAGCTATTATTGACTTATCCATTTGAGATTAATATCTGTTGTACAACAGAAAAGCAAGAATCCTAAGTATTTTTAAATTTTAACAAACGTCTTTCTACAACTGAACCCACAAAATTCTAACCATGGTGGGGTACAAGCTGGGAGTTAGCTGCCCATAGCCTCCCATGGGGAGGTTGTGCTGTTTAGCCAAGCAGGATGAGTGCTGCTGTTCCTACTCTAAGGTGTCTTCCTCTTCTTTGTTACAAATTTTTGTTCCTTCTATATTTCTCTGGGGAACTTGTCATTTATTTCTAAAGTATGTTTGAATTTTCGTAGATGCTGTTTAGTTTGGCTGATGTTTGTCTTCCTCTTGGTTCTCAGCCATGGCATTTATATGATCGGTTTCGAACAAGCGCGCTCCCAATAGCTTTGCGCATTTGATCTGTATGCACATACTGTGTACACTTGTTCTAATCCTATCCGTGTTGTTACTCAGTGCATTTGGCAAGGGTGGACTGTGTGAGCATGTACACAGTGAAAAATTCAGGACAAATAGTAGGAATATGAGGAGCATAAGGTTGGTGATCATAAAAACGGAGAGAGGTGGCTACAGTGGAATCTGTTATAAAGGAGCTTTCTGGTCTTATTGTTGAGAACTGTCAATACTTCAAGAGTTTGGAGAATTTCTTGTAAAGATCACAAGTAACTCTTTGAACATATTGTTGATGGTTTAATTAGAGAATCAATACATTTGTGGCTTTGCAGCTAAGGTATGTTTCTTTGTCCCACATAGTTTGCTGTGGTATTTGATATGGTATCTCCACTTGTAGATGAAATTTAGTTAAATCACAAAAGCACTTTAAAACATATCAACCAATGTATTTACAAAAAATGCAAAATTAAAAAAAAAAAATAAAATCATGAACAAAATGCTTGAATTGCTGTCTATGATATATATAATGTCTCCCTTGAAACTAACTTACTTCCAGAAGACTGAACAGTAGAAAAAGTGATGACGATTTTCACAGAGGATTTCAGGGGAGATCAGTCAAGCAGATGAATGCATTGAGGAAATTAATTGAAAAAGGTACTGGTGCTGACATCTCAAGAGTCAGAAACAGTTAACAATTTGCCCAGAGAGTCACAGAGAATAAGAGGAGAGCTGTAAAACAGGATCTAGCTCATCTAATGCAAGGGATTAGAGCCATTTCAAGGCCTCTAGAGCACAGCAGCGGGAGATTGTGAGCACTGATTCATGCACCACCAACTCAAGAAACCCACCAACTCCAAGAGAAAGATTGAGTATGCGGACTCAATAGCATGACAAGCGAGAAAATCATTTAACAAACAGAAGGTAGAATACTAATTATAAGAACACTAGGTAACTCAGGTAGCCAATGAACTGTGATTTTTTCTTTTGCTAAAATGTATATATACTGTCAAGTTTTGAGAATCAGTGTGCTTGATTTGTGGAAAAACTTCCACCTTGTACCTTGCACAGACTAAACAATGTCTCCTTTCTAAACTAGGTCCTCTGTCTGCCTTTAGAGAATCCCTAAACTGGCAACAATGCCAACCTAAGCTCAAAAATATTAAGCACACACAAACCATCTCTGAGTTTTGGGTGCTGATGTGTAATTTCACTGACAGCGTTGGTTTCACCAGTCTTGTTATATCAATAATGGATTAGAATTTATTTTTCCTACTTTGTCTCAATACAAATGCTTGCGAACCTCTTAAGTGCTATTCTCTGGTGTAGGGGTGTGTGGGGGGAGAAGACATCACTAGATATTTCATTCCATCCTGTGACTAAAATACATTACTGACAATCACATCTAATTCAAATCTCTGAGTTGTGTACTTTAGAAAAAACATTTAGCACTATTCTAAGCACATTTCTTAACCTTAATTCCACTGTCAGTACAGAGTACCAAATATCCTTCAGATGGTATTCGGAGGACAAAATAAAAAAGTACTAATGATCATTTTACTTGGGCTCTCTAATCACTTTTTGGCAGCCTTCAAGTGCTACTGCTTGTACTCTACACACAAGATGCAGGGACTTTGAGAGATTTCAGGCCATCATCAAAGAGCAGTGTATCCCTTGTCAAAACACTACCCATCATGTGAGGACCGTACAGACACATAACATCTCTCACTCTTGATAATTAGCTCTTTTGCCCTTCTTCAGGTTGTTGCATTGGCATATTTACCTATAGGTATGAGTACAGTACCCCTTTTCTAATAGACACATTGACTCAACAGCTGTTTAGTTCTTCCTTAGTGGAAGAATGACTTCCATAGGCTTGGATTTTCCATGCTCCCAGAAGGTCGTTTTTGTTCACAGTGCAGCTGTAAAACCTCTTCCAGCTTAGGACTTAGGTTGTTGCCATGCTGGTAAGAAAGCAAAGGTTTGTGCCAGTTCTGCTGATCACACCAGCCTTTGGACCTGTCAGGCTTTGTCTGAGCTTGGTCTATTCATGGATCTGTTTCAGCTTCTTTACCTGTAACTGCAACTGTTGACTATTAACTATCTTGGTTTTGATTTTTTGTTTAGCTTTGCACTGCTGTGTGGAATAATAGTAATTGCTATTAGATATTTATAGCTAATAAACAACAATAACAAGTAATTTCTTTTGCATAAACTAATGAAAATTTGCAGAGCACAGCAGTACAGCTATGGGAAGACAGCAGAAGCCTACAATTAACAGGTGAGGGTGATAGCCCCAGGGTTATAAACAACCAGTTTTAGGGATAACAATGGGAGCTAAAAGCAGCACACACCTTAGCAAGTCTGGCTGCAATACAGAGCTGCAAACCAGCAGGAGGAAAAACAGCATGGTGGAGCACAGTGGGAAATATATTTAAAATGACACAGAACAACCAATGAATGACAAAGAAGCAACCATCAGCATTGTAGCTGTGCTGCAGCAAGACTGGCTCTTGAAAACAACTTGAGTGTAACAAACTGATGTGAATTCAAGCAAACCAGTAATTCAGTAATAAATTATTAACAACAATTGAGCTTTGCATATGAAGTCAGATGTTTAACTGCAGAAGCTGAGTTAAAAGACCCAGTTCTCATGCTATTGCATTAGTGGTTTTTTTTTGTTTGTTTTTTTTTTTTTTCTCCTTTTTATATGTCTTGACAGCATAACAGTGCATGAAGTATGCTGTATAGAGTCAATACTAGGTATGAAGGACTGGATAGTAAAAATCACATGAGGGAAGGAAAAAATACTTTTGCTTTTTCAAGTTTTATTTCTACACTAGCTTCTGCCTCCTTGAAATGCTAGAATTAAACACTGCTTGAAGTAGACTGTGCAGATTTTCACAGTGCTATTTTCATTTATTTCTTGATCTATCATTAAAGGGAAAAAAATCCAGGTATTTCATCCCTGCTAGCACAAAAAATAATTTCATAAAATAAAATAAAATAAAATAAAATAAAATAAAATAAAATTAGTTTGAATAACAAAAGGACACTTTATTTTTACATTTGTAAATACGTGAGTTTGTCATGTTTGGACTCTAAAGTTCTTATTTCAGCATAATTTTCTGTGCAGATTCTATCACTTTCGCAGAATTAACCCTGAACTTTACAGAATTCATGGAGGCCATTATTTGAAATTCCCCAGATGATTCAGATGTCTTCCTGACAGTTTTGTTAAGGCTGTATGCTCACACCCCCCATGTACTCTGAAGACCATGTTTATGTTATACACATGGCTCACCGCTCACAGGTATGCCAGCAAAAGGTTTTACAGGAATATCTTCAGAAATTTCTATTTTCTGTGAGCAGACAATGCTATTCCTTAGGGCAGAATCCATGGCTTGTGAGTCTCCTGTGGGAATCTGTCTCAGAAGTAGAGTTGCAGGTGTAAGGTTTCTGGTAGAGTTGCAATGGCCTCATAAGCAGGTGCTTTTGGGATTGGACATTTGAACTAATATATTGAGATGAGCAAGATTGTTCATTATCATGAACTCTTTACCATTATCTTTACAAAGCCTTTGTAAAATTTTAGTGAAAGCTTTGAGAACTTTTTGTCCATGCTAGAAAATCATTTTCTTTGCTTTTCTATTTCTATTTCAAAAGTTGTGATTTGTGCTTTAGTAAGCAGCTGAACTAGTGCTTTGTCCTTACATAGTTCCAGTTTGAATGCTCAACATTCACTAAATTGTTTTTAAGTATTAAGGGATAAAACTTTTAGGCATAGCACTGTTAATTGGGGACTTCAATGAAGATACTTAATGTTAAATTATGTATTTAAATGGCTAAAATTGGAATGATTTCATAAGAATTTGCCCAATGTTTTATTAGATACAGACTGTTACTACAGTGCACTAGACTCTTCTCTGCACCTAAATGAAGCTAGAGTTTCAAAAGAAAGACAATAATCATAAAATTCATGATTCTGGTAAGCAGAAGAAATCACAAATGCAGACTGTCACTGGTAGACATATATATGCTTACTGTGTTTCTGTAAAACCTGCTGTAAAACGTAATCAGGATAATACATAGGTAATCAACTGCAAGGTGTTTGCTGTGGTTGTATACAGGTGAGATTGGCAGTCACCAAGCCTGGCATGGCAAAGCACCAGGGCATTTCTTTTCCCTTTTTTTTTTTTTTTGTTTTGTTTCCCTAGGTCCTTAAATTCTAATTTCAATGGGAATGTAAGCAAAACAAAGTTTTGCCTGCATCCTTTTTATCATACTGTGGTCTTATTAATAATTTTCTTCTATTAGATAAATTAAGCATTTTCTTTAAGGTTAATACTGACAATGTGCATTGTCAATGCTTGGTGGGTGAACTTGCAGGGAACTCGTTCACAGGACATACTGGCCATTACTTTTTTTTTTTTTTTTTCCCCCACATATAATCTTTGTAATGTGGCTAGATACTTAATTCCCCAAATTTTGTTATTATCACTGCTTAGTTAAAAGAGAAGAATTCTCATCTGTTTCCAATACAAGAACAAAATAATGTTGAGTTCACCTCCTAATGCTCTTGAAGAAATACCAAGTAATCATTTCTAGAGGATCAGACCAGTATCCATAGCCATGTCAATGAAGTATGTGGATGACTATGATATATACTTACTGAATCTTCTGAAAGTAATTTTTTTTTAATGATTTAAGTATTCTCCTTGTCTTCATGAGTTTAGTTGTCACTGTAACAAATGTTTTTTCAAATACAGTGTTATTTATATATATATATATATGTATATATATAGTAAACAACGTACACGGAATCACATTCTGAACTGGAAGGATCCACAAGGATCATCGAGTCCAGTTCTTCAGTGAATGGCCCATATGGGGGTCAAATCCATGACCTTGGTGTTATTAGCACCATGCTCCAAGTAACTGAGCTAATCTCAGGGTCACACCATAAACTGTTTAAAATTTTAAGATGAATTCCATGCTTCTCTGCAGGCATATTCATGAGTAAATTCTAGTCTTTTAAGCTGAAATGTTCCAAATGAATTTTGCACAATACTTTGGCACATTATAAATATCACATTAAGGTGTTATGTTTCATAATCTTGAAAAAATATGTAATTTTAAAATTAAATATTTGGACAGGGACCTAGGGCTCATCATTTTTCCCAGAAATAAGTCACTAATCTTCATATAATGGACTAAAGTTTAAACAAATTTTTGAGTACCTCTTCCTTCTCCCCATTTTTCTTTTTTTTCTAGTAGGTTTTGCCAGATTAGAGTAGTTGAGAACAAAATGTTTCTTGTGAATTATATTTATTATATTCATATATTTTCAAGTTTTATGATAGCATTACTATGTATTAACTGTGAAATATGCTTAGATTTATAGGGAGCTATCTGTTCTTATAATATGTTCGTAGGACTTTGAAACAGTGACCTACATATTCAAGTGTATTCATATGATAATTATTGATAATGTATTCCTATACATTCAAAGATTTTCTATTTAATTTTTAATATATCCCTTAAAACTTTTAGTAATTACAGTGCTATACGCTGAGACTGCTGATTATGGAAAGGTATGATTTTAAAAGGCTTCTGCATAATGGTCCTGTTAGGAGGATCTGGATGTAACCTGTTAGGAATAAGACTGCTTTTAAAATTAAATATTCACTGTCTCGGGGTCCAGGGAATATTTCACGGGTGCTGGATGGGATCTGAAGGAGTGTGTTAATTGCAGTTTAAGAGGCTTCCAAAGTGCTTGAAGATGAATGAACAATCCAAGGGGAAACACTTAAAAAAATCTGCATCCCAACTCTATAGAATAGAGTCTTTGTGTTTGGGACTCTTTTTTTATCTCAACTTTTTGGGACAACTGGCTGGTCAGTTGCAGTTCAGTTCAGCAGAACTGTGACTTTACACTGAATCTGTAACCTCTTACAGCCCTTCTCAAGAACAGTGGGGTAAGGTTTTGTCTGCCTAGGGTAAACTCAACAACCATTTCTAAAGAAAAAGGGGGTACTAATACTACAGTATGTACTGTCCAGATTTTTTTTTTTTTTTTTTTTTTTTTAATTCCTGGGGGACTAGAGATATCTCTGCCTTTCCTGTGTTCCAGCTCAATGTGTTATGTTCTCCTGCAGACTGCAAAACTTTCTCTTTAAATGAAATGTTACTGTAAAAATCAGTGAATTTACCTGCAAAAATATAAAATTAACACAAATTGAACCTACAAGAGTCAAAACTAAGCCATTTTAAAACTTTGGCAGGAAAGGGTAAAATATAACTTCTTTTAAAGAGCTGAGAAAAGTTTTTGTGAGGTTTTTTAGTATGAGTATAAATGTGAACTATTTGGAGTAACCAAATAGAATGTGCCCAGAGAAAATGGGCCAAGTGGGATATGCAATATTAATAGTTATCTAAGAGCACTTTGTGATGACTGCTTTTGGATAATTCACTGCAAGAACTGTGTTAGTAGAGAGCTCATGCATGAAATACTAAAAGCTTTGTAGTTGTGGCAAGGATAAATTCCCATATGTGAAAATGATCAGTGAAGGAAGAATTGCTTTGCATTACTGAAAGAAAGTTAAGACATCGAATATAACATTTCAAAAGCATCTGTCTCAGCTTCAGTTTACAAGTTCTACCTCTGGTAGTTAAGGGTAGGACAATCACCAACTTGCATTGTAAACTTACTGTTGGATACCTGCCCTGCATTTCTTTCTTTTTTCTCTCTGCAGTACCTGATTTAGGGGAAAAAAATAAATTAAAAAAAAATTAAAAAATCACTTTTTCTGAAAGAAGTATTTTTTATTCAGAGAATAATTACATTACTGACCTAGTGATCTCGCAAAATTTTGGAATTTTTCAGTTGTCCCTAATTTGAAACATTTAAGAACTAGAGATTCAAGCATTCCAGTGAAGAAATAGGGCAAGACTTACCAGGTATTACCTATTGCATTATAGATTTAGTTGATGCAGCTCAGTCCCACAATTCATGTCTCAACATTAGCTGGACAACTGGAAGACTAATGTGAGTTCATTATTAGGAAGCCATAATGATACAACTGTCCCAGTTTACTGCCTCAGGACCCACCTCATTGGTGAGGGGCTAGAAAAACATCATTATTTATGATTATTTACAGGAAAATCCTTATTATTGGAGGACCAAGAGCCAGGAGTTTAAGGACACTGACGTATCAATGACTCAAACCAGAAGAGGTAAAACTTCTCAGGAAGTTCCCCACTGCATAAATTTCTGAGTCTTTCTCACACTTAGGTGTACATGCTAAGCTTTTGGTATCTTTCAAATGGTGATATTTTTCTGATGTTAAGACAACCCTGACTATCCAAAGCAGAATTCATATTAGTTGTTTCTGACAAATACAGAAGCAACTTTTCCTTTTCTTTTTCTGATCAGAGTTTTTCAATTTTAGTGCTTATCTGTGAGGTCTTACTAAGGTTAAAAAATCTCTTGCTGAAAAATAAAAATGTATATGGTGAAAGAATTTGGTCTCTTCTGTAGTTTTTCAAGACATTGTTTATTAGTTCTGCTCAGATATATTAACTTGTGCTGTCCAATTTCTGGTTCTTCATAATGTTTCTCTTTTGAAGTTTTTATCTTGTTTAGGTATATATTTCTCCACTCACTAGTCATGATGCAGATTATTTCTCCCAAGTATGTTCCAGACAAATCTTTCTCTTGAGCTTCTGGTATTTCTCATTAACATTCTAGCTCAAAATTCCTTAAAAGTTTTACATTTTTCTTGGACCAAAGAGTGAACTTTTTCCTACCAAAAAGATGTGCCACTTTGGGGATTTTACTTGTCTCCTTATATCCTGTCATTCCTGTCACACTGAAACAACTAATACTCACTGATATTTAATTCAGTGCTTGCTATTATAGCATTGGGACTGTAGGCTTTTATTGGTAGCTCCCCCTACCTATCACAGTGCTATTTAATTTGACTTTGATAACTTCCTTCTCACTTCATTAAATGCTCTTTATGCCTAATCCTAACTATTCATCTTTTAAAAGTAAATCTGTTTGAGGCATATCTGTTGGGAAATATCTGGGAATAATTATAGGAATTTGATTATTTCTGCCTTTAATTCAGCAATAACATAGTCAGGAATGCATAGAATTAAATTAAAGGAGAGTGAGAAAATTCATGACAGTCTAGGAATATATTTCAAATAGTGCAGTCTGTTTCTTTTCATCTCAAAGTAGTGCATAAATCAGATGTACTTAAAGATTGCATAACACCCTGTAATAGAACTACTCCTGTAAGTTCTATCCATCTTCTGTCTTGTCTTGCATTCTTCTTGTGTCTTTTACAAAAAAAAATACACACACACAAAAAAAAAAAAAAAAAAAACCAAAACCAAAGCAAAAACCAAATCAAATCAAAACAGAAACATATCAGTAGCTCTTTAAGGTCTTATTATAGGGACCTACTGTCCTTTTAGATTATTTTTTGAGCTACAGAGTTAATGTGGGCTGGTTTGCTGAAGTTCTTATCCTGGTGCTGGCCTGAGAGTGGAGGGAAGTGTGAATTAATTTGCATTTGTAAATTGATGGAGCCTGAATATAATAGTCAAGGTGTTCATTTGGTGACATCTTGACAAAGCATGGTAGTATAATGTGCCTGATGTCTGTGGTTCTTCTATGCTATCATGTAGTTTCAGGGCAATGTTTTGTTGTTTTGCTCTATAATAAAGTCCTTTTCTCTATAAATTTTTGCCATGTCTGGCATACAAAAATCAGACTTAAGAAAGCAGTATGCTCTGCATGGATGAATTATTACCTTTGGTTTTAAATGCTTTTGAATGCAAGTGCTAGAGTTGGTGGGGTGAATTTCCTGCTCTCTTATTCCATTCAAAAAAAAATTTACTGATGTGACAAGCTTTAATATCTGACTAATGGGGTGTAATACATAATAAAACCCTCCTTTGAATGAAATCTTTACTTATGCTTGCAGTTATCCTCAATGGTGATGGAAGAAGCTTTGCTCATCTACAGCATATGTCCTTAGTACTTTTTATTAATGCTTTAAGAGTTAGACCAGATCTCTAGTCAGCACTCTTTTTTTTTGCCTCACTCCTCACCAGCAATCCCGCTTCCCACACCTCTTGAGTTGATGCACGCAAGGCAGAAGCTGGGAGAAGAAAATTTCTCTCACTGTAGAAGACCAGTTTCAAGACCATCTGAGGAATCTGAACATGCATAACTCTAAGGTACCCCATGAGATGCATCCCAGAGTCCTGAGGTAATTCACTGTTGTAGCTGAGAGATCACTCTCCATGATCTTCAAAAAGTCATGGCAGTCGAGTGAAGTCCCAGGTGACTGGAAAAACAGGAAACTTTGTGGTCATCTCTAAAAAGGGTAGAAAGGAGAACCCTGGGAACTACCAATCTGTCACCTCTGTGTGTGGGAAGATGATGGAACAGATCCTCCCAGAAGCTGTGCTAAGGCATATAGATAACAGGGAAGTAATTTCAGACAGTCATCATGGCTTCACCAAGGACAAGCCCTGCCTGACCAACCTAGTGTGCACTATCCCTGAAGGTGTTTAAAAGATGTGGAGATGTGGAGTTTAGGGACATGGTTTAGTGGTGAACTTGTCAGTGTTAGGTTCATGATGGGACTCAAAGGTCTTAGATGTCTTTCCCGAACTATTCTATACACAAATCCAGGTTTATTTTCCCTCCCCCCTCTCTTATTTATTTATTTTTTTCTCCAGTGGAAACTACTTTTAGAGCAGCTTTGATCTGTCAGCCTGTGGAAGCTCTCACCCAGTGGCAAATCCTGGCACTCAGATGTGGCATTGGCTGTAGGTTGAATGCTTTCCAAGTGCATGGAATTTAAAAGAAAAACCAAGAAGGTAGACTTTCAGAAAAAGATGTGTACCACAGTTACTATTGCTACAGGAAACATTCTGCATTTCCTGAATTTTCTGCTGAAAACCCGAACCAGATAACCCTGAAGTGGATCATTACAAAAAGTTCATATAACCTTATGAAACCTCCACACATAGAGCATTTGGTTTTGGCTTCTCTCACAGGATTTCTTGGCCAAAAAAAAAAAAAAAAAACCCAATGAAACAAACAAAAACCAACTAAACTGTATCATGACTCTGTGACTGTAGATTTAAAAAAGTTTTTATTATCAGACAATCTGGTGTTCACTGCATAGCCTTGGGTGCTGGAGCCCCACCCACCCTTACAGTGTAAAGCATATTAAATGACTCATCTCCTCTATCCCCTAAATTTTTATGTGTTGGACACTGTTAATAGCTCTCTAAAGAAAGCAAGTCAGACTTATCATTGCCAGAGACTACTGAGGTCACTGAAAAGTCATTCACTTACCTCTGTAGACATTAGGCTAAGAAGGCCCATTAGTTACTTAAAGGTTATGCAAGATCTTTGTGAAGAAAGAACTTTCTGCTGAAGTGTCCCCAAAATATTCTAATTTCTCCTATTTACTACTGTGATATCTGTGAAATGCCAATCATCAGAGAATGACATCATCTATATCAACTGAAGGCAGCAACATTTTTTTCACTTCAGAAACATTTCAGATCAGCAGAAAATCTAGATTACACCAAAGGAATTAAAAGGTAAAGGTGACATTTGTGTATCACAGAAGGCATATAGAGTATTTGAATGAACACTCCTCTTTAAGTTCTTGCAGTGTTTCAGCTACAGTGAACCAATAATGCAGCACAGTAGAAAATATCCTCATATGCGTTGCTGTGAATATATGCTTTTATATTCCCCTTGTGTTATGCCCTTCAGGTTATTTTATGTTCAGGAGTTTTCAATACAGACATTTAAAATTCAGCTCTTAAGCTATAATGTCACTTACCCTCTGTCCAGTAAATCTGACTTAATCATGGGATAAATCCTGCATCTCTTGCCTGGGGTTACTAATAATAGCTCTTCCTTAAAATGATGCTGGAGTGGCTAAAGGATCTATTGTTTGAATTATTCTGCACATAAACTGCTGCAAGAATGAAATCCGCTGTTTTTCAAGCATTTGTGTTCTCAGATAATGAGATGGCGTCTTGAAGCTAGAGATTACAATAAATAGAAATGTCAGCAATCATTAATTGGAAATGAGTTAATTTTCTCCCACTGAAGAATACCAAAACAGGTAGTACAACTCTAAATTGACCTCTGTGGGTGTGTTGTAGATGGAGTGGAGTACTTCACTCATAAGAGAGAAGTAGCAATATGTTTATTGATATAAACAACACTTAAACAAAGTTTAATGGTACATGTGACCATAGGCAACGTACACTTGACTATTTACTGCATAGGGGACAGGGTCAGACAAAACTATGAGGGAGATCTTCATACAGAGCCATGAGTTTCAGAAAGGACACCCTTTTGTTCTAAACTCCTCTTCAGAGGAGAGTTTAGGTGCAGCTGGACCCAGATTTAGCCCCAGACTTGGTCAATGTTTTATGTCTAAAGTATTATATATATGCAACCAAATCCTTCATATCACTTAGATAAGATTTCAATATGGATCATTCACTAAGGATCTGTTGTGGCAAGGAGTCTCTCAGCCTCAAGAAGTAACCTTGAGAGGCATCTCTACTCAAAAGAACAATCTGGCATGTAGCCCATTGCCACACAGGAGAGCTCAGTGGGCCTTGAGCTGTCCAGCATTTATGGAGTAAAATAATGGATTTATAGTCATATTTGCATACTGACTATAGATGTTCATTTCTTCCAAACTTGGCTTGAGTCAGACCACTGACCAGCACTGTGGTTAGGCAGGTACATTGCTCAGACTAGCTCTTGGCTATTAGGTTGTTATCTGTCTCTTCCAAATCCACTCTAAGTCAGCTGCAGCCAAAAGGACCAGACAAATCCACAATAACCACCACCGCTGGTGGTTACCACTTCACTAGACTTAGGGGAAATAAGGGTCAGGTTGGGGTAGTGAGGTGGGGTGGGAGGGGAGCACACTATCACAGTGTGTATGGCACCAGTGGATATTTTTGAAGGGTTTTTGTTTCTATGAATTGCAAGATGCATTAGAGAGGAGATAGAAAAAGAAAGTTTGGTTAAGAGCAGTTCCTAACAAAATTAAGTTATTGCCTTTACAAGTCATCCATGTACAAGAACACAAAAAAAATATACACAGTTTGTGTGGGGTAAGTAAAAATGAGCTGGTAGGCACTTCCACATTCAGAAGACCAAATTCCACCTTGATCCTGTGTGCCAATATTGCTTGTTCTAAGATGTCCCAAGCAGTGTGTCTACTGTCATGTTTGTAGTAACAGAAGCTGGCTGAATTATAGGATGCCACCCTTGAACTAACTCTTGTGCTTTAACGAGATGCCTTTTACCATGAGTGGTTTTCCAGATGGTCACAACGTGATAAAAGTTGTTCCAACACACAAATTTCATGCAGTGTAGAAACATTTCACTGTGTGTGTCTCCTGAAGATTGAATAATATATCAATAATACAGAAAACGGGTTCCATTACCTATTTACACACTTGCTAACTGACTTCTTTACTTACCTTTTGTAAGTCATGAGTCCTTAAAGGGACAATTTTACCAGTTTGCTAAAGTAGATCGATTTACTGTCTGTAGAAGCAAATTGTTTAATATGAACCAGGTCCTCCTTTGCCTAACTTCTGAAAATTTTTTACCATGGAAAAAGAGCTAGCTTTTGACTTTAATTTTGATATCACCTACTACTAATGGTTAAGGGCTCATTATGCATGCTTTTTGGATAATATTTTGGCAGCCTTTTGAGAAAATACATCAGAGAAGACAACTGCCTGCATTCAGTATACTCCATCTGAACTCCACTTCTTTAATATTCAAAATTAGTATTAAGTTTTCTATTTCTGTCAATGATGAAATATGATGAAATGTGAACATTTTAACTACCTGTTGGTAGAACATATATACTTCATAAATAATTAAGAGTATCATTTAGCAGACTTTCTTTTATATATGTTGCCACTTAGATTCTGTGCACATCCCACAAATTTCATGAAAACTACTGTCAGAGTAGTATTCTGACAAAAAGTCAGGTTCCTACTGCAGTGAATGTCAGGTTTGATTACATATTATTATTAACCCATATATTTAATATCTAAAATATACATTCAAAATGAAATGTTTATTTGACTCTTGATATGACAATAATAACATTCAAAAATTGAGAATTAATTTATTTGATTTAGTCACAGTGAATGTTCAAAAACTGAGAAACCTCATATTTAAATCATATTTTAGAGGATGGATGAACCTGTTAGATTAAACCATTAGATTTTGTTCATTTCTACCACTAATGAACAAGGGGGTTTTTTATATTTTTGGAACTCTGTATGCCTTATAATGTTGCCTTATGATTAGGTTTATCACCTGCAGGAAAAAGATTCAGTATTGGGTTCAGTAGCTGTAATCAAATGTTCTCTCTTCTTAAATTTCTTTTTGTTTTTGTACTTTGTACTGTTCTTGTATTTTGTGTGATAATGTTGCTTAGTGTATGGACCTAGAGAAAACAATTTCATATTTTGTGAATTGTGTTGTTTCTTTCCTTTTAATTGCAACTGCCTTGAAACCTGCAGACAAGTACTGCAGAAAGAGTTTCAAGTGAAAAAAAAAAAAAAAAAAATCAGGATTTTTTCAAAAAACTAGTAGTATATTTATCAAATTGTGTGTTACTGATTATAGAAATGACAAGGTACTAAATATTAAGAGAATATATTTTTCTCCAGAGCTTTTTAATAAAGAAAATCTATAGCCCCCTACAACACCCTCCCAAATAAGCCTGAAACCATATTTTTTTACAAAATATTGTGCCTTGTCTCAATCTCTGAATGGAATAAATAATGTCTTTTGTAATGTGGAAATATTTCAGAGTCTGAAGCAAGATTTTACCAAATTATATATACCCCTGAGTAATATCTTAGCAGTCACTGCAATAAAGATCAACTTGTTTTTTTATCACAGTATAACCTTCCATGAGGTTATGTAATTCATTCACTAAACTACATTTTGTGTTGAGAGGAACTCGAGGGATCAAATGGATTATGTGGTTGTATGAGATTTTCTTTTTATTCTAGATTGACATGAAGCCAAACTGCCTCAAGAACGTGGAATGCTCCAAACCGAGGGTGTTTAGAAAACCACTAGAAACTTGGAGAGGTGCCTGCTGCCGTTGGGCTGCTCAAGCTTATATTAATGGTCTGGGCTGCTGGAAGCATACAAACTATATAAGACTTGCAAAGAAATAATGAATATATATTTGTTTTTAAAAATGTCAACAGCCCATTTTCCTGCTCTTAGTTCTGCACCAGCTGTTTTTATATTGCAATTTCTTTAATAATTCCATGCGATAATTGTTCACTTTCATTGCACGAGGGCAGTATATAGCCTCATCCACGGAAGTTCTGGTCACTCCCAAGGAATTACAAAGAGAAAAAAAATGTTACTTTTTTTTTTTTTTTTTTTGCTACAGGAAGAAAGGGTAACAGGTTACATGGCTATTCCTTCAGTGTTACAAGGAAAGGTGAACCAAAGTGCTGGTTCAACACAAATTTGTGCTCTTATTATTTTCAAGCCACACTCTGAATTTTATATTTATCCTTTTAAAGACTGATTAATTGATTAATTTGGGAAGCTCAAGTTCAGCCACAATGTTCTCATTCTGTTGTTGTTGTTGTTAAGCACTTGACTTCTCTCTAAATGCAGTAATGTATTTTGCTTAAATTTTATTAAAAGCCTAGAGCAAGCCCTTTTCTGTAAGTCCAGAAACTATTTCTTTCTTTTTGTAAATGAAGTTCTCTTCAGAAAATATGTTTTATAGGCATGAAAGGAGACAAGTAGAGCAGTGACTGCTGGCTTTATGAATACTTTTCCAGAATAGTGACTTCATTAAACTGATACCAATGTAGGCAAGAATTTTATTTTTTAAAAATTTCATTTCCCCCTGAAGCTCTAAAATTAATTTCATAAATCCTAGATGAAATACAAAGAACCTTCTTAATCTTCATGTGAAGTTCTTCAGAGGTACAGTAATAGCTTTCCCAGTGGGGCATTTGCATAAGGCACAAAAACCCAACATCATGCCTTTGGTTGGCTTGAGCCACATCAAAGTTTATCCCAGTCTTTTTACATGCCTGGTGGTTAGACAGGCCTACTATGTATTAATTCTTCTATCCCATATTGTGCTTGGAGGCCTTGCAAATTACTTTTGAAGCTGATACTAGTGCATTTGTAGACAACATTATAGTCCCTCCTTCCTTTTTATGTTTGTTACACTTACCAGTTGGTGAATGAATTTTAATAAGCTCTTCCACTGTCCTTGGAGAAAGGTATTGGATGTGTCTCAGTCTGCTTGTATCTAATTTGGATATGTGGCCTTCTAAACAGCCAACATTAATCTTGTCAGCATGGTGAAAGTATTCCATGCTATACAATATAAACTGATAGACTTTCAGCTGCACGCATTCTCATCTGGTGTGTATTATCTTTTTTCTGAGTATTGGAATGTGCTAGACATCATACAGAACATTTAAAAAACCATGAAGTGTCACTTTTTTTTCAAATGGCAAGTATTTTCTCACTCTGTGCTTTCTCTGTTCTTGGAACAGTATCTTAATAAACTGATCTATGATTGTAGTTTCATGAAAATCTTAATTTCAATTAGTCGCTTCAAATGTCCTTGCAAAAATCAGGAAGCCCAAGACATCGATCATTATAAATCTATAAATCATTAAATTTAATTTTATACTGGAAAATCACAGATTTGCATGTACTGAAGTTCTTTGCCTCACATTATATTTAATAATGTTCCTCTATATACATTTATTCTCCTACAGATTTAATCATTTTGAGAACTGCAAATTTTTAAGAGAAAAGATTACATTTACTGGAGATGAGTCACTGGGAGACCAAAGAATTTAAATAATTTTCTCATAGCTACAAAGTGCAAAGATTTATTTTGAGTACTTCTTTTTGACTTATTGTCATTTTCTAATCAGTGTGAGCACTTCCAGTAGAAATCAAAGGGCTTGGATTTCATAATACGTGAGAACATGGATTTTTAACATTAGTATTAATCATGTCAGCAGAAGTTACAGGAAGAACAGATGATATAAAAGAATAAACAGGGCAAGGGGATTTTGGGTTATACATCCTGACATGACTTAGAAGGATGTCAAAGCAAAACAGCTTTCAGCTCTGTTAACAGTGTTAACAAAGTTAATCCTGACTGTTCTTTTCAAGCTGCCTGCTCACCCTGTGACAGCTATTTTAACAGAAGATCAGCTGTGGAGTGAGGGACTGAGAGTCTAAAATTAGTCAGGTGTTAGTGACTAAGGAAGTTGATACCATAAATTAAGTAATAAATACCTAATAATTAGATCACAACTCTTTTTCAGGATTACTTTGCCCATTTTTGTAGTAATATATGAACTATTTATAAACACAAATATATTCCAGTACAATAATAATAAAGATAGATGTCTGTGCTGTGGAAATCAATTTTCCTTCCATAGGTAATGCTGACGTACACTTTATTTCCAATGCTAAATTTTAACCAAAGTGAAAGAAAGGCTGGATGAAGAAGATGAAAAGTTGAAGCTGAAAGCCAGAACTGAAGGAGAAATGGAATTTGGTGACAAATAAAGTGAAGAGCACTTGTGAGGCAGAAGTATTTTAACAGATGTTATGAAGTACAGCACACAAAGGGAGGTGATACAGACAAATGATAGTGCATCTGAGGCATATATCTGAAAAAAAAAATGACTCTAAGAAGTAAGAAGGTATGACAATGAACTGAAATATTAGAAATTTAGGAACACGGAGTTTCTGTCTTTGCTCTCCTGATTGAAGGGAAAGTCTTTTGAGTTTCACTCCTCAGTGATTTGATTTAGCTGTTTTGCTGTCATGAAGCTATGAATAGTTGTATCAAGGATGTAAAAAACATATATTGGATGTACTGAATTGGCAAATTTTAAGTGTCATTCCTAAAACTCTTCCATATGAACTCAGATTTTGTTGCTCAACATATTAAAAATTAATAAAGTCAGGAATCTGAAATGATACGATGTTGCAAAAATGCTGGCTGCAACAGAATGAAAACATTACTGTTCAGAGACAAAAATAAATACAAGTAAATAGAAAGTTGACAGAGACAGGATTTTTTCCAGATGTCTGCATGAAATAAGTAGAAATTACCCGGAAGAAATAATTAAAACATTCAATTAAATACAAGATGAAAAGGATATCTTGCCAAAAGTTTGTAAGGTCAGAACTGTGGCTGTATGTGCCCAACTTTACTTAGAAGTCAAGATACAAATAAATAAACATAGTTAAGTGCAACTTCTGTGGGTCTGAGTCTAGCTTGTGTGATAGTGTACTGCCACTGTAAGTGCAAATTGCACATTATTGATGAATGTTGTGCTCTTAGATGTTTCTTTTCTTCTTTTGTGTACGCAATATCATGTTCTAATGCTAATTAGACATGGAAAAACATGTGGTAATAAAAAGTACATTGTTATGCCTCAGTGCTGGAAAAGGTTAGTTGAGAATAATTAATAAATATATAAATACATTGTTTACAAAGAATAAAAATGTATCCTTCCATTAGTGGTTTTCCATGGAAAGTACCTGGAAAAGCATTTTTACTATACTCAGAATCAGAAGCAGGTTTTTTGGAAACAAGAAGTCTAGCAACAGTTTTTCAGACTCATTCACGGAGTCATGAATCTTTCTGTATCAGCTGATACACACCTGAGTACAATCAGGTTTACATATTTCACTCTGATGTTACAATGGTTTATGACCATTTTAACACTCCTGCGACACGCAAAATGCATCCAGCTGTTAGGCATGAGCCATAATAAAATGCCAGTCGAAAGACCTGAACCCTTGCACTGCCACTGAAACAGCAAGGAGGGTGTGTGTGTAGGTTGTGTGTTTTTGCTTTTTTTTTTTTTTTTTTTGTGTGTGTTTTTGGTTTGGTTTCGTGTTGATGCTATTTGTTTAGGTATGCTGTTGGCACTGGGAATCAGAAATCGTTTAATCTAAAAATCTATTCTACAATGTAACACAGCGCAGTTACACTTTCCTGAATGATAAATTAAAACAGCTGCGGAGTTCTAAACGAGCTGAAAGCTCCCCCTGCTGTTGCAGAGCATTAGGAGATGAGTCATCCCTCTCGATTTTGTATTTAAAAGAGAAGATGAGATCAAATGCTGTAAACAAGCTAATGGTCAAAAAATGTTTATTTCAGTGATGACATTTTCAGCTGATGAAAGGAAGAAGCTAATATGTTTGCATTAATATTAAATTACTGTAAGAATCAGGACAGAAAAAAGGTCTTTCAGTTAAATCAAATGAGGAAAAATGTTAATAATATCTCTTTTTAAAATTGTGCTGCTACTTAACATAGGGAGGAATATTCAAGGCATTTGGATAGATGCCTTTATACTGCTGTGCATATGAACAATGTGCTTCTCTCTACATAAAATTAAAAAATCTGGTGGTGGGGGGATATATACAACTAAAGAACCTGGTTTTGAGAACTGATTTAAGGACAATATCAACAATATTTTTCTATACATTATGCAAAGAACATGCTGTCCTCGGATGAGATTGCAAATTCCACTAGACTAATAGAACATGAACCAGAGAAATTGCATTGATGGGAATGATAGGAAAGCACCTGAATAGCATCCAGATAGAAGAAACAAACTCGATCTTTGATTCTTTTTCTATTTCCTGAATTGCTCTTCTGATATCTTTGGCAGGGAGAGTAGAATCATAATTCTCACTTCTCCTGTGTTTTATTCTCCTTGGAGTACTCTTCACACATCACTGTCTTGATATATGTCAGTCAAACATATAACAGGATATTCAGGTCTATTTTGTTCTCAAATTACAGAATCTACAGCTATCTTGGCTTGTCTTTCTAGTGGGTTGACCACGGCTGGTTGGCAGATACACAGCTCATTCTCACAAGGGGGACAAAATAAGATGAAAAAGCTTGTGGGTCAAGACACAGATAGGCAGATCACTGCTCTGTTACTGTCATATGCAAAGTAGAGTCCACTTGGGCAAAATTAATTTAATGCATTGCCCATAAAATAAGATTAGGATTGTGAGAAAGCTAGACAAAAAACCTCCATAAACACTTTCCCTCTATCTATCCAGTCTTCTTTCCAGGCTCACCTTCCCCCCTTCTCTCCTGACTTTTCTACCTCCTTCTCTCCAAGGCTCAGGGGGATGGGGATTAGGGGGCTGTGGTTAGTCCATAACAGCTCCTCTCTGCTGTTCCTTCCTTCTCACACTTTCTTCCGTGCCAGTATGAGGCCCCTCCAGGGGCTGCAGTGCTTTGGGATAAACCTGCTCCACCATGGGTTTTCCACAATCTCCAGTCTATTAGGAGAGTTGTGGTGTGAAGCCTTCCATGGTCTGTAGGGAAACACCTGCTCCACTGGGGTGTCTCTTCCCCTCCTATATCCTCCCACTCTGTCCTTGGGGCTCACAGGGCTGTTTCTCACCAGGTGGCCTTTTGGCAGCATTTTGCCCTCCCTTGCCCAAGCTTTCCCCAGGGCTGAAGGGCTCAGCCATGCCCTGAGCTGGGACTGCTGGAGCCTCTGGGACTGGCTGTGTCTGGGCAAGGAGAGCATGGGCTAGGTTGTGTGGTCAGCCAGGGGGTGTCCCCTCCTAACCTTCTGTAGAACCCCAGCCTACTCACTTTGAGCACCTGGGGAAGAGCAGGAACAGCTCCGGAATAGCTGGAACACTTGTATGTTACCAGCACAGTATTAGCCACAAATGCAGAGTGAAGGGACTGCTATGAAGAAAGTCAGCCCCAGAATTCTTTGTCTGGTTTGTGTTGGAAGGAACCCTAAAGGTCTAGGTCCAGCCCCCTTGCAACAAGTAGTACATCTTCAACTGGATGAGGTGACTCAGAGTCCCATCCAACCTGGCCTTGAACATTTCCAGGGATGGAGCATCTACCACCACTATGGGAAACTATTCCAGTGTTTCACCAGCCTCATTGTAAAACTTGTTTCTTATATCAAATCTAAATTGACCCTCCTTCAGTCTCAAGTTTCTGTCTTTTTGCAACAGGCCCTGCTAAAAAGTTTGTCCCTATCTTTCTTGTAGGCCCCTGTTAAAAGTTGCAAGGCCACAGTAAGGTCTTCCTGGAGCCTTCTCTTTCTCCAAGCTGAACAGCTCTCTTAGCCTGTCTTCATAGGAAAGGTGCTCCAGCTCTCTGATGATTTTTGTGGCCCTCCTCTGGACTCACTCCAATGCCTTCCCTTGTGCTGAAGACCTCATATCTGGACACAGTACTCCAGGTGGGGTCTCCCCAGAGCCGAGTAGAGGGGGTGGATCACGTTCTTCGAGCTGCCGGCCAGACTTCTGAGGTGGCCCGGGATATGTCTGGCTTCATGGGCTGCAAGGACACCTTGCTGGCTCATGTCCAGGCTTTCATCCATCAGCACCCCCAAGTCCTTCTCATCCAGGCCCAGTTTTGTTCATGGTGAACCTCTTAAACTCCAAGTTTTTGGCTGCTTGTATTCCACTCTTGATTTCAGATTATGAAACCTTACCTATTGTGACACTTTATCACATTTCACAGGGAAAGTGTGAAAAGTTTAGAGTTTCTAATATCATTGTCTGGTTGCACACCTTTCTTGTATCTAGAAATGTTTTGAGGGCTGTTGACATTTGCATCATTTGTTACTTCCTCATGGATTTTGGGAACTCCATAGATATTAAATGATTTTTGTTAGCAGCCCACTGGTCAGTATGTGTCACATTTACCTGTTTGGAGGGCTTTTTTTTTTTTTTTTTTTTTTTTTTTTTTTTTTTTTTTTTTTTTTTTTTTTTTTTTTTTTTTTTTTTTTTTTTTTTTTTTTTTATTTTATTTAAAGTTCTGAGCTAAGGTTCCATTCGCAGGCTCTATCTACATCACAACATTCCCAAAATCCATGAGGAAGTAACAAATGATGCAAATGTCAACAGCTGATGAATATCAGCATTAAGCTTAACTGACACAGTAGATCAGATCTTTTTCCTTTTTTTTTTTTTTTTTTTTTAATATCCTTCTCAGGATTTTTATAGTTTATTTTGAAACAGGCATTATGTTTTGGGGGAAGGGTTCCTTCTTTTTGTAGCTGTGCATAAAAATAGAAAATGCCCTGTGCAACTACTTTGTTAGAGATGCAGCTTGGTCTGAATGGTGGTAAAATAGCATAGTGTTTGAGAATCTGCCACTGAATTGGCTTGCATGATGTTTTTCGCTAAGAGTGTGGTCAATGTCACTGTGTCACTGTCATAATTGTCATTACATTGTAAAAGAACTTGTTACCTTTCTTTTCAGGAATATTGAACATCTATGCACCATTGCAACATAATGAGAATAAGTATGTTCTTATTGATAACATATTATGCTGGAATTCAGGCTTAGATTTTATCAGTGCTTTTATAAAATGTAATTCGATGTTCTGGTTTCTGAGGTGCTAGTAAACTTTACAAATAATGAAGTATTACTGTAATTCTGTTTCCATGGATTAAAAATTAGTTTCTTGTTCAGTCATTATTTCTTCATTTGTGCATGCTTAAAGTGTGCCTGAACAACTTTTTTACTAATTCCTAAAAGTATCCTTAAGTAATCCTAAAAATACTCCATACTGGAAATAAAAAATAAAACTCTTTTTAGGGCTCCTGAACTAGTAATAGCAAACTTTTGAACGGTTCCAGTGACTAATATATTGCAGCATGTTTTCACTTACATTGTTTGGGTATACTTGAGGATGGAGGAAAACAAGATGAGCACCCCTAACAAGCAGATTTAAAGTCAGTTTCTATGTATGAACAGGAGGTGACTATTAAGATAGTGGGTTTGTCCATAAATACTGCCTCAGAGGAAGAGATACACTTAATGGCTGTATTTTCTAAATTGTTATTGCTAGATTGAAGATCATTGATCTAGTACTGCTAGAAGAATTTTTGCTATCATTCACTGACACGGAGCTGTGGTATTTTTCAAGGCCTTAGGTGAGCTTCCCACAACTCAGTGCATGGTAGTAATCAGTGGCAATAGAAAGGTACCTTTCTCCTTTTCTGATGTCTGTGATACCAATCCTTAACTCATCTCACACATATCATCAAAGGTTCTACATGAAATTCGAGTTGGCCAATTTCCCTTGCCAACATTTAAACCAAAATATTGTTCTGAGTAAAATTAAGTTTTCAAGAAATTTTAATTTGTTTTGAAAACATTATTTTTCCTTCTTCTTTCTACATCTATTTTTTCTGTACAGTAAACATTATTAATTCAATGCTAAGTTCTGGCAGTGATCAAATTGCCATTTGCAGAGTTAGTATTTGGGAAATACTTTCTCTTCATATTAAGGCAGTTTTCCGGTGATATTCCCATCTGTTAAACTCCTGTGTAGAAATGCATAACTGAGCAGGTCTAGAGTTTTATCTGCAAGGTATGGAACTTCATCTTTTTCTGCACAAGTTTGAGTCTATGCCATTTTAGGAATGGCAACAGACTGTGATGGTTATTTAGCTGAATGTTTTTATTAGAACTGATAATCTTCTCAGATATAACATGTTGTGTTCAGTTAACTGCATATTCTGATAGGGATGAATGGCACTGCTAACCTGTATAGCTCTGCTGATTTTTCACTGCTGTGTTTTAGGGAGAGATAGTGAATAACAGTCTTCTAACAGAAAAGAGCAATTAAATCACCATTTCTTTTGGACATTTATATAAAATCACTCAGAGAGCTGACAGTCAGATTCCAGAGATGAAAGTACCAAAAACCAGTTCACCTAAAGCTTATCTATGTCTCACTATTGACTTGCTGCTTTTTCAAAAAAGCAGTGAAGTGAATCAGTCATTCAAAACTTTACATAGACTCTAGATATTTGTGTGAGGATGGAACATGGTTTGAAGCATATGTGCATGCATTGGAGGACTCATTGTTTCCCAAGTGGATTCAATCAAGTTCAGTGGTTTGATGGGAAGGGAGCAGAAGGGAAAAAAAGGTGATTCAAGCCCTAGAATTAAATACAGAAGGTTGTGTTTTATCAGTAATCAAAGATAGCTATGATAATCACTGAAAATATTTAGAATATCAAACCTCTTATTCTTTTGTTCACCATCCTAGCAAGTGATCCTTGTTCTTAATCTTCAGGTTCCCCTAACAATTATGCACCTTTTACTGCAACTCTTTTCCAAAAGCTCTTTACTCATGAGACCTTCACAGAATAACAGACTATGCCGCTTTGGAAGGGACCAACAAGGATCATCGAGTCCATCTCCTGCTCCTGCACAAGAGCATCCACAACAGTGATACCATGTGCCTGAAAACATTGTCCAAATGCTTCTTGAACTCTGTCAGGCTTGGTGCTGTGACCATTGCCCTGGGGAGCCTGATCCAGTGCCCAGCCCCCCTCTGGCTACTTTATTTGGTAAAATATATGTAGTAGAAGTGAAAAAAAACCCTCATTGCAACTGAAGCTGTGAAACTGATATTGTACTTCCATAATACAGTACTTAATGTATTTTTTACATGTAACTTTTCACATTTATGGGTCCTTACATTAGTCCCCTGAAACTTCATCAACATTTTGTGTCCTAAAGACAAGCACATGCTGTAGGTCTTTTCATAGATGTTCTATTCTTTCACCACTCACCTACAATGCAGAGCTGGAATATTTAGCTTCTTTTATACTTAATGAACATGTTACTGATTTCTTGTTCCTGCCTTCCTTATTGTTTCTCAAGACAAGCAAAAAGTGACATGATTTTGCTCTTTCCATGATCCTGTAACTCCTGTGGGGCAACATTTCTATTACGCAGAATTGCTGTCTATAGCAATGTGTTCTCATTTCTTGTGTGCTTGCAGGGGCGTTACACTGTCTAGTGCAATGACAACACTTCACTTACAAAATTTTAGCATTAAGCTTTGTGGCTTTTATGATTTTTTAAAATGCAGCAGAGAGATTGGTTATTAGGCTAAAATATGGATTTGCTTACTTATTCTACAAATAAATGAATATTACCTAATGAAGTCAAGAACACTTGTTTATATGATCTGAATTTCATTCTGCATGATATAAATGAGCTTATTCCTTCAACACAGTCTGCTAGATGGAAACGTGTAGCTAAAAATTCTGTAAACTAGGGCACAGCAATGAAAAGTCTTCACAGTTTCAAAATACTGGATTTGAATAAGCATACACAAAATTAGAATATGCACAGCTTAGCTCATTGCTATGTTTTCTTAAAATGTAATTCTTTTGCCCATAACTTATGTGTTTGCATTTGATGTAATTTCTACATGTACGGATTTTCTTGTCAATTTCCATATCATAATGCACTGTAATATAATTTCATAATAAACTGAAATAATTTGCTGTTGATAGCATTAGCATAATTTAGAAATTGTTCAGCAGAGAGAAATGAATGTTCTATAAGATATAGGGGAAACAGTTACTCTTGGTTTTGTACCATAGAACGGATATCATACATACAAAAGCACTGAAACTTGCTTGTCAAAAGTGGTTTGGTCACTGCGAATGCACTATACAACCATTGTTAATTTCTGAAGGAAAAAAACCCCACAACCCAAAGCCAAACCAAGAAACAAAAAAAAAAAAACCCTACCAAAAACCCCAACAAAAACAAAACCTCAAATCAAAAAACCCCACCTAAACGTTTTCTAATATATATAAATGTAGCATCAATTTGCAGTTTCTTAGACTATATTTTATTTAAATTTATTTTCTGTGTGGCTTGTTTTGATTTTTTAAGCTTTTAGTTTGTGTCCCCTGGTAGAAGAAAATGGTCACCTTATCATCTTTTGTTTCTTGTCTGATTTTCCAGTGGTTCTCATGCCAACCTTATGCTTTGCATTTTGCATTTCATCACTGATACTTGTGTTCTCCAGCTCATTTTAAAGTCCAGGTGTTGCAGTTATGCAGATTAACATTTGCAGGAGAGCGACATGGCATTAAAATCTCCTTTTTGAGATTGGAGATGATGCACATTTTTTTTGAGATTTGGCACTGACTGCCTGCCTAGGCATCCAGTGCTAAAATTTGCAAAAGGAGGGAACAGTTAGACTAAATGTTCATGCCAAAGGTATATTTTAACCGTCTGGATTTGCTGTTTCATAGAATGACTTGGGTTGGAAGGGACCCTAATACTCCTAGTTCCAACTTCCTGACATACAGGGAAGCTTCCTACTAGACCTGCTGGGCTCAGAGCCCCATCCAACCTGGCATTGAACAATTCCAGGGATAAAGCATCCACAACTTCTCTGGGCAACCTGTTCCACTGCCTCACCAACCTCACAGTAAAGAATTACTTCCTGATATCTAATCTAACCCTATTCTCTTCCATTTTAAAGCCATTACCCCTTTTCCTTTCCCTACATACCGATGTAAAAAGACCCTCTCCAGCCTTCTTGTAAACCCCCTTTAGGTGCTGGAAATTGCTATTGGAATTTATTATCTGCTTGCATTTCCTTCCTGAAATGCAAAAAAAGGGATACTCAAGCAGGTGTTCTGACATATTTTGTAGGTGTATTTTAGCTGGAAGTGGATAAAAATAACACAATAGTATTATTAGGAATGATATTTCTGATCATATACTCAGCAACTGTACCTGTACTGTACAGTGCAATGACATCAGCAACCACTTCCTTGATTCACTTATGACTTGAAAAATCCACTTGATTTTATTTCCTATAACTGAATTGTAGAGAAAAACACATATATATATTTTTAAGTGACTTTTGAGGGCTGTGAACCATTCGAAAAATTGTTGTCTCAGCTTAAAAGTATCTAAGTATTGAAGCAGCACCTTTATGAAGCACAGCTGGTATTTTATTAACTTATAAGAAATTGAAAGTCCACAAGCACTCAATCTACACTAGCGATATGATCTACTTTTTCAAAAGTTATTTTGTTTGAAAAACAAACTAAAAATACTTTCATACTTTTTTCTAGTTATGAAGAGCACTTACTTAAAGTAGTATTCATGTCAACACCTACTATTTTTTTCTTAAAATATTCTAGAATTATATATGTACTTCTCTTCCGCCTTCCTCTGCAGGCATCCTTATGGCCCTGTGTGATTTCCAAACATGCTATAAAACAGACCCTGTGAAAGACTGTTCTTAACCTTAATAATTTTGTATTCTAGAAAAGGAAAACATAATACGTCATTTGAACCATCCATTTTATATATAACAAAAACTTGAAGGCTGCACTACTTTGTACTGAAAATGCAATGAAAGCTGTAGGCAAATAGCATTTATTGAGTTAGTCAAAATGTAGATAATGGTGCATTAAGCCCTATAACACTTACATATTTTGGAAATAATTTGAAAACATGAAGCAACATATTAATTTCTCATTGTGTAGACCATCTACTTTTAATAGAAGCTAAAGCATGTTATCTTAAATTACTTGTATAATGGGGAAGCTATGAATATTCCTGAGAAGTCAAATACCTTTAGATAAGCAGCATGATGCCAGGAGCGACCTCTAAAAATAGGAAAAATGTTTTGAAAGATTAGGCGAAGTATTTGTTTCAGAGAACGTTGGTTTCTTTTCCTTTTCTTTTATTTTTTTTCTTTCTTTTTGAATTACCCAGTGAAATCAAAATTCAAAACATTGAACTAAAGGACACTTGCCAAAAAAATGGTTGGCCTTAAATATATGCAAACTTTTATAGTTACCATGAATCATTAAAAAAAACATCCCATGTGTCTCTATTATGTAAAAAATTACAGTCTAATAGATCTTTACAAAGAAAAGCTTTCTTTAGGATTGTTTTATAGTGGGCCAACTGGTTTACAGCTGTGCAGGATAATGTCTTAAATGTATAATGCCACACTTCCTTAAAGTCTTTATGCTGTAAACCCCCTAATTGTTACAATGGCTGGGTAAGCTGTCATATAAACTGTGAGGTTTTATGTATTGAAAGGAGATGTTATTTTGATGATATATTTCCTTTTGACATTGGTTTCCAAACCCAAGTAAATGTTTGTGTTAACTAAATAGTGGATAAAAATTGTGAGCTGAAAATTAGTCTGATATTAATGAAAAGGTTTTGAAAACAGTTGCATATTTTAATAAAGGTGCAAACAGGTTACATATATTTATACTAGAATTTCAATGAAAGTACTATTAATTTTTGTTTCATTAATGTTTCCTTAATCTTCCCTGTGTCATTAGGCATTCTATGTTATTTTTCCTCTGTGCTCTGAGAAGATTTAATTTTGCCAGGAAATCTTATGTCACATTCACAGCATAGCAGCTAGTACCTATAGAGGACACTCTACATTCTTCTGAATATGTAAAATTTAACTACTTTGAGTTTGCTCAATCAAAAAAGCCTCTTCCTAACTTTAAGTATATAGATGCTATCACAAAACATCTCTAGACTTGGAGCAAGACCTGTATTTTAAATGCTATTTTGGGTTAAGTTTAGAGAGATTGCCTTGTGTATGTTCTCTCAGAAATTTTATTAAAAAGAAATTAAAAACAAAAACAAACACAAACAAACAAACAAACAAAAAAAAGTGTTTCAAGCCCTAGAATCTTCTTTTCAATAATTCTGTGAGTTCTAGTCTCAAGTAAAGCTAGGTACTTAATTCAGTTAATTGGGCTAAGAAAGTCTTTTCACATGGTTATACTGCTTTGAGCAGAATTAAACCTGAGAGAGATTCCTGGGATCCAATGGAGAATATTTAATGAAAATAAAAATGACAAAAAGCCCTTTTGCAGAGCAGTCAGGGTTAAGTACTGAAGTCTATATTTCAGGTAGTTAATATTTAAGCCCTTGTTGTAGCATTTTTCCATTATCTTACCATTAGTTTCTTCAGCTGTCTCTGTTATCTCTGATTGATTTGGTGAATAATTTTAGTATAAAACACAAACATATCTGAGAGACACTAAGGTAATAATCCAGAAATTCCAGTTGGGCACTCAAGTAACATGAGAGCTTGCACTTTGAAACTTGGTTTCTGTGTGACAGAGTAGTTACATAAGTTAATGGGCCTCTTATAACTTAGATGAGCATTCTAACTACAGGAATGTCAGGGTTTGGAGTAAAAGAAAACGCTTTTTTTTCTTTTTCTTCATAAGGTTGAGAAACTTTTGTCCAAGGGTTTATTGACATATCACTAAGTTAGAGGAGGTGGAAACTATTTCTTAGGAGGTGGAAACTATTTCTTATCTAGCCATAAAATAAATATGAAAATAGGAGTGTGAGTGGGTGAGTGTAGGGGTGGGAGGAATAAAAATACTAAAACATCAAAAGTCCTAAACCACTGCTGAGACTATAATTTTCTGAAAAGTTTCAGTCCTGCAGTTGGATCATTCTGAGAGATGCTGTTCTACTATTTGTCTTGCTACCTTTTTTTAGGGCCTTAAGTTGTTCATCACTGCTGTTGATATTTGGTACTGGCTTTCACATATTTGACCAGTTCTTCTTCCTTTGGGAACATCCAGTTCAGTAGAGCCTCTACTGTCTTTGGTTTATAGATACATGTGGCAAGACATATCTTCAGGACACATTGTCACGACACTCTATATATGCCCTGGATGTATGTGCCCAACCCTAATGTCTTTCTACCAGGTATTAGGATGATGTAAGCCCTGGCTGAATATCCTGGTTCTGTGTGACTCAAGAATAATATGATCTGTTTCAAAAAAAACTTTCATAGTTTTAAATTTAAGGTTTTCTATAATTCTCTCTTAGCAACTATTACATATCAGTCTACCAAAGCACGTTTTTCTGTTCTTTCTGTTTAATACATACATAGGCTAGTAATCGTGCTCTAAATGATCTTTGGCCACAGTTAATATCTGGAATAAAAGAAATAATGATATCTGTTTAACTGTTCGTTCAGTTCAGCTTATTATGAATCATTCTAAAATCTTAGCAAGACCTGAAAGATTTCAGCTGAAATAATATAAACTGATTACAACTGTCAGACCAGTGAGTTTAAACAGTGAACATTATAAAAAGATAAATAGTAATTATTTGGTACTTTAGCTATTTTGAGTTTGAGTGACCTATACCGTTTTCTTTTTCTTTTTTTTTTTTTTTTTTTTTAAGTACAGATTTCTTTATTAAAATTTAAAACAAAAAAAATTGTGTATCAAATTGCAAAGAAACCTAAGCTTATTTTTATTTATGTCAGCTATTTGATTGTTTGGGTTGAGATTACTATGGAATTTTTTTTTTTACAACATTCAAGATCAGAAGAAAATATACTTATGTCCATTTTGATTATCCATAGGACATAGTCCTAAATAAAAAAGTAATTTAGTATTGCTTCTGTAGATTCCAAAAAGCACTGTTTAGTTTGGTAATAATTTAAAGTGATGCGTAGACTACCAAAGTATTTTGATGACAAGATGTTTTGGTCTTTGCTTCAAGTCTGTAAATGATCTAATTTAAAATTTTGATGTGGCTCCCATACTTAGTGTCTCTGTCTTTAAAATACATGTTATCTAAAGACTCATCCTCAGTTTGGTACTTTCATTTGCTCAGTTCCTAACACTTGTTGGTAACCTAAACTGACTGAATTGTTTAGCTGTCTGACTACAGTGTCAGACATTTGTGACTCTTCTGTGAAGGAATTCATACTTTGCTTCACATACTTTATGAACTGTTTTCATGGGAAATATTTTAAAGTCATGAGAAGTGTGTTATTGTCAACTATGGAAGCAACAGGAAGTAGAGTATGCCCCATAGTGTATTAGGTTATACTTATATGAATTTTGACTATTTAGGGCTCAATTATTTCAATAATTCTTTTGCTGCAGGTAAATATATATATATATATATATAGAGAGAGAGAGAGAGAGAGAGAGAGAGAGAGAGAGAGAGAGAAAGAAGCTTTCTGTTTTTACATGCACACATACCTACACATGAATACATGTGTGTATTCGTTACCCAGAAATGGGTAACAGAAAAAATTTTTGCACTGAAGTCATAATTTATAGTGTTACTAGGCTTATTAGAAGAGAGCTGTAGTCATATCTGGGAATTTTCTTCTCTGATACTTTTGAAATTTAGCTCTTAGACATATCAGTTCTTAAATAAACATACTTGACTCCGAATTATTCTGTTTATACCTGCAGTGCAACAGAGTCAGTGGCTGGATTATGCCATACTTTGGGTAACTGGGTTATACCATACCTTATGCTAATGATCTCTGAGAGGTTACAGGAGATCTGTTTCAGATTGTTACCATTCTAGTTGGGAAAAAATGAGATTTTAATTTTTAGATGGTTTGTTATTTTATTAAAAGATTACATAAGTTGCATGACAACTCAGTGAAAGAATCATTATATCTATGACATAAAGAGGACTGACATATATGAGGTCAAAATAATCCTAATATTTTTCAGGGTCATAATAATATTAATTTACTCATTGTGCAACTTAACTGTAAGTCTCTAATTTCTGTTTTTCCAGTAAATCATTATATCATATTCACATTCATAATTACAGCCACTTTACAGGGGTAGTATAAAGGTTGATGAACTATCACACAATATGAAGGGTGGGGAAAAAATCAGTGATCTGTTTCATCAGTGAAATTTTCAGAGTGAAATTAAACCATACATTAAATTTATGCCCATTCTTTAGTAGATGAAAGAAAGTAGCAGTCACACAGAGGAATATACATGATTTTACTCAATTACAACAAACTCAGTGAAGTGTGACAGACTGCAAATCATATTGTCATATACTAAAGACCTTTTTCATGAAAAAGTACAATAACTGTAAATTTAGATAATTCAGTATTGAAATATTTCCCTTTTTCACAGAAAAAAATGCAAAATCACAGAAAACTAGCAAGTCTTTTCCTTTTGATCCTTCTAAAGGTGCCATTAAAATATTTTATAATAGGTATACATTTTGAAAGATCATGCTTAGACCTGTTATCTGTCTCAAAATTCTTGAAATCCATACATTATTTAACACCAATAATATTCTGTCCTTTTCATTCATGTATAAGAGAGGTACATGAACAGCAGCACACAATTTCCCAGATAATGCACTTTATCAAGGAGCCAGTGAAGTCACACAAATTACCAAGAAAAATATGAGCAAACTCATGTCAGAGCTGGAAATGAAGCTTACATGTCTGCAGGGTATGATTCTACAAACCTGTGGAAGATCTACTGTTCATTTCTAGAATTCCTGAGTCAGGAACTTCACCTCTAAACTTTTAAGCCTGTATTTAAGAACAAAATATTTTACCCTTTCCTACAGTAATGTATGCTGAGGATCTTATTCTATACTCAGTACTTCTTTTGTGTGGTGCAAACTTATTTTATTTATAAGAATCACAGGGTCTGTATTATACAGGAATCTTTCTACAGTGACATAGAGCAGAATAATGGCTCCCAAGAAGATGCGAAGATACCATCAGGGCAGAGATGCATGGCTGTATCATGCTGTTCTTCACTAGTATGCTTTCCCTGGCTTTTCCAACCCTACACTCTCCAGTGTCAGCAGAGGGGACGATCCATGGTTTTCCCACAATTCTTATGCTATAATAACACTACTAGGGGGCTTGAATTTGGCATGTACCTTAGATGAGAAATATACTAATTCAGTACTTTGTGCATGTAAAACAGCCTTCCTGTAAATACAGTTATTCTTAACAAAAGGTAGAATCTGACTGACTCAGTTTCATGAGCAACAGGAAATGTCTAAAGCAATTAGACACCTCCAAAAGTAGTAATGCTCAAAATTTGTTTTTGCACAAATTCCTGTATTTCTCCAGCATGTAAGACTTAGCCCTTGGCCCTCTGTCATGTGATGCCATGCAACCAAGTCTGTGGGTCATCTGCTGTGGCAAAATACATTGTTGTTGCTTTTATCATATAGCTACAAATTCTTACAGCCAGTATTATCAGATCAGGGCTACAGTTCTTATTACAATTTACTGAAATGTATTAGGAATTTAGTGCAATCTGGAAAGTAGATTTACTGTGCAATTGCAGTCATGTAAAAACAAAGCCAACTCCAAAACAAACTGTCAGTTCTTAGAGGAAGTACATCCAAAGTGCTGATGTAGCAAAGACTTTCCTTAGTGGCTACAATAACATACCACTCTTGGAAGAAATTTTTTTCAAAATGAGCAAGACTGCTGCATCTACTTTTGTAGTATTTGTGGCTAAAATTTTTGGCAATGTTGTACTTCCACAAAAAGGCAAAAAAATTTTCTTACTACCATTTATGCTACATTTGGAAGGGAGGAAGTCTCCTTGGGTCCAGTTTATCTCTTCTAGGATAGTAGGAAAAAGATAAACTGAAGCCAGATTGGACTAGTCTTCTGGAGAGTAACATGTGGCTCACTGCAGGCAATAAATTAGAATAAAATACAGTTTGCATTCTTCTTTATGAAGCAGATTTGAAGAGGTGTAAGGTTTTTTATTCAAAATCCAGTAAAATAGGACAATCCTTTAAATTCATGAAAAGAGTTTAACTGCTCATACTGGTTGCAACATAAAATGTTCATTTTTCCATTTTAGGTAGAAATAAAATTATTTCCTCTACAATTGATTTAAATTGCTTTACAGAGATTTCTGCCTGCATACTGGTTGTCATCTATAAAAAATGAGGACAGGTTGGTTTTATGCCATCTTTTATATTCAAAGATTTTCATGGAAATTTAGATGCAATGCGTTTCCCTCAAAACAGAGAAGCAGGTGAGTTGAGTGATCTGTTCAACGTATACAAGGTGCAGTCTGCTGCTCTTGCAGAAAGCAGTTGTATAGCAATTCACAAATTTATCAATCTAGATTCACAATCTACAAATTCACTCCCAGTGATACCTGTAATTCCCTTTGAAGAATCTTTCGGAATCTCTCTTTTGGATGATGAGCTCTCTATGTATATTGAGAGTTTGTATGCATTGTGCCTATGCCACCCCTAGTTCCCTTAGTTCTTTCATTTATGTATTCACAACAGATGGACAAGGCTTCCAGGGAGAATGAATTGCTTTTAGTAGACCAGTTGAGGTGTTCAAATAAAAACTAGAAAAATTCTTAGTATACATTCATTCTTCAGATTTTCAGAGTGTTATATTTACTCTGTAAACAGATACCTGGCAGTTTTATATCCTTAGACATCCATACCCAGGACATGGCTGCAACATATCGTGCCATTCTTCTGGCCATGAACTTTTTCTTCTCTTAAACATCTCATTTCTGAGACATAGAAGTCTGACACTGTTCCAGTCCTTTTCTGCATTACTGATGCTTCACAGCTTTTTGAAGTCCTATTCAAGTGTCAGGATATTTGAACTTTTTTTTGTTAAGACATTCTGTCATGTAAACTCTATGCTCTAACAAGTCATACAGGTGCTGGTGTATGAATAGTTGCTTTTCTTTGATCTTTCTCCTTTCACAGTTACTTCCTTTGTGCTGAAAACAGAAAATCTAAAGTTTACACAGCATTACAAAGATGTTGTTACTATATGATGCTGAGCCTGAACTAATTTCTCTTGAGACAGACTTACTAACATAGTCCCTGTGCCAGGTTAATGTTGTGCATTCTGTGTTCAAAGCAGTATTGTGCTTTTGCGCTCTGTGAATTTACCAGCTCTCTGGGATGTAAACTGAAGTTTCTTGTAGTATGCTTCAGTGGTCCATTTAGACATGGGTCCATAGTCAATCTTCATGAGATATGATTTGGAAATAAATATGGAAATAATGCTAGTTCTTGAGCAGTCCTAAAATGCGTATAACTTAAGTGTCATAAAGTAAATGAAGCCACTTCTTGACAATAGCATTGATAGCATTTCTAGAAGCACTCGATCTACAGTCTGAGATTAAACTCAGGAGGGGCAAAGACAGCAGAGTGGTAAAACCAACACTTTTGAGATGCTGACAGGTTATTTTCACAGAATCACAGACTATGCCAAGTTGGAAGTGACCCACAAGGATCATGGAGTTCAACTCCTGGCCATACACCTGTTTCCAAGAGTCACACCATGTGACCAACAGTATCATCCAAATGCTTCTTGAACTCTGTGAGGCTTGGTGCTATGATCACTTCCCTGGGGAGCCTGTTCCGTTGCCCAACCACCCTCTGGGTGAAGAACCTTTTTCTAATATCCAACCTATAAACCTCCCTGATTCAACTTCAGGCCATTTGCTCGGGTTCTGTCCTTGGTCACCACAGAGAAGAGATCAGTGCCTGTCTCTCCTCTTCCCCTCATGGGGAAGTTGTAACTGCAATGAGGTCTCCCCTCAGTCTCCTCTTCTCCAGGCTGAACAGACCAAGTGCCCTCAGCCACTCCTCATACGGCTTCCCCTCAATGCTCTTCACATTCTTAATTGCCCTGCTTTGGACACTCTCTAAGAGCTTAATATCTTTCTTATATTCTGTTGCCCAAACTGCACACAATATCCAAGGTGAGGCTGCCCCAGAGCAGAGCAGAGCGGGACAATCCCCTCCCTCAACCAGCTGGTGATGCTTTGCCTGATGCCCCCCAGGACATGGTTGGCCCTCCTGGCTGCCAGGGCACTGCTGACTCAGATTCAACATGCTGTCAGCCAGGACCCCCAGGTCCCTTTCCATGGCACTGCTTTCCAGCATCTCATTCCCCAGTCTGTACAAACACCTAGGGTTGCCCCATCCCAGGTACAGAATTCACCACTTTCACTTGTTGAACTTCATATGGCTGGTGATTGCCCAGCCTTCTAATTTGTCGAGATCTCTCTGTGGGGCCTCCCTGGGAGTCAACAGCACCTCCCAGTTTTGTGTCATCTGCAAACTTGCTAAGTGTTCCTTCCAGTCCTGTGTCCAAGTCATTTATGAAGATGTTGAAGAGCACAGGGTCTAAGATGGAGCCCTGTGGAACCCCACTAGTGACAGGTCACCAGCCTGATGTCACAGCATTCACTATTACCCTCTGTGTTCGACCTGTGATCCAATTGCTCACCCATCACATGGTGTGTTTATCCAGCTGTGGGGTTGACATTTTCCTCTCCAAGAGTGTGAAGTTTGCATCAGTTTATGCTAGAAGCTGCTACTTTTTTATCAGTGTTTTACAGCACAAGTTTCATTTCATTGGTAACAGGTTTTCCATTGAAGCCAAAAAAGGCTTATTAATAACTGTTTAGAGACAGAGTTTTAGTCCCTAAACAGCAAGGTATTTATTTTGAGCAACATTGGGGAACCCTCGGTTCACACCGGACAAAGAGCTCTGATCTGTTAGTACAAAGCTAGGTAATTTATACAGTTTTCAGGAGAGGTTACAACATTTTACACACATATTCATAGAATTGCAACATGTAATTATAATATTCATTATAGGCGGAGTCTGGGTGGGAGCTGGGCAGAGTCTGGGCGTGGTCATCTTTTGGGAAGACGTTTTGGGGTCTTTAGATGAAGTAAGAAGTCTTCTTCAGGCTTGAACTTTTTACCTTTCTTGATTTTTGCTGACTCCATGATGGTGTTGCAAGACGATGTTGGACCCAAGTCCTGATTCTTCCTCTTATCTACTAGGTTTATACTTTATGGTCTTCCATCTACATTTTGTGTGTCTCTTATCTATTAGTTCTTTACTTTCTGTCCTCCTAGGTAGCTGAGCATGCATTCTTTTGGTGCCTGTTCAGTATATTGGAAATTAAGAGCAGGATCTTCATTCTGAGTTAACTTAGAAACAGAAGTTAACCTCTTCAGGGCCTTGCTCCGTTTCACCATGTTTTCTTAGAAAAAACTATCTACATACCAGTAGGATACGGGCCCACAGAGTATTTTCAATTTTGGTTGTTTTTTGTTGTTTGGTTTCCTCCCCCCCCCCCCTCCCCAAATTAAAGTGTCATGTTTCTCATAGTAGTTATCTAGTTGTGTAACCCTCTCTTTATTCCCAGTAGAAAATTAGACCCTCTTTGTCATTCAGATTGGATTAATTCATTGTGATTTTTGGTTTAGCTTGGTAACTTCTATCTGTTGCTAGAATTTAGCTAACCAGAGAGTTTTTGTTTGAACACATTTATTTTCTTTTCTGTAACCGAGGTGCTTTCCTCAAGTGTCCAGGGCATAACAGATCAGAAAAGACAGAGAACAAATTAGAAATGGCAAAAATCACATTAACAAAAAAATTATTCCTTTATGTATTTTTGTTTTCATTATCTGATGATTAATGTCTGCTGGTCCTCTTAATGTTTTGGCAGTGAGTTTTCTGTGTTTGTTTTTTTGTTTGTTTGATTGCTTGTTCCTCTATCTTTCAGTATTCAACTATGCTTTCTCAGGGTGGAAAAAAAAACAACTCAACATGAACTCAACAGATGTGGGAATGCTTTAACCTTTTTTTGTTGTCTCTGAATACAGAGAAAACCTTACAGAATATCATAGTTGGCTGTGTTCCTCCTTTGTTTATTCTCATAAACGTGATATACCACACAAAGCAATGAAACTATCTTGGATTTACTCTGAAATGCCAGAGAATAAAATTTAACTAAAAATAATACTTAGGAATGAAATGGAATATTGATCCATTTCATATTAGGTAAATATAGCCAATGTTCATCAAACAAATGCCTTTTATTTACTGTTTTAAAAACTCCATAGCAGTCCAAATACATTTTTTTTAATTATTCTAGTAGCTGTCCTTGACCTGAATAATTGTTAATCACCATATACTGTTTTTTTAATTATGTAATAAAATCCAATTATAAGAAAGCCATTGGAAACTGTTTTTATTTTTTTTCCCTCAAGCAGAGAGGAAATGAGAGCTTTAAAATTCAGAGTTTTTACTTTTTATGAATGCAGTGAGTACAATTTAGCGTTGCATCAGCATTAGTCTTCCATCTTTTCTTCCTTTTAGCATTGGAGATGTTCTGAAACAGAGTAGAAAAAATCAGCAGCTCAGAAAAATAATAGTTTTGTTACTTTCTCTTGAAAATATGGGGAGGCTAGTATGAAGAGAACAGCAAAAAGTAAAAACAGACAAAGCAACAACAACAAAATAATCAAAGCAACAACAACAAAACAAACAAATCCAAACAAAAAGCAAAACAAATGAAAAAAAAACCCTCCAAGACTTGATTTCAAGGCATTTGGAACTGGAGAGACAAAAAGATGACACAACTGAATTCTATAACAAGTTTCTTTCTTTTCATTCTTCATTGGCTTTGGGTCTAACCAGTCTCTTTACACAAACTTTAATGACATTTCAAAAAACCTTATCTGGCTTGGTTCTTTGTGCCTGTTATTACTTAACTCTCTTTTGCTATGCACAGAAATGAAAGGATTGACACTCTTTCAGATTTTAACAAAGAATTTGGGCAGAAATATTAAAATGCAATTTTTTTTATTATAGTAGAGAGTTTGAGCAATTATTACTCACCTTTTGCAGTATACTTTATCCTTCCTGCATTATAGTAAGAACCAGTTCTTACCAGAGAAGTAGTAAAAAGAGATGACTCAGTGAAACATGGGAAAAGGGAAATCCCAGAGATTTGAAAAGTAGGAAAATGACATTGCAGGTATTAAGAACTTGGTCTAAAGACTATAAAAAGTAAGATGACCTCATCGATTTGCCATTGGACTTAAGTCACACAGGCAATTTGTTCCAGTACCATGCACAGAGTTGATCTGTCCCCATCCAAGATGTGCATGAAAAACTGTTTATCCGGGAGGCTAAATGAAGGATTATCAGGATTAAATATACTCATAATATCAGTAATACTTCTGGGAGACAGAACTTTTTGGTCTTTCTCTTCTGTCCCTTTTCTACCAGCTAAAGCTTTCCTATTCTCTGCCGCTTTTCAAAGCAGGTAGTGAAAATTGCTCTCTTATTCTTCTTTTCACTATCTCTTCATTTTCCTACCTTTTAAAAAGAAACTTTTAAAAGTAAGATGATGTGGTAAGGTCAGAAATTTCATTTAAGAGCTCTGATACACTGCACAGGACTGGAATGGGAATAACTATATTAGTACAAAGCATTAGTTATTTTCTGCTGGCCAGTGCCATCAAGCTGTTGCTCCAGTCTTTTTCACTAGTAGTTGTACTGTGCGGGTGTATTTTGAAGAGACAGGACCATATCTATATGAAATACTTTAGCCTTCAGATTTTCTCAAGAGGCCCTTGTATGACCTTTATATGAGACTTGGAAGTCCATTCTTGTGTGTACAAATCTAAGATGTTTATAGGTGTTAAGGCAAACTGAGTTTTATTCAAAGAGGTAATAGGGCATATTGGCATTTCACTGTTTATCCATTTGAAAATTATCCATGCAAAGAAAATTCTTCTATGCTTGCTAACACCAGTGTATTGTTTCCTTATAGAAAAAAATATAAACTAAGACACAAATCTGACTTCATTAATTTTCTAAGTATGCATTTCTATCGGAATAAGGCCTACAGCCATGAGATATGCCATGAGATATGTAGTGATGGGATTTCCGTGGGCATGACAACATGCTGAGGGTGGGACAAGTTATCAGGGAGAGGCTGAATAATCCTTTTTGCTGCAATCAGACAGGTGGAATGCCGCGTGCCGGAGGGAAGGAAGGGACCAGTCCCAGCCGATGGTGGGTGAAGGCAGGAACTGATTTATTCGGGGAG
>JAWWTY010000077.1:73376088-73395840 GCA_035222235.1 Margarornis squamiger | reverse complement strand
TTCTGGTGTTGTTCACTTGCTTGAAACTGTTCACCCTGGTTGTTTTGGCAGCCTTTGAGACAGTGTTCTCCAACAGTGGAAGAGAGCATGATACTGAGGTGTCAGTTTTGTTCCGACCTTGTGCAAGATCCAGTCCTAGTAATCTCTCTTTGTAAATCTTTGTAAATAGGTTTCCCACCCACCACATTTTTGACAACAGTAACAGAATATTTGACTCCTTCACTTCTCCCAAAAGTATAACGTGGTATTTGGAATCCTCAGTGGTAGCCAATGAGAATATGACCACCTTGTAGACAAGTCAACAGGCTTGCTACTCTCGCCTCACCAAAGTAGGGATGCTTCTTTGGTAAGATTTGTGCCTCCAGCTGTGTTGGATTACATTCGGGAACACGCTCTGTATAGTGCTATACACTTATAAGTTGCAGATCTAGTGAATTTATCACCGGCAATCTAAAAGAATATATAATCAGTTTCTCCAGTAACTGCACTATTGGTGACTCTGTAGTCATGAATGAGACCAGACTCACAGTGTAAGCCACTCTATTTGTGCATTCAGGATCTTATTGAACATAACTGGACTTACAGTGACAAATTGTTTCTAATCAGAAATTAAACCCAGCCACTCCCAGCCCCTTTGATCCCTGAGGAATGCAAGCAGGTTTGTTTTCTGCCAAGTTTACTCTCAAAGCAACAATTTCCCGCTTCACCTAATTATAAAAAACCAACCAACCAACCAACCAAACACAAAAAAAAGAAAAAAACCAAAACAAAACAAAAGAAACCAAACAACAACAACAACAAAGGGTCAAGAGGGAACTGTTTTTTTTTTTTTCTTTAAATTTAAATATTTTGATTTAAATTTCCATTTTTCCATTGATGAAGGGAAACCAGAAGCTAAGGATAGATGGATAACTACATTGCTCTAAAAAGAAAAATTGAGTCATGTCCTGTTAAAGCTTCATTATACTTTGCTCTTTGTAACACTTAGAAAGGAAATAAAAAGTGGGAAAGGTCTAATGCCTCCTTTGATGTGGGTAGTTAAAAATAAGGAGTTGTATCAGTGGTTTTAAAAGGTCATATTTTACAACTGTCACTAAAACATAGTATTTGTGTTAAAGTGATCATTATGGAGATTCTCAGAGTGATAATTTTGGACATGAGAATAAAGAAATTTAAGTTCCTCTAACACCTTTAATCCTTTAATTTGATTTGCAACAATTAAACTTTCAGAGTGTCTCTAAGTCTCACTGTTGAAGGATCATATTATTGATTTCTCTTTGCTTCCTCTTCAGTGGGAAAATCCATGCAGCTTGATTAAGTGTTAAGATTACCATGATTCTCAGGCTTGAAAGTAGCTAGAAATTCATTGCCTTTCCTTAGGGACACCAGTGGCACTTGAGTGGCAATGTTTAGTCACTTACTTTCTCAAGATTTGAAGTTTAGGATTTTAAGATTTAGATTAACCTTGCTCAGAGGACAGGAGATTTCAAAGGCATAATCAGTGTGGTCCTGAGCTGCGCTGTAGTTTTGCTCCAAGTATATTTTGCTTCTCATTTCAATTACAAAGACAGGTCATTAAGTTCATTGCTCTAGTGATTGCTTTAGCATATTATTTAAATTATTGTTAACACCTTAGCAATACAGTCAAGAAAAAAAAAAAAAAAAGAAAAAAAAAAGAAAAATAAAGTCTTAAACTCATCATGATGGTGTTAAATAAACTTCATGGAGTAGCGGAGACCATAATTGAAAGCACTAAGGTGCAAAAGGAAAATTTCAGGCTTCACTGTCTAGGACCTGATTAACTAGTAGGTTTCGTTTTGCATTTCATGTGGTATGTCTTTAATTGGTGGTTATAAATTAGCATGGCAATGGTATCTTAGAGATTTTCTGTATAAATTGCATCATTCTTTCCAATATTATTACATACAGAGCAACAGTTTCCTGCAAAGAAGTATCAGGAAGTCTCTGATAGGATAGTCAGTCAGCTAAGTCAGGAGAATTAGACTCAAATGCTACCCAGTATCCGTGGTGAATATTCACTAGGTGTTGAAACATACATAAACCAAAATACTGAGCTATTCATATTCTATTAAAGAACTGGCAACCAGTTTGACTAGCTGATATTCACATGCAGCCTCTCCTAGAAACTGAGGAATGTTCTTGCTTTGACTGTGCAGAATTTGATGAGGTCACTTTGGGATTTAGCACATTCTGGTATTGCATCATGCATCAGCTCAATTACTATTTGTATGAATTGAAGAATAAAAGCCAAATTTTTATAGTGATGAATTCTGCTAATAAGGAAATATCTTTGAAAATCAAGGTACTTTCTCATCAAACTTTATAATCCTTACATTTTTAAGGGAATTGCTACACTCAGCATTTGAAGAAGGTTCATTAATGTTGACATTTCCTCTCAAGATTTTTTAAATCAGTGGGTAAATATTAATATTCTTTAAAATTAAATTTGAGATAGAAATTTTAAATGTATAAAAGATATCCACATTAGATTTCAGACTTATCAGAAGCTCTAAAAATAGGGCAGCAGGATGGGTTCCTATGGGAGCACTGTAGAGCCTTAGCTGCCACTTGAAATGCCCACATAAATCATGACTTGACCTTTACAAATCAGATGCACGCCTTCCTTTTCATAACCATAATTGTCATTTTGTAGTTAACTTCATGCTTAACCTCCAGTGTATCCTGTCAATTCTTTTGTTGGGAAGGTGGAATGCAAATTTTGCAGTGTGAATCAGCATAATGGAAAGTTGCTCGAAGTACTGCATTTATACTCTGCAATTGCATTCTAAGAGTTTTACTGACCTTGGGGAATGCAGTGAAAAATCATTTCCACAGAAATTGAACTTGTATTTTCTAGGAACCCTTAGATAAACCTTATGAGCCTTTGAGAACTTATTAGATGGGCACAGCTTTCTCAATTTTTGAGCTTTATCATCCAGCTGAAGCACTTTGAAGTAGTTCTACAGATTTGTGTGGCAGAGAAAAGTCAATTACAGCCTTGAATTTATTGGTTACAAACCAATACATTGCCAGATAAATTCGGAGGCCTCCAAATTAGTACTCTTTATTGCAAAGCAAGAAATGCTCAGCAAATGCATCTGTCTAACTTTACATGGCTTTTGCATGATTGTGTCCAAGTTATGAAGATTAAAATACAGATATTAATTAAACACAGCTCAAATGTACACTGTTGTGGGGAAACTACTCAGTTTTCCATAAGTAGCAGAACATAAGTATATGCTACAGAACTGACAAACTTATATAGAAGAGGTCCTGGGATATACCTGCCTGGCACACTGGTGCTAAACTTCAGCTTCCTTGCATTCCTGTAAATTGGTATAATACAGTTATAGCAGTTTTACTGGTTAAAAGAGGTTTGGATCCCCTGCTTTTTATAAGAAGGTAGTTTTGTTGGCATATTGTTAGTGTTGTTACTACTAAGAGAAAAGAAATACTCTTGTGATTGGTCATTATAGAAAATATTTCCTCTGAAAGTTAGTCACGAAACACATTTCTAGCCAGAGTGAATTACTATAGCTTTATTAATGGGAACAGCATCCCCACAAGTTCAAATAAAATACAGAAATAGATGCTCAGGAAAGCACCAAGCTACAAAATTACAGAATCATAGAATCATTTAGGTTGGAGAAGACCTTGAGATCACTGAGCTCAGCAGTTAGCCCAGCACTGCCAAGTCCACCACTAAACCATACCCCTAAGTGCATCCCTTGAATGCCTTTAAGAATGGTGGCTCAAATTAGGTATAATAGTTGGTGCAGTAGAATAAAACTGCTTCACTTTCCAAAAATGCTTAAGCAATTTTAATTGGTTTGTGTGGTAATTCAATTTTGTAGCTATATCTTCTTTATTAGGAATCATTCCATTTATTTCAGTGAGTTGCTTCAGATTATACTTGGGGCAAACAGGAAAGAATTTTGGACCTTATATATTATGCTGGGTTGAACACTGCTGTGTGCTGTCAAAGAATTTACTTCTAGTTTAACACTATATGCTGGATATTTCTGCAAATTTATAGAAAAAAATATTTCTGGGTACTTGGAAGCTAGTTCCCATCAGACATGCATGGAAATAAAGATGGGCTTTTGTACACATTTCTTCTGAAATTTAGCGAGAATTTCTTTTCATAAGAGGAAAATCTCATTTTCAGAAATACAGCTATGCCAAACAATGTTTTATCTACATTATTTCTTTTTTTTCCAACAGATTTATACTTATCATTTTTCCCATAAATGTAAAAGTTCTCAATTCTGAAATGTCAGTATGCATACATTTTATGTTGTATAGTGCTTGAAAATTCATATTTATGTGCAATCCTTCATGTGATGGAGAGTGCTACATTTACACAGGATGAACTATACCAGTATCCACTTTTGATATATTTTTCTCTAGAGAACTGTTATGCTTAGCTAGATTAGTGAGAATAGTGAGATCTCAGTCTTTGTCCTGAGAAGTCCACATCCTGAACAAGATACAATAATAACTATTATGTAGCTATTATACTTAGCAATGAGCAAACTTTGCATCATCTTTTAAATCAAAAGTGTGAGCATACACTTACACTGTTTGGAGTGCATTTGCTCTTCCAGCATAAAGTTGAACTGCATATTTACTTTCTTTCCTGTCTTCTTCCTTCTGTTAGAATCAAATATCACATCTGATACTTCCTATCATAGGTTTCCTCAAATACCACTTCTGGGTTGTGCCTCATTGCTTTCTGTTGCTGGAAGGAGACAATTTCTGATGGTGGCTACTCCTCAGTTTTTGTGATTATAACCAATGTATCACAGTTAGCACTGGGATGCTACAGAGTAATCAATCTCCATGAGCTTGAAGAGTGAACCTTCAAGGAATATGTACTGCTGGCAGTAGGGCAATACTTCCTGAGCTAGCTCCAACAATGTGTAAGGGAAAAGACGTGACTTGCAACGCCTAAAGTTTGTGTATGGCCTTCCCTATACATACATACATATATATATTTACAAAGTGTAATTTTGCATTGTGTTTTCTAAGAAATACAATGAACGTTCCCATAATGAGATTGCAAGGCCTGTGTGTGCTTTTTCGGAAGTGCACATGCAAACCTTATTCTTCAGCTTCACCAGTCACAAAGCCACTTATCCTTGTCAATAAGGATGGTTTAAGTAAGCCTTTAAGGGATCAGGTTCTCTTTTCAGGACAACCAGTCACGCTGTCCCTACTGGGAAACAACAGAAGTAAATTCTAATGAGAAAAGTGGAGCACTGAAAGCTTGGACATTTCTAAGCTTTACATTTCACCCTTTTCTAAAACAAAAAAGGAAGCTGTGGAAGATGCTGAATATTATATATGCGGTATGAACAGAACAAAGGTAATGAACAGTATTTTTAGTAGTGCTCAGTGCAGAAGAGAGAATTAAAAATTCTCTATTTGAGATTTCTATCTATATGAAAAGCATAAACCAATGTAAAGTATTTACAGATGAATATTTAAACATTACAGCCACGTGAAGTAAATAACAGCTATGTTGACAGTTTGCTATCTAGTTTTTGGTAGGGGAAGTGTGTGTACATGTATGTGCATGTGTTTGTTTAGGAGGGAAGTTTTCCTCTTCATGTTGGATTACCATCAAGGAAAATTCTACTAGCTGCATTTGTGAGGCAGGTCCATACTGTGCTCTGTGTCTGTCATGGAGGGGAGACTGTGATACCAGAGAGGGACACTTGCCTAACACATGCAAGATACTTCTTCCTCTCATTTTTGGTGCCTGAATTATGACTCAAGGGGAAAGAAATAATTTGTAGCTGCACAGTAGAATCTTGTTCTGACAAATAACATGTTATGTCTCTCTTAGTTTGCTATGACTAGTTATTGCAAATACTGATAGTCAAACTGGGGAAAAAAAAAAAAAAAAGGATAGGCATGATAGTTTTCAGAAAATCTAGAGAAAGGATTTCTAGTAGAATGTTCTCTGAAGTTTCACCAGGCTTTAAAATGTGTTTTTGCAGAAAAGTGTCAATTCAACTTTGAATTTGTAAATACACTGAACTAATTTTCTGAATAATATTAAAAAAAAAAACAAACCCACTGCTGTATCAACAATACCATATTTCTTTCATCAAGACACTCCTTATGTCATTGGTTACAGGGTGGAGACAAGTTTGATTTGATAATCAAATCAGCTTATTCTCACTTGCTTTTGAAGTCTCACGTTCCTAAATATCAGTGCACAGAGCGGTTTCATGAGCAATGACTGAGACAAACAAGGACCTCCTCATCCACAAAAGAGTATTTGTATTTCTTCTGCATTGCTACTATTTGCACTGTATTTCATGTTGCTGAGCATGAAAAGTTCATTTCTTTAAATTTTTTTCCAAATGATGTCTTCCATTATGATTCATTATCTTCCCAAGGAAATAAAAACCAACAATAATTTCTACTCATTAACTTCACAGAGTGAGAAACTGGTGGCTTCTTCAAGGTTAGGGAAATATTCTATTTAAGTTTGAGAAGTGAAGGCTGGTTTAAGTTTAAATGAAGGATGAACAGTATGATGTAGTTCTTTATAGGTGGAAAAGTACAATTAAGTTTAAAACAAAAAGAATTCAGATTTATGGCATGTTACAGTGCCAGATTCTTCTGCAAAGTAAGCAGGTGTAACTGCAGAGCAAGTCCAGCTACTTAAACATAAATTCCAGATTTACTGTCAGTGCTGTCAGCTGGATCTGACTCTGTGCTCCTGCATTAATATGTGCCCTTGACAATGAGATCTCAAATTCTCTGATAAGAAACTTTGGCTCAGCATGTACTATGCATACTTAAGGAACCTATAAATTACATTGCAAAAACCAACATCTTCATATTTTTCTTCTTTGATGTTTGTTTCTTTAGTGAATTTCATGTGGCAGATTTCTGGGGAAAAAAAAAAAAAAAAGAAAATAAGAAATCACAGTTCAGGTATAACTGAAAAGAACTAGATTCAGTAGTGAATTACATATATAATATATATATATATATAAATGTAAATTATTTTTAAATAGTTAACATTTTTGTAATCCTCATGCTTAAATGAGCACTAACTGCTTCAAATCCTTTCTGCTTGTGTCTCCTGACTTGTCCCAGAATCCCCGTAGAGTCACAAGTCTTCCTGGTGATGCACAGTTCATCCATCATAATCTCAAAAATGCTGTTCCTTTTTAAAAAAAATGTATTTTATTAAATTATCAGTGTTAAAACTGTAACATTAATAAAAGTTGTCTTTCACACTTTAACCCACAGGACCATATTTATACAAAAATCCCAGTTAGAATCAGAGGCCTCAAAAACAAATAACCAGAAAGCAGAGACAATTCCTACCAGTCATCTTTGTAGACTAAGGGAGGTGAGAGCGAAATCATATGCCCTGAAACAAATACAGGCATAAGGATGAGAGGACAAATGTAAGTTTAGTGCTGTAATTAAAAGCATTGAAAGATTCTTGCTGTATTAGTAATGAGCAAATAGTGTGAAAAATGGCTGGATGGAACACCTGGAGAGCTCAGTTGTTAATGGAAGGCTCTGCACCATCAGCGCTTTCTTCCAAAGTAGCTCATTGAAGCTCATAGTCTTTACATCACTTTAAACCATGATACTCCTACACTGCTCAATATCTTCCCTTGAAAAAACACTACCTAATGCAAAAGCAGGTCACTGACTACAACTGCACTGGAATACTTAGCTTTTATAATAAATTACTGAAAAAATTGCTTGCATCATTTCCTCCTTCTGTGCCTTACAAGGAATGAGTGAAATGGCTTGTCTTAATACTGGAAGTGTAGCCTCTTGATCTTGTTTTTATGTCCTTAAAAGCAGAAGAGAATCATGAGACTTTACTCACATGTCAGCATTTTATCCTCTTCTTGCTTCTTCTCCTTTTTTATTTCTTACTTATGGAAGGCTGCCAACATGTACAGTATTTATCATACATGAGTATTTACTCTTGTGCTTTCCATAGGCAAGAATTCAAATTTAAAAAAAAAAAAAAGAAAGCACAGAGTAAATGGAAAATCCCATATAATACCTTGATGAGAAAGCACTGCATGCCTTTATACCATGCCATAACAATTACCTGACAGAGCAGCAGCTGTAGCATTCAGAATGACTAGCTTAGACATTTAAAATTGTCACACTTGTTTAAAGAAAACAATTATACAGCTGCCTGGACTACAGAATACAACTTGTGTATCAGCCTCTTACAATTTTATTGTTCTACACTTCCATAGAATCTCTAGCAATAATAAAAGTGAAGAATAATAATCCATAGTAAGTTAAAATAAAGCTCAGTTTAATGGAAGAAATAAAAGGTTGGAAGAGAAAAAATGCACTTTTATAGAGCCTTACATGAAGAGGGAATTTGCTTTTAGCTTTCCCAAGCTGCATGTTCTCAGAAGTAGCTTCTCTTCGGGTAATTTGTATGTGAGGAATTTCAGTAGTGGATTGACCTTATCCTGACATGCAGGAAAAATATAAAAATGATATGAGTGAAACTACAGTGTTTCCCACCCTGTCTCCCCCCACTTTTGTGCATTTTTACAAACAGCACAAGGGAATACTGTAAACTTCTCTTTACACAGTTCAGTCACCATTTGCTCCTGGTGCAGCTGTATTCTCTCAAACTGTGAGAATTTCTTGCAGCATATATATAAAACAATGCAGAGTAAAACTGTGCTAGTGATGCTCACTGATGGTACCAACGTTATGTTTTGTGAATATTAACAGTGGAATAAAGTTATGTAAAGTTTGTTAGGTATGTTGAGTCTGGGAAGGCAGCAAGAAAACAAGATGTGAAAACATTTTGTATAAATAAATACAGAATAAAAATATGCATCAATTATTTCTATAAATCTGTTATATAAATTGCAGCATTGATTTGTACTGTAAGAACTGTAATCAATTGTTTAGAAAAAAAAAAAAAAATTAGAAAAAAAAAATCCCTGCCAGGAATAGTTGAGACAAAGATATTAAATAATTTGACAAAACTATCTGCAGCAAAAGCATTCTAAAAAATGTTTTCTCTCTCTATCAGTGTGTTATTAGTTTATTGTTTTGTTGTTTTTTTAAATCAGGAATTTATAACCTTTCATTTTGTTTCATTATAACCTTTGTAATCTTTCATTGCAATTTGCATATTTTGCTTCAGTCTGATCAGTGAAAAAACATGGTTCTTTGGTTTCTTACCAAACAATGTGTCCACAGTTACAAATGATTGATCAGACTGATGTTTCCAATCATCAGTTTGGATTAAATATTTTTCTTGCAGAGTTTCATACTCTGGTATTACTCAGTTTTGGTAATACTGAAGTTTTGGTAGTAAATTTTTCTCTTGACACTTGAATGCTTCACCCTTGGAATGGCACACATTTGCTTCTTTTTTTTTTTTTTTTTTTTCTTTCTCTTTTTTCTTTTTTTCTTGCCCATACAGATTTTCCTTCTGGGACAAATAAAAAGAAATGGATACTGAGAAAGGTTAAGCTACCGATATTGCTCACTGTGTTCTGACTTCTCTACCACAGAAAACAAGCTGAATCACAAATACAGTTTATGCTGTAGAAAAAGAATATACATGTTTTACACTTAACATTTTTTGTACTATATTTTGAAAATGGTAAGGATTTTTCATATTATAAATATATTTTTCTTAAGACTAAGCTTACAAAGTGGCCTGTAGTTGCACAAGCAGAATAGTCTGAGAAGAAATTTCTTCTCTGTAGTTTGTATTTGCCTCTGAGAAAATACTAGTGCGCTTCTGGCAAAAAGCAAATTCCAGGTGCAGTTCTGTAAAGTTAATTTGAGGAAACATCATTCAAGAACAACCAATTTTGGATGCCTGGTGGCTGGTCGGATTATGTTTACGTGATGACTGACAAAAGAAAGATGGGAAATGAATTTCTGGCGAGAAGTAAATGCATGTTGCAAACATTTAATAGGGCATTTTTAAATTATCAGAGTGAGGAGGATGTGTAGAAGTGAATTCCTACGTACATAAATCCTGTAAGGTGCCAGGCAAAGTTTTCTCTTGGCAGAACTAAACCAGAACATTTAGTATGTGGGATAATACCATCAAATCTTTCATTTTGTATGAGAAAACAAACTTAAAGATTGATAATTGTGATTTATAAATACTCAAGGGGTTTTTTGGGCTTGGGTTTTGTTTTGTGTGGGGTTTTTTTTATAATATAAACTGACATTGCATGAGAAAAGAAGGGAGAAACTGTGTAGTTGTAATTATGATGTTAAACTAGTCTACAGGTGTAAGGTAATTTGAAGTTGCATACTTATTGCAAATACCATCACGTTTTTATTGTGATAGGATAATTTGGCTTCACATAGCCAAAAAGGATTTGAGTGTTTTTCAACCCATTAATAGGCCCCATTCCTTTTATTTTTCTTTCCGTTGTTAAGAGCTGTTTTCATGCGGAGTGGAACTACTGTTGTCATAAAGCAACATTGTACTTTTAATAACAGTCATTTCGACAAATTCATACTTGCTGTGCACAAACGGCTCTGCAGTGTCACTCCAGGACAATGTATACTCAGGGCTGTGTGCAATCACATCGTCCTTTATGGAGCAGAAAAGACTTTATGGCTGCAAGCAACTACTGCACTGTAGGGGTTTGGTTAGTGTCTCACCAGCGTCATTAGTCAGCTCACAGAAAGGAGGTAGAGCCCAAGCACAGTCTCCTGCTGCTACGTAATTTTGGAATTACTGGGCCAACTGGGAAAAGATTATTTGTGCAATGGCATCATTTATTGAAATTAGGACTGAGAGAGACTTTTTTCAGGCCATTTTTGAGGATAAACACAATTTAGCCTAAAGAAAGGGGGTTTTATGACCTGAAGAAAGAAACAATGCTTCTGAGCAGAGGATTTGTTCAGATGATCAGATCAATATTAAAGTGTGTTCTAAGATCCTAGCTAGCCATGCATGTTACCCACATCATGTTTGGAAGGGCTAAGCTGAGGATGATGACTATCCATTTAAATCCAAGGTGCAGATCCTGACACAATGGAAGAGGCAGAAACTAGATTTCTCAAGTATCATTATAGAAGAACAAACTAAAGAGAAAAATACAGATACGAAAACTAAAGAGAAACATACAAATATCTTATCTTTTAAATATTTGCATAGGAAATTAGTGTATCCTTAGGCTAAAGTGATAGCTGTAGTTTTTTGTGTTTCCTTGTGGTTTGTTCTTCAAAGATGCATTGTATTAATAACAAAAGCATTCACCTTAGATTCCTTATGAAACTCATTTCAACCATTTTTAAATCAGATTGTACCATTATATTTTCAAAAGAGCCTGTCTAGAAATGACTGGAAGTTTCTAATCCTTTGGGGCGTGCTTGGACTGCTTTCATACCATGATATGGAGAGTAAAAGTAAATGTGTAAACCCTCTAGTCTTTCTGAAAAAAACCCTGCCTTCGATTTTCATCAGATGTAGCAAATCATATAATGTGTTACAGGACAATGCTATAAACTCTTTTCTCAGAGATACAGGATGGCAAACATAAATAGCATGATACTATGAAGTATTGAATAACTTAGAGACAATTTAAAACAGAGAAGACATGGCGAAGTATATTGGACTGATGGACTCTATATTGGACTCTGATGGACTTTCTGCTTTTGCCACTCACAGTATTCCTTCACTTCTGTCTGGCTGAGTTTCTAATGATTTAGTAAGTCGATTGATATTTGTGTTTTTCCTTTTGAATTAGTCTGGCCTTTGTCAGGTGTACTTTTTGAAAAAAAAAAAGTGGAGTTGCAAAAGTCCATAGCAAAGCTAAACAAGGCCTTTTGTTTCTCTCAAAATTTAGAAATGAAATTTGCAAGGAGCTTATAAGTGTTCTGACAGGAAACTGTTCTTAGTGACAAAATATTTATGGAAAATATTCATAAGGCAATAAACTCTCACTGCAATATGCAGTAGTGAAGAGGAGGAAAGATGACTGAAGACATATTTGGATAAGCTAAACAGACAAAACAAATATGTTGTCTGCCCTGAAGGCTTGAGATGAAGAACACTTACAGAAAAATAATAAACTCACAACCTTTAATGATTTGAGGCAGCAATGACTTTAATGAACATCCCAGCTGTAACATATAAGGCAAAGCCAAATTAATATCTTGGGAAATAAAAGGCTCTTTTATTTTGTCCTCTGTATTGTTTGACCTGACTTAGAGGTGTGTATTAATTTGTGCATTGCTTCTTCTGACGACAGATGTCCACAGTTCCCCTCACATTTGTCAGCTATAGTTTGAAAGAAGGGCAAGACACACAGGGAGCCAGAGGCGCTACTTTTTATTGCTTCCTGGAAGAGCCGAGTGGGTGGGATATGCAAAGCACAAGAGCCTGCTCTCTCTGACTGGCTGGATAGCAAGTCTTACATAACACATCAGAACACAGCAATGCAAATGAAACCCCTGCAAATATTGGTGCGTGTTTTGCAAGACAAAATGCTAAGCCCTCCAGGCCATTTCTTGCTGGGGTGTGATTTCTACACCCACCTTTATCTTAAGCTCTAAACACGTACATAGAAAATTACCTTGGTGTCTCAGCCAGTTATGTGAACAGGATTCAAGACTCAGTACAGCCCAAAGTACAGACCTGTAGCTAGAGTACAAATACCACAGGGACTTGTTAAAGTACAATCTTTGATTACTGAATAGAAAAGAACCTATGTAATGCTTAACATCCCTTCAGTTCTCAAGACTTGGTTTAGTCCAATTATAAGAATTTAAGTATTTCCAAGCTGTGCTTTGCTTTTGTTCTATACAGTTTATAGAAAATCTTTAATGAGTCAAAATTCTGTTAACATTGCACTCCTAGTGTACAACAAATATTAATGGCTATACTAATTTTTTCGTATGCAGAGCACTTAAATTGCTACACACTCAAATGTGGCTTGGAGAAAGAGGAGAAGGGTTGAAAGCTGGAAGAAGAAAAAAGTTGTAAAGTAGCTGAATTTGAGACAGAATATATATGGCATAATTTCACAAATTGATGTTAATTTAGATTTTGTTTTCCCATTATTTTATGAAAAAATTATCCCTTTTTTTATCTTTTTCTTGCAGAATCCTTTGTCTTCTGGACTTCGCATTCTCATATAGATACTGCATATATATACCTTCTTCTTAATTCTATTTCTGGCTGCAGATTTTGTGCACTGATATAACAACTTTTCAGACAGCTTCTGTGACAGGATGTTGGTGGAAGGGTGAGCTGCTCTGAGTGCGTATCTGTTGTATACAATCATGCAAATGTGGCAATTTTAATGGGAATGATTATGCAGTAACTTACCAGCGCTCAGCCAAATGTAAAAAATACGAAGACTATGGACTTGATCTTTTTTTAATTGCCTTTACAGCCTGATATTGTGGTCTGGGACAAGCTCACCCCTTGAATCATGGCCAGGTTCATTGAACAGTTGATGGTGAGGCCAGAGAAGAAGGCAGAGAACAAGGTGTGTGCCTGTATATGTGTGAAAAACTAAAATGCTTCATTTCGACCTTTCAACTTGCTGTTTCAAAATTAAGTCTCAATCCCAAATTTGCTTAAATTAAAACAAACAAACAAAAATCAACAAACTAAAATAAACAACCCTGTCAAAAGAGTCAACAGAAAGAAAAGAAGCCAAAATAAAATTTCATTTTCTTATCTCAAATAAACAGTGTTTACTTTGACTGAGAATTGTGTTTTGAGGGGATAAGGAGAATGCAAGTAAACAGAAATTCTTTATTTTTCCATCTGCTCTAAATGCTAATATTTTTCATTTGGTTTGGTACAGCAGTTATCAACACAATCAGTTATTTGTCCAGATTTACCTGTAAAATTAATTTTGTAGTCCTAACACCAGAAGTTCTTTCCTCCCTAAATAACAGTGTCATTATTTTTAGTAAATTGTATAATTTAGTGCAGATATAAATTAATGTAGTTACATTGCTTAGTCTTGCGGAAATGTATTACGACTAAAGGTATCATCTGGTGAAACTGCCGAGTACTGTGGCCTTCAGATGAGCTGCAGGGTATGCGAGGTGCAAAAGTCCTGGGGTTTGGTCAGGAGCTGCATTTCATCACATTAACTTTAATAAGAGCACAAAATTGTTCTGGCCAGTAGTGATAAAATAAAAGGTGGCATCTGGAATTTAGCTTGATCAAGTTCTTTATAGAATTAAAGGTACCGAGTTGCTTGGTTCTGAAGTACAGGGTAAAGCTAGCCAGCCAGCTGTATGTATCATTGTTCTGGCAATGAAATTAATTCAGAATGAGAGTGTGCCACAAACCTTTTCCTGATAAATAATCTATAAAACAATATTAAAGATGATTTTGTTTGTAATGCCAGTACAGTAGTTTTCATAGCAAGTTATGTCACATAAATGAAATATTCAGCTTGAAGTCTGAGGCACAAGGGAAAGCCTTGTTTGGCTGCAGGCTGTCATTGCTGTAATTGTTGTATCTATAAATTACGAAACTACATACATTTATATGGACACAAAACCTTGGAATTTCAAGTTGACAGTTTTATCCACCTGAGAAATTATATTGAGAATTGTTGCCTTAAGAAAATTTCTGCACAGAGTCACATCCTCATGCTAATTCCCAGTGCTTTGGATGGCGATTAAAAAAAAAATAAATAATTTTTCACAGAGGCAATCTAGAAAGCAGCCTGAAGAGAGTTGATGTGTCTGCATAGTCCACTTGTTGGATCATTGCTGAGATTCCAGCCTAATGCCAAATTAGCAGTAGTGAGGAATAAATGGCTCTGTTTTTTCCAATGCATCTGGCTCTGGATGTGCCCGGGTACCTGAAGCTGGTGTCCCTACTGCCTCCTCCCTGTACATGCCCTCTCAAGCAATTATATAATGCCCCAAACAGAATGAGGCAGTGGTCCTTTCTTTTCTCCTGTATTTGCAGTTGTGTCCTAGGAGAATAAGGGTTCTTTCTTGTATTTTTCTAGATCTAAATATCCCTTTCCAGACACCACCTGTCTTCACAACAAACTGATGACAGAAGCCCTAAGGTAACACGTGCTGCACTGAAGTATTGTTAAAACTGTTTTGTTTGGTGGTTTTTAATGACATTAAAACAGGTATTGTGATTACTTGTCATGAGGTGATGCATGAATGCTGTGTTTAATATTTCCTGTAAAGGCATGCTGGTTTTTGCTGGAGCAGAGTTTCCTTCTTAACAGCTAGCACGGGATTATGTTTTGGATTTGTTCTGGAAACAGTGCTGCTGACACAAGAATGTTTTCATTGCCACTGAGCAGTGCTTGCACAGTGTCAAGGCCTTTTCTGCCACTCACCCCAGCCCATAAGCAGGGAGTCTGGGGGCACACAAGGAGTTGAGAGGGGTCACAGTCAGGACAGCTGAGCACAACTGACCAAAAGGATATTCCAGGCCAGGCAGAACCATTGCCAGTAAGAAGAAGAAGAGGAAGAAGGAAGGGGGGTGTCTGAGTGATGGCGTTTATCTTCCCAAGTCACTGTTATGTGTGTTGAATCCCTGATTTCATGGAGATGGCTGAACACCTGCCTGGTCATAGGAAGTGGAGAATGGATTCCTTGATTTGTTTACTTGCATGCACAGCATTCATTTTTCCTATTAAACTGTCTTTATCTCAACCCATGAGTTTTCTCACTAATACTGTTTTGATTGTCTCCCTCATCCTACCAGGGAGGTGTGAGGGAACAGCTGCTTGGGACTTAGTTTCCAGCTGGGAATTACCTGTTCCATTCAGTGATCATACAGGTTTTTTTTCATTTTCCTAGTTTACAAAAGAAAATACACACAGGGTTTTATGTCCCACTGTAGCTGGTGCAAACCTCACTGGGACATTTGTTCTCCTCCACAATTCCCACACTGTCTTGAAGAATCAATTTGCTGTTCAATTAAGTTTCTATTCCACAATATTTTTGATAACTTTGGCACATGTATCTGTTTAGTAACTCCTACTTGTATCTGTTTGAGATATTGTGACAGAGGGTCCCTCTGCCTTCCACCACCAGATTCCTGTATTTGTTTTGTTTTTCTTGGAATATATATGCTGAAACAAATTTTTGAGTAAAATTGTCAATTCAGTTTTTGGTTGGAAACCTGTGTTTTTGTATGGTTGCAAAAGTTGCCTTTGTGATTAATTTTGCTTTTTTCTTTTTTTTGTTAAATGAGAACTCTTGTTTAGAAAATGTAGTTTATCTGTAACATATTGTTGAACCTAATTTCAGTAGTCTAAACAAAGCATAGGAAACTTTTCAGGTTTCTTTCCTGAATTAATTATTGTTGATGTCAAGGAGCCTTTATAAACTTTTTAAACTACTCCCACCAATTTAAGATGAGCATAATTTTCAGAGTTAACACAGAGTAGGTAAATTTTCTTTCCTCTCTTTTTATACCCTTTAAATTTTTTGGCACATTCTATTTTAGGAATAAATAATTTGAAATGATGAAAACAAAAGCACATAGTAAATGCCAAGATAACTGTGTTTTAACAGAATTATTCCCTTTTTAAATTAATTGTTTAGATTAACATTCTGTAAATGTGAAAGTCATATTGAGTTTACATTTTTCTCTCTTCAGGTTTACTGAATGTCTTGCTGTGATGTTCTTCATTATTCAGCACCTTTTCAAGTGGAGTTGACTAGATTATTGCTGGGACAAGGCTGATTAGTCACTAAAGGAATTACACAGTGCATCCCAGCAATTAAATCAATAACTGCAGACAGAAGGTTAGCTGCTAAATGGGCTCAGGTCTTCTGTTATGGGCCTGTAGATCTACACAGCTCTAAGGTGTTAGTTTTCTCAGGATCTTTCCCTCAGAAAGTCTGTTCATTCCAACAGAGGTGAATGACTTCTTTTTCTGGGAAGAATAATTGAGCACTACATTCTTCAGCTTAAATACGTTGACATTGCCCTGGGTTATTAGTTAAGCAAACATCCAATTATCTTTATCTAACATGTTAATAGTAAAAATGAATAATTATGGGTTTAAACATCAAGTAGAACTGAATTAAAACTTTCTTTGTGGATACAAGTTTCCACCTACACAAGGCAAATACAAGCATTTTTCTTTTAGTTTGTCAGATATCTACAGTTCTTGCTCAAAGGTCAGTTCTCTGAAGTAAAGGGATGGTTTACATTGGACTATCACCTTCCATAGTGCTTTATTGGAAGTAGTATAGTATATTCACTGGGGACTTTATACCCTTGTATGACATCATGCTGCTCTCAGTGATATGCTTCACAAATGCTAATAGAAACAAGGGGACAAGGGAATAAAAAGCACTTGTCTGTCTTCAGGCTTGCCATCAGGTGGCACAGTCCCTGTTTTGAGGTAGAACATCCCCAAAAGCAAGCTTTATCAGCTGTCTGATATCTCCACCGGCTCTTCAACAGATTGATGAAATGTGGGAAAGACATACATACTCTTTAACTATAATCCCCAAACACTTACACTAGGGAAGTTAGGACATTGCTTTGTAAAACTCTTTCAGAATGTAATTAAGAATGGGAGATCTCGAAAAGATAATCCTGCGTCTAGGCTGGAAGCTGGCTCATAAGAAAAGCCATCATGAAAAATGAGTGTAAAAAAGTAACACAATTAAAAATGAGTTAGTTTAATTATTTTGTCTGTAATTCTAAAAAAACAAAAAAATAAAAAATAATTTAAACATTGCAAGAAAAAACAAATCCTTATTGCTGTATTAATTAAAATAAAAAAAAAAAAAAAAAAAAAAAAAAAAAATAAAAAAAATAAAATTAGCAAGAGAACTGCTTTTACATGCTTTCCAAGATGCTAAGGGTTAGGGTTAGGGGTTTTTTAAGGGTTAGGTTTTTTTTTAAATTTATGATGGTTATGTCATGACTTCATCATATTGCTAGAGCTGGTGTTATAGCTTGGTATCTCGTTGGAATTCCTCCCTAAAGCCTTGGAGCCTATGCCCTAAACCTGGGCGAAGACAGTTAACAAAAGAACCAATGAATATGCATATCCTGACATAAAGACTCAGACCAAAGCCTTTGTCCTGTTCTTCCAGCCTGAGAGAGAGAGGGAGAGGGGGGAAAGACGGCTTGGCAGACGGGAGTCGCCAGGGGGCAGGTTTCTGCGTTTTTTAAGCTGCGCAGGTCAAGAGCTCAGCTCTCGGTGGAGTGAGGGATCCGGCATTACTGCATGGCTGCACTGTGTTTTTCCCCCCCTAAATCAACCGTCTTCATCTGTGAGCCATCGTGGGCAGTGCGGAAAGCTGCTGTGAGGAAAAGAGGAGAAAGAGAGCCTGTTTCCTGCCCCCTGTGGAGACGGGATGGCTGCTGCTTTCTTTCCGATTTCTCACAGGAGCTGGCCTGGGGACTGTGCCTGCCATTCCCCTGAGAGAGCGCCCAGCTGGCCGGGCGCGACATCGCCACCATGTCCATAGATGTAATTGCATCCCTCCCTCCCACCTTTTTTGGGGGTAGCAGAAAGACCTTTTAACTGTTTGCCTTGTCGTTTGGGGGTGGCGGAGTTTATAACAAACTGTTGTTGTTTGGTTCTTTCTGGATAGGTATATATATGTGTGTGTGTATTGTGGTTAAGAACTGTTATCCTTTTCATATATATATATTTCCTAATTAAAGTTCTGTTTTCTAAATTTAAAGGAGAGGGATTATTTCTTGGTCAACATAGATATCTTTCTCCCCTTGAACTAAGACAGCTGGGTACTTAACATATATGGTGGAGAAATTATTTTGACCCCATCTGAAGCTCCATAGCCGTGCATTAGCTAAGGGTGCCATCACGTTTCCATCTACCATCTTGTTGATTATCAGTCTGCTATTTGCTAGAAGCATATTAAGTTAATTCTCAGCACAAGCATTAAGTATTGTGATTTGCAAACTAGTGTTTCACAGTTATTAGTGGCTGTGAGTAAGTGGACACATTTACCTTTATTCTTTTTTAGAACTTAACATACCAGGAAGAAGGGGAAGTATTTAAATTCATCCATGAATCTGCACACAGGCAATTATTTTTGTTGAGCTCATAAGCCACATCAGTATTCTCATGGAGTTCTAATACTGACAAAGTTTTTAATACAGGGATGTATATAAAATCTCCTGGGCATGTTGTCTCACCAATTTCTTTAGATTTCTGAAGACTGCTGTTGCATCTATAACATGCTCCTGACTGTAATGCTAACTGGAGAAGAAGAGGACTAATAAATATATATCTCTTTAATAAGCTGGTAAGTACACTGAAGATTTTTTTTTAATTAAATAAGGCTTTACAATGCTGCCTTAAAAATATGCAGTATTAAAAAATTGCAACCCATGATGCTTTATTCAAAACCTACTATCACCAAGATCAGAAACTAAAATACAGGATGGGATTTAGAATCCCCATGTAAGAATTTAAAGACCTAAGACAGAAAGATAAACATTTTATGAAAAGTTGGTTCTTAGTGCCTACCTAACTGCCTGCATGATTAATGAGGTTTGGAAGCAGTACTATACCTTTGACATTATTACTGTGTTTCTAAGAACTAATGCAATTAACAGGATACAAAATAGGTATTTTCTTTTTGAATTAGTAAAATAGAAAAAGAAATAACTCTTCAAAAGTGTCGTGGGTTTCTCTGATTAGGGTTTTTTTTTTCCTAAGAGGAAGATTGGCTTCTGTTGCAGTCTCTGGAAGTTTCCCTCCATCCTATAGAGCAGAGCCA
>JAWWTY010000077.1:73305939-73369445 GCA_035222235.1 Margarornis squamiger | reverse complement strand
TGACTGTGGTGATGACTGTGGTGAAGCAAGCTGTCCCCTTTGCAACCCACAGGAAAGCCCCCTGAGACAGAACTGCTACTTTAGTTTTGGACTTACAGCTGTGAATGGCTGACCCAACAGCAACTGACTGTAAACGTTCCATTTCCCTGTCCCCCCGCACCATGTGGAGAAGGAGGGGGCATGGACAGACCGAGGGGTGGTGGTGGAAAGGTGTTTCCAACCTGTTTCTGTTTCTTATTTTAGTTTTTAGTTTGTTAGTAATAAATTTAAGCATTATCCTAAATTCTGTTTTGCCCGTGGTATTAATCAAAGCTCCTCTTTCGGTTGTTATCTCTAGCTGTAAATTCCAAGCTGGCTTGTTTTTTTCCCTTTCCCTCTGGAAGGTGAAAGGTGGGGGGAGAAGGGGGGTGAAAAGGCCCTGAAGGAGTTTTGCTGGACACCAGGTGTTTATCCAGGGTCAAACCATGACAAAAAGCTAATGCAGTTCTAATGTTCTGAATCTTAATACAGGTATGGAATTAAAATCAAACATGTCAAGCCATTCTTTAAATGAAGACCCTTCATATGCATGTATAAGAAGAGAACATGACACACAACTCTAAACGTGATAGCTTCCTCTAACTTAGAAAAATAGTCATTACTGTAATGGATGTTTAGGCACCATTTTCAATAAATATTATTGGGCATTTCAATAAATGGCATTTTCAATAAATATTATATCTGATGGTCCCTCTTGTGTTTGAAAGAACCCAGTATGGCAACTTAAGTGTGATTCCACAGAACATGGCACCTTCTGAAGACTGAGTTAGTTTTGTGAAATCAGTTTGAGAGAAAAAAAAACTGTCAATACTGAACAGTCTGCCTAACTTTGTAACAACTTAATTGGAAAATTTCATTTTAATGTTAGTAATAGTGGTTGGATACATCTAAAGTTGTGTTACACCATGGGATTTGATGACCCCAACTGCATCCAGAAATACTGTTTGTCATATCTGTAAGTTTTCAGGTACAAAAGTAGATCATGAAAATTGAGACAGAATGTCTCTTTCAAAATGTATGGTAGTTTATTGGTAAATTTCTATTAGAAGTTTCTATAGAGCATAAACAAGTTCATTTAAAAAGTACTACATCTTTTGGCAGCCTGAAACTGATAGAATAATCTATAACAGAACAAAGCATGAGACCATATGTGTGAGAGTAGGGACACAGAAATAGTGTATAGGAGCTGAATATTGTAGTGTGACTTTACATTGAGACTAGACCAAGTCCCTTAAAGAAGAGGCACAGAATAAATGAGATATGGCATTTTATACTCAGAACTTTTACAAATAAAATTAGACTAGTTATATAATGTAATACCAATAGTACTGAGAATCACAAAAGCATGGAATGGATAAGGTTGGAAGGGATCACAGTGGGTCATCTGGTCCAACCTCCCCACTCAAACAGGATCATCCTAGAGCACGTGGCACAGCACTGCATCTAGATGGTTCTTTAATATCTGGCAATCTGTTCCAGTGCAGTCACTTGCACAGTAAAGAAGTTCTCCCTCATATTCCAGTGGAACTTCTGTGCATCAGTTTCAGCCCACTGTCTCTTGGCAACACTGAGAAGTGCCTGGCTCCACCCTCTTGACACCCTCCCTTCAGATACTTACACAGATATTGATGAGCTCCCTCTCTGTCGTCCCTTCTCATGTCTGAACAGGCCCAGCTCCCTCAGCCTTTCCTCATACGGGAGATGCTCTAGTCTCTCAATCACCTTTGATGCCTTCCACTGGACACTCTTTAGGAGCTCCATGTCTCTCTTGTGCTGAGGAGCCCAGAACTGGAGACAGCACTCCAGATGTGGCCTCACTAGGGCTGAGCAGAGGGGCAGAACTGCCTCCCTTGATCTGCAGGCAATGCTCTTCCTAATGCATCCCATTGGCCTTCTTGGCCACAAGGACACACTGCTGGCTCATGCGCAGCTTGTTGTCCACCAGGACCCCCAGGTCCTTCTCCACAAAGCTTCTTTCCAGCAGGTCAGCCCCCAGCCTGTTCTGGTGCATGGGGTTATATACTATCGTCCAGTGCTGACAGAATGGAGGAGACTGAAAGTGATGAGAGATGTAAAGAGAGATACATGAGATTAGTATTACAAAAACCTGGGTGATTAATATACCAAAAATGAAGGACTGACTACTTTTTCTCAGTTATTTTCCATTAAATGTATCTTATTAAACTAAACATTTTCCGTAAAGAAATGGAAAATTTTAACTAAACGTCCAATCATTTTTCTTTTCTAACTCACAAGCACAGAGTGTTGCAGTTCAGTTTGTGTATCCCCTCAAACCAACCCTGCTTCTGGTTACGCTTTTTCTAAAGCTATTGAGTTGCTGTTGTCAAAATGGAAGAAAAGATAATTTGGCACAGGGACAAATAAGGACATTTTCCAGTGTAGCTATTTTTCACATCGCTAGAGGGAAAGAGTACAAAAGCTAAAAAGAGCATGATTGTATGGCCTTTAACCAGTTTGGTGACTAACAAAGAAAGGATAGCAATTTGAGAAACAAATGATTGCTGCATTGAAGACAGAATAAGTGGGATATGCTAGAATTTGAAATAGTGGGCAAACACTTAAGGGGAAAGGGATAACTAAACAGGGGAGGCATGGGATTTTAGTACTCTGACAGATACAAAGATAAAGTGACAGGCACAGTAGGCAGAATATAAGGAAAGCCTTTGTTAAGCAGTGTAATTCTGTCCGGGCTCTTCTGACTGGAGCACAGATCTTTGTCTAAAGGTGTCTATTACTTTGCTATGCTTTATCTAACAATTTGGAAAAGTATGTTCCTTTAGTAGTGGACATGTGCTCAGGTCATTGAAAATAACTGTGTGTATGAATCCATGGGTTAGATAGCTGATGGTCCATATGAGCTATGCATAAAGAATTCATTTATTTGGAATGTTATTGCTTTGCTTGATTAAGACCACATTTCTACATTATTAAAATTGCACGACTACTTTCCAATAATGCCAGTATATGTGGCTTGAAGTCTCCTAAAGCAGGCTTATCGCTATTTCCTGTGCAGAAATTGAAGTACCAAAATGAAACTGTACTACAGAATGTATAAAGCCCAGTCTTCACCACTTACTTGAATAAATGGATTTATTGTTAAAATATACAGGCAATTTCTGTATACAGATCAAACTAACAAATAATCCTTAAACTCAGTTAAAGGAATTGTTTACCTTCCACATATAACTTAAATATTTATTCTCAAAAATATTGTGACTGTGAGGATCTCCTGCTGAATAGTTTCTGAAATTTGAAACATTTTCACCTTGTAGTCTACTGGCCTTTACATTGGAAATAAACCTCATTAAAAGTATCTTAGAGGTATTAGCAATAATGCAAACACAAGATGTTGTTATCTATTTCTCACTGCTAAGGTTTTCCCATTAAAGCTGTACCCATTTCTCATAGACACACGCAAATGAATTAACACTTAGTGAAGAGAAAACTTCATCTATTAGACAGCTTAGAGAAATGAAATGCAAAGTACAAGCAAAGCCATATCCTCTTTCTCATTCTTCTAGAAATATTGAAAGCTGAAATTCTCTTTCTTAGACAAACTGCAGCATAAGAACATTTTGTAATTGTAGCCTTGTGTTCTTCTTCAGAAGAACATTTAAAAACATTTTGTAAACTGCTTTCAAAAATGGCTTTTTGGCAGCACGTTGAAATCTGAGATTGTGAAAGTTGTTCTAGACCAATGTATTTTGTTATAACTATGCCCTAATTTATGCCAACCAAGATTAAGCCCATGAGATGTGTGATATTCTTTCCTCTATTCGTCAAAACAAACATTGCATGGGTTTTGCATGCGTATATGCATGCCCTGTTTGCTATCACACAGAGACCAATAGCTTGTGTATTTTGTAGGAACTCTGCTTTAAAAAATATAAGTGTTTCTGTTGCTTTAAAATAAAATTTTGTCCTTGTTTGCCTAAAAGGTTTATCTGAAAATTCTGAAAAAAAGAAAAGCTGGTTTATATGAATCCTGTTAGTGGGCAGGAAGGGCAGAGAGTAATTGCATTTATAGTCAATCATTTACAAACAAATAATTTGAACAACTATAGTATTTCTCTGAAGTTGGGCCATACTTTTTATCAGTTCTTTTTTTTTTTCTCTGGTTGCAGAATTGATTCAAGAATTTAAAGTTAAAGAAAAAAAAAAAAAGGATTGCTGATCAGGAAAAACAAAAGAAAAATATATTTGACAAATATACATCCACTGATGAGTAGTACAGTTTCACTTTGTTTACATTATTTTCTCACTCGCTTCAAAAGTTAAGTGCTTCCTAAAAACTGATAGATTTTTCCTCCTTCCTCTGAAATAAGAAGGCACTCTTTTTCTCAGCTTGAAAGGAGAAGCATTCTTTGAGAGGTTTGTGTTATTGTACAACTAACAAAGGAATGGATTGTCTGAATTTTGCAGTTATGGGTGTAGAACTGAGGCTCTCAGATTGGTACATATGGTAGGCACACTGTGGGTAATCAGACAAGAAAAAAGGTATCCAGAGAATTCTGAGAGACAAAGTAGTGGGATTATTTCTGTTATAATGATGAGGGAATTACAACGTTGAGAATTTAAGAGAGATCAAGGAACCAGACATTTCTTTTGGGTGTTTTTATTTAGCTGCTAATGAACCTTTGAAAATATCCCCTGAAATCTAGAATTATTCCTCTTATCTTACAACGTTGAACTGTGACACCTAAGCTACCCACCTGCTCACTCCAGATGCCCTCAATCAGTGAAAACAGCTGGACTAAGATGAAGCTGTGTTACTCACTGGAGAATCCTGACTTGTTTCAGAATAGAGAACTAAACTAAATCATCCTGAGAACCAGTATGCAATATGTGTAATTAAATACACCTTTTTTTTTTTTTTTTCCCAACCAATATCTCTTCTATGCTTTTAAATTCTGCAGGTTATTATTCTTTTAGACACTAATTTTGGCATATTGATGAGCTTGTTTACCACTGAGAAACAGTTTTATCAGGGATTCATTCATTACTGAGGTAGAGAATGAAGCTGTTGCTGTTAAAGAAAGAGAAAAAGATAGAAATAAATAGTTTTATACTTGTAATATTTCTATTATAATTTTTATGTGTTTACTATGGTGCAGTAAATAGAATATTCTTTTTTTTTTCCCCACACATATTCATTCCTGATGCAGAAGATATGGACACTGATAAATGCCGGTACAATGGTGATAACTGCATCTAGATTATGTAACTGGATTCTTTCTGCTCAGAGTGCTCAAACAAAATCTCTGTATTTGAGTTCAGGCCATTAATCCTTATGGTTCACTGTCCTTCATGTTAAAACAGGCAGCAGGAGAGATTTTCTAGCACACTAAGATGTATCAAAAGCTTGTCTTCCCACATGGAGCCACTGATTGTTGGTCAGTTGTTCATAGTCTCACAGTAGCCAGTGGGACCTCTACAATGGAGTCCAGCTTATCAATCAGGTAAATGGAAAACAGTTGAGTTTTGGGAGAGTGTGAGAAAAGTCATTTTGATCTGTATTTGCCATCCATTCATGGTCTCGTTTCATCATGGACAAATTCCTACTGTTAACAACAGGATTTTTGTCTTGGAGAATTGAACAGATTACTGATGTGCCTAAAAGTCTTATGTGAAAGCACTTTACAAAATCAAGCCAAAATGAAAGTTTTCTTCTTCTTTGCTCTTACAAATCGTCCTCGTTACAGTAGCAGGGACCAGCAGCAGCCATCTCTGCCCTTCTCACTGCAGGCTATTGGTACATGTTATTAGCAGCTACATAAAACAACCCAGTGGGAAATCAGAGACAGAGAAGGATATATTTGTTTGGTAACCTGACTTCCTATTAGAAAGCACATAAAACCTGTGCACGGATACCTTTATTGTCTTTTCATTGGTTTCCAGAGAAAATCTTACAGCATTTTTAAGCTCTGTTCTACAATGAGCCAAAGCAAATTACATTCTCATGGCTTTTGGTCAGTGCAGAGGGCACTGAAACCAACCTCGTGCACATCTACAAAATCCCAAAGGAACAGCAGATGCCATGCTGCTATGCTTTGTAACATTTGCAAAAATGGTTTGACAATAATTGCAGGGGTTCTCTTAGATGATTTAAGAATGCATCAAAAGTGCTTGGACTAAGCCCATTGTTAGTTCACAGTAAGAAAAATTTCAGGGTAAGTAACAGAAGTTATCATCCTGACTTTCAAAATCTCACTATGTTGAAGTTACTTTTGCCAAATGACGGTTTCAGGAAACCAATTGTTATTTAATGTCTAACATGGAAAATGTATTGCACAGTAAGTAACCTTCAGGAACTGTGTGGCTAAACTTAGAAAATATGGAACTAGTATGTTTGTACCTCATGGGGTTTCTCAGAAAGTTTTGTGGCAATAGGTTGTGTCTTGCATGGTTTTTCCTTGAGTTCAGTTTTGCTGAACTGTTAAGTGTTCTGTTTTGTGTTTTCTGAGCTGGTTTTGTTTACTTTTCAGTATTCCTAATGGATTGCACAGATAAAAAAAAAAAAAAAAGGAAAAAACAGAAGGAAAAAAAAAGGCAGGCATGGAATACTTAATCTTTTTGTTTACTTTACATTTATGTAGTGTAAATGAGAATAAAACAGGTAAAAACCCCCACTTTAAAACAGTAATTTAGATTAAGGAAATTTTGGAGAAAAGCACAAACCCCCTAATTTATCTCTGAGTATTAATAACAACCAAGTTCAGTGCTGGGGATCTTTGAAAGGTCACAGGTAAAATTTTAATCACATCATAATGTAAAATTTTATCTATTGATTGCTGACATTTTGCCACAGATGTCTCAAGAAATGATGGGTCTCATCAGCCTCAAAATAAATGGAAAAAGTACATTTGCACTGCTTCAGCAGTATTTGTCATATAATTGCTCGCTTCTCTGGAAAAGGGTTTAATAGTTTTTTGCCATTATTCATTGACAGCTGTAGTAAATCTGTTCAAAATCCAGATTTATGTAACTTCTGAGATCTACATAGGAACAAAAATCATCTACCTGAACAACCCCCTGACAATAGGATCTGAACCTTATGGCCATTTTTTTTTCCCTAGTTCACCAGGTTCCTAGCAAAGACATCTGTATGCCCTGAAATGACTGAAAACCTCAGCTTGCCTCACTTCTCCCATGTGTTTGTGTAAAAGATTAAAGTTTTTTTTTGTTTTTTTTTTTTGTTTTTTTTTTTTTTACTTTACAAGGAATTTTGAAGGTATTTGTCACCATTCTCTGTGCTGAAATTTCTCCTTATATTCAAAATCGTTGTATGGGTTTTCCTTGTTCCTTTTCAAGTAGCAGTGAAGAAATATTCTACAGCAACTCACTGCTTGGTTAGGTTCTTTTGTGTATACAAAACTTCAAGGTGCAAGCTAAATAACATAAATTTGTTTATTAAAAATTATTATCACATACTAGCAATATTACTATTGCAAATATTTTAATTCTTTCTCTTGGAACTTCTTCATATTCATATTTCTCTAGTAGGAGTTATGAAGCAATTCAATTTTCCTGTGTTGACACAGTAAAGAATACACAAAATTTTAACAGTTTCTATGTCCATTTCACAGAACTCAATAAATATTGTTATTTCTTCATAACAAAATAATGTTTTAAGGACATTTTAAATGTCTTCACATATTGATTTATTAAGCTTATGTAACATTTTTGAGGAAGCTGACACCAAAATGATCCCTATAACTAGCAAAAAAGTGAAAGAGTGGGCTAAGGGAGAGAGACAGACTGTGTTTGAAATTGTTGTATAGAGAATATCTCTGTAAAATAACCTCTTCCTCTTTTTTTTTCATTTTTTTTTTCCTTGCTATAAAATAAAATGTTTTGACCTTATTGACCAAATTAATAAAAGTTTCCCTTAGGACTCCTAACATAATCTTGGAAAGTTCCTTCTATTTGGAATATAGTATTATGAGAGTTGTCCATCAATTGAATTATAATTTGTAACTAAAAGTCTGTGTTCTCTATGCCTGAATAGAAAATTGGTTCTAAATCAAAGAACTCTGGTGGTTGGAAGTCTAAATTGAATCATGTGTCACAAGTAGTTGTGGTGATTTTACCCCGGCTGGACACCAGGTGCCCATCAAAGACACTCTGTCATTCCAGTCCTCAGCTGGACGGGGGAGAGATCACTAACCAACTGCTGTCAGGGGCAAAAGAGACTTGATTGGTGGAAATTAATTTAATTTATTACCCATCAAATCAGTGTAAGAATGAAAAATAACTCCAAAACTTAAAAATGTATTTCTCCTTCCCCTCACTTATTCCCAGGCTTAACTTTCATCTTGAATTCTCTATATCCTCTCCTGCAAAGGTATAACGGGATGGGGAATGAGAACTGCAATCAGTTCATCCATCACATGTTCTCTCTGCTGCTCTTTTCTCCTCACACTCTTCCCCTGCTCCAGCGTGGGGCCCTGCCATGGGATACAGTTCTTTGTAAACTGCCCTGGCATGGGTCCTTTTCCAAGGGGTGCAGTCCCTCAGGAACAGTCTGCTCCAAAGTGGGTCCATCACGGAGTCACAACTGCCAGTAAACCTGCTCCAATACAGGCTCCTCTCTCCCCGGGCTCAGCAGTCCTGCCAGGACCCTACTTCAGCATAGGCTTCCTACAAGGTCACAGCCTCATTCAGGTATCCGTCTGCTCTGGTGTGGGGTCCTCCATGGGCAGGTGGATCTCTGCTCCACCATGGACCTCCATGGGCTGCAAAGGAATCTCTGCTCTGGAACCTGGAGCACCTCCTCCCTCTCCTTCTTCACTGACCCTGGTATCTGCAGGGCTGTCCCTCTCATATATTCTCAGTCCTGCCTGGCTGTGGTTGCTAACTTTTTCCCTTCTTAAATATCCTATCCCAGAGCCAAATGTACTTGGCCTTGGCCAGCAGAAGGTCTGTCTTGTGTCTGCCTGTCACTGGCTCTGTCAGATATGGGAGAAAGCTCTAGCAGCCTCTCACAGAAGCCACCCCCATGACCCCCTTGCTATGAAAACCTGTCTACACAAACCAAATAATTTAGTAAAAATAAACAAAACAAACAAACAAACAAACAAACCCCACAAAAAACAGTCATGCAAAGAATGATATTTTTTTTATCATTGTTATATACTGATTAATTATGTTTAAATAAAAATTCATAAACCAACCTAAGAAAATTTCTCTGATTTATTTTTGGAATAAAGTCATGTCAAAAAGGATTATCTCAACATGAAATGCTAGTCTGGCCTAAAGAAGTGCCAGTCAGAGCTTGCAATTTCTATTCTGTGAGAAATGTTTATATTTGAACGTTTGATTTCATTTTGTGAAAAAAAATAAATTATGCAACTGTTCTGAAAGCATCATACTGTGCTCTGTTTCCAAAAAAAAATATGTACCCAAGGATACTGCAAACGCCTAAATTCCTGGATGCTTTGGGCTGCCTATTTCCAGTCATACTGAGATTCATGTGTGGCCAGTTCTGATGCAGAAGATGACGGGTGGGAAGTGAGAAGAGCTGCTGTTAGAAGCTGGTGTGCTTTGTGCCTGCTTCACTTGTGTGCACAGTTGCATAGAAGTCTAAGAGCCTGGTCCTACTATGGGCATTAACTTTTATCCTAACAAGAAATCAGTTCTAGAGGCAGTTTGGAAATTCAGTGTTTCTGTAAGGTGATCTGCAAATCTTGGCTGACATGCAACAAGCTTGCAGAATCCATACCTTGCCTCCTGCGTCAGTATAGAATTCTTTTATCTTGATTCAGAAAGTTCTTCCTCTTTGGAGCCTCTTTGATAAACTCTGACACAGTTAAATCTGCCTCGTAAGTAAGCTGTTACAACTCTTGCTGACTTGGAATGTTCAGCACTTTTTTTCATAGCTGAATTCCATCCATTGCTTTTAATAAAGTTGCAAGCACTTAGCAGGAAAAAGCATTACACTAAATACAAGAACTGTGGAGAGCCATCATTGGGTACTTGCTATTAATTTATGATTGTGAAGTGCACAGAACCCTCTACAGGGTCAATGTGTCTCAGACAGTTTTGCTTTAGTATTCAAGCTTGTTCTTGCAGTCAGTGACAAACATGAAAAGAAGTGGGAGCCTGTTGATTACTCGTGAGCTAGTATTTGATTGGAGGGAGGGAGGGAGGGAAAAAAAGGAAGGAAGGAAGGGAGGAAGGGAGGAAGGGAGGAAGGGAGGAAGGAAGAAAAAGAAAAGAAAGGAAAAAAAAATCTAGTGGTAGTTCCATTGCCATTTTTATATCTCATTTCTTAATACATATAGGACATTTTTGTTACTGGTAGTAGCAATTAACCTTAATTCTTCAGGATTAATTGACAACATCTAATATTATTTTTATCATGAAAACACATGGAAAAATATATGTGTATGCATGCTATATCAAGGAAATAAATCTTTACAAATATAAATAAGAACTCAAACAGGAATCTCTGCTATAACTGTTATAACTTGTGCATACTTATATATGCATATAACTTTATGCATACTTACTGTTTTTAAGTGCAATGAAACCCCATGGGGTCCTGCAGAGTTTGAATGTACTGTAACAAAAGTCCACCTGTCCCCTGTTTGAACACATCGAGACCTCTTTCCCACCTTGAAAGGATTCCTAAGCCTACCAGCCACATGAGGGCAGCAAAGACCCAAACTCTAAGTGAGTGCTGCATGAGCCTTTGACAAAACTCGACATGACACAGTGCCTTCCTCCTTCTTCTACTTCCCATTTTCTTTTCCGAGATAGATTTTAAGAAGATCATGTCCATGATGATAGAAATTCCATTACTGCAGTCTTTTAGAAATCACTGGACAAGCCTCTTATGGGACATACTTGATGGCACTCTCTTGCCAGGAGGAAGGTTAAAATGGCTTTCATTAGGAATCTCCAACATTACTTTGGAATTCCAATGCAGATTTACAGAGCCTGGTGTTTTTGCACCCTATGGAGAGAGAAACTGAATCATGTCATTAAAACCAGAACTCTTCTCCATTTTTCCCAAGGTACAATATGAAAACATTTTCCTCTGGTGCACTGCTTTAGTAATATTTCTTCTTTTGAGTACTATTTCCTCTTTTGAGTAACTTTGCTCTTAATTTTTATAATTGCCTTTTCTGTCACATTGATTACAAAGCCTCTGAATACCCTGTATTTTATAATTGCCTCAATTCTCTATAAATTCACAATGGAAACTTTAGGTAATCTGAGCCAATACAGGTTTCTGTATTTTTACTTTCTAGTGTTCCACTTACCAGTGAATGAACTTAAAAATAAATATAAATGTATAAAATTCAGATTAATAAGCAGAAATGGCCTGCAGCCTTCTTGTTTTGTACTAATTGGGGTTACTCTAGGTAATTTTTAGGGTACTCTAAGTAATTGGGGTTACTCGAGGTCATTGTGGTTACAGAAGTTCAAACTCACTCTCTGCAGAGCACTTTGGGGTTAATTTAGGTCAACAAATGAGCATTTTGTGGTTACTCTAGGTAATTTTTAGGTTACTCTAAGTCATTTGGATTACTCGAGGTAATTGTGAGGTACTCTGACAAATTTGAGGTTACTCTAGGTAATTTGGGTTTCTCTGGGTCATTTTGAGGTTACTCTATGTCTCTCAGGATACTCAAGGTCATTTTGGGGTTACTCTGCATCAATTTTGAGGTTGTTCGAGGTCATTTTGAGGGTACTCCAGGTCATTGGGATTACGTCAGGCAATTTTGGTGATACTCAGATCATTTTTTGTTTACTCTAGTTCAAATTCAGATAATTTTGGGATTTCTCTAGGTCTTTTTGTGGGGTTACTCCAGATCATTGGTGTTATATTAGGGCATTTTGGGGTTACTCTGGGTAATTTTGGGGTTATTTTAGGTCATTAAGGTGTTATTACTGGTGGTCATTCTGACATCACTCCAGGTCATTCTGAGGTCAATCCAGGTCATTCTGAAGTTACTCCAGGTCATTCTGGGGTTACTGGGCGTCATTGTGGGGTTACTTTTGCACGCACACAGTGACAAACTGGTTCCAGCCTCTGTAACTAGGACACTACAGGTTACTGAGGTTACATCAGATCAAACTCATTCTCTGCAGAACACTTTGGGATTACTTTAGGTTGCAGAACAACTGTGAGTGCCTCAGCAGATTGTTGCAAAAAACAAGAGTTAGTGGACAGACAAGAGAGAAAGGATATGTTTTGGGGTGTAGAAGGTGTATCTGAGACAGAATGATTTCATGATCCCCTTTAAGTGATCAAGAGTACCAGTACATGAGTAATCCTATTTACACCTCAGATCAGATCAGATCACTATAATTCAGGATAGTAGTGGCCACCTTCTATAGAAATGATGACATATCACTGCCCATAGATCAAAAGAAGTTATGGTACCTAAATGATCCATTGTCCAATTTGTTGTAAAAGTGGAAATTATTCTAGAAAGGACATTTGAAATAGGTTAGTGAAATAAATTGAGCCTTAGGTCTCAAAGATAAAGCTGACTCTAGTTGTATATTAATCCTGGATCTGTGGGTTTTTCCCCACACATTTGCATGCCATTACCATAATTTCTTAGCAGTAATACATTTTTCAGTCATTCATGCTGACTCAGCCAGTGAGGCATTTAAGGCTGTAAAATGTTGTGCCTGGCTCCTATGAAAATACTTGTTGTGAGATACCTTTGTGGTGCTAGAAGAGGCTTTAAACCAGCAAAGACTTGGAAGTCTTAGCAAATTCTTTTTTATTCCTTTCAACCACATTTTCAGAGGTTGCCTCCAACACAGCACTGTTGATTTTGCAGCATTTTAGCAAACTAAGTCATCTCAGTCTGAGTTTTATGCTGGAATGATTTGTCTTATTAGAATTGCCAGATTGATGATGAGTTCGTTTACTGAAGTTCTTTCATATGCTTAGAAATCATTGCATTGATAATTAAAAAAAATATTGGTGCAACCATTTTCAATATTTATTTCAATACTCAATATTTCAATGTTTACTGAAAATGGTCAGCATTTGGTTTTAAAACTTAATAAATTAGAATTAAAATATTGCCAAATTTGATTAAATAAAATTTTGTAATAACTGCTTGATGACTGGATGAAAGTAAAAAAAAATTAACCAATGGTTTAAAGACAATATAATAAAGACAATTAGACATAACTTCATCCATTTAAGTAGAGTTATTTCCTATGTAGTCCTAAATGTATTAGCCTGACTGCATAATGGAAAAAATAAAATAAAAATAATTTGAATGTAAGAAATCTGGGGTTAGAGAAAAGAATGCTATTGCCTACATACACATTATACTTTAAATTTTTCACTACCTTTTTCTGTTTTTAATGGGATTTATTTTGAAAAATGTTGATTGGTTTAAAAAAAAAAAATACTGTCAATTTTTTTCCTAGTATGCTGTGCCTCATTTATTTCAGTGGCTTCTCTTTACCTCTCTTTGTCCTGTGAATCATACTAAAACTTTCTGAGATGCCTTAAAGCCATGCTTGAGGAAGTGTGTGGAGGTTTGGGTTGGCTCCCTGCCAAACCTGAACTGCCAGCCACACAGATTCCCCCCTCCCAAGAGAGATGGGAAAAAAAAAGTACCCAAAGACAACTGTAGTAAAGGTATATATATTCACATATATTACAATTATATACAATCAAATACTATGATTCTACAGAACAAATGCCAAAGCAAACCCAAAAGGGAAAAGGGGGGAAAAGGGAAAGGGAAATGGGACAAAAACGGGTAAAACCAAACCAAACAGATACACACACTTGTAAACTCGGGGAAAAGCTCAATAAGTAACTAGCACAATAAATTCTCACCAAATTTCCCTCAAGAGAAGCAGTAGAAACCTCCACCTCCATACGGCTGGGACACCAGCTTCTCAGACAGGCCTCAGCTCATATAGATCAGAGCTAAGCTGACACAGAGACCTGATGTCCTCCCCAGCAGACAAAAGGAAGAGAGAGAGAAGTCTTCCTCCTTGGTCTTATATACAGCTGATTACATGAAGGAATAGTGTGGAATACTTCCTTAGTTATAACCCTGTTACCAGGGAAGGCCTAGAACAAACCCAAGAAAACTAAACCACCACAGAAGGTCATGTATTTGTTTTTGAACAAATTTCCAGCTGAAAGTATATTTTCTGTTCTAATGCCTAGAGATGCCAAACTAGTCTGATGCACATTTACATCATTTTTAAATGAAATTACATAAATAAAAATAATAACTAACATAATAAAATACACGCTTTCAATAAAAACTTGTTCTGTGCAACGAAACACACTTTATGACTCAAAATAGCTATTATTTGCATTTACAAAGCTTGTGTCATTGCAAAGCAGTATTTCTAGGAGAGTTCATGGTGTTACATTACTGCCAAAAAAGCACAACATCCAAAGACAAGTATTCAAAAACAATCATATGACAAAATCTTACACATAAAAAAATAAATATTAAGCTGTATTGTTTAAAAATGTTTGAACCTTTAAGTAGTGTTGTAGAATATCCAGATGTCCTGTCACATGCAAAGAAAATAGTGTTCTGATATCTCATTAAAAATTGCTTTTCATGGATTTTTCATAAAGATATGCTTTTTTCTCCTAAATTTTATTTCTCAAGACCTTGATATCTGAGCATTGCAGAACACAGGCAAGAAACAGTTTTGTCTGTCTATTTTTAAAAATGATTACCTGCACTAGTCTCTTTTACAAGTTCTTCTCACTTCATAAATAGAAAATAGAACAAAGTTCTTCAGTTATGTTAAATATTGCAGATTCAGCATGTGCAGCACAGGCAAAACGAACTTCTTACAAAGCAGATATTTCAGTCTTCGTGATGAAGGAAGGAAAGTCCCTGGAAGGAATATGATGAATGAAATTTTGTTCTTTCTTCACACAGGGAAGCAGAGTTTGCCTGGGACTCAAGCCTGTAAAAGGCAAGGATTAGCTGTGGGAGAAGAACCCAGGGACCAGAGTGCCTTATTTGAGAGCTTAATCTTTCCTATGGACATGTCGGTTATGTTTTCTGTGTTTGGCTTAATAAGACATGTACTCTTCTGCACACATTTTTCTATAGTTTCAGAAGATGGTGTGAGGAACAACATAATGGCCTCAATAGGCTATTGGAAGAAGCAAAATACTTACTTGTTGTAACCTTTGGAGTGCATTAAAATTGGGCACTTCAATTTTGTGTGCATGCTTTAGCTGCTGAGCTACTGCATAGGAGGGAAGGGAGTTACATTTGGCAACCTCTTGCATCTGTGAGTAAAGCAGCACTGCTATACACCAATCTCCTGGCTGTTGCTGAGGACTCAAGACTTTATTTTCCTCACTCTGTCACTCCATGGAAGAGGCTGGGGGTGCACAAGGCACTGGGAGAAGACACAGATGACCCCAAGAGATAAAGTGATATTCCATATCGTATAGTGTCATGCTTGGCAATAAAGCTGGCGGGAGAGGGCTTTTCTTGGGAGGGAGTCATTGTTTGGAGACTGGCTGAGCATTTGCCCCCATGTAGGAGGAGGTGGTGAGTCCATCACTTGATTTTCATCTGTACTTTTCCACCTCCTTCCTCTTTCCTTCACTTCTTAAACTGTCTTTATCTTGTTCCATGAATTATCTGACTCTCACTCTGCCTATTCTGCCCCAAAACTTCATGGGGGTGGGGAGTGAGGGGCTGTGTGTTGTTTAGCTACTGACTGGGGCTAATCCACCACAAAGCCTCTGTCACATGCAGGAAAAAGAGCAAATTTCTGTCTAAAGAGAAAATAATATGCATGATGAAGCCTGATCAACTCAGAGACTTCTATCAAAATGGAGAGAATGGTTATGGTTTACAACATTGCTTCTTATTCATGTTACACTGTTTCACTTAATCCTGGAACGCTTTATTGCAAATGCATGCATGGTTTCTGAATTATGGAACAGCAGTGCTGTGCTCTTTCTAGGGAGGTTGTTCTGCCCTATAGTACTTTACAGACCATTTCAATGGGAAGAATAGTCCCATTTAGCCTTTCCAATGTACTTAAGCTTCCTTTGCTGCTGAACATTTGAAATGAGGGTCTCACTCTGCTCATGGAAACAGTTTTCTAGAGCTATTACCTAGATATGTTGTCAAGTCAAGATGCTGTTTCATAAAATCCAAGCCCTGGCAGGGCATTCTCCTTTCCATACCCATCAGGAGAAAACTGCCAGCTTGGGATGCAAAGCACTGTCTTCCAGATAGGCAACAATTCAGACGAATCCCTGTGCTCAGTATCTGTCACTGAGTATCTCTCATCAGCAAAGAGTTCCATTTATTTTTTTCTGGGTTTACTTACCATGTCCTCTTGCCTACAGATGGCATGAAGTATTTTCAGTCACATCATTTAGACCAAGCACAACAATTAACGTATGTGATCTGAAATAATTTAGTTTAAATAAACAGAATGGCAATTATAAAAATTTCTTCCTAGAAAGAAAAATACAACACTTACCAATTGTGGGACACTGTTACTAGTGCCAATAATCATTCATTTGTGAGGTACATTCAGCAAGCCGGAAAAAAGATAAACTGAATTTCTCTTCCTAAATTTCTCCCTTTAAGTACTGGAGATTAAGACCTTGATATACTGCATTTGAAACATTTGTATTTCTTTTGTCATTGACAAATCCTCCTCTATTCCATAGAACATGTTTTTCTTAATTTAAGACTAAGAAACAAAGCTGAATTAAGAAATGTTAGCTTGTCATTTATATATACAAAAGAGGACATAACAGAGTCCTTCACCTCCTTCTCTTTATATCTCCGCTTCACAGGTGTGTTACATACTGTAGAACAGGACAAATATGCTAAAAGTTTTGATACTGTAATCAGTGTTTTTCCTTTTTAAGTTCATAATCTAATTTTTGCTGATGTCAGTTTGCAGAACATGAAGTTGATGTTTGTTCATTCTGAAATATCTCATATAAACCCAAACTGCATTTCTGCACCTGTCCTCCTGTGCCATGTATTTTTGATCAAATATTTCTACTGTGAAACTTCAGCTGTAACCAGATACGTAGCAAGGGCCACAACTGGAAACATAATGAATGCAAAGGGGGATAAGATCAAACTTCAAAGTAACCCAAACAAGCTAAAGCAGCAGGGGTTGACTTCACTTACTGCAGTAAAAAAATGAACTCCAAGGACAAAATTAAAAATATAACTGTTTACTGCAGTCATGTGACCAAATAATATAAGACAATCTTTTAAGGCATATTTATTTTTGATCCCTCTTAATATGATTCCATTTCCGCCCCATACAACTTTTTGTCTATGCCTCTCGACCTATCCTTTCTGACAGAGGCATATAGTAGAAAAACATGCATTTGAGTAGTAAATGCAGAATATTCAACATGTGAGAACAATAAATCACCTCTAACATTACAACACACAGCAAGAGAGCAGTAGGCTGAAGTCCTGAATAGTAGACTAACAATGACCACTTGTCCGGTCAGGCAGTCATTACATTGTCCACTCTTTCTTCAAGTGTTCTTGGAACACAGGTAAGTAACTGAAACAGCTAACAAAGTGAAACACATGCAAAAGATGGCATGTTTTATAGAAGTTATCATCTTTATCCAGTAATTAATTCTGTTTTTAAAAAACATAGACTAAGTCAAACTGTGTCATCATCCCTGACAACAATGAGCATCAGTGTTCCTGTTAAAGACAAAAGTAAGCAAGCACTGTATAAAGGTATGTACAACCGAAGGAAATATGGAAACTACAATGGTTAAAATCTGAGCAAGATAATAAAATATGCATGCTTCTATGCATGTGATATGTAATAAAAAAGACAGAACTGACTTTATCTATGCAATCTGGAAAATTAAAATGGAGGCAATGTTGATGTGAAGATCTAGTAAATTTACAATCAAATTGTAATAAGAAAATAAGATTAGTCATACTTGCATAGCAAACTTTTCCAGCACTGGCACAAGCAGCACAACATCTAGAAACAGAGTGGGTTATGTGACTTCTTCAGATGCTAATCAAGCACTGTTCAGGGATACCTTCAGACATACGTGATTCCTCTGTATTAAGTAATCCACAAACTATTAGTTTTTCAGGAGTATGCCCAGCCTATATAAACTCTGAACTCCCAGCTACTCATCATGTGAAAAACCACCTCTGGTGTTTTATGTTCATCCTGCTTTCTGCTGGTTTCATGTGGTGCCCCTTCTTGTACTGGAAATGACAGTAAACTATCCATCTCCACACTATCTTCATTGCTAGTAATTGTATAGATTGCTGCCCTGTTCTTTCACTCCTACCTGAGCTGTTTCACTGAAACAAGTCATAGTTACTATGGATGGAGCTTGGAGCAACCTGGTCCATTGGAAGGTGTCTCTGCTCATGACAGGGTGGTTGAAACTTGATGACCTTTAAGGTCCCTTCCAACACAAACCATTCTATGTTTCTACTATGCTTATGTAGTTAGGTCCCTAATGATATTAAGCTCACTAGATCTAAGGAGTCTAAGGACACAGGATGTTTTTTTCGTAAGTCAGAATAGATGAGGTTGGAAGACACCTCTGGAGGTCATCTAGCCAGCATCGCTCCTTACAGCATAGTCAACTGCAGCACGTTGCTCAGGAATAAAAAATCCACTTCTTGACAGCCTGTCAATAAAGAACCATTTTTCCCCTGCATTTTAATGGGATTCCATGCATTTGAATTCGTGCCCAATGACTCTTGTCCTGTCACTGGACACCACTGAGAAAAACCTTTCTCCATCTTCTTTCCTTCCATCCACCAGGGTTTTATACACATTTATAAGATTTCCCTGAGTTGTGAGAAGTAATTGGTTTGGAAACCCAGCAATGAAAGTTGCAAACTAAAGTTGAATAAAAGAATTCTGTTAATTGAATAAATAGGGAAAAAAAAAAAAAAAAAAAGAAAAAAGAAAACAAAGCACCAAAATCCCCAGGAACTTATCTTAGTTTTTCCTAAAATAACAATGGTTGCTTGTGTTCTGACATCTTATCTGGCTCTTGATTTAAATCAGAACAAAAAAGGATTCAGATTACTATAGATTTTTCATTAAGAAAAGGTTGTGGATGGGTGTAATATAAACTTTGATTTTCATTCACATTTAAATGTCACCTCCGTATGGTTATTATAAAGGGTCATTTCAGTATTTGCTTTCATGGAATTTTGTAAAGCTCAAGGATGTTTTTATACACACAGGATTTGAACATTTGTGCTAATAATAATAATAATAAAAGTAATAATATAACTGCAAAAAATTTACAACCCCAAATCTCAGCACATAAAATCCGGTCATTAGTGTCATATGAAATGCCTCTAACCCAGGGAATTATTTTTTCTTCCTGTATTCATTTAGCAGAGGTTTGTGATTCTATAGCAACACAGTGTTAAGAATTCTTTCATAGCAATAATGGTGGTAAATTTAGAATTAATATAACGTCGGCAGAACCATATTTTTACTACTGTAAAGGATAGGTTCTGTTTAGGTGGATATGGAAGTCTTACTTTTAAGGAAAGAATATTTTCAGCATAGTCTCTAAAATAATGTTATCAGCAGTCTACTGAATCATTTCTTGGTCTTTGCTCCATATTCTGCTTACAAAATCTAGGGTAAATACTCAGTAACTGTGATTTTATTTTGAACTGCAAAATTCAGCCAATCTGTAAAATCAGTAAAAATCAAGAAAGTATAAAAAATTCAACCATGTCTTTGTGTGAGACATTATCTGCTGTCATTGCTTTTCAAATCCTTGCAATTTGACTCAGTGATATTATTGCAGATCTATGTTTCAAGAATAGCAGTAATTTCAGATTTATGTGGTAGCGTTCTTAAATCCAAATATTAACAATCATTTATATTCCAACCCCACAAAGAAATTCCATGGGCTTCTGTAAGTATTAGTATTTTCATCTTACTTGTGAGGGCAGGGCAGACTTTTTCGTTCTTCCCTGAAATTCCTTTCAGATGTTCTGTTAAAAATTTGTCTGCAGTTCTGTATATCTATGATGTAAGTTTAACAGCTAGATTTCCTTAGATACTTCCATTCTTAGCTGAATACTTTGTACTTTTATTTTTTATTTCAGCATCACTAGCACATGTCATGAATATTTAATTTAAAAAGTGGATTTGTTTGTGTTAGTGAAGGATTTTAATGACTTCACAAGCACAAAGTGTTTTATGGAATGTCTTGTGACACTGTTGAGACAATTGAAATGATGCTAAATGTGCACCAGTATCCTATTTTTGAAAATTTAAATTAAAAAATTCTCTCAATTCTGTGTCTTTTAAGCATTGTCTTAGCTTCTTGTCACTCTGATAGCACTTGAGGTGCAGAGAGACATCCACTTTAGCATCTTGAGTGTGCAAGGGTTTACAAAGATTTTTTTTAAGACATAGAGTTTAAAAACTGAAGTAGTTATCTGGTACAACTTACAAGTGCACTGGGATTTCCCTAATCCTATGGACTCCAGGTCATCTCACATTTCTTGACATTTTTAAATCTTGTAAATTTGTCTGATTATCTTTTAAAAAACAGCTTGTTAAAAACCTGACAAGTAACTTTTAGAAAATAAGTGAGAGAACATGGAATTAAACATAAATTTCCTGGATCCCAGGTTATGCATAAAGGAAAAAACAATTTTTCCTTAGTTCTATAGAGCCAGTTAGAAAAAATACCCCTATCAGGTGAAAATTATTTGATCACCTTTCAAAAAAAAGTCTTAAAATATTTTAATCATGATTTTAGAGGCAAATTGCATTAGTAATTGTATATAATTTTTTTTCTAAAATCTTCCTGGATATTTTTTAATTGCATGATAGAAACATCTCAGTTCCAAACCTCTTAAATGTAAAAAAAGCAGGCATATGATATTAAATTTGGTATTAATTTAGCATACAACAACTCATTCTCAAATACAGCTTTTGTGTAGCAGCATGTGTAAGACTACATCTTCTGTCCGCCCATTTTGGAAATCAGGCTCCCATACAGACTGTCTTGCTTACAACAAATGCCAGCCTATTCAAGACAGCCAGTGTTCCCTCCGTATCTACTACAAATACATAGAATTTAATATGCAAATAGGCCCCATGACGTCAAAAAGTCAAACACTGAGCTCACTTCTGTTGACTTTACTAGTAAAATGAATATGAAGGACTAACAGAGTCACTAAGAACAGAGTTTGGTTACAGGACTGCACATCTGTAAATAGGCAGTGCCAGATGTTTGCTTTAGCTGTGGCAAAAGGAGGAAACATTGCTATGCATATGCTACATAAGGAAGCATTGTTAGTAACTTCCAGAAGCATGAATCTTGTAGGAATCAAATGTCAGCTGTAACTAGTAGAAAACATATATACTTATTTTTTTTCCAGCGCTTTGTTTTAGGCCCACTCTGTAATATCAAATTGCCTTTGAGAAACTATGAATGTGTTTGAAAATCTAAAACACAACCTCCCATGCAAAAATGTCTACGCTGCCAAATGGGCCCCCATCCCTTCATCTGCTTTCCTGTCCTGTGAAGAGAGAGCTTTTATTGGTTTAGTCTGCCTTTCAGGGAACACAGGATACCTTTGCTGATAATGGTAAAAGTCACAAACCTTTCTTGCTGCCATATGCTGTATCTCTTCCTCAGCACTCTGCTATGCCAACTGTGCTTTTAATGTAGCCCTGTCCAATTGTACTGAATGATCCAAAACTTATTTAAACCATACACTTTTCAAAGTCTCACTGGAAGATTAATTTACACTATGTTGAAATATCTTTACATTTCCCCAAGACAGTAAAGGGAAATTTGTGTATGTTAATATCAGACTTGTATCCGACAGTTTTTAATTCTTCAGCAATAAAAAAAAATCATCTGTAGACCTGAGGTGAATAAAAGACTTCACAAAAGACTCAGGTCGACCTTGGCAGTACCATTAATCATGAGCAGAGCTCAAGCAGATTGTATAGCACTGCAGAGACTTTAGAAGGAGAATATAAGGATATATGCCCTCCGGGAGACATAAACCACTGTCTTACAAAATGTCTGTGCTTTAGATCATTGGAAAAAGTCACATGAAATAGTTTTGCAAGATACCTTCCAAATGCATACCTGAACTTTTGTCATCTACACAGCTACATTTCTGCATGGGTATTTACATAAAGAGTGGACAAACATACTGTTTGATATTTTTATTCTGCCTCTGTTTAAATTGTGTCAAGAACAAAGTTAATAAAGTGTCCAACCTCAAAAGGCTTTCTGAAATATTTCCTGTGGGTGTGGCAGTGAAATACAGTGATATGGTGAACTGTAGCAGACCATCAGTGGAAAAATAACTATGTCTATAATATGTATGTGTATGGTACCTACAGAGTAACAATCTACTTGCAAAGAAAAATGATGGGTTGTTCATTACATATACTCCTTTAGTCATACTTACAAGGGAAAAGGTGTCTTGGTACTAAAAATACAATAATACTCTTTAAAAACCCTCTTCCCTGTTACATTCTAATCATAGTTTCATTTCAAAAGAAGAGGGGGAGCAAAGGGAAATTTCCTTCACATAAAGGAATAGCTGCTTTCATCTTTTTATTATTTTGGAAAAATGTAATATTTGCATGAACATTTTAAATATTCATTGATGTATGCTAAGATCTTTTCCTTTTTAATTTGGGCTTTACATCTTCAGAGTCAGCAATAGCATTTTAAATTTAAATTTTCAGTGAAACTTTGGAAGAAGAAATACAATGTCTTGACATAGCGTTTTCCTTTAAAAAAACCCAACAAACATAATCCCCAAATGCAATGTACACAGCACCTCCCACCTCCCCCCTTAGTTTTAGTCATTTGATATACTCCAGGAAGTGATCTCCATTTTTTTTCTAAAAGAAGTCAACATGTTGCTATTGCTTCTTGTCTTAAAGTTCATGTCCAATTCATTTTTGTAACACAGTCACAGCAGACTTTTTACCACTTAAATGATAAAAGTTTCAATAGGCACTTTAGTGGAATTACGAAAAAGCTACCACTCTTCCACCATGATGCCAGAAAGCTATCTTCTTTCTAAGTCAGGTCAGTAAACCGCACCTTGTAGGCCTGAGCTTGTCTCAGTGTAATTCCAGAGTAACAAAATAACAACAAAAACCTGTGTACGTTACAGGATTTATCATTCTTTTGCAGATCAAACCAAAAGTGACAGTATGATAAATGTAGTAACTTGCTGGAAACAATTGCTGTCTTTTATAATCAAAGGAATTGTGTCCTATATAAAGCTTAGGTTTATCTTTTAAATCTGTTGTTGGTTTACTTTTCTTCTTTTCACTGTTGTAGTTGTACTTAAGTGACTTTGTCAGGGTTATAACTTTCTTCTCCAAACATGTCTGCCAAGATCTTAAAGCGAGGTCCCCAGTCACTCAGATAGTCATAATCCTGATCTGCCTCTGTAGTGAGGGAGTCTATAGAGCTGAGGGACTCTGCAACAGATCCATTTCCTTCATAAGCATAGGTTGCCAAGGAGTCATAAGGGGGTGCAGATGGATCTATATCATTTTCCTGCAGCCTCTGATTAATGAAATCTCTTATGTCTCTGTTGTCTTCCGCCAGTGGTCTGTGGCGTGGAAAGCGCAAGGTGTCTGGTTTTATGTCCCTGCGTATTTTGTTATCTTCAATCACTTTGGGATTCCTCAGGGCACCGATGTCAAAAGCCTGGGTGTCCTCTTCTCCACCTCCTTCATCATCATAATGGATAACATTATCTCTGATGTCTTCTTTAGAGGTCATCAGGGTATCCTTTTTCTTCTGCCTCCGTAGTGCTACGTACAGTACCACAATGACTGTAATGAGAGACAAGTGAAGTTAAGACATGCAGAGAAATAATTGGGTACTTTGATGCCATACCATCATATCTTTCTTTGAAAGCTGAAAGCAATCAAAGGGACTTTTCTCCTCAGAAAAGAGCAGAGCTCAGCAGTGCTCTAGCCAAGGAAAAGTCACTTGTGTTTGATGTCTGAGTCTAACTTTCCTAAGTTCTTGCTGTACTGGTGGAGGAAGTAACAAATAACTGGACTTCTTTGCTAACAAATACAGCTGGACAGGACTTCAGCTTGTTAGTTCATACACAGAGAGATGGGATGTTTTTAAAATGTCTTCCGCAGCAAAATAGATGAAAACTCCCTAAATTTCCACATTGAAGAGAAAGGGAAAAACAATGAACCAACCAGCCAAAAAACCCAAGCCCACACAGTTATAAAGAGAAAAAAAATTTGGAATTTTGAATAATAAATAATTTGAATAATTTTAAATTTAGATATTTGAAACAGAGAAAAAAATAATTTTACTTTAGCTTTGTATACAGTCCACTTTGGCCTCTTCAAGGATCTGCTTGAAAAAATCATGTTTTATAAGGTTCTGGAGAGAAGAGGAGACCAGGAGAGCTGGCTGATTTTTAAACATCACCTCCTCCAAACTCAACAGTGGTCCAACCTGAGGAGCAGGAAATCAAGCAAAGGAAGCAGGAGGCCTGTATTGATGAATAAGAAGTTCTTGACTAGACTCAGTGATAAAAAAAAAAAAGAGGCATCTAAGAGTTGGAAACAGACTGGCGAGCCAGGAGGAATATACAGTTCAAGAGAGACAGGGACTCCCTGGAGTGAGTCCAAAGTAGGGCCACAAAGATGATGTACTGGAACATTTGCCATACAAGGTGAGGCTAAGAGAACCAGGTCAGTTCATCCTGGAGAAGAGAAGGCTCAGGGGCATCTTATCAGTTTGTATAAATACCTGATGGATGGAAGTAAAGATGGAGCCAGGCTTCTGTGAGTTGTGCCCAGTGACAGGAGAAGACAACGGGCACAAGCTGAAATGCAGCAAATGCCATTAAAATGTAAGGAAGGAATTTTTTTTATTGTCAGGATGTGAAGCAGTGGAATGTGTTACCCAGAGAAGCTGTGAGGTACCCATCTTTGGAGATACTCAAAACACAACTGGTTACTGAGCAACCTGCTCTAACTGGGCTTGTGACAAAGGAGACAACATTCTTCTTGCTTCAAAAAAAACTGACCTAAGTTATTTTGTTTGGTTGATTTTTTGGTTTTGTTTTAGATTCTTCAGAATGAGTGTATTTGTGACTCTAATTACTACTCTATGGGAAATAAGACAATTTGTCATTCTTGTCCTGTATTGAAACAACATTTTTCTCACAACACAAATTTCTGACAGAGAACAGGAATTCTGACTTTTATCCACTGCTACTCAGAAGTTATTTACGTAACCCTGAGCCTTTAGTATTTACCTAAGTGTAAACTACTGTATTACCCAAATGCAAAGAGATATCTATATGTTATATTCTGTCTCAGGAGTTATTTTTGGATATGCGTTAGAAGGAATAGCATGGGATCTGGGAAGCCCACTAGTATCAAGAAGAGACATAGGCTAGCATCTGTAAGATTCAGACTGTTTTTTGCAGCCCACATTGTGCCTGTGTAAGATATAAAGTTGGTTTTATTTTGTTATTGGTTGATTAAGACAATATTATAAGGATGCACATGACTAATGACTGCTTAGAACAAGGTGCAAATAAGGCACTACCTAAATATAAGGTAAATCAAATAATAATGCCACCTTATGATATCCATGCCTGCCTTAAATAAAAACCATCCTATGAAGTTTTATATGGATATAGCCTGTCAGTCTACATTACAATTATTTTCTCCTCTTCCACTTCTTCATTCTCCTTTTACTCAAGTTGACATAAAAAATTAAAGAAAGGTTCTTACTAAATTTTTACTGTTGGTAGGACTTGTCTACCTTAGTAATATTCTAAAAAAATTAATTTTTCAAGAAGATATTTGAAACTGTTTCAGTTAAAAAAATATGGTTTGGGTCCCAGTGAAAACTGGTTCACTTCTTGCAATAAGAGATATATGGATTGGCAGATACACAGTCAGTGCTTTGGGATATTTTTCTAGAAATAAACTACCACACATTTTCAATGGCTTTTGATAAACATGAGGTGAAACTAATGAATAATCAGAGTAATGCACTTCCCAGGGTTTCATGAGAACTAACCTAGAAGTATAACAATACACAACAGGATTGCAATCAGAGCTCCTGTGCTGAGGCCAACTGGTAAGAAGATTGCTTCCACGTTGCACGACTGGATGGTACCATCAGAATCACATCTGCAAACACGGATAGTCAGGGTGTTTGTGCTGCTCTGGACAGGGTAACTGCTGTCTTCTATTACTACTGGAAGAAAGTATAGCTCTTGCTGCCTTCTGCTGTAGCCATTTCTCCTGGTTTCAATCCCAGCTGTGTTGTCTGTAACACATGACACAGTCATCACCAGATTTTTATTGTGTACTTAAATCCATATTGCAGCCTGTATCACATTTAGTACTAGGCAACTATTTCATACTTGAAACACAGTGAATTACATGCATTATGTAATTGCCTTGCTTCATCATTACAGAAGGTGTTGTATTCTGATGGGTGCAGATATTTTTTGCAGAGCATTAAACAATATACCTTTTCTTGTAAACCTGTTAAGAGCTGATATTTCAAAGAAAATAATAATAATTTAAGAAAACTCCAAAACATTACAGGTATAAGATTAGAGAGGTTTTCTGTTTTATTTTTTTCCTTCTGCCCTTACATTCCAAGCCTGTGGTCCAAAGGACTTTGATTGCACATGGATTTAGAATCATGTCTCTATCAATTAATTGATTTCCCTTAAAAACTCAAAGTATTATACCTGGACAATATGCACTCACTTTAGCTTTCCTGCCCCATTAAAAATAACCACAGAAATTAACTGAGTCCTTCAAAATCAGTACAGTTTCCATCAACTAGTCAACTCCTAGAAGTTATGTTTTGTCATTTCTGCCCAGTAGGTATTTTGTTATTGCTGCCTTTTCTGAATCAAACAGAGTAGCAAGGTAATGAGGTGCAGATTAAAAGAATTACAATGAAAGCAAAACCAAAATCAAATTATCAGGGAACTAATTAGATGACAGATCTGAATGAAGGTAGCCTGCAGCAGTTACCATTTTGCCATCTCACCCATATTCCTTATTATACTTTTAGAAGACATCACTTGCTATCTGTGATAGTTTTCATTCCTCAGAGTTTTGTCACTAGGTAAAATGATTAAGAGCTCTGAATTATACACTCAAATACTTGTGTGGATTTCTGATTAAGGACAATAAGAAGGAATCCTAAATATCCAAAATCAGATATGTTATGATTAAACACCATTGCAAAGGTGCTTGACTGACAAAATGCTTCAGATGTCTCCTTTTTATAAAACTCAAATATGGACAGGTAAAGTTCAGTTACACTTAGTTTTGGAAAGGAAAAACATCTCAAAATTGTTTGAATGAAGCCAACATCCATCTTCAGCTTGTTCTTTCTCTCTATGATTAACCATCTACACTGCATAAAAAGTTTTGGAACTAATCTGAAGATATTCAGTTTAATCTTATTTCTATTATTTTTCATATTTCTATTATTAGAATTATTTCTATTCTTTTGTCTTCCTATTGTAACGTTGAAGATCACTCTAATACATGTTGCAATGCAACTAAATGACTTTCTGTTCTCCTTTGAGAAGAATCAATCAGATCAAGGTCTTAAGTCGTTGACTTTGAACAATTTTTGTTGCTCTTCTACGGCCCCTTTCAATTGTTTGAAGTTCTTTGGAAAATATGGACACAGACATGTGTTTGAACTGTGCACAACATAGCCTAGAGAAGTTGAGATAGCTTCTGATTCTTCAGTCTGTTGGTCATGAATTTATTTTTACGATGTGTGTCACCGTCTAGAGAGAATGAAATTCTGTCTCTTACATGAGCAACAGAAAACTGTGAAGATCTCTTTCACAAAGTACCAGTGTGGTACTAACATAACTGCTAACTTATAAGATAATAGGGTTTGTTTTTAAAAGGCTTTTGTAGGGAAAACAAGGTTGTGTTATTAGCCCTCTAAACTGTGCACAGAGCAGACCTTCCTCCACCTTTTTGGCAAACAAAAGGCAGAAGATATTGCAAAAGAGAATTTCTGTTTGGGCAGATTGTTTTTAATAGCTCTGTAAATCATTGATAATGAGAAAAGGCTTTTATGATTGGAAAATATTCCACAAAAGTTTTTTTTTTTTTGGGTTTTGGTTTTGTTTGTTTCTTCTTTTTATTTGTTCCTTGCGTTGTAACAAACAGCATACTTATTTTTTATTTTTTTTTTTTTTTTTGGTAAATGTTAAGAAATGCTTTTAAGAGTCTGTATCTTAGTGGTTTCTAATTCCATATTGTAATGGGAATATTGCACTTTTTTTTACACAGTTATGAAACTTCATTAACAGATAAGAGAGTTCCAAAGTCAATTCAGTGTCATCATTACTGGTTTAAACAGGAACATTTAATTATCTAACTAAATTTGATCAATTTCCTCAACAAACTCATATGCCGAACACACTTTCCAAAAGTTGTAATTACTGTAGACACTCTAGGTTTAAAGATTCTTTTGACTAATTACATATGTTAGAATTACCTGAGAAGATTTGAAAAACTTCTATTTAAAGCAAAAATTTGTAATGATTTGGAAAAAAAAACAAAAAACCTTGGTTAAATTAAAGGTTATTTTAAAAAACAGACACTAAAAAAAAAAGAGAAATTAAAGTTCTTACTTTAAAGAAATCTTGACTAAAATATCAAAGGTATTTAGAAATACATATTAACATTCTAAAACTATGTAGATACTACCCATATGGACCTTGAAATATGTTCAAAATTGGAAACTTGGAAATAATTCATGTGAAATATGAGGAAGCTCTAAAGAGATATATTTTCCTTCATCTGTTAAGATACAGAGAGCATTCCCGTCCTTTTTTTAATTATAATAATCAGCTAAGTTCATAATGCTGTGTTTTTGAAGGAAAAACCACCAACAGTGACATAGGGAGGAGAAACTAACAGAAATTTCAGTGTGGCATTGAGAGGATGGAATCTTAAGTACTACCCAAAATTTTAAGTCCAGTGAGACACAGAGGTAAAGCATTTATATTTTGCTTGGCATAATTGTATTTAGATATTAAAATGCCACAGCATTTTTAAATACTAGCATCTGTTAAAAACAAACAGTTTAGACTCAGTACTTGCAGAGAAAAGACCTAATCTTCCAAACACAATCCATTGTAGGGTTTTCTTTCATATTCATTGAGATGTCTGTCTCAAGAAAACTGGTTGAATGTCCTCTCACAAAATGCTGATCTATATAGTTTTGGTTTTATAAAATACTATTACTCATATCTACAATACTATGAATTATTACAGTTTTGTTATGTACTCTATTTACAAATCCATAAGTGAAATTCTTTGCTCACCTGTTAGATTTTTTTAACTATCTGTGACACACTAAGATAAAAGTCACTCATAAGTTTGGGAATAAACCATTTTCATGTTATCAGCTTCACAGGAGAGCTATGCACGGTTTAGTTTTTCAAATTTATTTCTTCGTGAGCTTTCCTCAGGGTTAGTTATGTTTATTCTGTTGGCTTTAATTTGTATGACCTAACATTGTCAAAAGTGCATGGCTTCAAAAATAATGTGGGCCATATACTTAAAAGAGTTTTTTTTTAAAGGCTTAAAAAGTGGCCTCTGCATTTTTTTTTTTTAAATTTTGTGTACTATTAATTAATTCTATAATCAATTCTCAAGAAAGAAAACTTCACATCATAATCAATATCATCTCAAATTTAAATGGAAACCATTAATTTTATATAATTATTATTTTTTTTTTAAATTAAGAATTGTATACTTTAAATAGTAATGATTATAGTCTTCACGGCTGAATATGCAAAGGAACATTACTGAACTTTGTAGGATGGCTTTAGGTGTTCTTGCTTGGCAGAGTAATGTAAACCCTTTTTCATTAAAAACTTATCACAATTATTTAAAGGTCACCTAATAGCTCAGAAAATCTTTTTTTTCCCCTTATTTGATTGAAGTAGTTAGTGGTCAAAATTTACTACATTTTATGTTGGTTTAGGCATGTAGGTTTACACTAGAACAAATTGTTTATGCTAGAAAATGAGATCCAATTTTTCTCTTGGTTTTCTTTTTGCCATCTCTCAAAAGCATTAAAGTTAATAATAAGAAAAAAAAGATATTCACTTATGACAAAAATTGAAAGAAAGATCAGGGATGTCAATGATATAAATCTACAAATTATTCAGAGTGCTGTGGGGTGTTACACTGCAGCTGCACTGTCCATATTTAGAATTTGCAGGACTATGAATCCTCAAGAAAGCACAATATATGGGTACTTGGAAAATGGTTAGCAAAGTCATAGTATTTAAACAAGACAGTAATATTGCCTTGTTTAAAGGTATACCTGCATTGGCATATGGATTCTTCCTGAGATACTGAATGATAAAAGGGAGAAAATAAAACAGGTAGCAGTGTTTTTGAAGGCCTGTAGGGAAATCTCAGCCTTTGGTGTTCTGACAATTCCTGTCCCCTAAAAATAAGAAAAGGTGTAAGACCTGAATTTATATTAATATATGTCCCAGAGAGTTTAGCAATTAGAAATGTCAAATTCAAAAGTTATGTCTGTAGACACGACTGTATTTCAAAGTAACTGTAATTCAAACTATTTTTGTCATTATAACCACAGCCTGCTGCTCTGAAAGAGAGATAGAGGGGTAACCAACTTACTTCTGTAGTCATGGACTGTGAAATTTGGTTTGTTGGAAGCCTCAGATGACAATTTGAAGGAAAACCTTTGCCCTGCTGGTGACAAGTCTTTGTCTGCTGCAGTGATGGTCTGTATCACCTGAAACCAGATTAATTCTTAGATCAGTTCACTCTTCTAAAAGAGGCAGTTTTGTAGACATGCACAGTGAACATCAAATGAAACAATTGAAAGTGGAATCCCGTTGGATTACTCTCATTCCCCTAATATGCTGCATAGTGGAGGCAAGAAGTCTGAATACTATAGCTGCCAGAGAACTCATGACGTCTCAAAAGGTCTTGATTTGACATTTCTGAAGGATATCAGAAAAATTTACCCTATATTAATTGCATTTAATATTTGTTGTTTGTATTAAAATACTTGATTGCTTTCAGTCAAGTGATTACTCTTCATTTTGTCTGCTACTCCTTCTATCACTATTACAACCAGCACATGTTGTAGCACTTCAGAAAGCTGATCCCTAATTTTACACCTTGAAATGAAGGAGGGAGGGAGGGTTGCAAGGTCTTCACCATCTTGGCATAAAGGAACTTATGTGTCCCAGAGTTCTATCTACTAGACTTCAGGTAAGCATAGTGCAGTTAAAAGGTTTCATGGTAGAATTGCTAGTTCTCTTCTAAAAAGGAAGTAATTTTTTTTATATAACAAAGGTCTGAATATCTATAATTTTGAATCTTAATGCTTGTATCAGCCATCCTGTACCAGGTTCCTTTTTCTGTTAGTGTCTAAAAGTGAAACTAAGAGTATCTGATAAACTAGGGGTTAAATTAGGTTGTATCATAGCTGAAACATATGGAAAAGAAAATGAGATAGGAATATCATATCAAGTCATTGATATATCTGTAATAAAGGCAATAAAAATCACATGGGCTGATTACATATAAAGACAAGTCAGATTATATAACAGGCTGAATGTGTTTCTTCCATAGGTGGCAAAGCCTTAAACAGTTGAGGTGACAAGTCTCTGGGAAACAGTGTTAGCTGTTGGCATGCTTGTTGGTCAGCCTTGGTGCTTTGAAGCACTGGGTTTAATTGCATTAATTTTGTGAGGATGGAGCACATGCCAAAAGCTTCTGGGCCCAGCTCTAATAATATTAGCACCACTCATGGTATAAGGTCCTGTAGTGAACCTGAAATAGGTTTTGCATACTGTGTATATATTTGAAAAACAACTTTTCAGGAGGATTATCTCTAGGGTTGCAGGTTATTTTTCTCAGGACACAGAAATGTGTGCATTCCATCTTTCTCCATTTATTCACTGCAGTTTTACACTCATACTTAAGTGTCTTTAAGGAAGGGTTCTTTCTCCTCATAGCTATTAAGTGCACAGTAAAGGGTGGCTTGATCCCATATAATTAGGGAAAATAAAAACAGACTGTAAATAGACCATACCGCAAAAGTCAACAAACAGAATTCCAACAGGTATTTCCAACACAGATATTTCATTTGTAAAAGAAATCTAATCATGATGTCATTTTCAAATGCAGAAATTTATACTGTTATAAATAAAAAGGAAAGAAACAGCAAAACAGGAAGCATTACAAATTTGAAATACCTGTCCTGGCTTGGCATTTTCACATACAGACGTCTCATATGGAACTGAAATTTCAGGAGGAAACTCATTGACATCCAGGACATTTATTATAACGTTGACTTTGCTGGCTAACAGTGGGTTACCTATAAACAATGTTTAGGAGAAAACCATTATGTTTGTTGTCATCACCAGTCTACATAAGCTATCATAAACTTTTGACCCCAGTACTGTGACTCTCAAAAGCCCTTGACTCCAATTTATTTCTGATTTGTACTAAGAAAAAACAGAAGCAAACTTCTTAAAATCTTGTACCAGACTTTGATACATTATTCTCCATGGGTTAAGGAATCAATCAGTATGAATATGTTTATCAGAGCATAAATTAAAAAACAAAAAAAAAAACAAAAAAAAGACCCAAAAAAACAACAACAACAAAAAACACTGATGTTGTACCTGCTATTAAAGATGCAAACTTTTCTCAGATCACTTTTCATGGAGCCTATGGAAAACACTTTTAGTGATTAAAACAATTCTGTTTTCCACAACTGAATGCAGAAAATCAATATTTATTGCTTTGCCTGTGTTTATATCTTCAAGATAATAAGGAGGCAGGTGGAGCATACCAATTTAGAAGACAGAGAAAGGTAAGAGCGAAAGACATGAAAAAAAAATATTGCTGAAAGCCAGAGTCAGTGCTAAATTTAGGAATGAAACATGCACAACTAGCATTCAACTTTTGGTTAAACCATTTGGCCATGTTGTAAAAGGTATTTCTCTAACTGCATAAGTGTTTGCAGGCAGCAAATACTTTTGTGCCAAAGAAATGCTAAACAACAGTATACATTTTGTTTCTTTCCACTGGCCTTCCAATGCAGATAAACTTCATCTGAATGCATTTTATAAGCAAGTTTACTTTCAAATGCATTGCCTGACAGAAAGGAGACACAAATTCAATGCAAATCAAACAATATTCTCTTTTACTTATTTTTACTTTTCTCTTTTACACCTCTTCCAAAATGGCAAATACATGAAAACCATTATAGCTGGTGAGTGAAAAGGATAATTATTTTATTCTTTTGCATTTAAGAAGACTGGCAGACACAGTTAACTATTCAAGGAATCTGTGCTATGAGAAAAGAACAACAGCATGGGGCCATGTTTAAGCACAAGAGGAGTTTTCTTGAACTTTCTGGCATAAATCATAGAATCTTGAAATGGCCTGGGTAGGAAGGAACTTTAAAGATCACCTAGTTCCTCCAATGCCTGTGCCACATGCAGGTCCACCACTTGGTCCACTAGACCAAGTTGATCAAAGCCCCATCCAGACTGGCCTTGGATGCTTCCATGGGCAGGGCATCCACAACTTCTCTGGGAAACCTGTGCCAGTGTCTCACTGCCCTCACAGTAAGGAATTTCTTCCTTATATCCAACCTAAATCTACTCTCTTTCAGTGTGAAGCAATTACCCCTTATCCTATCACTTCTCCTATCACTGCATGCCCTTGTGAATTTTCCCTCTCCTGCTTTCTTGTAGGCTCCCTTCATATACTGGAAGGGCACAATTAGGTCACTCCGGAGCCTTCTCTTCTCCAGGCTGTACAAGCTCAACTCTTTCAGACTGTCTTCAGAGGAGAGGTGCTCTACACCTCTGATCATCTTCATGGCCTTCAATGGATCCTTCAAATTATTTGCATTAGGCGCTTGCTTTGCAGTTTATATAAACTTTTGCATTTATTTTGTGTATAACTAAACAGCAAAGAGAAAAATCTCCTCATGTTGGCACTGTAGAAATCTTGCATTTCTTTCTTATTCTTAGCAACTACTAAATGCAGTGTTTTCAGGAGACTTCTGTCAAAACCAAAGAGTACTCCTAATGATTTCCTAGTTATGTAGGACTAGCCACAAGAAGAACTTTGCTTTCGGGAAGAATAATGTCAGTATAATTATATGTATATCAAAGCAGTGCAGAGTGAGGACACTGGACATAAGACTATTTGCAAATTCCCCAAGAACCAGGTTTATGAACAAGACTCTCCGCCCACCCCTCAGTAATATGGAATGTCAGCAAAGGTAACTTTAATAAACACAAGATAAATATCTTTTGCTTCATTTTAAAATCTACTCCTTTAAAAATCATGACCTCTGGTGTTTTCATTCTAATAATAATCACATTCTTCAGCCTGTAAGAAAAGTCTAAATGGTACATCTATATCTGCATTTACATTTTTCAATTGCTTGCTGCTATATTTATCTATCTGAACTGCAGGCCATTTATGCCATTGTTTGACAGGTAACTTGATTGTTCAAAATTCATAATATTGCTTCAGGAATTTAGTGGCCCTGAGAAAAAAAATGTAACATAAGCATCATCTATGGTTTACATGTAGGGAGTTCATGCAAGCCTGCTGATGACCTTGGCATCATTTTCCACATATAGGGAAATGATGGAAAAGCCATTTTAGCTTATTTTTCTCTCTGACTTGATGTGGATGAAGCTGGTGGGCTTTGCTTATAACTGGCCGGTCCAAGAAAAGATAATTTAAAGAATGACCATTAGGATGTGTCCAAAAGCTGTGGGAAGGGTTGTTGTTGCTATTTTCTCACAATGTGAAAAGAGAATACATATTATAGGAATAAAGTTTTAAAAAAATATAATTTAATATCGATACTACTAGTCTGTTTATCTATCCTTATACAGAGATAAGGTCATAGAGGAGCGAAAATACTTCAGTTACAATAGTGCCCCTGAAGAAAGTTTATGCAACTGATTTCAATACTGGGCCACTTTCCCTGTGCAGTGGTGTGTATGTCAAGGCACTGCTCAGTGAGCTTTTCCCATAATAAGGAATGACAGTTTCAGTGTTTCTATGTCAGCACTGAACAAGTGGCAACTTTTCTACAGCAAAAATTCTTCAAATTTAGTAATTTCCTTTTCTTCCCCCACCTCCCCCCACCCCAATGTTTCCTTCTCTCTACCCTTTTTTGCTTGTGTGCAGTGTCTTGTCCCTCAAACCTCAGCCTTTATTTCTCTGCTCTTAGTCACACATCTGGACATAAAATTTTGACAGTACTACACCTCAATCCTCCAAAATTTTGCCAATTACTGGTATAGTATAGGTATGGCAATTGTTTTTAATACTATAGATAATGATCAAGGTATAAATATTTTGAAGTATGCTGCAATGAATCCCAAATATGTTTTAGATGTAGATTCTTAAAATTTGGGATTTCATAACATAAAACTGCTTGCTACAGTTCTACTTAAATATGATGCTGCTATATATGCACCAGGAACCTACACAGACAAAATTCAAGGGTTTAGATAGCTTTAATTGTTCTTGGGAATAGTAAACAGATTTAAATCAAGTTTACTAAAACTGACTCCCTTCTGCAGGAAAGAAATTTACAAATCTCTTTGTCCACCACTAAATCTAAATATTTAAGCTTTACAAAAACATAGACCACTATGAGGCCTTCCTTATGCTTTCAGGTACAGTTCTGCTGGGCTTTCTGTGAATATGCACATGCACACTCCATGAACTCAATCACTTGTGACTGTTCAGTCTTCTCTGGTGGTGTATGTCTTTCCCAAGCTATGGATAAAATCCAAGTGTTCCATCTGACAGGTGTTCTCATTATACTTTCATGTTTCAGGGAGTGACCCTTTGGTTCTTTTTGAGATAACTATAACTGAGAATTTGATTTTTTTATCTGAAATAATATATACCTTCTCTTTTTTTTCAAAATCTCCCTCTTCCTGCTAGTAGCACGTATTACTTTTTGAAGACTCAGCCAAGCAATACATTGAGGAAAACATGTTCTTTTCTATAGAAACTTGTATTTTTGGACACATAAGCAGCAGAGGAGGATAAGAAATACAGCAGGATCCTCTGCTACAGCCTGTTGATGTCAACAGAAATATTTCTGTGGCCTTTACACAACTAGTAAGTGCCCAAAAAATTTGTATTCAAAGGGTGGGATACACCTATGAGAATTTCAGTCTGACAGGATCATGAATGAGAAATGCTACACAGAAGGATGTCAATGAAGAAAGCTGCAGCTACATAATGCAGTGAAATAAGGGACTTATAAAAATAAGGGTTATGCAGAAGACACGAAGGTAAGAAATGAAAATATTCTACACAAATCACATAGGAAAAGAAAAGAAGGGGTTATGCATAATATCTTGGGCAGACAGAAGAGACAAGAGTAGAGATGCAGCACACAGATTAATTCATTTAGGGCATAAAATCTTGTCTCAGTTTTAGTGTACTTTTTAGCTGAGAATCAAAGGACTGAATTTTTCTGCCTTCTAAAAGCACATTGACAGGCTTGTTATTTGACTAACCTAATTTCATATGGAGTGAATTACAAAATCAGAAACCAGAATTGGAAGACCTCCATCCAGTTCCTCATGATCTTCATGCTGACAAAATGGTTTTCGGCTTCTGAGGAACCTGTGCCTACATGAGGTCTACTAGAAAAACCATCTGTACAAGGCTGTTTGAACACCACACTTAGCCTCACAATGAATCCGGCAAAATTATATTTATTGAACCTTCTTAAATAAGCTCTTGGCAATGCATGCACTGTTGACATTATATTTACTTCTGAGCATTGCATTCTGAAAAAAATACCACATTATTATATTAATTCAGTTTGTGTCATACTTACTAACTTTACTTGCGATTATAGAGAAATTGTACTGTGCTGTGGTTTCTCTGTCCAGTAATTCATTAGTAGCAATGGTTCCTTCAGTAGCATCTATTGTAAAGTAGCTGTCCACATCATTCTTCCAATCAATGAAGTATCTATATGTGAAAAATATGAAAGTAGATGCAAATGTTAAAAAATTACTCATTTATCATAGCAGCAGTGTACCTTTCTCAAGTTTTGTTACTTTTCTTTTCCAGCTATTACCATCCTTGAAGGAAGAAGGCAATAAAGAATAATTTGTTTATTTCTTTTTTTGCAGAGTTGGAATGCTCAAGGGGAAATGGGATATAATAAAAGATTGAGTACTCTTGGTGTTCAGATTATTTGAAGATTTTGAGGTCCCAAGAAGATGATGCACATCTGTGAGCCTGATCATTTATGTCAGCTGCTTTGGAAAGCATTAGATAGGCTTAGAGGAAAAATGTGAAAAGGTGTGAAATAGTGCTCGAGGTATGAATAGCGATGATGAATCTTTCAGATCTGATTAATTTACATCCCTCTGTGGTTGCAGTAGGCTGGACACAGTCTCACTGCCTTGCAAAGACGTGTCAAACAGGCTGTTGGCACAGATTGCTCAAAGGGCTCTCATCTTAAGTATATTGGCAGGGTCACAGCGTGGAAGATGAAGAACAGTATGGTTATTCCCATATATATAGGATCAGTAAAAAGCTCCTTGCCTTTGGGAAGAATAGGCACCTTTCACTGGACCTGTGAGGGCAATACCATCGTGTTTTTTGTGGGGGTTTTTTTGCTGTGTTTTTTCTTTTTAGTTTTTTTTTTTTTTGTCGAGAACTACGAACATAGAACAGGTTTAAAAGTAAAAATGTGTACTTGTCATTTTTCTCTAGCAAAGAATTAATAATAATTAGAGTTGCATTTGTAAGCATAGCTGCTTAAAATCAACCTGATAAATATCCCAAACCCATTTCCCTTAAAATCTAATTAATTTGAAAGTCTATTTTAACTTTTGATGCTCCTGGTTGTAGTAATAAAAGAATAATAATTTTTCTGATGCAGTTGCCACCAATACTAATTTCCTTTCCATTGTTAGTGTCTCCATACCTTGGTGGTGTCTCTCAAAAACTAGGCAGGATGAAATTGAGAAAGCTGTTTGTGAGCAGTAGGCAATCAGAACAAAATGACACTCAACAACAAGCACATTTAGAAGATCATAAAGCCTAGATATCTGTTCCTATGACACCTCATTGAATGTCAATCCATAAGAACAAGAAAAAAAAGCTGGTATTTCCTTATCTATGTATGTTATTTATGTAATTAGTATATAGGGAATGTAATAATAAACACTGTGTTTGTTTACCGCTGTAGAAGGAAACAATGGTAGAAAGGGATATATGGCATATTCCCCCAAAAAATATCTCTGGAAGTAAAGAATATCAATAGCTCAGGAAGATGAATAGTAAAAAAGTCACAAAAAGGCAGCATGCTCATTTGGAGACATTTTTTCTTAATCAAAATCACAAAAAAATAATCCTATCTGTAGATAAAATAGGTTATTTCCTCAACAGACAGGCATCATTACCAGTTCACTGCTTTAACTGGAAAGCCTCAGAGACGGTTTGCTAAAGGCAGTCTGTACCTTTTACACAGCTGAGCAGGCACATTTTCTTGAATATGATAATATTGTCTACCCACAGTTGTAATTTCAATCTCATGGTTCAAAATTTGGTTGACATAAAAAATCATGAAAAATATATAAGCCATTTATTGGAAATATCATTGCCCAAAGATACTCTCTCAGCAGCAGCAAAATTACTCTTTCAGGCTTTGCATGTTTAATATATTATAATTTCTTCCAAAATTAAATATGCAGCAACACACAAATAAAAGAGTTCAAAGCATGATAAAATAACCTTGCTTTTATTTCCCCTTAGAAAGATTTACTTTGCCTAAGTACCCTGCACATTGTAGTATGAACCAGTGAAGAAAGCACAGGACTTAATTCCAAGCACAATGTAGATGACAGCCTCCTTCACCAGGAGGCTTTGAAGCTACAGGAAACATAGTAAGCATGAACACTGTTGTGTTTGAAGTGGACTTAAAGCATGAATATTTGCAAGATCATAATCCGATCTATCTCCAGGCATTCACACAGGTGATTAACTACATGGACAGGCCCAGTATGACCACTCCTAAACAGAAGCACAAGAATCATCAAAGTCCACAATAAGCACTGCAACACTAGCATTACTCCTGCTGATACTAATAGTAGAATTCCTTGTGGTTTCCCCCAATGGAAATGGGATCTGTGGGAGTTGAGCAGTTTGATACAAACAGAATTGTAGCAGTTCTTCCAAATTTGTTGCCTTCACCTATGTTAACACTGTGGAAACTATTTTGTCATCACTGTTAGCATTGTTAATATATTTATTTATTTATTTATTTTAACTTTGGCATTATCTTTAAAGACATCCTTTCCTTCTCTCACCACATGCTGCACGTATGTTTATATCAGGGGTGTAAGACACAGTTATTTCAGCTTGTCTCATTCTAAGAATCTACATATTCAATTAGACTACAGAAGGAAGAGGTGTAGGAGGAATTATTGGAGATGTGCTGCCTAAAACATATATTTACAGGAAAAGTTGCAAACAGGCATCCATTCTTCCTCCTTTCATTGGTTCTCTATGTAATAGTACGCATGAAAACATACCTAGCAGAAAAACCTCCTACAAACAGCTCCTTCGGACATAGCATTGCTCCCAGATACCTCAGTAAGTCTATAAAGCTTAATAAAAGGGTGAATGGGACCCAATCTAGCTGCTCTTCGAAAGGGAATTTTTGAGGCATCCCAAGGGCAGGTCAGTTTTGGCACAGGCCCTAAAGGAAACACATTTTTTTCTACAGCCCAAAAGCGCTCTTTCACACTCTGATCCTCAGTGTGAGATTTTTTTGTAACTAGGACAGCCAACAGTTAATCTCTTTCTAAGGCCAAAGGTACTGCCTGAGCTCTGTCCTTAATGTGGAAAGCAAGTACTTTCAAGAACAGAAAAAATCGGAAAAGGGTCTTCAACTAGAAAAATCAGTAACTTTCCAGCTATAGACTCAGATATCTGGGACAGAAATCCTGACATTTCTTGTTAGATTGTAGTACAAAGAGGAACACTATTTGAACACTATTGAAATACTGGTATTAGGACAGCTGTCTAGATCTTCCAGTCATGGTCTAGCAGTTTGAAGCAACTGAGATTGGTTTGTTTGATTGCTCAGAGTGCCTCTAAGACAGATTGTGGATAACTGCACTAATCCTAAGAGACATTTCCCTCCTTGAAAAGTTAGGGAGAACTTACTTGTTGACATAAGACACAGCAGTATTATTTTTCAGAAGCCCCTGAATGGGCCAGCCTTGCAGGTCTGAGTACCAGACCTTGATATAGTTCATATTCACTGACAGGGAAGAAACTTTGAACTATATGTCGCCCTGAATATTCTTCCTAGCAGAGGACTGTATTCCAGATTATGTTATTGAAGGCAGGGAGAGTGTAAAATGATACAATTTTATTATGTTGTCTGAGTTTTCTCAAAAACAGCTGCATTGCTACATGAGGTAAGACTGTGTGTCCTTCGTGGGGTCTCACAGAGCACTCCCACGAAGGAGAACAGCGAGGAACACTGTGTTGACTCCAGCAGCAGAACAGAAAATGGTAGAGTGACTGGTGACGTGGTATTGAATACATGAGTGACAGCCGGTCATCCTCGTAAGGATAACAGGAACTCTGAGCCATCAAGCAGACAACTGTAGCTGTTTCAGAGTGCTGTACCATGAATAAAAGAACTGGACAGCTGTCCTGCTGCTTCAATAGAAATGTGCATGACAACGTGCTCACAAGGGATGGGAGGTGGCAGGATGCTAAGGAGGCTGTGAAGCTTGGGTCTTAAAAATGTGCGGGGGGAAGATTTCCCCCGACTAACACAGGCAACACTTTCTTGGCAACAGTGGGGGTCCATCCTCAGCAAAAGTTCATAACCTTTGTCAAAGTTTTTCTTTGTTGTTCTGTCTCAATGGAGACAGCAGCAGTGACACAATGCAACAGAGGAATCATAGAATAGCATGCAACAATTTACACCATATCATCACCTTAGTTTCCTTTTCTTATTTTTTTTTTTTTTTTTTAATGCTTAAACAGAACACAGAGTGTGCATCTGTGTGCCTATGAATTGGCCCATAGTGGGGATTTCACCAGCCATTTACAGCTCTCTCAGGTCTTCTGAAGAGGGCATCATAAACATAGAGAAGGTAAAACTAGCAGGGAACTAAGCGGTACCAGAAAAATTTCAGTTGCACATGGTTGATATGGTGAAAGCTGAGTCATATAAAGGTCTAAGTACTCTCCTGTGCATTCTCAGTCCAGAGGCATGCCAGTGTATTTATACTTGCTTAAATGTTCGTGTAGCTGACAGCTACATCCATCCATGTCTCAGATAAGCTGCTTTGTCATAATTTTAGACTAAAAGTCCTCAGAGACTAAAAAAAAATGAGCAATATGCCATACTTCCTAAAAAGTAAGAGCACAAGCAGGCACAGTCTTGTGTAGCTCTGCTGTATCACTGCCCGTGAGATATGAGAGCACTTATGAATCTGGATAAAAAAATATTTGTTTCCAGAAGTTTTCTTTCTGGTAGCGGAACTGAAAGATGAATAGATGGAGCCTTTGGTGACATGGACAAACCCTGAATATCTGAAAAAAACATTCTGTTTATATGGCAACCAAAGAAAGGAAGCATGGATCATGTCCCTAGAGACGCTGTTCTGCTAAAGGCACTCAGACCAAACTTGCTCCTGCTGCAACAGCGTGCATACAGAAAATCATCCAAAGGAGTAAAGCACATTATTTAATTAGAATTGGCATGAAAATGGAAAGGAATCATACAATTCAGTGAGCAATAACACACTGAACATTTAATTACTGGCTTTCACTATTGTTTTATTGCACACTAAATAGGGACCAGTAGTTGCAACCAGCCTCCTAAAAGAAGAAAAATGAAAAAAAAATAAATAGAGGGGGACATTCCTTCAATTTTTATATTTGATAAAGAGTTGTCCCACGTCATCTGTTCTACACCAGGGCAAATATTCTTGTCTGTATTTCAATTGTTATTGTGAAATTGTACGTTAAGCAGACCCAGACAGTGAACCTAAGAAAAATCAAATCATAAATTTCCTGTGTACACTCTGAATGAGTTGGCTGTCAGTCCAAGTTTAGAAAGCATCTTATTACTTCAACTAAAGCTTGTCAAACCCAAGCACTGGAATGAAGCATTGTAGACTTAAGAAAATTATTGATGTAATAAGATAAAAAGAAAAATAATTTCAAAGAGAAAGTAAGTTCTCAGCTATATTTTTCCATGCATAATTTTTTCCAACTTCAAATATTTACTTAATACTTTTCCCTGTAACTGAAACAAATTGAAAAGAGGAAAAAATCTTTCCTTTCTCTAGATTCTAGAATGGCTGGGCTCTTTTCAAATTTAATTTCACTTCTGTTGTGTCACCAGTCCCTTCCGATCTTCCCCAAGAACTCAATCCTGGCCCAGCCAGTGTGGAAAGCCCCTGTGACTGGTCAGTAGTGGGAGGAGGAGGTGCCTGCAGCCCTCAGAAACTGCTTCTGTCACCCTGAAGACACCTGAGGTGATGGTTGTGACTCAGGTCTCGATTTCAGCAACTCAGTCAGCTGAGGCAAAGGCAACTTTCTCAGTCCAGCCTGAATGATTGGTGTGTTTTGGTGTTTGAAATTGGTTTAATGTTACCCACTTGAAAGGTTTGAGATTGACTGCTTTGAGACAATTGCTACTGAAAGTAGTTCTGTTAATAAGAGGACAATAAGCAATATGTATTAAATGTAATATTTGCAAATTAGCTACTCTGGACTATGAACCTTAAATGACTAAAGGAATTAAAGGATTTACAGAAAAACAGACTTTTTCTGCTTTGAGGGAGAAAGATCATGAGAAGAAATGGGAAAAACAACCATAAAGCAAAGTGAAAGCTGATCTTTAAAGGATAAATGTCCTGGTAATTTTTCTTCTGTAGGTGAAGGCTACATTTTGTATCAAGTAAAATATCAGATCTATTGGTCAAGGCCCTCAGAGATAGCTAAGAGACTGACTTCAGAAGACATAGACTTAAATGATTCCTCTTTTTCTTACTAATTTACTTTGGGTCTCATTACAAGGAGTATCCTCGAGTTAAAAAAGGCAGTGACAATATAAACTCAGCACAATCAAAATCAGGTATCTGAAGGTTAATGGCTTCTGACTGTTATGCCTTCATGCTAAATAAGCATTTCCTCAAAAATTCCTATTGATTCTTTTAGTTTGAGAGGAAAAAATAACCTGGTGGATAGAGCTGCTTTATAAAAATACCTAAACTTAACTCACACTTTGCTGATGTAAAGCACAGTCCTTACTCTGGTAGCGAGTGACTTGTAACATTGGCTTTTTAAAGAAAAATGTTGCAAAGAAAGGTAAGGGTTGAAATAACAAATTTCTGTAATGTTATAGATAGCTGTTTGTGTCTGTGATTTTAATTTGTTTTAACTTCACTCACTTTCAGTTTTATTTAACTATTGAACTTTAGGCAAAAAAATTGAGTCCACGCCAGAGTTAAATACCACCTATCATATCAGAAACAATAAGTGATAACCTAAAACCACTACAAACATAAATGAAAGCTAACAGGATTCAATTTGGTATTGTGATCAGTTAAGATTTTTTGTAATTGCAATATTGATATATATATATATATATATATATGCATATATATATATATCAATAGATGATAGAAACAGTAAAACAGGAGCAGCAAAAGGGGTGAGGAACTGAAGGAATACGAATGAGATTTTAGGTGCAATTTGACTACCTGAAGGCAAAAAGAAATTTTCATTAGTAGAATAATCCTGTGTTGTGGCTTGAAATTATTAGATCTCTGCATATAACTGGATGTCGTGAATATGACGCCTCTACAATAGAATTTTGTCATGGGCATCATGGCACTAGATAAATATAAAAAAAAATATAAAAAACAGAAAAGCAAGAAAAACTGCCTTTGGCCTAGGAATTCTGAGTTATAAGGAGAGATTGAAAGAACTACTATATGCTTAGCTTAGATAAGTGATAAAAAAAGAGAGGCATGATAATGACCTACAAAACACTGAAGAGCTTAGCAGTGAAAAAAGAAGGGTAGAATTTGTTCAACACAGAGAATTGGAAGGGCAAAACTCAGAAGGGAAAATTTCTGTTATGCAGCAAAATCTTTCTGTCAGTGATGCACACAGGAGGAATGACACGAGTTCTGTCACTTGGTACTAGACAGCCAAGATGGGTAATGCAACAGAAACTGTGCAGTAAAGGAAATTTCTAGAAAGATGCACTGAATAATCCTATTATTCCCTGTAATGCTGAATTCTGATAAATAAGAAACAGTATCATAATGCCAATCGCACTCATCATAAAGTGCAGTTCAGAATATTTTAAAATATAACAACATGCTTTAAATAAATAAATAAAAAAAAAGATTGCAGTTATTAACAAGTAAGAAAACTGAAAAATAACTCCTACAATGAGAAACAAAGAAATTCATACTTCAAGCCTGAAAGAGATGAAAAGGTTAGAGAATGTAATGTGTTGAACAATGCGTCCTCCAGAATCTGCCATTCCGTCCTCTCATACTGCCACTGAAAATTCCTTCCTGCAATTCTAAATCCATTCACTGAGTTACCATTGCTGTAAACCCCAAAAAAATCTTATCACCATATTTACATGCCTAAATATGTGAAACACTAAGTCAGGTCTTTATTGCTCTTCTCAAAGGTAAGTGCACAACCCTTCTGTAGAGTACTGGAAGTATCTTCCATTCGAGTTAAGAAAGAAGAGCAATTGCCATGATTTTGGTAATGGTCCAATCAAGAATTTTTGAAATGAGTCCTCTGTAGAGCATCCATTTTGAAATGGATGCTTAAAGAAGTCACTAAGTTCAAACAAGTATAATTAAACTTAACAAAACATTTTATTTTCCTGTGCTGAATGCTACAGTCATCTGAGTTATTTGCTTTCAGGGCTAACTAGGATAGTTAAATTTCCAAAGTCTTTCTCAGGGCTGCAGCTCTCTAATCAGTATTGTTACTTTTGTTTCTTTATCATACCTTCTTTTGATTTAGATTACCCTTGACTCTGATTCTTGTGGTTTTCTATTAACTTGTAAACGTTGTCTCATGCAGTTTTACAGCAGGAGAAATTATAAATAATCTTTCTTCTCCTCTGTCCAGCATGATAGTATGAAATAAGGTGTAATGTACCACTTGTCTAACAGTAGCAGACTGCCTTTGCATATCATTCATGTTGTCCTGTCACAATATTTTTGAAGTGCCCTTTACACTACACAACTCAGCAACTAACATGCATAAACAGTATTTTATATATGAAATATTAGAGGTTTAAAAAAATAAAAGTACTTGCTATTGAATATACTCTGTTAATATAAAAATATTCCAACAAATAAATTTCTTAATATAATGAAAATAAATAAGACCTCTCTTGTCTAGAGCTCCCAGTTTTAATATCCTGGGTTTAATACTGTGATATTCTGCTTGGAGGAAGTAAATGCAATCAAACTTACCTATTGTCACACAAAAACATCACCTGATATATTCATGCCAAGAGTTACTAGAAAAATCTAATGCTAATAAGAGTAAAGTATGTATAACAGCAAAGTAACAGTTGGAGTTTTGTTGTAAAATTTTCCTGGCATTAACCAAAACAATGTAAAGGACGTGGTAATGTTCCTAAGCAGATGTTAGTTCTGCTGGTTGCCTTTTTTTGTTTGTTTGCTTGCTTATATCATTTAAATAATTTATTAAGCTATCTCCCTTAATGGGAGCAGAAACTTTCTGTACCTTTGGTGTATATCTTCAGAACGCTGCTGAGGTGATAGAGGTCAAACCACAGGAAACACTGGTCTGTTGTCAGACTGCATCCTTTTGGTAACCCCATGGATACCAGCTGGATCCCGGAAGAACCCTACCCATGTCAATATATAATAACATCAATTATTTTTTTTCTTTTTAAGGGGAGGATGCTAGAAATGGAGGGGAAAAATAACAAACAAGCAAGCAAACAAAAGAAAGCCTCAGCGGACAAAAAAATCAACTCTATCAGAAGTGTGAAAAGGAACCAGTACCTCCATTCACTACTATCTAATATTGCCATTAAATTTTAACATGGCATTTCTCCTAAGTGGCCAGTAAGACAGAGTCACAGAAGGGCCTCTGCTGCTGTCCCAGGGTAAGTGGTTTTCTCCTTCCTGACCTCCCTCCCTGTTTGCAATCAGTACTAATACTGTAGTTCTCCCAGATGTGATTTCCTTTTCAAATGAAAAGGGACAGTTCATAGAGAAGTGTTTTGGTTTCAGCTGCTTTCTAACCTAATCTGTTTCACAAGCTGGGTCCCCGGTCAGTTGCACTTGCAGAACTGATACAGAAAATGGTCTCAAGTGTGATGCTAAGAAAGTAATATCTCAAGGTTGCATACTTAGAGGCAATCAAAAATGAACAGCCCATGGAGTTGGTCTAACTTGCTCTAAGTGCCTTTACTGTCATATAATAACACAAAACCAACAAGGTGAGCATAGGTAGAAAGATCTTAGTGGCATTGCTTTGTTCCAAGGTATCAAAACCCAGAGATGCCTGTGTGGTGATACTATATAAGTGGCAGAATTGTCTTCATACCAAACCACACTTTCCACACCTAAAAATACATACACACTCCAGTTTACTGACAATATAAAATATTTCTGCTGGTTTTACTATGATTTTTGTTTCAGCATTTCACTCAAAATTTTCAAATGTACTCAGCACTGATGTTCAGTTGTTGCAATAGTCCAGACTGAGTGTTTTTTGAAGATCTCACTGAGGAAATGTATTTTGTTTTTAGTGGAAGGGTCATTTTGTATTAGTTAAAATATTTTGGCTTAGAGAATTTTAGGATTCTTTTGACAGAAGCCCAAATAAGGTGTTGTCTCTATCCCCTTTTCCAGAGAAGTTCAGCAGTATTATTTCTCAGATTGATATCCTATGAGCTATACTCCAGCCTTCCCATAATGAGTCTTGTCTACACTGGATATCAGTGATGCTTAAGAAAAGGACAAAGGAATTGCTACATTTTGGGAGAAGATGCAAACGCTTCTCATCAGTGTTCCATCCCTATGATTTTCATGCCTTTCATATAACACTTGATCTCACACATGAAAAAATAATACAGTTTGAGTCTTCTGCATAGTACTTGACTGGGTTTGCAGTCCTCTGTACATGGCTTCATACTTCTGTGCTTTTAATCAAGAGCTTGAAGGATTAGTGATTTTAGCAGTCAGTAGCTTACCTGATCTGGAATGAGTAGTATCAGTGTAAATAAATTATACTTTGCTCCTTTGGAGAAAATCAACCATTATGCCAAATTAATTGACAGGGAAGCACTGGCTGCAGACAGACAGACTAATGATGGGTCAGAGCCAAGTGAGGGAAGCTGTTAAACTTTTCATAAGCCTTATAAATCTTAAATAAGAATTTTAGTAAAACACGCTAGGTAATATAGGAAGTAAAATGTGCTGCAGTTCGGTTATCAGCCCTTCCAAACTGCCAGTTCTGCCTGTCTACAACTTCCCATGATTTCTCCTCTGTCTGCCTTTAAAGGTTTTGTTCATTTGCTTATCAGACCCTCCAGTCAGTTCCATTGTCTGCTCTGCATTTCTCATTACCAGCTGAGTATCTTATCAAAAGCTGTTGTCATTTGGAAAATGCATTGTTTTTTCAGTCTCAACATCATTTTTCCTGCGTAATTGAGCAGGCAGAACTGCAAGACAGGCAGAGGGAAAGCTTTGTCCTGTAGTTTAATTAAGTCTCGGTTGTTTGGACTGTGAGCAGCAGTAGAAGGCACATCAGACTTAACCCCCTCATTCCAGGCTTAGCAGTCAATACTACTATGGTGGAAAAGCAGTAGAGCACTTTATCTACTAGCACCACAAATTATAGACCCTGAACACCATTTCATCCTGATTTTGAAAGGCATTCATTTGCTCTCCACACTGCTGCCCACTGTTCTTTCGACCTTCATCCTGTCCACAGCACAAAGAACCTGCACTCACTAAGGCGCCCAGGCACCGGAGAGCACATCTCACATTCAGTAAAGAGGAAACTGGGGTTCTTGCTTTGATGGTTTTAGGTGGGGAAAGTGCATGCTGAGATGGTTGTCTGGATGGGCAGAGTATAGAAAGACAGAAGAAATAATTCTGAGTGGAAATCTCAACCCTTAAGAAAGCTGAGAGGGGGAAAGCAGGTGCAATGGCTGCATCAGAGAGTCAGCCTAAACTTTATTTTGCACTTGGGTGCATCTGACCCAAAAACCACGGTATAAGACAGACATGCTTTCTGAGCCTCTGTTCACATGCCTGGCCTGGAATGCTTTGTCTTCTGATAAAGTGCTAAGGCAGGAAGTAGCACAGGTGCTATAGAGGAGAGTTGGCCTACAGGCACTTACTCAAAAGGAATAATCTTTGATTCTTTTTCATCATGCAAATATTAGCTTTGCCCTATGCCTTTTGGATATCAAAATCTGAACAAATATTTTATATTTTTACCCATTAAAAAATGCTGAAGTAAAATGCTGATGCTGAGACAATCAAAGAAAAAGCAAATAGAGTAATCATGCTGACTCTAGAGAAAACTGCGGCACACAGGAAAAGATTTATTGCTTGCTTAGATCATCAGCTGGGCCTCACTTGGATTGTCAGCTGGATCTGCAAGAGGAAACACTGAAGTCAGGAATTGAAGGCTTCACTGCAGTGCTTTGAAGCTGGTTTGGTGAAGTGCTTATAAAATAAGAGAATATTTAGGACAGCTCTGATGCTCCAGGAGCTGCTGCATTTTCCTATTTTGTTTCTCCTCCCCAGTCCTCTGCATGTACCAAGGAAAGCAGAATCTGCAGAGATCAGGACAGGTATGAAGTCACCTTTTCAAAGGTTTTATGAATTTCATAGGGGTAGCAGGCAAAAGTTGCTGAATAAGCACCTTCTTGCTCTCATCTGCATACTGATGGTCTGACCTGAGCCATGTCAGCTCTCACCATTTGCCTCTAAAATTGGTTCCTCTCTTCTCCTATCTGAGTTGGAATTTCTGTGCTGTGTTTCCTTTGCAAAATTTTCAGATTTATTTCCTAAAATAATCTTACTATAAATATGTACATTTACTATTTAAGTGAATGCTGACCACAGTCTTTCAGATTCCTGCCATTATTTGCCACACGCTCTGTTCCAGCATACTAAAGATGAATATTGCAGAATCACAGAAGGGTGGAGGTTGGCAGAAACTTCTAGAAGTCATCTGACCCAAGTCCCCTGATCAAACAGGAACAGCTAGAGCCAGTTTCCCCAGACCACATCCAAATGCTTTTTTAAATATCTCCACATAGAGAGACTCCACAACCTCCCTGGTTAACCTGTGCCAGTGCTTGGTCACCCTCTCAGCAAAGAAAGTGTTTTCTGTTTCTGGTGTTTGGAGGAAAACTCCTCTGTTCCAGTTTGTGCCCATTGCCTCTTTTGCCCCTGGGCACAACTGAGAAGAGGCTCCCTCCAGGTGCTTTTATGTGCACCATTAAGTGAATTCATAAGCACTGCTAAGACCCTTCCGAGCCTGCTCTTCTCTGGGTTGAACAGACCCAGCTCTCTCGGTCCTTCCTCACAGAAGAAATACTCCAGTCCCTACATCATTTTCATGGCCCTTTGCTGAACTCATCCCAGTATGTCCATGTCTTTCCTGTACTGAGAAGCCCAGAACTGGACACAACAATAGAAATATCTAAGATTTGTTTGCATCTACAGTCAGAATGTGACTGAAACTTCCAAACACAGAGATCCCAAGAACTGTATAACTCTCAAAATCCCTGTTGTTTAAACTTCAATAACAAGCCTGAAAGCAAAGGAAAAAAAAATTACCAAATATATAAGAAATTATTTATGCAACCATTATTTAAGCATAATAATAAATGTGAGTAGTCTAGGACAGGAAAATAAAGTCAATGTTTACAAACAGACCTAAAGGATAAATTAAATTTGAAAGGACTTTGACTAGGTTGTGATGGTTAAAATAGTTATTCTTGTGGAAAGGGATGTAAGGTCTTTAATTAAAAGTATCAGGAAGATGGCTTCAGGATCGACTTTGTGTACCAATATGCAGAATAGCCAATTAACATATAGCACATAAGTTTTTCTTACAATGTCTTAAGTCTTGACCTCTCCTAATTCTCTTAGTGTCAAGCCATGAAAGAGTCACCAATTGAGGTGAATTAAAGCTCTGTTTGAAACTCACAGTTGATTTCTAAAATGTTTAAGAAATCCATTAATTTCTGGAGAAATTTGGAATACCACTTCTTGATCAAAAATCAGGAAGACTATTATTTGAGGTAAAGTAAAACTACAGTGTGTGCCTTTGGGATGAGAAGTGGCTTTGTAAAATCACATCACTAGTGGTACAAGTGCTGAGAAGTAAACCAGAGCTACTATGGCCATATGGCCATATTGTTTCTTTGCCCTCACTTTGGCTACTTACCTGTTCTCAATTAATTTAAAAGCTTTTCCTGCCAAGATACTATTTGCCTTGGATCTGAATGCAAACTTCTTGATTTTCAGTGTCCATTTCCCTCACAAACAGACCATTCACTGAAAACCACAGTCTGTAAACTTCTTAGGTCTTCAAATTTATTTCTGTTCAATCTCTTGACTGACATTTTATAGAGTAATATGACTGCATATGCCAGCTGAAGACCACCTGCTGGTTTTCACAAGCTGAAGTAGGTTGATGAACTACTGGGTGTAAATAAAGGTTACTGGCCTTTCTCACTTTTAGACTTTGTTTTCAGTTACTTTCAACTTGCTGGACCTGGGAAATAATATTTCACACTTCAAGTGAATCTCCTAATTGAACTCTGGAATATTAATGCGTGCCAAATGAATCCTACCAATCTTTTATTTGGAAAGGTCTGATTTTTCTCTAGTGCAGTCTTTCTGACTTGTGTCAGAAAGTACTTAACTTTGCTCCATGTTCCTGACAGTCCTGAGAAAACCCATACAGATCAAAAAGTCAGTCTGCATGTGTCACAGAATTACAAAGAATTGTTTCTAAGACTTTGGCTGTTTACAGGGAGCCTGCTGCAGTATCACAGAGGGCTAATGAGTACATTGACCTTCCCCACTGAAGAATCATGTATGATCTCTTCAGCCTTAAGTATATACATTTAAGATTAGGGCTAAAACAAACCCACCCTTATTTTGTAGTGGATCTTTGTAGTAGCTCCAAGCTGATCACTGGAATCAAGGTGCCAAAGACCTTGCATTGATACATTTGAGCCACTTGCCAGCTGAGCTGTGGTAGTTGTGTGCATCTAATGCGTTGCAAAGGCATGAAGTGTGCTACTGTAACAATTTGTTATTCACATCTTGCATCATGGTAAAGGTAAAGCAGAGAGTGACTGTGCTGGGACTCTACTAGAAAAAAAATCTCCTTTTGAAGGACAATTTATACACAGAAGAGAAAGCTTTTTCTTCCTTGTGTTTAAAGAGAAGTCACCTTTCTGTTCAGTCTCTTAAAACCATCCAGTTGCTGAGGAGGAAGACAGCTCATTCAAATCCAGAGAACAGCAGAGCACTACATGGGACCATATCAGGGAGAACTCACAGGAAGAGGGCAGTGGAGTGGAGGATGCAATTGCCTAAGGTCATGAAGGCAAAGTCTAGGAGTCAGAAAACAGAGAACATGGGAAGAGTCAGAAAGTGGGGAGAAATAAGAGAGGAAGAAGGAGTTCATAGGCCTGCACAAACTTCAGCATTGCTGGAAGGTAGGCGGATAAGGATGCTGTTGTCTATATGCTAGCTTAGTCTTCACTGAGCCAAAAGAGAATGGAAAGTAGAGAACGGTGAGGAAAGAGCAGATGTGTCTGCCAAAGATATCCCTTAGATTCAGAGAAAATGCTGGAGACAAACCCAGCTTTCATAGTTCTAGAAAGAAGATAAAGTAACTGGGACAAAGAGAAAAAAATACATCAAGCTACTGAGATCACAAAAAAATTTCTTGTCTCAGCAGAAGAAAGGAAGAGAATACAGCAGGACAACAATGAAATTAATGAGAGATGATTCAGAAGGAAAAATACAGAAACCAGCTGTGGGAGAAAGAAAAACTGTGGCATAGGAGATTGCTATTAGAATGACAGAGCATAGGAGATGTAAGAATGTATGCTATTAGAAGGACTGGAGAAGATAGCAAGGCATCTGCACCAGAAACTTTGAAGTAAAAGCAAATTCAAAAAGTGTATGAAGAAAAAAAAAAAAAGGAGTCAGAATAATTATGGGTTTGAAAGGTCAAAAGCTTACATATCTAACTTGAATTCATCTTGTTTGTGCCTGTACATTAAGATACAGTTGTGAACTAGTTCAAAAAATAAATAAGGCTTTTCCTTTAGATGCCCATGCAGGAATACAGTCTTATCCCCAAGATACTGAGGGCAACACTAACTAGTACACACAGCTTTTTACTTTCCTATCATGCTTTCATGACTCTGAATTTGGTCAAGAAAATGCACAGTCCCCACAGCTTTCCTGCTTTGAGTGGTTCTTCCAGTTCATAAGGCAAAACTCCTGAGTCAAGCAGACAAGATCTGAAGGGCCGTGTAATATGAAACTCATTGTAATTGTGTCCTATCTGAGACTCACATCAGGGACAATAATCCTTTTACACTTTGTTTCTGAAGATCATTTCCATAGAAACCTGGCAACTTCATAGGTTTCAGAGCAAAGTTGTTGAACTTCTCACACACTGTTAGGCAGAGCTCACTATTTTAGGAAGTACTGCAAGTGCTCCATTTGCAATTTCTTGTTATTTAGACAGCTCTGTCCATAGCCTTCATGCTGTATTGACACATATAACAGCAATTTTTAGGAAGTCCTAAAACCTCTTCTCCCAGTAGTATGAGGATCTTCACTAAAAGCTTGCATATTTCCAAATTACATACATTATAACACACTACAAGGCAGTTGCTTTTTTTTCCTCCCAGACATCTTTGAACTGTTTTAACTAGAGTAGTCTGAGAAGAACATGACATCAGTGCTTCTTTTTACAAGTGCTTTGGGATTTTTAATGGCCACAAAGTACATAGGACTTCACCTTAAGTCATATGCTGAGCATTTCTTGAAGCACTATGGATAAAATGGGATTTCACACAGTTTGAAAATGAGGTGCACTGGGGGAATGTTCAAAAAAAGCTTCAAAGCTATTCACCCTTGCAGGTGTTGAATACCTGTGGCCTCTTTCCTCCTTGTGCTTAATTTCCTGCTCCTTACTGAAAGTGTGCTCTGTCCCCTTTTGCTTCAACATCTTTAGCAAATACCATCCTAGGAAACAAAGCTTTTAAAATTCATGACTTGTCCAAAAACTTGACACCAGTAACAGGAGAAAAGAGAAAAATAATATAATCCTTGCCATTTTCAATATCTTTCAGTAAAATATTTTTCCCTTTCTAACAGCTAAGTCCAGTCTTCATCCGCAGCTGTTATCTCCCCTTTCCTGGTCTGTCTAGCATAATAGACCTAAAGTTTTTGTCTGATAACGTGGATTTAGTTGCTGGGACTAGCACTGTTTCCTTTCATGGGAGCTGTTCTAGCCTGCCTTGTCCTCCGGAGTTTTGCCTTCTGTTGCATACACTGCAGATTTCATCCCAGTCTTTATTGTTTGGCAGACTGTTGATCTTTGTTTTTTGGGATTTTGTTTGGTTGGTTGGTTGGTTGATTTTTTTCTCTGTTATGGATATCTTAATGTCCAAAGCACTCTAGGAAAATATTTCAGAGAAAATGAATTAATTTGTAGAGAAACTGTGTCACTCAGTAACTTGTATGGTCTGTGTCCTCAAAGAACATGACTTGCTTTGCCACATTTGTTTAGAGTGCATATTTGTTCAGAAGTTGCTTGGACTCCTCTGAAATATAATGAAACTGACAAAGCCAGTCTTCCTATTTATGAGATAATCTATATTTCAAAGAGCTGACACAGCATAATTGGTTAAGATACATTAAGAAGTAATTTACTAATTTATGCTTTTCTAACATATGGTCATGTACTCATGTACTTTTTTTAATTTTTTTTTATTTTTTTTTTAGAGGATGTAAAGTTTATGGAATATTGAATACTAATACATGTGGACCTAACAATTGCATATAATTTCTTTTTCTGCTTGGATTAGTCAGTATTTAGATACAATTCGGTTTTTCCAGAGTATTAGAGCATTGTCAGAGTCCCAGCAAATTAAGAATATTTTGATTCATTTCAGAGAGCCAGAGATCAAGCTGCATACACAGAATCAAATATATGATTATGAATTACTATGATGATATGAATCATTATGATCGTATGATTCTGAATATATGAATCAAAAAATGAGAGCCAAGACAGACATTTCAGGATTGAAACATGAAAATTCACAGAAATAAATGATTTTACAAAGTCAGAAGCGAGCTGCACATAGAGGTTTCCAGCTTAATCTTCTCAGTTGGCTAACTGGAACACATCCCTCCGCTTAAAGCAAAGTATCTCCATACAAAGTCCACCAAATTAAATACGTGGCTCACTTCTGGGTAGGAACCCACCTTTCTGAGAAACTGGTAATACTGGGATGTAGTTCATGTTTTCCTGTGGGCATGAACAAGCTGAATTGCTTCATAAATGTGACCCTGGGAGCACTTCCATAGCTATCAGTGTAAGGGGTCAACAAGCAGAGCACTGAGAAAAAAATGGAGGGATATTTTATAATATTCCTGATCTTTTAACTGTAGATGGGCGTTTGGACACTCAAGTAGTGATTTCATGGTTAGAAAAGGTAGACATGGACACTTTAAAACAGCCCCCTTAATATTCTAGGGAGCACAGTGTATGGAGAAACCATCGTGAGACTATTATTTTTCTTGTGCAGTTGCAAATGTAGAATCAGTAAAACGCACTTGAGTCTCCTAGGAGGGTTTGTGAAATAAAAACACTCCTCACTGAGGAGTGGTTATACATCCAAATGATTCTGCTGTCATACAAAAAACTGCTCAACTATATGATTAAAGGCTTGCTATCCAGTTGCCAGAGAGTATGGTTTTCAACAGAATATTGGCTTCACTGGGGGTATTTTCATAGGCTACCACCAGGGAAAAGGTTCCCACTTCAGTCTTTGTTAGTGAAGATTTTGATCCTTTGTCAGGGAAGGAATGTGTCACAGATTCATGAACAAATAAATTTCTGTATTAAAAAAATACAGAGTCCATTAAAAAAAATAAAATATTCTATAAAAAAAACTGTGAAGTAAACAAAATTAATAATAGTTTAAAGCAAAAATTAACAGTGAATTGTTAAAGCAGAAGCTAAACAGTCAGTTATATGTTATTTTTTTTGCATATGATTACAACTAGCATGTTCACTGTACATTTTGAGAATACAAGTAGTGAGCCAAAATACACATGACTAAGAAACATGGATTAAAAAAGTCCAAATTCCATTTGTAATCAAATATGCATTTGATTAGTAGGCACTTGGTAGACACTAATGGCATTTTCCTGTTCCATCATAGTCCCATTTGATAAACATTAATATCTAAACATAATAAAGACATGCATCATGTCTGCAATATTTCTCATGAAAATCTGGGGATAAAAATGTTTCCTGAAGTCAGGTAGAGCCAGCATGGATTGGTACTGGAAGTATGTGCAATGGCTGCCTGCATCTTAGACAAGAGCTTCCCCATTGGTACGTGACTCTGGTTCACTTTAATCTTTCTGATGTGTCTGCAAATAGGTCAGTAAAATCAATAGATTGCATTTGTATAACAGCTCCCCCCTCCCTTTTATTTCACAAAAATAAGCTATAGCAGTAAATGAGAGGTTTTCCAGTCAGGGCTTTACTTGTGCTGAACCCAGCCATGCTGGTAAGCCGTCTCATCCCCACAGCCGCAGCCAAGACGTGACAATTATTTATCAGAGTATTTGTTCTTTGCCAGATATAGAGAGCAAGTGGTTCTTGTCAAAGGGGCAGTGCTTACTGTCACCGCTGAGGTCTAACACAGACACACCATGCACAACCTCCTTTTTTACTACTGTACTTCAGAGACACTTTTGTGGAAGACCCAGTGTAAAGGACCAGACCTAAGCATGTGTTGTCTCAAACATGCTGAGCATTGCTACAGGAAAGGTGTGATGAGAGGAGAGGGTTCCCCAGAGGTAGGACAGCATTGTGCTGAGCCATCTTACTGCTCCACTTCAAGACTTGTGCTTAGCCCTGCTGCACCTCACTTCCTGGAGAAGGGCTGGCTGTGCATGCATGAGCAAAAAAGCCCAAAAAAGCCACTTTACCTAAGGGCGTGCACTGAGTTGACTACAAAAGGGTCCCCTTGCTTTCTTTTTTCCTCTCTGTCTCATTTTTTTGCCTCAGCTCTGGACCATCTACATGGTAGGACCGTTGTGGGACCTATTGACTGGTGAAATTCCTGTTCTCTCTCCCTTATCTGTCTTGTTTTCTTCCCTTGCTTTGCCATGGCAAAACATGGCTATCATATTCTACCCCACACTCCACACTGAATTTTGTGGTAGTAGGGAGATGGTGGTGGTGTGCTGTGGCTTGTGAGCCAGCATCTCTTGAGGAGTTTCTTGTGGGAATTGAGAACTTACTGAAGTGTAGTGCAAAAAATTAAGGGCTTGTTAGCCACCACTCACGTGGAAGGGTATTGTAAGAATTCAAGGGCTTGTTAGCCAACACTTTGTGAGTCTAAAGCAGTGGGCTGGTTGCCAGAGTTAAGGTCACTGTACAATAAAACCTGAGTTCACTGACATGTGTCCAGTGTCTTTGTTCATCCTGATGAGAATTTACAACAAATATCACGCCTCTACATGTGGGTTGTGACACTTCCTTAGTCTGAGCACACTATCTCTGAAGTCATGTCAGTGTATGGTAACTTATATAATCAGTATGATAACAGGCTGTCAGCACTTAATGTATTTTTTCAGATATTTCACCCAAACGATCATCTCTTTCCTATATTTTTCAGAGCATCAGTTATCTGTTGCAGTGACAGCCTTCATATATTTCATATCTTCTTTCTAAGCTCTTTGCCATTGCATCTCACTGTCAGTAGTACTTTGAGTTGTCAGAGAATTATTGAAAGGGGAAAAGCTTTCTTACCTAACTGAGCTGCTGCCCGCATCAAGATCTTGTGCTGTCACTGCACCTATGATGGTCCCCACAGGCGTATCCTCATAGACCTCCATCGTGTACATAGGTTTGCTGAACACTGGAGGTTCATCCATGTCCAACACATTTATCTTCACAGTGGCAGTATCTTTGAATGGACCCACAGAGTGAAATCGATGGTCAAGATGAAGATTGGAGGCCTCAACTTTAAAGGTATATGCCTTTTTCGTTTCAAAGTCTAATGGCTGTAGAAAGAACAAAAGCAAAACATGAGATTTGTCTAAAAATTCAACATTGCAAAATCCCTTTGGTTGGATTAATCTGACAAAACTTAAGATGCCTTTAGTGTAAAATTCACCTCCTGAGCTAATCAATCATCTAAGTTTGTTTTGCAGTTCATCTCCTGATAAGGTGGTTTCTGAAATAGGCCAGATGAATCATAGCCAGGAAATGAATGCTTCTCCACATCAAAAAAATCAGGATGACTGGCATGTAAACAGTTACACTGTAGATGTCTGAAGTTAAATGAGTGAGATTCATCTCTTGCAAATTACTTGAGTGCAGGTTAGTCAGAGATTTGCATTCACAACTCCTATGCACAGGCAATCAGCTATCTCTAGCTGATCCACCTCCTTTAAATAGAAGATTTCTATTTTTTTTTTTTTTTTTAATTTATTTTTAAGCAGGAAAAGCTTTCAGAAGACCATGACAGTGATGGAGATGATCCCAAATGAAAACTCTGATATATACCAATGTGTCAAACCAAACTTCAGGTATGGCTTGGAATGTGAATTCTAACTTGATCTGCACAAAGTTTTTCCTGTAAAATAACTATTTTAGCAGTGAACTGTTATTCATGCCATATGTTTGAGCTGCATGTACTTTGCAAAATGCAGACTTTGACTCTGTCTTATGATCCTATAGGTGTAATTCATAAGGTCTTGAAGACAACATACCAGGTTTTGTGTACTTATTTGGTTCTTTGATGGAAATGTATCCTGCAATCAGGTTGTTTTGATGTGGGTTTCTGTCAATGCATATCAATTTAGTGCCTTTAGTTTTAAAGCGTAATCATCTCAAAACACTTAATGCAGACTTATGTAGTTGAAAAGATGCAGAATCTTTATTTTCATTTAAAAGATGTATTTAGCTGCATTGGCTTTCATGTTGTTTTTAACGCTTCTGACAAAGCCTTTTCCTGATGTCTGGGTAACACTGGCACCTAGTGGTTTCTGCCTATAATTGTCAAGTTGGAAATTTTCTAACAAGAAAGAATATGCTATCTGGAAAAGAGACCGGGTTCACATGTCTGAAAAAGAGTATTTCAACATCTGTTATTTTTTCCCCTAGTGTTTCCAGTAATTTGTCACAGCCAGGATAGAATTAAATTCTGCCATTTTCTCTCCTTATCACAACAGGACATAATAGGCCAGATGATTGACTGGTGCAAACTGAAGTAGCTTCATTAAAATCAATTGAGTTACCTTGACTTGCATTAGCAGAACAGCTAGCATAATGATTTTAAATCCTTATGAAAGGCTTCATAACTTTAGTAGACTAGATGGTCAGTCTTTTCTGAGCTGAGGACACAAAATTAGCCATATAAATCTAAATGCCATAGAAATAATCAGGCTCGAAAACAATCCAGTACCACACAAAACCATCCTCCTACAGAAAAAATTCCCAGAAAAGCCAGTACGAGTTGTACCTTCATGTCTGGATGGACAGAAGAAGAAACTAAGGCTAAGAAAAAATAAAAAAAGTTAAGTTGGGTAGATCTTGTGCCCCAGTGGTGAAACCCTAAGCTATTAACTTCACTACAAATAGGCATGTTGCTCCATTAGCCAAATTGTTGCCACACTGTGTTTTCAGTTTCTATACTACTCATGCTCATTTTTATGCACTGCCAAAAAAAATTTCCCCAAAAAAATAACTCCCCCCAGCTCTTCTCCAGATATTTACATGAATTGCTAACATATTTTCAAAAAATATAATAAGGGAAGAAATCTGAAGTTTAAAGAACCAGTCTGGAGAGGAAAAAATCTAAATATGAGGTGTTAAGCTAGAGATAAATGATTGAGACAGAGAAAACAAGAAATCTAAGCTCTCATTTAGGTAGTAATTCTGGGTAATGCTTTGTATGTATCTTTCCTATCCCCAAAACTCCATTAAAACTGTTCAAACTGGCTCCTGTAATGCATCAGTATATTTGCAAAGACATGTCTTAATGGATGGAGCCATAATTCATGCAGTCCTTGCAGGCTGCCATTCACCAAATTACTCTTCAAGGCAGGAATACCAGATCATGGTGCATGGGCAGTGCCCAGTCACAACTCTTCATGATTCAAGGGGAACAGAAAGCAATAAGACTTCAAGAAATTTTATCTATTGGTATGCTCAGACTGAGATATTTCACTTCACAGATACCCAGAAAGCAAATGAAGTGACTGCACTACTTCTCTACTCCCCAGCATGATGAGGCAATGCTAAGGCATATTTTTTAAAAGACAGTGTGATCCCAAGAAAGGATAATGTTTTTCCACCGTAACCTCAGAGCAACTCATCACTTCTTTCTGTCCTTCTGTGGGTCTGATGATAAATATAGTTAGAGGTTAAGCAATATGTAGCCAATGCAAAGCACAGATGGCATTCAAAATAAGAAGAGACAGGCTGAAAGTGATGAGCCATCACCAGAGAAAGAAATCAGTGACAGACTCCCACAAAATAGCAGAATTTAGCCTTTAGCCTAAGTGAGGCTAAACTGCAACTGAAATGCGTGGAGAGATGGGAAACATTGCAAGTGGTAAACCTAGGTTTTCATTTCAAAAAGAAAAAGATTTTGTACAACATACATCATGCAACAAAAGAGTGTGGTTTTAATGTCTTGTATTTATGCAGAGCCCATTCTGTATTCTGCTCTTCTCAGATTCAAATGATTGGATTTAATATAGATAACACTGACGTTCTCCAATTTTAACATTTTTCTGGTATGTCCACAATCTGCCGAAAACCAGAACTGAATGTCTGCCCAGCTCTCAGGCAAAACCTTTCACATTTTTGGTTTTAAAGATGTTAAAAAAATCATTTTATTTATTTTTTAATAGATACCACTAAAACCTGTCAAGGAAATGACGGGTTCACACAATGTGTTAACAACATTTAGGAAAAAAAAACAAACACCAAAAATCACACAAAAACCCCAAGCACACAAACAAAACAAAACAAAGAAAAAACAAACACACACAAAAAAAACCCCAACAAACAAACAAACAAGCAAACCACAAAACCCCCAAAGAAAACACAAAAAATGTGTTTTGCTGTTACATAATAAATGCCTGAGAGTGCTTAGTCCCATCTTAATTTATAATCTGGAATTCTGGTAAGAGTAAAAATATAGTAGAATGTTTGAATCTTACAAATTACCCCCTGTAAGGTTATTAAAATGTCTTTGAATCAATCAGATTTTAATGGAATAACTTAATAGATTATTTTTTTTAATAAATAATCTATAGAAATGTTTATTCTGTCTATGGAATAACAATCTATCATATACAATATATAATAAATTATATATAAATATTAAGCAAAATATATTCTATATTATTAAATAGTAATAATTTAATTACCTGCAGAAAGATGTTTGAATAAGCCTTTTTTTTTTTTGCAGAAATTATGAGTTTTTTCCACAGTAAACAGAATTTATGCTAATATTAAGGCATTGGCTTATTAACTGTGAATTACTCAATAACTGGAGGAGTATTTCTAATCGATATTCTAAGTACTAATGACAGAATAGATGTATTTGACCCCTCCAACTTGTTCTCATCTGCCTTTTCCTATGTTGTTGTTACAAGCTGATCTTAAAGTTGCCTCATAAAGTGCTATCAGTATATTCATACCTGTGCACAGCACAAGCATTCTACAAATCCCCAAATCAAATAACACAGATGGACAAATCACTTAACCCTGCAACTCTGGAAGTACCGTGAACGGACTTAGTTAGTGTGACTTGGAGAGCACAAAACCAGCTCTGCGTTAGAAACAAACATTTTGAAATATTACTGTTTTCCACATTCAAGGCAGAAGTTAAGAAATGCTGCTATACAGATGTATTTGTATCTAAAATTGTATATTACATAGATATAGGGAAGGAGAGAGAGAGAATTAAAGAACCGAAAGAAAGAAAGAAAAATGGTGTGAAAGATATAATGAATTCTGATGATACGCATAACAAGGGTGAGCAAAGAACTACCCTGTCAATTTGTTCTGCTTCACAGAGAGGCAGGACTGGAAACTCCAGAAACTTTCGCTGCTTATCCACACAACAGTATTGTTCCTGACACAAGATTTCATCCGCAATGATGGAAAAGCCATATTTTGAGATGAGAATGTAAACCTCAGGACAGTTATGGATAGTAGGACTGGGCTGAGAGGAAGTGCATATGAACTTAGGCTGGCCTTCATACTAGGATGATGAACTGTGTAATTGTAGAACAACTGTGCCAAATATACTCGCCCCAAAACCTGACAATGCTTCGCCTTACAAACAGGTTGAGTGTCTATGCAATTCGTGAAATATCACCATAAGACTATTTGCTATGCATTGACACAGCTTCTGTACATGCAGTTATGTCTCAGTAACTACACTTGTGCACTGGGTTTTAAATAGCATAAGGAAATAACTGGTACTATAGAGCAGGTTTATTAAAGTAAGCTCCAGATCAACCAGGACCACTCACTAGAGTTGAGAATGCACAGTAAAAATGACGTCTGTACAAGTCCTGAAGATTTGAACAAAAGTGAAGTGCGTACTTCAAGATTTGATTGGAAGTGAGCAAAATATGTGTGTGTTCTGTATCTGGAGAAGGGGAACCCAGTATCAAGGGTTCTGTTGTTTGCTGCTTTCGATCATCTAACCCATTTCAGAAGGTGCCTTTCCCTATTCTAGGAAAATGCAAACTCAACAGCTCTTTCCTCAGACTAGAGAGACTGAAATTCTCCTCTTCCGTGCTCTTCCTATCATTCTTCTCTGTGTCTGCCATGGTCTTTGAGGCTGTGTCTGCACACAGCTCACCACTTTCTGCCCGTACTGAAGGACTCAACATTGCCTGCTCCTCCTCCTCAAAGTGCAAAACCACAACTTCCACTCATACAAACTCCTGAGTTACGATGACAGGCAGACAGTGCCTGTGCTCATACCTGCAGAGGGAATTCCCTGCCTCTGGAGAAAGAAGTGGTGTGGGGTGAGCAGTCTGCACAGTTTTGGAAGTAAAGCCAGTAGTAGCTATAATGCAGTTCTCACTGAAGGACATGGGGAGTCCGCCTTACGCCCTCTGTTGTGTTGTACAGATGCTATCAGACTGCTCTCACATTATAGCAACACCCCAGTGCCACATACATGTGCTGTCCCATGTGCAAGACAACTCAGTTTAGCCAGCAGCGAAAGTTCTACTTGCTGACTGCAATCAAAAGCTTTTTTAAAAAGTGGCTCCTGAGGTTGCAAGGAAGCACACACTCCAAATACTTCCCTGCAGCTACTGGTTCTACTCATCATCTCCTCACTTTCTGTATTTTATCATCACTACAGTTATTCTTTCTCATTGTGCAGTGCTATGACACCTTGAGATTTCACACCTACAGCTTTTTCACCTGTTCAGTTAGCAGTGGTGCACAACTTACAGAAAAATAAGATGCGGTTGTTCCCTCTGCTTCCACTGAACCATGTGGAGAAGTTCACCCAGTATAGTGGAGCAGTGTAGAATCTTTCCAGATGAAGCCTAGAAACTATTTTTTTTTTCCTGTGTTTTAATGACACACTGCACAAATTAGCAAAGTGATGTCTTGAAGCAGAGCAAGTTTAATGCTTGAACCCTGCTCAGTTTCTGGACTAGCTCATGTTGAGCCAATTAAAAAGCCTCTGCACAAAATCGGCCTATGATATAAACTCATCCTTAGTTTAGTAAATGCAGTGCCAACTGTTCAGTGAAGTTTGGACCCTCTTATTTTCCCTTATTGTTGTGCCTTGTGATTATAGATTTCAAAATGTGGAGCATGGCCTGGACTGACACAACTGAGGCCACTGCACTCTGTTATGAAGGAGATGAAGGAGATGATCTGTTACGCTGCTTCTTGTAGTTTACACTCACTGTAGTTTGCTGAAGCATCCAGTTAGGATGACAGATATTGAA
>JAWWTY010000077.1:73199631-73305839 GCA_035222235.1 Margarornis squamiger | reverse complement strand
GATCTGTTACGCTGCTTCTTGTAGTTTACACTCACTGTAGTTTGCTGAAGCATCCAGTTAGGATGACAGATATTGAATAAAAATCCAGTGAAATAAACACTGTATTAAACAGCACCAGAGAAGGGAGGAAATTATAATTCTATTCCTAATAAAATAATATTTCTTACTTTTAAAGAGAACTGTATACAGAGCAGTATCCCAAACCCAAGCATTTACCCCTCCTTTTAGCGATGATATTTTCCCTTTTTTTTTTCTTTCTTAGAGAGGAAACTATTACAGTACTAGCCACACAGTGGTGCTAAATGGCATTTGGATAATTTATTTAGCAGAATATAAGAAACACTATTTCATTTTTAATTTATGTAATTAGCACAACAGTAGTAGTAATCAGACATACATTGGATCATAGCATGAGAATAAATGAGCAACCAAAACAGATGATTTAAAATCTGCAACTTGTCCAGCTGTAGTGTTGTGTGCCCATTTAGCATCCTAGAAACAGAGAATGGCCTTCTGCCTCTGCCAACACACTTGATGTGCTGAAAAGAACAGTTTAGCCCGTGCAATTTTTTTATCATCAAATCTCTTTTTCACAAAAAATAAATGTAGTCCAGGAAGGCTTCATTTTTCTCACTTTTGATACAGAAATCTCTCCGTATTTTTTTGCATAACAAGAGAACAAAAGAGTATCTATGCAGTGACTGACATTTTCTGGCTGCAAGAAATTTTCCAGGGAAAATAGAAGAAAAGTTTACAAATGGCTTTGAAATAGCTCAGCACTGTACTGCAGCACTTGCAGCATCAGAATATGCTATGATACAGAAGAAAGTGCAAACCTCTTTTTAAAGCACTTTTATTCTTAGCTTTGACTGTTTATTATTTATAATTCATATCTGAATTCATATAACTCATAACTGAATGTGTTGGTCCTATTCATTCATTAGCCTCCATTTTATTTAAAGAAGGACTTATATGCATACCTAACTTAAAGATTTGCACAATCCCACAACGTCAAACCAGTGTTTTGAGCATCAGGCAGCATAAAAATGTTTCTCTGCAGGCAAATGAAGAGTGCTCTTGCAGGCCTGTCCAGTATGGGTTACATGCATTTTTGTAGTGTCTACAGAGTTGTGAATGTCCATCACTTCCGAAAATCTGAAAACTGCAACCCCTGCAAACACATTTATATTACTGCAACTGTAGAATATATAAAAAGACAACTGAGTGAACAGTATCTTTAAGAATCCAGATTGCTCTTGTTTCTCCTGGGATCCAAAAAGGGACTTGAATGGGTGGATTTTGTACAATTCCAAAATATCTTAAAACTCTAGGATCATATAAAGTTTAGTGAAAGGGATCTTTGCCCTGAGAAAAGTTTTGTGAAAGGCAATGCGTAGAGTCAGTATAAAGGCACTCTTTGCTGGAGGAGCTGTGTGTTTTGTTTATCTTCCACACTTCTCCATAAAACAAAGCTGATATTTCTTGATCTTCACATTTTGCAATCGTCCCCAGGCTCACGATGATGAAGAAGATTAAGAAGGGATTAGGATTATACTTTTTCCCCCCTCCTGTTCGGTGACAGAGATCTAAGGATAGATTAAATTATATTAGGCAACATCGACTGATGTTCTGCTGTTGCAAAAGTGCCCCACATTTTCAGATTATACCATATCTTGTCACTGAAAAGACTAACTATATGCAGCAAAATGCAATGACCAATTCTAAAGTATCTGGATATAGAACTGGGTGTGTGATTTTTATTTTTTTTCCAAGTTAGTGGTTCAATTAGATATTATGTAATTACCCATAGAGTGGTCTCAAAAGTGGCCAGGCATTTTGCTTGTGATGGTCCTAAGATAATTGTATTAAGAAAATTCATATATAAATGCTCTCTGTGATTAAAAAATAATATATACATGCTGTTAGAATCTGTACTGCCAATTTTAATGTCTTGCCTATATAGTCTAATGCATATATACTTAACCATAAGTATGGAAAAATTCTGTCATTGTGTATAAAAACAAGCAGCACAGCTGAGGCTTAGGACTAATTCAGGGAGAACTGAATTCTATGAAAAACCTGCTGTTGATGATCAAATATTCATTTTGCAATGGTTCCCACTCAGTGCCATTTCCAACAGTGCATATGGAGGGCTACGCAGCTGCTCAGCCTCACAGTTCCAGATGGACCTATTTTTGAGTCATCTGCAGCAAGGGGAAAAGGTGACCAGAAGGGTTTTTGAAAATAAAACACAATCTACAAATTCACATTAGAAGAAACAGTACACTCAAACTTTTAGTCAGAAAAGAAGAGGGCATATGAAGAGAGCAGAGTTTGTGTCTCATTGACAAATCACTTCTCCCTGGCTATAGTGGCTTCCCTTTTATGTCATTAAAACTTTCAGAAGAGTAAGTGACATGACATCATCTTGTCCTTTAATGACCCATGGATAATTTACTATTTCCCAGGTCAAGAGGCTGAATTCGATTATTAGAATGATTATTAGAATGAATATAATGCAAATATAGATACATGATCAGAGCCAGGGCAAATTTAAGTACCTAAATTCTAAATTTTATTGGAACTAAATCTTTGCTTTTCCCATCTTAATACGTGTGTCCAGAATTCTTTCCTTCCCAGCTAATAGTCACGCTTATTTTACAAAATTTACACCTAGAAGTATGAACTGTCTATAAAACAAAACCATGCCTTTCAAAATGAACTGGTGGTTCAGATTTCTTTCTGCTGAACTGGTGAATATGTATGCCTGGGCTCATAAAACAGCCACTGATTAAAATGTGGCACTTCTGGTTTTGGATCTCTCCCACTGACTGCTTTAATCACTAAATTCTGAATGACACACATCTTTGAAATTCATAAATTCAGTAATCTCAAACTTTGTCTAGTACACTAAAGCAATATCAACAGCTGAGATGCAGTGTGTTCCCCTGCACGAGTATCTGATAACCAGCTATTTGGGACACAATTATGAGTCTGGAAGTAGGACATGGCAATTTGAAACCATTTGGGACTCCTCTACCCTGAATAATAAAAAACATGCTCACCACTGTACTGTACAACAGATTCATTATTAAAATAATAAAGCAAAAATGTTCAAAATAAAATGCTTACAATTCATAATGAAATACATTATTTCAAACATAAAATGTAGTTCTTTCATTCCATGCTCTGTAATGTTTCTCATATGGTTTTAGGTGGAAAACTTCACATAAAAGAGAAGTTATACTTTCTATACAGAGACAAAATTACTTCTTTGCCATGACCTTAATTAGGAACAGTCCTACCTGTGAAATGAAAGACTAAATTCCAATGTCTTTTAAGACAAAGATCATAATCACAGATTTTAATAGAGATATAAACTACCCTGTGTTACTGATGAGGTAAAATTGCACATTGTTTAATTCTCTTATCTAGTTTTTCACTTGAGCCACAGGCACATCCACCCATTTGTGCCACATACCTTTTTCAGTTTAATGACTCCTTCCTGGGTGTTCTCATCTGTTGTGATGTCAAACAAGTTTCCTCCATCTCCTGGAACTATGTTGTACTCAATTTCTGCATTTTTCCCAAAATCAGGGTCCACAGCTCTGATCCGTCCAATAGCAGAACCAACATGAGAGGACTCAGGTACTTTTAAATGGAAAATACCTGTGACAAAGTGGTAGAGAGTAATTTTTGGGATTTCTTGGTAATTAACACAGTATTTCTGATTAAAATCATGGAAACTCTTCAAAATAAAAAGACTTAAATAATTCAATTAAAATTAGGAGATCAAAACAACAAAGGATTAGAAAAAATATATGCCTGTTTTACCCATTAATTTCCTCTAGTTTCTAGCTTTTGTTCAATCAACTGTAAAGGTCTTAGCACATCTATCTACATTCTATATTTCATATTTTTGTTTTTACATATTTAATTTTGCACGTGATTGACTCTCTTTTGAATTAAATTGTACTTGTAGACAGTACAGATTTATAAGTATTTTCCTCCTTCAGATTTTGGGGTTTGGTTTTGGTTTTTTTTGTTTGGTTGGGTTTTGTTTTTGTTTTTTTTAATATATCTAAGCATTTCATAATACTGAACAAATCAGTGGGAAAAGGGTTTCCACATACTTCTTTAAAATTCAGTGGTATAAATACATGTACAACTCCTTGTGTGGATAAAGAGCATCGTTTACACGTGAGCCACCAGAGGGTGCTCTTACTAAAATTTCAGACCTAAACATTAATTTTTAGCTTTGAACACCTTTACTTTCAGATTATTTACTAGTAGTGATAACAAAATTTAAAAAAAAAAAAAAAAGAAAAAAAACAAGTCCTGCCCTCCCTCCACCCACCCCCCCCCCCCCAAAATTACACACTTTTAAAATAATAGTTTCATTCAGAGAAAAAGCTATATTGAAAAAGTGCTAGACATATTAGTCAAAAGAGCTAAAAGAAAAAGTCCCAAGCAGTTTGAGACAGCCATGACTTTAAGGACAGCAACATCAGCAGACTTATTTCACTGCTCCCATCGTCCCTGTTCAGCTGCTGCTCTCACTGCAGTTGTCACTTTGCCCAGCTCCCAGTGAACACCACCCAGACCAGTGTTTACAGTGGGCAGGCAGTGCTCGCCTTTCTTCATGCAGCAGCCTTTGCTGTCAAAACTGCCAGCACCTTTTGGAGCTCATTTGGAGCACAGGATATTTGGTTCACTTCGTGCTGGCTCTCGAGTTCGGTTTGCTGGGTCAGTGTTGCACAGCTCTCCCAGGGCAGCCCCTTCAGCAAACATCAGCACTGGCCTCATCAGTTCCTCTATGCATGAACACGTAGGAGGAAATTTACACCTCTTTTTTTTCAACAGGATAGCAGGACAGGCAGCTGTGACTAGTGGGAGGCATACTGGGGGATGTCGCAGAGATTTCCTCCCAGCGGTGGTTCAGTCACATATCCCAAAATGAGGCTCTGAGAAGTTGTATATTATGTATCAGCAGGAGAGATGACTTTCACATCCAGACACTGAATTAAACAGTAGAAGGTGTTCCCTGTCGTTATCTCCTTACAGTGTGTGCTGTGTCAGCTTTTTCAGCTTTGCAACATTTTCAGGTGAGGAAAAAAATGACATTTGCAGTGCTGGATTAGGAGAAAACCTGCTCTTTTATGAGCTAGCAGTTTGGGCTGTGGTACCTATTTATTTGTCTGTTTGATTGTCTCTGAGAAAATCTCTTTTGTCTGCTTCCTCTCTCTGCCCATCAGAATGCAACGTATACTAGAAGGCAAAATTTGTTTTGTTTGTTATGGAAAATCCCTGTAAATAAAGTCAGCTTGTGTCAGCATTCACTTTTGGACATCACCATGTATAGCTTTACATTACCCATTGACTGAGCTACTAAACATTGTGCAAATATCATTTCACTATTTTTTTTTTTTCCCAAGGAACATACTAAAGAAACCTTTCCTCCTTATTTTTGCATGGGAATGTAAAAATGTAAAATGTAAAAGAAGCTCTACTTCTCAGTGTTGTTTTAACAGCAGGAAAAGAGTACTGTGATGCAGAATAGTATCATGACAAGATAGTATCAGCTATTTCTTAGTTGTACTTCAATGACTGAGTAAAGAATAGAATTTTAATATGGTATTCATAAGACAATCACAAATTCTCCTATTATTTGCTGTCAGAAATATATGTATTACTGGGTCTCTACTATGCAAGTTATACGGAACAGGTAGAAGAAAAGAGACCCAAAAGGGCTTTGCCTACACTGGAATCATATATTAAGTTTCCTCATCACAGTTCTAGCCCTCATGTGTTTTACAGCCACTTATATTGGATGATGAAAATCATTGCTTCAGAGATTGCTGTTAACAGCCATAGTTTCGGTGAACGTGAAATGTGGGAGCATATGATAATGGATTTTTCCATCTTTGTCTAGTTGATCTATTCTTAGTGATTTGAAGAGCACTCAGCTTCATTAAAATAAACATTTCTCTATAAAATATTGTAACTGGTTGTAAAGACTGTGAGACATAGATGAAGTCAAGGAAAGACTACATTTCTCATTTCAGACTGTTTAGGCTTTTATCAGTTATTTTCAGTGATTTGGCATTTAATCATTTCTAGAAATTCAGCAGCAATAAAGATGGGGTCATTCAGATTAATTTGAAACTCTGAAGTAATCTTCAACTTTGCAAGAGTCAGATTTCTGAAGATGTAGTATGTAATTACACTGCCACTGTCCTCCTGTAATATTCACAACATATGGAAGCTCTTAATGGTACTACTGTGACAACACACTTTCAGAATAAAATAAAAGGAAACAAATAATGTATATTGCTGTCAGCTCACAGGAAAATCTTCAAGAGAATATAATACATAGCATGGAAATCTCCTTCCTTCCCTCCCTCCCTCCCTCCCCTTCCCTCCCCTCCCCTCCCCTAAGCAGTAGAATCACAGAATATGCTGATTTGGAAGAAACCCAGCAGGATCATTAAGTGCTACTCCTGGTCCTGCACAGGACATCTCAAGAATCACACCATGTACCTTTGCCTGAGAGCATTGTCCACACACTTCTTGAACTCAGACAGGCTTGGTCTTTGTACAGAGGACATTTGAAATGATTGATATATACGGTACAATAAATCAGACAGAGAGACAGTTTTGGAGATTTTTATTTTTCTGCTTCCAGAAGACATCACTTTTTGCCATGGATTTGCTGTGACAGTTTAGAATTATTCAGTTTTTATTGTCCATTTTGCCTGTATGCACTGCTACCTCCATTTGCTATAGAGGTATATCGAAACAGCCTGAGTAATAGCCTCTTACTCCCAAAGGTCCTGAAAACCTTGCTCTCTTCAGCTTCCAGGAATGATGGAACAAGCAGCTGAGACAAACTTACACAGCAGCAGGTTATGCTGCTCCAACAGTTCTGTCAAATTTTCTTGATTGTCTCATGTGACTTCTCTGACAACGAAAATCTTTATTCTACTTGCATAAATCTCTTTTAAATGTTTTCAGGGTTTTTTGGTTTTGTTTTTTGTTGTTTTGTTTGTTGTGTTTTTTTTTTTTTTCTTTACTCCTGTCTTTTGTAAGGGATCAGTGATATGAGATGTACCAAAGGAGCAAGCCCTTACTTTCCTCAAGCTCCAGTACAAAACTGGACTGTGTAACTAGCTCCCCTTTTGCTGATTTCAGTCACATATACTTCATTCAGGTCAGAACATTTTCACATATAGGAAAGCTGGAAGCAGTGAATATTCCCTGGTCAAGATATTTCATTTCAGGTTGAGCAGCATCAAAGAGGATGATAGAAATAAATGAGTGATGATGTTGTTGAAGCTTTTAGGCTGAAATAACTGACAGGGTTAATTACTTAGCCCCCAAAGCATTCAGGAAACGCAGTCAGAGGTGAGCTCACAACTCATACATGCTGGCTCTGGGTTTCTGAAACAAAGATGGTTTCAAAACACACAGTGGGAAGAAATCAGAGCTGAGTAAGTGACAGGTAATCAGTCATATTGACTGAAATGCAGCACACATTTACAGTTCCTTTGACATGATTACATTAGTTTTAGTTTCCAAGGCTCAAAAGCTGTTCTGGGGTTTGATTTTTACTTACAAAGAGGGTTAGGGGTTTTTTGTGGATTTTTTTTACTTACAAAGAGGTTTGGTTTTTTGTTTCTCCATGCTTGCACTTTGCAGGTACACAACCATTTACCAAAAAGGTTTTCAGTTTTGTTAAGAATAACAAATGAAAACCATCATTACTTCTCATGAGCAAAACACTCATCAAGAAATAATCCAGGTTAGCGTCTAAGGACTTTAGCTAACAGCATAATGGCCTTCAATCAAACATCTGTAAAAGCTTTCTGAAATAGTTTTTAATCTGTCACTGTACATGTACCATATGCATGCAAGATTAAGCTCTCCTGCTTTATCTTTGGCTGCACTTTTTTCAGCTCTTTGGCAGTTGCCAAAGTATTGCATTGCAGTTAGTCACAACAGCATGAATCTTGAAGGCAAAAACATTGAAATAAAAGAAATTATCACTCATTTAAATTTTTCATGTTTCCTCAGGGAAAAAAAAACCCACAAAATAAAAGATTATGCATAATATAATATTCTTCTTGGCTTATATTACCAAGGCATTTCAGCTTTTATCCTGACAAGGTTATACGGGCACTGATTTCTGTCTGTTTAGGAAGAATCATAAGACAACAGTTCATATTTACTTGCTGGTGTTTTAACAACAGTGTCATAGGCAAAGTAACAGATAATGTAACATAAGCAGTTGCTCAATATACTAAACAGCCTAATAATTAACAGCATCTGATGCACATATGCCTAAAACTGGGAAGATGTGATTTATCACAGCAGTGAGATATGTTCATGCCTCTCCTAGCTGAGGCTCTGTGTCCTGCAGAGGGTTGGGACCTTGTGTAGGAAAAAGCACTTGGTCACCAAGTGCTCTGATGCAGGTCATGTGTGATTTGGGATATGCTTGTTAAACTTATGGCAAGGCTCCTCCCAGCCTCTGAGTTATAGATTATGGTCTCATTAGATATACCACAACCATGCTTAAAAAATCCTGATTCTCTGCTGTGGATTCCAAAGTCCACACCTATAAAAAGCTACATTTGCCAAGACCGCAGAGATCATGGATGTCCACAGGTCCCCATTTCTTTAAGGAAAAATGGGCAGATGAACAGTCGCTTTTGAGTTTGATCCTGCCCTGGTTTAGGATGGAGTTTCCCAGAGCTGGTCATTGCTGAGCCAGGACTCTATCTGCCCCTGACGTGAGCTAGCAGACCACATTTTTGGGGCCATCCTCTTTCTCCCTTCCCTGAAGCGAAAAATAATGTTCATCATACTGGTATAATTTTTGTATACTGAAGAATTTCAGTGTAACCATTTGGTGGCTTTTTCTACTGATAAGCTGTTGTCACAAATCTTTCTAAAAATAAACCTCCCCATTGCATGCCAGAGACTAATTCCACAGAGACTAATATCCCACTTTTTGGAGCAAGGAAATGGGAAAAAAACATTTCCTCAGCTCAAGATATTTAAGCCCACAGTTTCTTTCCCCAAAGTGTGCTAGTCATTGCAAAGACAGTAGAGAATACTCCGTTTAGCAGCGTAATGTAGAAATAAAAAACCCCTCCAAAATACAGTGAGCGAAATAATTTTTTGGCAGTGCAGTCTAAAAGCTTGAATCAATTGAGTTTTTATATAAGTTATGTAGTGGTTATAGAGAATTACCAAGGTGTAGCATCCTTTACAGATTGAAAAAGTTTTCAGGGGAAAATGTCTTTGCTTTTTCAGAATACCAGGCAGGACATAATTGGTACTTATCAGGTAGGTCTGTTGGTAATATTCTGGTGATCACACCATCCCCATGAAGTAAATCAATACACTTATTCCCTCTATAAAATTTAAATTGCATGACTTATGTGAAACATTAACATGATAAAAAGTATATTGTCAAGAATGGGACATGGAGTTTGTAATGCTCTGCTTAACATCTCTGCCTCCTAGATAACTTGTGGGAACCTTTTCATATTTTCTTTATCACTCTGGCACCAATTATAATAACACAATTTCACTACAATCCATTCACTCTTAAGAATATGGTCAAACCATTTACTTTAGGATCTAAACTAGGTGCCCTAAATCATTTGTATTGGAAGAATCATTTTTCTGTCCATCGACTAAGGAAATTAGGTTCCTATCTTTAGTCCTCCAAGTCACACCTCAGTTACATCCTTAAAATCACCTAAACAAAGCATGCTCAACATCTGTATTACTCAAAAAACTCCTTGTGAAGTTTTGATTGTCACACATTCATTGGGTACATTTCATACAAAAGTTTTTTTCCTATTTGTATTACTTTTCTTCACCATGTTGGCACAGGCCGAGGCAAAAAATTATTGCTTTTAAAGATGAAACTGTGAAATCATCAAGTACAAGTTCATAATAGTTTACTATACTTTGTTTTAAAGTTTGAGTTACTGTATGCTGTTTCCTTAAAAAAAATTGATTTAATGTGTGATATAGATGAGAAAATAGTGATACAATAGGATGGCAATTGAGTATTTTGCATTTATAATCTCTTTTACTTTACAGCAAGCATGATCAACTTATCACAAGTGATGTTTATGTCTTCCAATTCAAGTGTTTAAAGGTGAGCTCTCTATGTAAATACTGCTCATTTTGTCATGAAATGCAAAAGTAGTGAGTGCTTAATTATAGATCCTTCTTTTGAGAGCATTGGCAATCACATTTACAAAATCAACAAATTTTCCATAGAAGCCACTGAGAATACAATAATTGTCATGAATTTAAGACAAAACTTGAAAGAGGTCCTTTAGAATATTTCTTCTATTTTCTTTTTAACCTTTATAGCTCTCTCTATGCAGAAATTCCACTAAAGGTGTATTTTGGACTCAGAGAAGACAATTTCAAACTGCTTTGTATCTGCAGCTCTGCTTCTAATTCTGTCATTAGGAACATTTAGTTTGTTGCAAGGACTTGGACATCCCATTTAATGCTTTTAAAAGGAGAGGAGCACTCCTGAAAATCTGAATACAACTGTGGTTCTTATGTATTTTTGAAAATCATGAGCCTAAACTATTGTGATTATAAATAGATAATTACTTACGGCCTGTTTCACTTTATGTTGCCCTGTAGCCTCTACATTTTCTGAAAGCAAGCCCACCACAGAAACAGAAAGGATATGTTCATTTCTTACTTGTACGGAAGGCCTCAGGGTAAAAGGCAGATGCTGCCAGAACTGACAGTGACGCAGCAAGCGACACTGTAGTCAGAGTCACTCTGGCACCAATTCTCAGAGCATTGCAAGGCAACCCCATGCTGTTAAATCTGTAGCCCCACCTACTTTTCAATCTCGGAGAGTGGGCAGAGATGCATGGGGCTTTTAAGACATCCCAAGGTTACTGTGGAGAATTTCATGCATCCCATCTAAATACTCTCTGTGTTTTGAATAAATAATATCTTCCTGCTCCCCACAGAAAACACATCGTAGTGGAATTTATGACATGATTCCTGCCAAAGGTTGTTGAATTTCTATAAAACATATTTGTTTATACCTTCTGTACAGGAGGTAGCAGATGTAAAATACAATTATCAATTATAATGATCTACTATGACGATAATGATGTGTTTAAATATAATTTAACTATAAATATTTATGCTAATGATCAATTACCACTTAAAGCTAATGATAGGAGGGGAATTAATTTGATAAGTACGGACTAGTTACAGAATTTTATGACCAATGGATAACATTTAACTTCTAACCACTATTGTGCTCATTTGTATTTCTTGAACTACTGCTTAACAGTGCAATCACAGCACTGCATTTTACACAGTGACAAATGACCTATATTTTTCATTGACTATGAAGTAGTATCAAGAAATAGCTATATTTGTTTTTATGGCCTGCTTTGCAGCTAAGGGTTTTGTCTCTTTCAGTTTAGAGATTGAAACAGGATTTTTGTTTCATTCACTCAGCACTCCAAAAAAGTCCTTGCATAGCCTTTGCTAGTTACGCATTCTTGAGAGAGTTAAAAAACAGTAGGAGTGTAGCAGATGTAAAATTTACTAAACATTTAGCGTTTTGAGGATCTATGGTAATTGAGTATTTCTCCCTCTAGTTTATTTTCTAGCTTTCTTCCAAATATTATGCTTTAGTTGGGAATTGTATCATTGTTCAGGCTGAATAGAATTCTTCACTCTCCAAGATGCTTTCTGATTAAGATCATGCAACAGTGACAGCTACCAAAAACCAAAGAAGTTTCTAGGGAGCTTTCACTAAAGCTATATCCAGCTTTGGGGGCAAATTGGTTCCTACTAAAAGTGCATGAAGAATTCTGATGTGGAAAGGAATAAGGAAAAAATAAGAGAAAGTTGGTGTAAGTGTAAATAGAAATTCTTACAGATGTTAAATTTTATGTTAACTCCTTTATGTTACACACACACAAATAGTAAGAGAAGCCTACTTAGCTCTGGGGTGCTGTGACCCAAGGCAGGCTGCATGGCCTGGATTGCAAAGCATGGGCTCAAATAAGCTACAGCTGTACAAAGAAATTTCATGTACCAGCCGTACTCTGTGACCCAGAAGCTAGCCAGTATAGAATGGCCTATTTCCATGTTACTAAATTCTTTTGCCCATACCAAAATAGGTCAATTTCACGGAAAGTGACTGTAAAAAATAGTTCCTGATCTCTACGAATTTCTCCAAATGCCCTGAATTTCTCTGAGAAAGCTTTACTTGGTGTTTTCAAAACTCTGCTCTGTGACTGTTCTAAGAGTAACAGTACAGATAATTTAAGCCTCCAGGAACTTTTCCTGACACTCCCGTGTCCTTCTCTTACTTTGAAAAGCAAAATATAATGAGCCACCGTATACCTTCTTTTAGTCTATGTAAAAATGTCTATAATTGCAGTGGTGCAGGAAAAAGAAAGGCAGAGGGGCTTTTTTATGACTAGCTGTCAAACGTGTAGCTCACTCAGGTGCGTGAAATAGAAACAGCAGGCAAGGGTCATTGAGCTGCATGACAGGGTAATGGCCAAAACAAGTAAGACAGAGCTGTAAAGAGCTTATCTGGGATGGTGAAGACTCTTTATTTTAGTAAAGCAAAATGTGAAGAAACTCAGAGCTGGAAGTGACCCAACAAAATATAAATTCTTTGATCAGTGCTGTTATTGGGGAGGAAAAAAACCACTCATGGAGTAGAAGGAGGAGACAGCCACACTGTAGTTATAAGATGAAATGAGATCAAGGATAAATTTACATCTCTTATGGGGAGGGGAAACAAAAGTGAATGTTGAGCATAAGGAAAGACAGGGTGAGAAGGAAAGAGAGGCCAAAGGAAGGTGAGACAGGGGAGACAGAAATGCAAATAGTACAGAGGTGTGAGACTTGGAAGAAAGCTGGAATGAAGAGGAGTTACCCTTGGTCCTCCTGTGAATCCTATTAGAGCACTGTGCAAACACTAGTCAGCTAGTATTTGTTCTTGTACTTATTTGACTATAGTTTTGCTCTGACATTAAAACTGTAGCCAAGTGAGTTACAGGTACTACAATGCAAAATTATAATGACCTCTGCACGGCTGCTGGTTTTGTGATTGGCTTGCAATTGCATGGGCCCATTTCTGTAGTCTTTGCATTTGTGTTTTCCATCACTCTTTGAAAAGGTTGGTTAAAGTACATGGTCAACCTAAAAATGCAGTTTTAGTTTACCCAAAACTCACAGGTAAATGAAAATCAGACTTGCTGAAGATTTTCTGACATTAAACAATGTAATTTTGTTAACAAAATCAAGCTGATTTAGGGTTTAAAGCACAGTCCTTAAAAAATCAGCAAAGGTGTAGAAAACCTTGTCTCCTTTTCTTATTCAAAGCAACTTCTGGCTCAGTCTTCCAACTAATCACTGCCTGCAGGCTAGTCTGCAATGAATCTGTCCACCCATCCCATGCAAGCATCTCCAGGTTGGTATAAAATAAGTAATTAGTTGCTGGAAGTGAATTAAAACATCTTGTCTGCAAGGCAGATTTTTTAATCAATGAAAGATGGACTCATTTTCATTCTGAGAGCCAATGAAGATGCAAGTGGTGTATAGCATGCACATCAACTTTTAACACGGATACCAAGAGAAGCCGTATTTCCATCTCTAAATTATATGGGGTACAAAAACTTCCTAGAAACTTGTGCAGACTTGTTAAAATGCTTAATTAGCCAGATCAGGGCTCTGAACCTTAATCCTGAGTAAGTTTCCTAGCAAATTGTCCAAGTAAGGAGGGAATAAATCTTCATCACTTATTTTTAAATCAAAACCTCTGCTTACCTTATTTAAATTTTTTAGATTAGTGAACAGAATAATTTTCTAATCACAAAATACTTTTCTGTAGATATCTAATGTACTGCTGAGTGTGATCTGTGTTGCATTCTTCTGAAATCTTTAAAAGTATCTGAGGAACTTCTCTCTCACGGGCCACTCATCTAAAGCAATGGGTTAAAAGATTTGCCTTTCATATGGACTAGAGGACCTTTTACTTGCAGTGTTTCTGAACCCAATTTTGCAATAAAATCTGAGCTAGACTTGTTCAAAGCCACTTGAATGGAATCAGCCGCATTTAGTTTACTGAGTTAACAAAACTGACCAGCCTTGAGGTAGTGAAACCTATGATAATGTGTGTGCAATTTCTGTAATGTACTACGCTTCCAATAATATAAACAACTATGATAAGAGTTTTAGGTATACAAAGTGTATATGCATAAGTATAGGCAGGCTATTCCAAGTTCAGCACTTAGTTGCCCTTTCTTAGAAAGTATTTCTACAGATTGTACTGCTTGAAAGTAAACCCCTTAAAATAAGCAATGAACCAATAAATAATCACTGAAAATGGATGCAAAAGGGTAATAATATTCAAAGCCTATTCATAATATAAAATACACAATAGATTTATATAATAGATAATCTAGATAATAGATCATTCAAGGGCCATGTAAAGATTATATAATTAAGAGACTAAAGGCTAGCTCTTGTTTATAAAGGTCTTCTTTTACTTGCACTGAAATTCCTGAAACTGCATCAATGAAAGATATTTTTTCTGGTTTCTGAATTGTGGACTTTTCCCTTTAAGACTGTTGCTTCCTCTGCTGTCTTCAGTGGAGGATTTAATATATTCTGTGGAACGCATTGTACTGGCCACTCATGAAATCCAAATCCCATTAACTGCGAACTCCCGCAGTATGGACAGGCAACTGATGCGCAAGGTCGTAGGAATGATCCTTCAACCTTACTTTATTTAAAGTATCATTAACAGAAAGATGAATAGTTGTGTTTCTGTTGCCAAACACGTTAGCATTTCTGGAAATTTGCCATGCACTTTTATGCAAACTATCTTGGTGGATTTCACTGGGATGTTTCTGGAAAGACCAATGACAGCGAAAAAAATGGCCTTTGTGATATCTAGGCACTGCTCTACAGCTGCCTGAACATTTTAAATTGTGGTTGCAAAGCAGCCCTGAGATAATGGTTTCTGACCCTCAGAGAGATGCTTTTTTTATAGCCAAGACATGCACAAGTAGACAAAATTCAAGTATTGGGTTCAAATATTAATTAATTTTTCTTCTGTTAAAACCAGCTTTCAATCATTCTCTCACAAAATTGACTTCTGTGAGCTGGAAATGATGTGATAAAACATAGCTTTAGTCACATAGTTGTTTTGAATAAAGAAAAAAAGCAAATTCAGTGAGTGTCATCTCAAAAATACACACCTTAAAAATAAACCAAACTTGTTGACTTCATAAGACATTTGCAAATGTATTTTATTTGCTAATATTAGAATAAAAACTGTAAAAAAAAATAAAATTCAGTTGCATTTATTCTATGTCAGGGCCTTATTCTCTAAAAGCACATTGATGTCATATTAAAATGAAAAGACCTACTATTCCTTTGACTAAAATGATTCATAAATGATTTTATTGCTTAGCATATAAGGGTTTATTTCTCTAAATTGCTTTCACGCTCACTCTGTCATTGGTGAACAAAAGAAAGAGACAGGAAAACTGAAGCATAAAACCTTAAAAAATATGAATCTATATGAAAGTGTTGAATCACTTCACTTAATTGGTTTGATTCCATAAAGCATAATTTATACCAACTAATTATACACGTTTTGTCATTTAAATGTTGAAGCAAATATAGGCAATCCATTCTTTCTTGAAGCTTATTTTAAGAATTGGAAACAAGCCACAGCTGTCCTGGCAGCTAGCTCAGACTGGTCTAATGCTTGATGAGTTAAGGGTGAGTCCATTAGTTTCTAGGAAGGATGTGCTGAATTATCTTTTCACTTATTCAGCTATCATGTAGGTAAGTAGCTGAGAGAGAAAGGCCATCAGTTTCCTTCTGGATCTGGATGCATGACTACAGAAAAGCAGCTTTTGTCCACTCTTCTTTATTCAAAGGCAATGTTGTGTTTAACCAAATTTTCATTCAATTGCTTGAACATCATTGTTACAATAGGAAAAGTGCTTTCCTTTGCAGTCTTCGCCTTTTCTATTTTTTCCTGGTATTGGCAAGAATAAAACTTTTGTATGAAATATTTATTTTAAAATTAACAAAAAATTTCTATCTTTAACAATGAAATATACACAGTAACACAGAAATTCAGTGTACTTATGAAGAGTCAGGCAAGACAGAAAACATTTTTTCTGGAAAAAAAAAAATTCTGCTAATAAAATCACTCAGATTACTTTTTTTCCTACTAGTTTTAAAGAAAATATCAGTTTTCTGAAGTATCAGTTTTCAGAAATGTGGGCCAATACACACCTGCAGGTCAAACATCTCTGACAGAAGTATATAATGTTTAAAGGTTTCCCCTTTGTTACACTCCTCATTACTATGAGACATGCAAGGTGGGAGTTCCCCACTGAATAGGTTCAAAAGCACAGGTTCTAAATAAAAAATTCCATGTTCAGCAGGATAGTCAGTGGTGTTTCATCACTGGAAGCTGATAACCCACCCAAACCTGCCTGTTTCCTTAAAGGACCATCAATAAGATGAAGGTGTTCCGTGAAACAATTTTTTGCAAGTTTGTAATGTATTATTTATCAACGTAGCTTCTTCCAAATATTAATAATATATATCCTCCTACTTCTGCTGTGAAATCTTCTTCTTTTTTCAACTGAGTTCAGAAAAGAAATTTAAACTTTATCCTGTGAAATTTAATATTGTCTTATTTGATAAAGTAATCTATAGCATAACTTCATTGCAAAACTGTGGTCCTGATTACGTGATGCAAAAACATTTCCCATGCATCAGTCTGCGTTAAAGAATCTTCAGTCCTTTTTTCAGTCTGCACTTCTGTGTTTGTTGGCCAATGATGAGTAAGGGGATACTGGAGGTCTCAAGTCCTACCAACACTGAGGAGTCCTTAGGTCTTGCCAGGCCTGCACTTAGCACTTATGTAGAGCTGATTTTAAAGGCTTATTTTTCACATGAACTTAAATTCTGCACAAGTGTTGTTTTAGCTGTGGTAGTCAAGCAAATGATAAAACTCTGTTTTCTGGCACATAGTAACACTGAATCACTACGTTTTCAAGGAACAAAACTGAAAAATAGTGTTGATATGTTAGAAATAAAATTCATACTTCACTTTTTCACTGTCAGCTCTTTTTGTTTAGCTGCAATTAGCATTGCATCTCTGTGAGTTTCAGACACACTACACATCATTTCACCTAACACTTAACCAAAGGGGACTGGCTAAATAAATCCCCATTGACTGAGACTGTTGCCTGTAACACATGAAAAAAAGTCTTTGCCAAGCTTGGTGCAGTTCACTGGAGTCCCCACCGTCACATTTTAGCTTGGGAAAATAAAATGGGTTTTATTTTCAAAACCAACACAAACCTCCAACATTATTCTCCTGTTTTGTTGAGAGTCAGTGCTGTAATTTGTCTTTTGTGACATTTGATATAATAGAAAGGAAAAGTTTGCAACCTTATTAGCATGCAAAGGACAGAACAAGCTTGGTCTCTTGTGTGTGTTTTTTTCACTCCTTCGTAGCATCAATTGGGCAAAGATGTCATGACTGCAGTTCATGCATTAAATAAGACCTCAAGGCTATCTTCTTCAAAGAGGATGATATATTTCATGATTTCTCTGTGTCATGAAAACTGTCTGACAGTATGTGAAACTTGTGTATTTTCACACCACCACAGTAGATGAAGGCATACAATAAAATAGATAATTACTAAGGCCCCTAACAGCAAAGGGAATAAAATATGCAACTGAAAACCAGAATGGGAAAGAGCACAGGGCCCAAGAAGCTTGCCAAAGTACTGAGTTATTTGGTCTCCAGACAGCTACGTTATTTCCTCTTGGACCCATAGTACCCTTCCAGCAGCTGCAGTTCCAGCTGAAAGGAAGGAACAGACTGCTGTGGTGGGCAGTTCAACAAGCACTGAGCATGAGGACAGTCAGAACGTTGGTACAAATGGGACCTCTGGGGTGATTTTCTTGTTGATCAGATTTGGAGCATCTCACAAGTGTTTTGACAGCGTGTCATGAAACTAAAGGAAACACCATGTGAGCTCTGACAAAACAAAGTAATATTGGACAGAGATCTTAGGGTTGAAATTTAGACTAGCAAGTGAAACCTGAAGTTAAGCACGTTCATAATAGCATAATCTGAAATTGTCTCACCATGGGCAAACAGGAGAAAAGATGGAAAGGCAAAGCTTAAAATGCCTGGCTGAGAAAAGTGGTGAGAATTGAGTCACAATATTGGAAGGTCAGAGTACTTGCTAAGGAATTGGTGCCCATAGAGAAGATGCAAAATTCATTTCGGCCATAGGAAAAACAGGCTTCAGAAAGTTTGAAAAAACTCTTCTATGATCATTGTGATACCTGGCTGAAAAGTTCAGGAGAGTTTGCATGTGTTGGAAAACACACAATTAAAAAAAAAAAAAAAAAAAATGCAAAAGCACCGTTCGGGTAAAGGGATGCAGAAGTGACCAGAATTCTGCATTCTTCACTGGAGAATGCTACAAAAGGTGATGATAGCCCAGTAGGAAATGCAGAAATGGTAGGTCACACAGAATCAAACTAGGCACCAGGAAAGAGGAGAAAGAAATCCATAATATAAGGCCAAGGGTTAAAATGGGAACTGGTACAGGCAGCTTTAATGACTAATGCTAAATAAGAATATCAGCATAATAGCATGTCCAATATCTGAGGGAAAGAAGAAAATCAGTCATGCAGGACAGTATCAAGAAATAAAATACACAGGAAAGGCACAGCAAAGCTTTTAAGTGGAGGAATAATGCTGGTTGTTAAAAGAAACTCTGTCAAGTAAGACTTAAAGAAGAGAACAGTTTTAACATTAGCTAGTCAGGAAAAGTTCTTTAGTTCTTTTAAATTTTACAGCACAACATTAATTTAAATGCAGTATCTGTGCAGGAGCAATAAAAGCCAAAATTACACGATGATTGTACCTGTAAGGACAAACAACATAGCTAATAAAAGCAAGAACACATCTTTCAAAAGGATGAAGTTGTGTCTCAGAGAGGACAATAGAAAGAACCATAAAATCTGCTTTATCAATAAAACCACAATAAAGAAGACAGAAACCAAGTTTGAATAAATCTCTACAAATGAGCTAATAATAATTGTCTTTTAAGACATTTGGAGACAAAAGCCTGAGAGGAACTGGGTACAGCCAACCCAAAACTGAGATATAGAAGTGCTCAGAAAAAATAAAACCACAAATGTAAAAGTTAACACTTTTTTTTTCTTTGTTTTCAGCATAGAATACCTGAGGATTTTTTTCTATCATGGAACCCTTTTTTAGAGGGGACTCATGAGAAGGTTCAATTAGCTATAGAATAGGTCGTGGAACAAAGGGACACAACAGGAACAAATCATTGGGATTAGCTGTTACATGCCCAAGAGCCTGAAGAATGAAATAGGGGAACTGTTATGATGTGCAGTATTTTCCTTCAAATGGTTGTGGCACAAGAAGGCTTGGAGGTAGCAATATAACACTGATGTTTTTTCCCCCAAAGATTTCCAGGGAGTTTAGGGGAGCTAAGGATGGATATGGCTGACATGCACAGTCAAAACAGTAGGAACAGAATTAATGGACTCAGAGAGAAATCAACACAGATTTTCTAAACGAATTTCATGTTTTGCAATGCTTTCTGAATTCTTTGAGAAGGTTAACATGCAGATACATATGTAAGGATGGATTCAAAACAAAGGAGGAGAAGCTGTTTGTTGTGATATATATGACTAATCTGTGTACCTCCAACATAGGCTGTGGACTCTGAAATTTTACGTAAGTTTCAAAGCAACGGGGCAACTTGCTGTAAGAAAAATACATTGAGCGTTGCTAAATACAAAGACACCAACAAAACTAAAAATTAATAGAAACTGGGGGAAAGTTTTGGAGTATTGTTAGGCCTGTTTTATGGATACTCTCTAGATGTGAGTGTAAGAGATGGAATTACCAGATGGATCCTGCTCTTAACATGGTCATTCTTACATGCCTGCAGAAAGACATTTCTGCAGAATACATTTTCAGACTGAATAAAATAAGAAGCACTTTTATATGAGAGAAAACGTCATAGTTGCAGATGTGGTTTTGCACCTATGGAACATTTATAATACATATAGTGGGATTACAACTCACAGGCAAGAAAATAGGAACAAAGTAAAAACTGCCATGATCTTACTACAGACTCATACACATATTCTAATATGAATTTGCCATACTAGCAACTTTTAGCTGTTAATTATTTTGACATAGTTATCAAGGTTTATGCTTGATTAGTTTCTGCATTTCAAAGGTATGGAATACACAAACTTCAGTAAATTTAGGGAGAGAAGTGACAATCCTTCTAATCATACACAGACTATGAAACTCTTTAAATTAGCATACTTCTGAAAAGCGTCATTAAAACTAATGGATGTGCAACATAATAAATTATCAGTGGATGATCACTATTTTGAGGCTGTAAGTATTTTCAAGGACAGATATAATTTTCTGGGCCAAGAGGCGTTACAATTTGTTCCTGAATAGCATAACAATAATGCTTAGCATGAGCCAGCTCTGTCTTTGGTACCTGCAAGTTACCTGGAAGGGTTATAACCTTTCATTGTTTGAAGAGGTTCATCCAGTTTCCCTTGACAAAATAATAGTACACAAATCATTTCTATAGTGTAAATGAACTGAAATCTTAGGCTTAGGCTGGTCTTGTGGAATGGTAATATATTTCCTCTAAAACATTCAACTCATACTTTCAAATTGAGCTTTACATAATTTAAAATTGCCAGGATATTCTAATTTTTTTTTTCATCACGTACTGTTCTTTTTCCAGGATCTCAGATCCTTATCTAAGGGATTTTCAAATTAATACCTTTGGTCATGCTTATTTGAAAATTAGTGCTTTGGAATATTACATACTCTTAGGAAATCTGGGTGGGTTGTCGTTGACATCCGTGAGAGTAATGTTTACAGTGGTAGTACCAGCTAGTCCTCCCAGCTGTCCTCCCATGTCCTTGGCTTGGATTAGAACTTGGTATTGTTCTTTCACTTCTCTGTCCATATTTGGCAAAGCTGTTCTTATTACACCTACGAGAAGAAATGGGAAAGACAAGGAACAAATAAACAAAGGGATATTACAATTTAATACTGGACCTCTTGGGCCAGGAATAGAATTCTTCTGAAAACATTGATAAGACAGGAGTTCCCACAGAAACACAGGCAAATCACACAGGCTTTTCAAAAATGTGTTCATCAGCTATTCAACCACTCAGAATGACTGTTTTGTCTTTTCAATCAGGACATGAATAGGTGAAAGAGAATGGTGTATTTTTATTAGGGATATAAATGGTGTCATCATAGGTTTGCCACATCAGGGATGAGGAACATTTCCTTGTACAGAATAAGGCAATGTAGGAAAAGGTGGCAATGCAACCAGTCACTTGCCAACAAATTTAAACTGCTGTAGGCCAGGACAATATTCCTCTGTACAAAAGAAGGTCTTTAATAGAAGAACTTTTCCTTTGTTTGAGAAATTTTCTTGATATAGCACAAAGATGCAGTAAAAATTTGAGGAGTTTCTTTAAAAAAAAAAAAAAAAGTAGTTAAAAATATCACTGTATGACACTACCCCAATGACTTTCAATCTTCAGTGATTTGGGACAGCTGATATCTAAGTAGATATGCCATAATCTCCCTTCCGATATGTTAAGAATGTATAGGATAAAAGGAAGGCTTGGAGAGAGGAGAGAAAGAGAGGTGCTACTGAATATATGGATTAGCTGATAAGGTTGTATAAAGCTATAAGGTTTGGGGCACTCAAACCTTTTTCTTGAAATCAAATGTGTAGCAGAAAATGCATTTCTTTGTCAAATTTTTACAAGTGTGTATAGCATTGCAAAATGCTATATGTTCAACACTAGTTTTCAGAAGATGGTTAGGTGCATGGTCGTGCAGATAATAAGTCCAAGAGAAAAATAAACCAACTGAAAGTATGACTCTTCCTCATTATTATTGCTTTAGAAGTAACTATTTTCTAGTATTAAACAATTTGAGATTAAAAGCAGTTTTTTTACCCTGGTCTGAAATGACAAGAAGCAAACTTTAAGGATCATTCTTATCTTTACAGCAACTTTTAACCACTTCTCTGTTAACAAGTGGAACCATTAGCTTATACCACTTTTTCAGAGTCTAGAAAAAACTGTGACCTAAATTTGCTATTTCTGGAACCTATTAAAAAATTCCCACTGAATTGAACTGTATAACAATTTTCTTTCTCTCCGCTTGTTATATGATGATAATGACAACCTATTAAGGAACCACCATTTTCCTACCTCAGGATGGCATACACTGTCCTGCATGCAATTTGTTCCAGCACAGAAATCTTGAACTACAAAACTGCAAAAATTTGTTCATATTTGTGGAGGTTTGGGTTGGCTCCCTGCCAAACCCAGCTGCTGGCCACACTGACTCCCCCCTCCAGAGAGAGAAGAAAAAAGTACCAAAAGAAAATTGTAGTAAAAGTATATATATATTCACATATATTACAGTGATATACAATTAAACACTATGAATATACATAACAAGAATTCCAAACGACCCCAAAAGGGAAAAGGGGGAAAGGGAAAGGGAAGAGAGACAAAAATGGGTAAAAACAAAACAAAACAGATACACACGCTCATAAACTCAGGGAATAGCTCAATAAAGTAACTAACACAATAAATTCTCACCAAACTCCCCTCAAGAGAAGCAGTTCCTCCACCTCCTTGCAGCTGGGACAACAGTTCTCAGATGAGGCCTCAGCAGAGCGATGCCAACACACTGAAAGCTGCTGCCTTCCCAAGCCCCCAAAAGGAAGAGAGAAGGAGGAAACCTTCCTCCCTGTCTTTATACACCTGATTACGTGAAGGAATGGTGTGGAATACTTCCTTAGTTATAACCCTGTTACCAGGGAAGGCCTAAACCAAAAGCAAGAAAACTAAACCACCACAATATTCATGTGAGACTGGTGGAAAAAAAAGAAATATATATATATATATATTTATAAATAGGATGCATACTACTAGGTTTCCTCTTGACTCTCTTAATCCATAATTTGGCATTGTAGAAACTATATGTTCCACAGTATTTTAGAACATCCTTGGTATGTTCATTCTAAGGAGAAAAGAGCTATAAGAATGAAAGACCTCGTGTGTTATATTACCAAAACAAAATAACATAGAATCACAGAATCATAGAATATGCGGAGTTGGAAGAGATCCACAGGGATCATTGAAGTCCAACCTGGTCCTGCACAGGATCATCCCCAAGAATCACACCATGTCCCTGTGTATTGTCCAAATGCTTCTTGAACTCTGTCAGGCTTGGTGGTATGACCACTGCCCTGGGAAGCTTGTTCCAGTGCCCAGCCATCCTCTGGGGGAAAAACCTTTTCCTGATATCTAACCTAAAACTCCCCTGACTCAGCTTCCTATCATTTCCTTGGGTCCTGTCACTGGTCATGAGAGTAAAGAGATGGGTACCTGCCCCTCTGCTTCCCTGCATGAGGATGTTGAAGACTGTGATGAGGTCTCCCTCAGTCTTCTCTCCTCCTAGATGAACAAAACAAGAATCCTCAGGCACTCCTCATAGAACTTCCCCTCCAGACTCTTCACCATCCTCGTGGTCCTCCTTTGGATGCTCTCTTAGAGCTTAACGTCTTTTTTTATGTTGTGGTGCCCCAAACCGCACACAATATCCAAGGTGAGGCTGCCCCAGTGCAGAGCAGAGCAGGAAAAATCACCTTTTTAGACATCTGGCAATGCTTTGCCTGATGCCCCCCAGGACAGGTTTGGCCCTCCTGGCTGCCAGGGCACTGCTGACTCAGATTCAACTTGCCAAGAACCAGGACTCCCAGATCCCTTTCCACAGTGCTGCCCTCCAAGTCCTCATTGTCCAGTCTATAGACACAACCAAGGTTGCCCTGTTCCAGGTGCAGAATCTGGATCTTGCCTTTGTTAACCTTCCTACTTTCGGCGATTGCCCATCTCTCTAATTTGCTGAGGTCTCTCTGTTGGGGTGCCTGTGCCCTTCAAGGGAGTGGACAGCTCCTTCCTATTTAGTGTTGTCTGCAGATTTACTTAGTATTCCTTCGAGTCCTACATCCAAGTTGTTAATGAAGATGTAGAGAACTGGGCCAAGGATGGAGGCCTGCAGAACCCCACTAGTGACAGGTCACTAGCCTTTTGTTACCCCATTCACTATAACTCTTTGTTCCCGACCTGTGAGCCAGTTGCTCACTCATCATGTAACACAGTTATTCAGGTCTATGCTGGGCATTTTGTCCAGAAGGATACTGTGAGAGATAGTATCAAAAGCTTTGCTCAAGTTCAAAAATATTACAGAAAAATATTACAGAAAAATGGAACACAGCAGGTTGTGAGGGGAAGATGCAGTTTATCCGGTTGATGTATCTGCTTTAGGTACAACTGAGTGCCTTCCACAGAAATATTCCAGATGGTTCTCAGAAAATGAAGAATGGGCTAATACTCTAGTTGTAAAATCACCCACTGTTTATTCCTGTCTGGAAGTGTAAGGTCACTCTATATATTTTTTATGTAAAAAAACCCTGTATCTCCAGCAAAAAAAAATCAATGAGAATAATTTTCATGTCTAGCAATTCATAGGCAATTTTCCTTTTTCTGCCTACCCTATTTCAAAAAGCTTACACAAAACTCCAAGAAACATTATTTTCTCCAAAATCATCGGTTCACACAGACAGAACAAATGTGATTTAAAGTTATCTTACCAGCAAAATAGAAAAATAAAGTAGAGGTAAAAATCCATAGGAGAGAAAGGGTTAGAAATGTTGGTATTTCAACTTCAGGTTCACAAAGAATATCAAAATTTAAATCAAGGGCTTATTATAATTTAGACGTCTTATGCACATGAAATGGCTCTGAGTGTTTGTAAATCCTTCTACCTTAAGATTTTTCAATAAAAATTTTTCAGCTACAGAACTGAATAACTGATTTTTTTTTTTTTTTCTGTCTTTTCAAATGTCACCAATATCAAATGTGCAGAAAAGTATGGTCTCCATGAGACTGCTGAAAACTGAAAACATTGTATATGGAACCGGAGCCAGAAGATATGGTTTGCAAAGTTATTGACCCATAATTCAACAGGGGATCGTTCACTTTTGTGGAAGAGAAAATCCAGGTTCCATGAAAAACCTCCAGAATAAATATTAATAGCAATACTCCTGCTGACACAATTTGGATTTCAATAGTAAAACTGAGGTCAGAAGATGAACTAGAATACCGAGCCTGAAAAATCCTGGTGACAACTAGCCATAAATAGGAATATTTACCTCATAAATACATCAGGAAATTGGGTGGAAAGGACAGTTTGATGGTGGAAATGGACATTTTCAGAACAGAATTTGCAAAAGAAAGATAAGAGAGGTTATCTGTTTTAAGAGAAGTACTCTGTGTTAAAAAAGCCTTCACATTAAAACCAGAAAAGCAATTTTATAGTATTAAAAAGTGCCCCCCCCACATATCAGATTTGAGGCCTGAGACTGTGCCAGTCCAACGGTTCCTCTCCAGAAGGTACTGTAATGCATTTAACCTCCCTGAAATAGCAATAAAAGTTCACTCTCCCACTTCCACACAATTTGCTTATCTCCAACAAGAAGTTGGAAAAAGATTACATCAGTAAAGAAAAGGAGTAAAGGGTCTATGCCATTTAGACCCACAGAGGTTAAAAACTATTTAAGTGTACTTGTTTCATATCAGAGGAAATGTTTCTCAACTATTCGGAATGATTTGAGAAAGTAGTATGCATAGAGTCCTGTGCTTGACAAACAAAACCCTTATCTTACACATAAAGTTATTGTCAGTGGTTTCACTGTTACTGCTTTGCAATGACATCTTGAGATATTGATAGAAATTTCCACAAAGGCATCAGTGTGGCAGAAGCTAAAAAGCAAACGTTTGGAACTGTTTGGAAAGGAATAAAGACCAGAAGTGTTATGATTAAACCATTGTATACATACATATCAGCGGCCTTCTTGAATACTGTGTGCACTTTCTCATCCTGAGGAGGAGAGGGATGATCAGTGTTATGGAATGGCTTCTGTCTAAGTCTTCAATGTAGAAAAGAGGCAACAGCGGGACAATATAGATCTATAAGGTCATAGGGATTAACTGTTCACTGTCTTGTGCAATGTGTGAGGTATGAAACAAGTTAAGAAGTGTTCCTATTTCAAAAAAGGCAAGAGGAGCTGGTTCTTAACCAAAATAATTGTTTGCCTTGGGATTTCTAGGCATTGGGTGTGCAGATACCATGCTCCTGGACTACTTAACTCTATTGGGAAGTGAAAAAATTATGAAGAAGAAATCCTTACAGAGTTTTAGTTACTTTGACATTGCTAGTCACCCAGGAACTTTGTAGGAACAAGTTCTTGAAGTCCAGAGGAGTATTCCAGGGGAGCATCACTAAACACTTAATCTTCATCCTTCACTAGAGCTAAGCAGGCCATCACTTTTGGAAGCATGATACAGGGCAGCATGGATCTTTGACCTGACTTAATAGGGATGTTCTTATTTTCTTTAAATAACTACAAGGGTATGTTTCAAAATTGCCACTAGAATGCAGGAGATGGCAAAACAAGCCAACAACCAAAAAAAAATGCTTATCCATCTGCTGGCAGTTCTGAGTTTGTCATTTTCTACCCAAATGGCTTTCTTCCCCTTTTCTGTCAGAAGCACTCAGGACAGATGTCTGGCAGTAAAACATTGCAGTGAAAAACGACTGTGTCATCTCCTCAGTTATAAAATAAAGAATTGGAAATGCCAGATCTGTAGTACTACCCAAGACTTGGGGATTTTAGAGCAAATCATTAAGCACCATTCTATGCATTATTATTTCCATACTGTCTATTTGTACAGTCATTGCTAGACCCGCAAGTAATTCTCATATTGTGAGCTTTCTACTGTAAAACAGGTTACAGCATATTATTGTTGTTTGTAGAAGCATGAATCTATATGCTTTTTTTCTGGCATAGGATTTTACGGTATGCTGGGCTGCTGTTTCATAAATCTTCCTTTACAGCTGTGATTATTCTTTTAACACAGGACTAACTCATTAGGCACATGCAGAAACATCTGGTTTGTATGATGTTGTGAAACTTGTACTAAAATTCCAATTTTTAGCTCCAGGAAAGCTTTTTCTTGCCATTAAATTTATACTCATTCTTACAAAACTGAAATGAAAAAAATAAGTATAAAGGTAAATACTTCTTTTTCCCCAGACACCTGAAGAAGTCCCATTTCAGTTTGAAAAGTAAAATTGCTCACTGTAAATTGCAATATGATCTCCTGCTAAATGGAGCATGCAGCAAAGGAATGGACCCATTGGAGATGGTGCTTTAACACCCTTACAAGGCTCATACCACTAAACTGTTGATTGATCAGGGCTAAAGGCTCTTTTACACACAATCTGACATTCAAGTACAGATTCAGTGGAAGTTGAAACTATTTGCTAAAAGGAGCATATGGACAGCTATCTCTGTAACACATTAAGGATGCTACAATGCATGGCATTCACCATGAAGGTTATTGGTTCCTTAACTGAATTACTAAATATAGAAACAAAAATGACATTGAGAAATATAGCACAAGATGCTCAATTAACATGTCTACCAACCTCCCAAATGCTTCAGTCTCTTTAAACATACTATCCTTTTCTGCTCACACATCCAGTAACCCCAGACAAAGATAGTATGCCCCAGGAAAAGAAGAGGGCAGGAGATGATTAGCTGTTCCATGATCTCAAATTAGCTAAATATAGAAAAACAACAATTGCTGGAGAATTTCTGAGTGTAAAAAAAAAAAAAAAAAAAAAAGTGCTGAGAAGACCGAAGAGACAAAACGGAAGCATGAGGGAAAAAAACCCAAACCCCCCCAACAACTAGCCAAACAAAAAAATAGAATGCACATAGCAGATAAGGCTTTATCTATTGAGAAATGGTAAAGCATTAAAATAATAATTGTTCGATGTAGACATTTTAGATATTCTAGGACTGACTGCAGGACCATGTCCTTTTGTTTCTACAACATACTTCTAGTCACACAAAAACTAGTCAATACTCAAAACTGAATGGTGTGGAAAGTTAGTTGCTCTCCTTTCATTGATACTGCCCACATGAAACAAACAAAAAAAAAGCTTAAATCTTTCAGTGCTGCTGACAAATTATTTACCTGTCTTGGGATCAATGGAGAAATATGGTTGTCCCTGAAGAATGCTGTAAACCACTCTAGCACTGTTTCCATAAGTGGGATCATCAGCATCTGTTGCCTTTACTTGAAGCACATATGCTCCTGCAAAGAAACACAGGCAATCACAGTTTCAGTGTAGAGCAGTGATCAGCGATATTTCAGACACATTAGTCTTGTTGCTCATGGATTCTGTTCCAGTTCCGCTCCACTGGAAACAAGGTGAGAAGAAAACAGTTAATTCTTCATCTCCATGCTAGGGACCATCTAGGTAATAGCTGAGACATAAAGGGGAAGAAAGGGAAATGAGTCCACCATCAGAAAATACTTTATGATGCATGCATTATTAGCAAAAACTTTGTATACAACACATACAGGATGGAGGCTTGGAGAAGCTTAATACTGGATTTTGAAAAAGGAGCATACTGCACCATTCTGTGGAAAAGTAGTCAACCACAGAAGCAAAATGTGAGTTTCCTTTATAACAAGCATTCATCAAGCAACTCCTGAATCTCCAGTGAGAGTAAGTGAACCAAGCTTTAACTACCTTAAAAAACTACTGCAGTCTCCTAGAAGTGGAATTCATTCCCATTGTAGAATGAAATCAGGTGTTTAGTTAATCCAGTTGTTTCCAAAATCCAGACTTGAGTCCCCTTGCTTTTCCAATACAGCTCAGTAGGACACAGAGTACTGGAGGAAGAACCTCCCCTTGGCACTGTTTTCAGCCATGGTTATAGACCAGTCCTAGTGCAGTTTCCTTTACATTCCAACTTAAAAGGGACACATGGAGCATAAGAAATGCACATGGAGGCAGAAAACTCACTGAAACTCACTGTAAAGGGCAATAATCTGCAGAAATGGCTTGTCCCTCTTGCTGGTTGCTGCACAATTTATTTGCATTTCCCTACTGCTCCATAATTAAAATAATGTTCCAACTATAGTCTTCAGCAAAACGAACAGCCACATAGTTAGGCTTTCTCCTCAGCTTTGAAGAATTGATATATGGTACATTTGGAGGTCATTTGACATTTTTTCAAGAACATCCATGGAATACTGCAAACATGTCAAGACTGCTACTTTTCGTCAGTGAAAACTGGCAAGTTTCAAAGAATGTTCACAATCTGAAATTAACCTTAATGGACTTGTCAAAATTTATTTCTGGGAGTGCCTCACTGAGAGCTGTTCCCTGTGAAAGGTCCTACAACTTAGGCAGGAAAGTAACTGATAGCAATGGTAACTATTTGGAGGATGCTTTTTTTAGTGCCTGCCCCCCTAGTTTCATCATATGAGGACTGAGAGTCGTGCTGAAGGGTTTGGAATTAAAGTTGTAAAAATACTTGCTGAATAATGGTAGCTCATATAAGACATCTCCTGTTACAGTTTGTTGAACAATAGAGAGTGAAAAGGCATTCCAAGAGATAGTATTTCTATCTACTGAAGAAAACACAGAAATGAAAGTGTTACTTGACTAATAATCACTTTTTAAAGTTAATGGGCTGATCATGATTTTAAGCTGAGGGCAAGTTTCATTAAAGTCAAATTCTAAAAGAAAGAAAACATTAGCAAATAATAAGGGAGGGAATGAAAATAAACCACTGAGATGGATTCAGTTATCTCAAACTCTGAGGTTACTCTTTTGATTTTCTGGATGAAGGGTGAAGAATGGTAAGTGTTGGAGACCAAAGTTCAGGGTCTTTCACTGCTTGTGAAAGCAGTGCCTACCTGAACACTTGTGTCTTAACATAACAAATAACCAAAATTGAATATACATTAAATAGCTTAGACAAGACCAGCCAGAGGAATATATTTTACTACTGGAATGACAGACAGAAGACATCTAACAACTGCAGAGCATTTGCTGTCCATAAGGAATATCTTTGTAATAGGATCTCCCACTTTCAACCCTATCTGCTTCTTGAGAAGTTCAGGTAGCCACGCAATAACTTAGTTCTACTCCAGTGACCAAAGTGGAGAAGGAAATGGCAGCTTTCAAATTTCCCCCATGTCCCTCGAAAAACTGTACATCACTGCATGTGCCACTTTCAGGCTCTTGTCTTTTGTGGAAGAAAAGGCAAGATCTGGATCAAGTGCATTGATGAAACATGTCATGCCCACTTACCATACAGCACAACACTGATTCTCAGTATACATATAATTGTCTTCCTTCATTGCTACAGTATTTCACTACCTTTCAAACCTAAAGAATTCAGGGTACGTTTCTCACTGAAAATAAAAGCCACTTTGCAAAATAGTTGTTGCCTTTTTTCCTCCTTACCAAATTGTTCAATCTTCCACTGTGCTCTGATCTTAGGCTGGTAAGTTTTGCTCCTCTCTGGAGCAAAGCATCAGATTCCAAGATGCTGAGGTTTGAACAGGAAATATGTGACTGAGTCCTCTCTGACAAATGTGCTGCTGCAGGACTGGTTTAGCGTAACAGCCTGCATATTTGACAAAGAAAGGTGGTGCTGTCACACATTCTCAATTCTCTCCTTGAGCCAGGACTTCTGTTTCTGATGCCACACTGATTGCTACTTAAGGGAGCTAACTTTGTCTTCTGAATACTAACTGACAAAATTTTATACTCATTTTAGAATTCTACCCCTGCAGTTCTCTTCTCAGTGTGTCCATGTACCAATTATGCACAAGTAGGCATGTGAAACACCACAGCTGAGTCCATATCTATGTCTAACTTCTCACACACAAATGTGATGCTGCAATGTGAAGGAAGCAAACAGCGGCCATCAAACAGCCTGAAAAGTCTGCTGCTGACCCAGGTGCCTGATGATCCCTGCACATACTGATTATTACTTGCCTAAAAATGTAAGTTGAGATATTCTGAGGTACATGCTCGAGGCAATCCAACCTTACTACATGAAAGAAGGAAGAAATGTTGATTTAGTAACTAAGTTTTTTTAAGGCAGACATACAAAGTCATATTCTAGCCTGATAAATAGCAGACACTAAATATGAAAAATAATCCATTTCACCTTGACATCATTTTCAACTGTATTAGTTCTTCTGTTAGATCTTTTACAAGTAACAAAATGGTAAAATTTATATTTGTATGAGAGGTCTGGCATGTTTTGGTGTTTTTTTTTGTTTGGTTGCTTGTTTTTGTTCGTTTGTTCGTTTTTGGTTTTGTTTTAATATGCCTACAGTCATTTACTTGCTTAAACGCACACTTAATGCTCTAACTAGGTTTCCTGAAATTGGTTTCTCATTCACTCAGTATTATCAAGCATTGCTATTTGTATCTAACAAGCTTTTTATTTTATTGCAAAGCATGAAACTCGTGTATTTTTAAAAGTAGATTCTAAAATCTAATTATTTTTTTCCAGGCAATAATACAGGACACTACAGCTGTAAATTTTTAATGCACAAAGGTAGTGATGGGGGATCACATTAACATGTGATTAACATGCTCATGACATTTTAATTAAAATATGTGCTTACTACATGGAGTAATGAAATGAATTAGAAAAGATAAAATATCTCTTGTTATTTGGGAATACCTTATATGACAGCCAACCGAATACTTGTATTTTTATTTTTTTATCTGCAATTAACACATATTTGATGTAAGGCATTATAAAATATAGAAAAAAATAATTATGTGCTTAGGAAGTTATTTATGTTTTAGAAAGAAAAGAAAATAATGTTAAACTGCTCACGCATCTCAGGAAATGGCATGGACTTTTAAAGATTGTATTTCTTTAAAATAACATAGACAGTACTGATGACTAACATACTGCAACTTCTTTTTTTAATCACAGCGAACATACTCACCTGAATTTTATCTCTGGCAAAAACTAAAGGAGGTTCAGCATTGACTTCAAATAGAATAGGCCTCAATCTATAAATTGTTGGCCAAACTGACTAAAATAGCAGTAAAAGAGCCTCATGCTTTATATCAGAGTAACAGAAGGCAACTCTGAGTTTATGCCATAATAGAAATGTTTATGAAATACAGATTTGAGATCTAGAACTATTGCTATTTTTTTTTTTTCTGACAATCTCTCATTGGTAAAAATGCTACTTTGCCAAAATCAAAAGAATCTTTGAAAGAAGAGCAATACTGATAAAATCTCTTCCCATCCAAGATGTATTAGAAAGAAATTCCAAATTTTTCTAATAAACCCAGTCTGAGATTTTTAAATTGCTAATGAATGGCTAGTCAAAATTTGTTGAAATTACTCCAAAGTTCAGACTGTCCCAAACTTCAAAATAGAATATTTAATTTATTGATTTTCTTCCCCCAATTTTTTTTTTTTTTTTTTTTTTCTTGTAAAGGACTATAATATTGACCTTTTGTACTATTTTAGCCTGGAAACATATTTTGCCATCACCAAAGTGTAGATGGAGTATCTTGCTGCACGGGGATCTATGGTTGTCTTTCAAAGTAATTGAGCAGGAGATCTGAGTTTCTTATGTTTAGTTTATTGCCCTGAAGAGCATGACCAAGACTACACAAAATTCAGCTGGGACCAGATACAATGGTTATCTTATTGTAAAGAAAAATGTGAAGATTCAAGGCTAGACATGATTCCTGAAAAAAATAATACCTAGTGAATAAAATTGCAAGGACAAACTGAAAAGGAGATGGCAATATGTCACGTCTTTTTATCAGCCTTCACCAGGCCTGAAAATCCCATCAAGTTTGGTTACAAATGCCAAAATTCAGTTAGGTAGTAACAGTTAAATTTTCCACAGAAAGTGAGGGTGACCTGTTTTGAGTCTTTGAAGAGGCCAGAGAAGACTGGATGGGAAATGGGGACAGTAAGTTTCAAGAGTAATTGAAAAAGGAAGGTATTCGGAAATGAAATCAGGACTTCAGCACATGTTTGAAGTGTTCCACATACTCTGGCTGGATCACCTCTGCACTCCATGGAGATCAGAGGTTCAGTCAGAGCAGGTGACTCAGGCCCTTGTCCTGTCAAATTTTGAATACCTCCAGTAACAGAGAACCCATAATTTCTTTGAATGCTTCTATGAGATCCCGTCAATCAGATTTTTGAACAAGCTTAAGTCTTCCCTGTTGAAATCCAAAGCTGTAATTTTGGCATTTGTCTTGTTCACCTTTTCCTGTCTTTTGTTAGTAGGAAATGAATATGTGATATTGTATGTGAATTTTCCTAGAATTACTTTTTGTAATGGACTACCAAGGTAGTTGCATCTACTTCATGGTGAGTAAAGACATGATTTTCTTGTAGAGTAAAAAAGCTATCATCATCTTTCTGTACACCCTCCCCCCTTCCACATGTATGATTTAGTGTTTTTTATCACTCTGCTTTGAGATGTTAGTACTTTTGAAAGAAATCAAATGATTGTGAAAATATTTTTATATGGGCAGGAGAAGGGAAGAACACAGCTGCAGGCACAGAAACTCACTACTTTGCATAATAGTCTTCATAAATAGTTCCAAAAATAGCACCTTGGTAACCCAAACAGCATCCATCTTCTTTTCAGAATTCAAGTAAAAACCTAATCAACACATACTATATTTGTGGTTTCTTTTTTTTTTTTTCCCCAAGGTAAAAAAAAAAAAAAAAAAGTGAATTTATGGCTCATTGCAGCACTACATCGCAATTCAGATCAGGAGATCCCCTGTCTCAGTAAATATGACCCTGACCTGCCACTAGCAGTTTTAGCAAAGCTTCAGTACCAGGAGGACATGTGCATCTGTAAATAGAGATGCTGACATTGCCCTTTTGGGGCTTATCTATTATAAAAAAAAAAATTACCAATAATAAGTTTTGAAGATATACTTCTGAAGCTGACTCCCACAAAAGTAATGTGAGAAAGGCATATTTTACTTCAAAAAGTCAGTTTCCAGTTTATGTATTCATGGCTGTGCAGCCCTGATAATAACACAAGCTTGCTGGCTCCATCAATATCTTGGATACTCGACACAATCAGGGAAGCATGCTTTTCTCCTGTTTTGCATTCCAGACATCACCCTGAACATAGATATATTTTTCTCTTGGCTGTCAGGAGCAGCCGTGCCCACAAAAGTAATACTGCCATTCCCAGTTGTAATTGATGAAGAATGGCAGCCTTTTGCTAATAGTTTTGCTGTGCTGGTAGCTAAAACAGCTGTTGTAAGTCTCAGCATTTAGTGCATAATCAAGCATATTTCTAGTATTTCTGGAATAACATTTGATTTATATTGGCAACAATCCAGGGAGTATGGAAGTGACTTTCTTTTTTTCTCCTGGTCATCTTTGTGTCCCTCATGGATGCGAAGGGTAAACAGGGCAAACCCACTGCTGTGAGGTTTTTAGCTAATTGTTTAGCTTAAAAATTAGTAAAAGGGTTGGGTTTTTTTTGGTTTTTGTGGGATTTTTTTTGTTTTGCTTTGGGTTTTTTTGTACCTCCCCTTCTGTTGGGGTCAGCCAGAGTTAAGCCATTAAGGGCACGCAATCTGGCTAAGCTAATAATGACTCTGTGATTCACTGAATATTTATTTAAATTTTTTATTAATTTAAGCTATTAATTTATTTATAAAGACACTCAGCTGCTTACAGAGTCTCTAGGCTGTGATAACATTTGCAGAGGTTACACTTCTGAAGCAAATGAGGAGCTCGAAATAGCAGCTAATAGTCTATACCCAATATGCACATAAAGGAGTGGCCTGGTAAAGTAACTGCTGAAAATAATGCATAAGGAGAACAGCACAGGAACCAATTAGCAAACACTAAGCTTAATATCTATTACATCTCCTGAGAGTTATTTTCCTTTCCATTTTCAAGACTCTGGATTGTTTTCTTTGTACCAATACAATAGAAGTTCCTCTCACATATATGAAATTTAGCAAATAGAATAAATTAGCTTTGACTTCTGCTTTTATCATCTTGACAACTTGAAAAGTTTTCAGGCCATGACTCAACAGGGACTTAACTTGGCCAGCATGCCTTCAAGACTAGGATATGTGAAATAAAAATAACCAGTACACTCTCTAATCTTGATAGCTGTGCTGGTAAAAACCTCTACTATAGATGTTTCTATCTTGATAAAAGCATGCTTTTGCTGCCTCAGTTTATGTTTTGCAGGGAGGTGCTCTAAGTTGTGTTAGAAGAAAGAACCTTTCTGATACCAAATGCTATGTCTGAACCAGAGAAGTTTGCCAGAAACACTGTATGAAATTAGATGTGCCCCAGGATGTAAATATTTTCTTCAATGGAATTGTGAAATAATAAATGTTAGCCATATGCGATGCTCCGAAATATTAAGGGTTTGAGGAAAAATGAGTCAACCCTAGAATAATAGCACAAAGGGTTGCTATTCAATTATTAATCTGTAAAGTTGTTTCAGTGCAATCAAAACATTTTTCAGATGCAAATGTTCAAAAAAAAAAGACTAAGTATTATGTTCAGTTTGAGCAAGGAAAGTGATACACTGGAAATGATTCCAAGCTAATGCAACTTGATGGTTGTCATATTTAGCTGTACAGCATTTGTTAATATCAGTTGCAAACCCTTTCAATGACATAGATCCTTCTAGTGCCAGATGAAAAAGTAATAGGAAAAGAAGAAATTTTAAGCAATCCAGGAAATTACTTTCCTTTTTCTCATGGAAGAGCTTTTGGAGATTCTTAAGATGTGATAAAGGACTTGAAATTGTGACACTCTTCCTGACAAGCCCCACTCCCTCTCCCCCTTCCCCGCAAAATAGAAGAAAGTATGCCAAAAGTGATGGACATCACATAAAGAGCTTGGGAGAAAGCATGTCACAGTGTACTTCCATTATCATACTGTTTGAAGTTTTCATGAGCTGGAGTTTCACACATCAATTCTTCAAATGTCAGATGATTTATTCAGAATGTACTAATAAGAAAACTCGAGCTTACACAGAAAACAAGAAAAAAAAATAGTGTGAAATAAATGTCATTCATACTGAATGTCAGGTAAAGGGACCTAGTTTTGAATCTCAGTAGACGTCCTGATGCTATATGGAGGCTGATTTGTTTCATTGTTTTTTGCCATGTATTGGACTTGATTACAAATAATTTAATTCTTTGTTCACCCAGGTATCTTTAGGTGAGCAAAGTTCATTTCTACACCAGAATTTGGTGAGAAAAAACAAAAAAAAAAGAAAGTCTTTTTAGTTCTGAATGCAAGAAAGTTTATCGAGACCTTTTTTCCAGTTATATGTCATGCACTTAGGATCAAGTTTTGGTAACCAAATTTCATATTTATCTGGTACCATTTCAAGGAAAAAGATTTGGAGAGATTGATGACTGAGCACTTTTAAGTTTTGCTTTGTCTGCATTAGATCTCTTCCTACTTACTTCAAGTGTGATGCAGAGCAGTCTTCATGTGCATTCTTTTGCTTCATGTTATTTTTTTTTTCATATTTACTTCTTTTCTCCTACTCAAAATCTACAAATATCCTGAGGGCAAACTTAAATTAGACAGAGACATGATAATGTGCAAAAAGAAGCTCAGAACACATCAGGGGCTTCTCCGCAATCTAATACGCAGTGAAGTTCTCTGTGAAAGATGCTGACTTTTCTTTAATTATTTAATCAGAACATTGCTTTGAAGATTTTCCTGCTACTTGAAGATCAAAGCATGGAAGAATCCATAGAATTTTACTCTATACATTTGCCTTAAAATTTAAAATTTAATCTGATCATACATTGAATTAATTCATAATGTCAATACTATGTCACATAGCTCTCTGCATCAACATTCAACTACACTAACCTTCTGTGACAAGAGGAGACATAGTCATGATAGGGTTATGACTATAGGAGCTTCAGAACTTGGAATAACATGGATGTCCTCAGGCTTGACAAAAGGTTCCCTTCATGCAAACTCATTTGTAAAAGTAAGAGACACGGCAAAAGAGGCATAATTACTTGAGTGACATCAGTCACACCCTCCATCACAAATGATATTTTAGAAAAAGATGGAAGAAATCCAGCATCCAAAAATACTCAGGATAACATTACCATATGTAAGTTCTAGTCCGATTCCTACCAGTGATTGATTTAACTCCTGAAATGTACCCTTTCCAAATATCTCTTACCTTTCACCACAGTAACTTGGCAAATTATTCCTAAAACAAAGCTAATGAACTAATTTTTCTTTCTACAGGAACAGTGCAAGGAGTAATGAACTGAAGGGACACAGAGGTTTTGGATGGATGAACAGAAATAACTTGCACAGGACTGACTGTGGTGAGTCCTCCTCAGCTGGACTTTCTGTTCCCACTCAGAAATCCCATCCGTGTTGCAGGAATGACCCAGTGACTTACAAAGGTACAGACTGAGGTCACCTTCAGATTTCCTTAATAATTCACAGCAGATTAGTGGACTTTGCACATGCAGCTGAATCATCCTCACAGCAAAAACTCTTGAGAGTGAGAACAAACATCTGGCAACAGAAAACTGTGCAGACATTCAGTTTAAGAGTGGACTTAACTAAGCCCTCATGTTAACGGTAAGCACGTAATTAATGTCATTTTATTATTTTAATAGAGACATTGTAGTGTCACTATCTTTGGAAGTTCTTGAGAACAGATTAGACCTCCATTAGGAATGACATATATGTGGTGATCCTCATGGAAATGTTTTAAGTGAATCTGTGATCTCTGATGACCATAGCTTTGTGACCCCGTGCACTGTGTAAACAGACTTCCCTCCTGTTGGAGAACTTCTACATCCTTGTTCTTATGGCTATGACAGAAGTATATTATCCCTTTAATCTGGTGCAGTAGCACACTGTTGAAGCAGAGCTTTCAATTGCTTTCACTACACTCTTTCAGTATCCAAACAGGGTTATTTTGGGTTAAAGCTAAGCTGAAAGGTAGGTGTGTGCTTGATGCAACACAGCTGTTAATAGATAGTTGATAAAGGTTTATTTGAAAACATGAGGGTAGATATACTGTGGATGCCAAGTTTTCAGCACTCACTGTTTCATCATGCAGATCTGTTTCTGTTGCATCATGCTACTGCCTAGTAATACATAGGTATCATTCTGTACAGCAGCAGGAGTAATATTTCTCCCATCCTTTTCAGAGCCTTTACATACCATACCATAACAAAAGAAACAGTTGCAACTTAATTAGCAAAATCTCTAAAGTTTCAACTGAAGATGGAAAATGTTACGGTAATGTAACTACACATATGTAGCTAATTTTGTAGCACTGCAAAGAGAATATTTTACTGATTAGTAAAGAGAAGAAATTCAAACCACAAGGTCATATTACACATATGGAAGTTTTAAATAAACACACTTAAGATTAGATGTGACTGTGACTTCTGTCTGAATTATCTTAGTGTAGCAACTCCATTCTTTCTGTGTGTTTGCATTGGTTTTTGATTTTTTTTTTTTTTTAAATCACATTACAACTCTATAGTGTACCAGTCTTATTTTTTCTTCTTCTGAACAATAAATCCAATTTATTTACTTCATAATTTGGATCAGTCTTAGTAAACAAAACCTCAAGCATCCTTCTCAACAGGCAAATTTCTGGAGTGTGTGCTGCCAGGCTAGGGACTTACAACCAGTTTTCTTAGGAAAAGTCCAGTGAGCCAAATTAAATGTCAGCATTTCACTGGAGGAATATGCTTCCCAGGCATAAGTGGAAGGATGTTCTTTGCCAAAAGGTCACAGAAACATGTTTTTCACTCTTTCCTGCCTTATTAAACACATTTCATTTCAAGATACTTCATGCAGAGTTTCTCTCAGCACAAGGAAAGACTGAAGCAGAAGACGGTAACGAGGATACTTTGTCCTGTTCTTCAATACCAGACTGTTGGTCAGCAAAGTATTTTACTATTTCTTAGATTATCCACAATAAAATGGAAACAGGAACCTTCACACTTACAGTGGTAGATGCTGTTCTAAGACTGATGTGCAGTGATCTTTGGTGCTTTGTAATGTGGTCATAGTAGAGACATCTTCTGTTATATCCTTGGTCATGACATAATAACATACATAATTTGGAAATGTAGCATTGGATAGAACAGCAGACCATCTCAAAGTAAGACACATAGAGAATATATAATATTTTTCAAATGCCTTAAAGTCATACCTTTGAAAGAATTATGGACTACAGTCAAATGACAATCTCAAGAGCAGACAGAATTACAAAATATTGTTTATTTTGGATAATACTTTGTGATATTTTAGAAGTCATCATGTAGCTTCTGGTTGTGTAAATATCCAACTTTTTCTGTGTTTGTTTTCTTTGATAAAATAGGAAAGATAGTGCGGCTTTTTGAGCAAAGAAAAAAGACTCAAGCAAAACCATGATTTAAAGTTAATTTAAAGCATTTTGATACATGCAAAATATTTCAGTTCTGAGCATGGTAAACGGGCAAGAGCAGGAAAGCTTTTGCTTCCAGGGTTGCATTAAGAGTGGAAAACACTCAGGTATGCTGTGGGACTTCTTAGTTCAGAGGCTTTTTTTAGGTGAGGAAGTTCATATTCCTACTGCCCATCTTTCTGAAAAATTTCATATACGTGACTGCTTATGTACTTTTATATTTAATGTAATTTTTCACAAGGTTATATGCCTGTTTTCTAAGACAGTTTCCTTACTCCCATGCAATGTTACTCTTTCTTTCATTTTTTTCCTTCTCAGTTTATTCTTTATGAGCACTCTTGATCAATGAAAATCTAAGTGTTTCCAGAAACATGAAACAGTATTATCAAGTGAGCCTGAAAGACAGCCATTTACCTACAATGGGTGGAATAAGAACACTGCTGGCAGAGAAATAAAAAGAATTTGAATCTTCTACATAAATTGGACTACTGTGTTAAAAGCTTTTCTAGAACATTTTTACCTGTGTATAATCAGCTAACTGGCAAACAGTTTCAAGACACCTTGAATCGAGCTTTTAAGTGAGTGAACTCTTCACGACACAAAAAAAAAAGTCTTCAGTAACACTCTTGCCCTTTATGACTCATTTTTAACCTCTTAAAGGCAGTGCTGCGATTCCAGCATAAACGATTACTGTGGCAAGTAAGAAATGCGATGGAGAATATGGGGAGAAAGAAGGTTTGAAGTACAGGGCAAAATACACTCCTCCTCTGTTTGAAGAAGACTATTACTCTAAGATTACTCTATCTTAAAATTGGTATTGTTTTCATCAGTATGTCCTAACTGTGGGTATTGAAGTTTTATTGTTTAACTTCAGGCATTTGAGATTTCGGTCTCAATGCTCTAAAAGTTAATGTAGCTACCCATCCTAAAATACTGGCACTGTTTGTTTATTAATTACATTTTCATTCATTTGTTTTGCACAAATAAATGCGTGAATCCTCATGGGATTGTCTATGTTACTGACTGTGTGGGTTGTGCTTGCAAAACTTGTAACTGGAATGATGCCAGATCTGATTAAGAGCTGGCCATCAGTGCTAGAGTTCCTCTGGGTGATATTAAAGGCTGTATGCGTGTATGCCCCACTCTTCACTGTGTGTCAGAGGCAAGCTCAGACCTTCACTCTCAACAGTTGTTCTTCTCTCTCTGACTGGCAAAAGAAACTGTTTTCATAGCTAGTTAAAAAGTGTATCTTCTGGCAAAGTGTAATTATACTCCTTATCTTTTACCCCATTAAGAATATTTCAACTCATGCTATTCTGCGCTTCCCATGGTAAAGCCCTGATTGGAAAAGATGAGATCCAGTTCACATTAAAATGAACAACAAAGCTCTCGTTACCTTGGATAGCAAAGGACCATATATTTAGATACTCCTGTTGTTTTGAATTTTGAAATCCATCTAACTCTATCACTCTAAATAAAACCAGGCATTTCCCATAAGGCTGGTAATCATCCAGAAAAAATGGATAAAAATTAAAATTTTCAGACACGATTGTGTGAGCTATCAATTGCTTTTGAGCAGCTTTTCTGGTGGAAACATTCACTCAAAGCATTGCTTGAATGATTCTTCAAATATTCCTTTCTTCAAATCACTAACTATGCAAACAATGCATTCCGTTTCCAAAATATGTGATTGAACTCTGCGAAAACGCTCAAAATATAAAACCTCCTGTCACCTGTCACAGATACATGTAGTTATTAATGTACATGAACAAGCCAAAATATAGTGGTCCCTTTTTCAAAGTGAAAGTCTTTGAGAAGTAACATTTAACATCTTTTTAAAAAGGTCTGCTTAGATTCTCAAGACTTTAAGAAGACTTTATGTGTGTTTTGTTATTACAGGAACCATTTCTCTAATTTACTAGATCAGACTGAGGATTTTTAGCACTTACAAAAACATGGTAGCCAAAGTTCTTTTACTTAATTCAGTTGAAACTGACTCAGAAAACTGTCAAACGTTTTTAGTAATGTACCTCAACCTGTGTGTCACAGACATTAGAGGAGACAAAAAAACCCAAAACCCAACCTTTAATAAGTTATTATTTATTTTCCAGATCTAAGCATTTCTGACATAATTTTCTTCCCCAAGAGCCACAATCACATTTATCAACTTAACTGATCCCTGAAATGAAATCCAAATTATTCAACAGGGATAAAATTAGTAACAAGCCCCGGGCATACCACAGCAGTGGTTTTCAGCATTCACTTTTGGTTTATTAAGTGCTAGAGACCTATGGCAAATGAGATCATAGGATGACACCACAGTCCAGTTCAACAGTCTCTTATTCCTGCAGCAGAATAACTTTGTTCTTTTTTGTGGGTTTTTGTTTGTTTGCTTGTTTGTTTTTTGTTTGTTTGGTGGTTTAGGTTGGTTGGTTGGTTGGGTTTGGGGTTTGAGGGGTTTTGTTTGCTTTTGGTTTTGTTCTTGATGTTGTTGTTGTGGAACCCTTTAGATGAAGTGGAACATGTGCACCTGCAAATGCACATTGAGGTGTTCAAACTTCCAGCATCTGAAAGCAGTAAGTTTTCATTATTTGGTCTCAAATTTATTAAGGCTTCTCATCATAAAAGTTACTTCCTAATAGCAAAACAATAGAAATGCCAAGTCTTCCCTCAAGCTGCTAGAAGTATTCTCTCCTCTTCAGGGATACTTGTCTTTGACTGCAGGTCTTCTCCTTGGCTGCTTAGAAGGCTCACACCTTTTGCAATTTCCAGAAGTCTAATTCTTTAACTGCCACATTCCTGTTCTCATTCCCATGCTCTCCCACTAGTGAGTCACACAGAGAAAATTCGTCCATTCTAATCCGCACTTTCCCCTGGTTGCTTACTACATTTACTTATCCTCCTTCTTTCTCCTGACTTGTGTGTCTGTTCTGCAACCATCTCACTTTCCAACCTGCCTCTTTCTCCTCTGAGAATTCTACTCTCAAGACTTGCCCTGGCTTGACTTGACAAAATGCCCCTGAAGCAGAACCTGATTTCTCTAGATTTTTTTCTATGGAAAAAAAAAAAAAAGTAAAATAAGCTTTTTTTGTAGTTTGCCTCCTTCCTGGAAAGCAACTGACATCAGTCATTCTTCTGGATGCAGCTCAGCCATCTTTCATCCTTTGAAACTAACCAGCATAATTCTCTTTCTTTCATATTATTTTTCATTTTATTTTATAAAATAAAATTATATTCAAAATAACTATTTTTGATACATTGGAATCTTTTTAATCAATTATAGAATGAATAAAAGTGAGATGGTATTTTCTGGAAATGCATTGCATATGAAATTATTCACACTGTACCACAACAAGGTTTTTCCTGGCCCCATTGCACCTAATGGCAACAAGAGACTTCATGTCAAGACACTGGCAAAAATGACCCAACTAACTCAACAATATGGGCATTTTAATGAAAAATCTAGGCACGTCAGGCCACTTCTAATTTTGTGGGGTTTAATTTATTCATTTTCCTTTCTCTATAGACCTCTATGCTCTTTTTTAATCATCAAAAGTTTAAAAAATGGAAATTAATCAGAAGTCATGAATGAGGACTAGTTGAGAAATGTATAGGAAGACAGTGGAGAAAACAGGCTTATTCATTTCTTTGTTATGGCAGCTAAATATAATGCAGAATAGTCTGATTTTCTTAAAATTCAGTAGGCATGTGAAGACTGCATTGAATGAGGCAATGCACTCTTTGACCGTTTTGTAAAAATGTCTAATTAATTTTCCTTTGTCACTTTCAATATGTTTCTATTACATGCTTAGGACTACTGGGGTTCCCAACAGTGACTGAATTTTGCAGCTGAAAATTGCTGTAATTCTAAGAATTTCTCACTAAAAACTCATAAGCACACAACAGATGCTGGTTGTGGCTGCTGGTTGTGGCTGCTTGGTCATACTTATTATTTTACATTGCCTTGAATATTATTTGTTTACTTAGGATAATCATAGATTTTGGGAAAAGTCTTCTGCAATATTTTCCTCTACACTATACATGCAGATTATATGGACCATTTTCATACAGTAATGGTTCCCAAACCATGCAGTAGCAATGGTCCCACCATGAAACAGCAAGGGATCATGCTGCATGCTCTTTAGGCAGAAATGAGCTCTGGGAACATACCCAGGTCATGCAGTTACCTGGTAAGTTACAGTTAGTGCAATGTAGCTGGGCAAATATGATGGGCAGAGGGTGCCAAAATATGGTGTTGGCAAAGATCCCAAAGGATATGGTCACCTGTGTCATCTCAGGTGAGCTACTGACTAGGTAACTGAGACTTCCATGCCACTGGTAACATATAGAATCCATTTACCAATGACTATCATCATACTTCAAAATCAAAAATTACTACTACAAAAGTCCTAAAATCAATTGAGTTGTGATGTAATGAAAGAGTAATTGAGTGCATCTGTATATTAAAAAAGTCCTCAAATCTATATATTATTTTAATGTCCTGTACTCTGTTACCATGTTCAGAAAATTTTATTTCAGAGTTATAGAATAAGTTCTTTAATAGATGCTCATAGCTCTGAGCAGATAGTTCAAGTAAACATTAATTTGTTTCTGAATAATTGTCTTTGTTCTCTTAATTATTCACATGGTATTTACTGTGCAAGAAATAAATGAGCAATGTTCTTCACAATTATGTTGATAGTAACTATTACCTTTCTTCTCATCTTACTTGATTTTTTGCAGTTCTTGTAAAATATTGAGTTTTATGGTAGAGGAACATCAATTAAACTATGACTGCACTTTGTAGGAAAAAATTTTTCCAACGGAGAGATCCACCAGATGGTGCCATTCTCCTAGCCAGAGACAGAATTTAGTCCATGAAAGCTTTCAATTTCTTATTTGTAGATATTGTTTAATAACCAGTATATCCTCTTTCACCATTTTACCTCTGTCCTATGCATTTATGAATGCTATGCTGATTTTTATTTAAAGACCTAAACTTGTCAGAACATCTGCTTCTCAAGGAAGGGTAGATGGGCAGAGAAGATCCAACAAGTTATTCTGTAGCAGAATTGTCTTTTTTTCTTTTTTTTTTCTTTTTTTCTTTTTTTAACTTAGGAAAATAAAACATGTTCTAGGACATGAAGCTGGGAGGAATGGCTGATACCCCAGAGTGCTGTGCAGTCCTTCAGAAGGACCTCGACAGAGATCAGAGAGGTGGGCAAAGCGGAACCTTCTGAAATTCACTACAGGGTCCTGCACCTTGGGAACAACCCCATGCACCACGACAGGCTGGGGGCCAGCCTGCTGGAAAGCAGCCCTGTGGAGAAGGACTTGGGGGTCCTGATGAACAACAAACTGTCCAGCAGTGTGCCCTTGTGGACAAGAAGGCCCATGGTATCCTTGGGTGCATTAGGAAGAGCACTGCCAGCAGGGCAAGGAAGGTGATCCTGTCCCCTCTACTCAGCCCTGGTGAGGCCAATCTGGACTGCTGTGTCCAGTTCTGCACTCCTCAGTACAGGAGAGACATGGAAATTCTGGAGTGGGTCAGAGAGTGACAAAGATGATCAAGGGACTGGAATATCTCTCTTATGAGGAAAGGCTGAGGTAGCTGGGCCTGTTCTGCTGAGCGTTGAGAGGAGATGGTTGAGAGGGACCTCATCAATGTCTACAAGTATCTGAAGGGAGGGTGCTAAGAGGATGGAGCCAGGCTCTTCTCAGTGATGCCAAGCAATAGGACAAGAAGCAACAGAAACTGATGCACAGGATATTCCACCTGAATATGACGAAGAACTTCTTTACTGCACAGGTAACCAAGCACTGGAACAGATTGCCCAGAGAGGTTATGGAGTCTCCCTCACTGGAGATGTTGAAGAACATCTGGAAACAATCCTGCCCAATGTGCTCTAGGATGACCCTGCCTGAGCAGGGAAGTTGGACCAGATGACTCACTGGGTTCTCTTCCAACATTACCCATTACTCTAATGCAAAACTTGCAGGTGATCACAGAAAAAAACAAAACAAAACAAAACAAAACAAAAACAACAAAAAAAGTTAAAAGAAAAAAAAGTTTTTCTACCTTAGTTCCTCACTTTTTTCCTTAGTGTCACTACTCTTGTTTGTCTTCCAAAATTGCTCTGAATGTTCTATTATTGGCTAATATATTTTCATTTTTTTAAAAAATTTTGATGTTAAATTTGACACAAGCTTGATCTGGACCTATCAGTTAAATAAATACACAGGATTTTCTGATTTACTTGAAAAGACTGCTTCAAATTATTAATACTTCTCACTGAAGAAACATTTTTATATCTATTTTCTTTTATCAGTCTTAGGAATGAAAGAGCAAATGCAAGTCCAAATTCTCATTTTAGCAAGACCTTTACGCTCTTTTTAGCCCACCTGTCCTTACTGTTCCCAGCACAGACTAAACATAACTGGAACCAACAGCAAGGAAGTTCAAGCTGCCTGAGAAACAAGGTACATACATAGGCACAAACACTGTGCTTACTGAGAATACACAGGCAAAACAGACTAAACACAGAATATATGGTTTGGTGCTAATTCTGGACACTCTGCTATATGGCTATGAGCCAACACTGGGCCAAAACCCACACAGGCCTAACAATGCTCATCCATCCACCTGAGGTACAGGACATGTCAGTCTCTACACAGACAAGTTACACACAGCCCTGGGAGCAAAGCTGCCACCCACGCTGCACGCCCAAGGACTTTGTACCAATGCCCACAAACTCTAAGTGGATCCAAATCAAATGTTTCTCTATTTAATGCAATAAATTTATACACTGAAGTAAACAAAAGCCATCTTTATATAATGACTGGTTTCAGTTTCATCTCAACTCTGGAAAGCCTTGAAAGGAGAGTCCACAGAGGAACCAAAGTGCCTCCTTTCTCAAAATGACTTTCCCATTTAAACTTGGAGTCTCTCATACTTTACTCAGGACAACATTAATGAATTTTGACAGGACTCTCATTTTTAGAAGCATGCTCCCTGCCTGATGTATTCTCAGAACACCTTTGATTTTCCTGTCTCTCAACTGGTTCTCAGTTTATTTATTTTTCTATGGATTTTTCCCCAAACTAAATATCCTTTCTACAGAAAAATGTTGTTAAACATGTTTCCAGACTTAGACATCCTAATTTTGCATACATAAATGCTTACAAATTGGATTTGTGGCATAAATACAACATATATATGTATGTGTGTGGGTGTATATACGTATATATATATATATATATATATATATATATATATATATGTCTTTTATTACTGACCTGAGAAAGTTAAACCTTGTCACTTCTATAATTTGTAGGATTTCATACAGTATCAAATTTCCTGGGGTTTTGGGTTTTACTTGTTTTTTTTTTTTTTTAATCTGATTGTTGTGGTAACAGGCTTTCATATGAAAACTACACAGTGTCAAGACAGTAAATGGGGAATCACACAATTGCTAGAAAATCATTCTGTAGAAGTTTCTCAGTTTTTTTAGATTAATAATTCCCTAGTCAGAAAAAGGAAGATTGTTAATCACTTCAAATTTTGGTTTTAAAAAAACAAATTTAGAAACAAAGGTAAGTCATGCTAGTTCCTAGGTATCTGGGGAACCAGCCAAATCTGCTGAACCTGACCAGTTTTTTAAGCCCAGTGCTGGTTTCTACAATGGAATATATTACTACACTCCTAGAACAAATCATCTGCTGAAATCAAACTAAAATGGCACGACTCACACAGTGCTAGAAAATTAGCACAACTATTATGGCACTAATCCAAAATTTGACAGAATCTGACTTCTGCCTCCAGTATGCTGGTTCTTTTCCATATCTCAGAGTGTGGGGATGCGTTCAAAGAATTTATTTTTTTTTTTGTTTTTAAATTTGCCTTCACTGAAATAAGTTTCTGGTCCTAGACTGTGTTGCAAAGGCTGATTTATGCATTCATTATCCCTCCTTTTCACTGGGGGAATGTATTTAGTTAAAGAACAGCGGCAGTGCAAGAAAATTTAAGCAGAAGCACCCTTGAAATAAGTCCTTTGTCAACATGGAAGGAATGAAAGATGTCAGATAGCTTGACTTAAAACATTACCTTCACTACGATATTATGAACTTTGCACATATGTTGGTTCATTGGATCAGGATAACCAGGTCTTCATTCAGTTTCTTAAATAAGCAAAACAAAATTCAGTGGTTTAGACCAAAATAAAGCCATTAAAGTTAACTATTTTTGCCCTTTTTGGACTGCATGACTGCTATTGGTTATGATAAATGAATGATGTTAACAGTGATTGTTGCACTGATCACCAAGGAATTCTTCTGACAGCTCAACTTACAGACTACTCCATACAGACTACTGATGATCTGGGGCAGGACTCACTTAAACATATAAATCCTTCAATATCAGTGCAATTAAATATCTGAAATTATATGTTTATTTCCAGTACTTGCACACTTCTTGATTGGGCTTAACAACATACGGCCGCTGGAAAGACCTCATCCTAATGGTATCTCATTTTTCACCCCTTTCACTTCCACATTGTAATGAATTAAAAGACATATTTGTATTCCTATCACTACAAGGAAATATTGAAACAAGTATGCAATAATTTTTCTTTTTTCTTCTCTCATCCCCTAGTAAAAATAAATTTGTGTCCTCCTGTAAAAGAAGCAATGGAAGAATAAATTATCCTTTTTGTAAAGCTATGTCACAGTAGGAGACTTTCTCAAGGAATCATAGAATTGTCTGAGTTAGAAGGGACCTTAAAGATCACTTATTTCCAATCCTTCTGCCATGGGCTGGGACAGCTTCCACTAGACCAGGTTGCTCAAAGCCTCATCCAACCTGGCCTTGAGCACTTCTAGGAATGGAGCATCCACAACTTCACTGGGAAGCCAGTTCCAGCACCTCACCACCCTAACAGTAAAGAATTTCTTTTGAATTTCTTCCTAATGTCCAACCTAAATCTACTCTCAGTTTTAAGCCATTACCCCTTGTCCTATCTCTATATGCCCTTATGAAAAGCCCCTCTCCAGCGTTCTTGCAGGCTCCTTTTATGTATTGGAAGGCTGCTCAAAGGTCTCCCTGGAGTCTTCTCTTCTCCAGGTTGAATAACCCCAATTCTTTAGACCCATCTTCACAGGAAAGGTGCTCCAGCCCTCTGATCATCATTTCAGCATGTCCACGTGCTTCCTAACTTCGAGGGCCTCAGAGCTGGATGCAGCACTCCTAGTTGGTTCTCACAAGAGCTTAGTAGAGGGGCAGAACCACCTACCTCAACCTGTTGGTCACACTGCTTTTGATGCAGTCCAGGATATGGTTGGTCTTCTGGGCTGCAAGTGCACATTGCTGGCTCATGTGCAAGCCCGTGAAAGGAAAGAACTGAAAGTGACAGGTGTGTTCTATTTATTAGTAGGTGAGTCCTAGCTGGAAAAAAACCAAACTTCTACTCAGAACTGAGCCTTAGCTTGAAAACAGAAGCATAAAATTACAAGTTTTCAAAATCCCTGACCCTTTATATGAAACACAGGAACTGAAAACACTGTACTGCTTCTTATTAAACCACATAGAGCCTTTAACCATTTGTTTTTGCAAGATAAAATATCACAAATACCATTGCTCAGAGGCAGCATCACTAAGGAGACTGTGTTTTTGCTCCAACAAACTCTGTAGAATACACTGCCACCTTTGTGAACGAAGTGCACTTCATCCATATTTGCACAAAACTAGTTTAATTGTATGTTAATAAAACAAGCAATTTAAAGATTTATTTTCTTTTCATACAATTATTTTCTACAGAAGCAATCCCTCTTCACAAAAATGAAGTCAGAAGTTCTGTTCTACATAGTTTATCATAGTTTCTCTGGACTCAGGATTTGGTAAAGCCAAAGCTGAAGCAGTTATCCCCACAAGAGACTGCTGACACATTTGCTTTATTTTGCTTGGTATGCAACAGGGAAATCTAGTTATTTTTCTTTAGCAAACTGCTGGTATGCCACCATATGGCATATGAGAAAGACTTGCCAAATCACACCTTCATGTAAGTGTATTCCATGACACACTTCCATCTCTTTTTGCCATAAGGAAAAGAAAAGCTTCTCTAAGAGATATGAAGACTGCAGAAAGTTTGGGAAGCCTTTTGTCCCTCTTTTTCAGTATATACCTAAGTGTAATTCCCAATTACTCCCATTCACTTCCCAGGGATAAAGCTTTGGGATTGCTGACAGGTAGTTATTAGCACCTTATTAGAGAACTACTCTGGGGACAGAAAAATAGGCAGCTGGTAAGGGCGGTGGAGCCCGAGGAGCAGCAAAGGGCCATGGCCTGTAACCCGCTGCACCCGCTGCCCATTTGGCTTCCAGTTTCTGTCCTCTTTCTCTGTGTGCTTTATCAGGTGACACCCACACTGGCCTCCCAAGCAATACAGCAATTCAATTTGCAGGCATCTAGCTACCTGTTAAATACCTAACTAAACAGAGGCTTCTCAGATGTCTTTTCAGACCTCAGGCAGGTATTTTCTCTTTTCCTAGCCCTCTGCAGTAACCAACCAAAATAATAACTGTACTACTTAAACACTGCATTAAAAATAATTATACGATGAGAATGTTCTAAGGTTGAATTTAAAAAAAAAAAGCCCCTCAAAATACCCAAAGCAATAACAGAGTATAATTTTTATTACATTTAAAGATACTTCACTCCTGCACTTGAATTTTTTACTTTCTCTTTAGTCTGTCTATATCTGAATTTTATCAAATTAGAAGTAAATATGAAAGGACAATCTACCAAACATGATACATGCTGTGCCCTTTTCTCCACTTATTTCACATGCTGAGAAAGGATTTTTTTGATTTTTTTCCCCAGAAAGCTTGCTTTCAATTCCTTGGATATTTAGGTCATTATATTAAAAACCATACACCACTTCAGTGTCCTTTAATTATTACACATTTGATTTAAAAAATTCTTTAGGCAAAATTCTGTTTTTAGTTACACACATGCAGCCCCACTGAAGTCACTAATTACCATTTCATCAGATAAATAACTTATTCTTAGGGAAAGCAGATAAGAATGAGAGGAACGGCAAGAAGCAAAAGGACACAGAACAAAATAATGGGCTGACTAGCAGAGATAATTTAATAACATAGATATAAGGGAGGTTCATTGTGAATATTCCTTTCCTTTGATTTTGTGAATTAACATTCATTTAAGATCAGTGACATGCACATGTTTTGTCAGTTTCGTTTGAAAGACAACGGGAAAATTACCTTTATTTATAATTACATCTATAAAGACCATGCTGATTTTCAAGTTTTCCCTGTTGCTGTTTCGGAAGGGGGTAAATACTCACAGAGCAGAGTTAAACACAAAAAGCAGTATAATCTCCACAAGTAGTAGAAATAGCAGTGGAAGCAGTGGTACAGAGAGACTACATGCATTGCTACCACAACCTCCTCTATCTCTAAACTAATCTTGGTCTGTACATTTAATGTCTTGCTGCATTGAGACAAACAAGAGCTTGGCTAGGTTGAAAAAAACAAAAAAGCCATAAAGTCAACATAAACTCTTCCAGGAAGAGAACACACTGCTTTGGTAAAATTACTTTTAATGTCCATAGCAGTTTCTTAAGGTTGTCTTACACGACAGCCAAGCAAGCACTGCATCCCTGCTGCCACATGCTAGCAGGGGTAGCAGCAGGCACGACGTGCACTGTGCGGGCTGCAGAGCTGTGTATCTGATGTTGTGCCCTGTAACCAGGAGAAGAAGTGCCCTTAGCTGCTCACTGCCATGGACTTCCATACCTGCATCTATTATCTTCTCTAGGTCAGACCTTGTGCAGCCAAGTTGCCAGAACATAGACTGTGAGCTCTCTGCACCTGAACGCAGTGTAATGTTCTCCAGCCTGGCTTGAGCAGCCTTCAGTAAACATACAAGCCAAGACAGACAGTTTGTCCCTAAACAGATAAGGACTTTCATGCCATTCTTTCTGATTGGTCAAATGGGGGGGATGGTAGTTTTAGGCACAGCAACATTTCAAATTACGATAGTTATTTTTGCAGCAATTGCCTGATTATGACTTTTTAAACAATTTTCAAAAAATGCTATCAGAAGCACAATTGCATTGAGTGTCCAGAATATATTAAACCATAGCAGTTTACTATGTTTATTAATTTCACTGAACTGTATTTGCAGTGGTTAGCATCACTGACCTGGCTCCAGTGGATGTTAAGATTAAAAATGTTAAATGCTTTTTGCTGTATATATTGTAACTGTTTATAATAATACAATTTCACTACTCACAGGTGCATGTCAAGAATTTCAGAGTTCTTATTTCAATCAGGTAAGGACTTGGAATCTGAAAGTTATTCCAATCTATTTTCTAGATCTATTGAGTCTGTAAAATTGAATTTGAAAACCCATGAGGGAAGACTCTTTCAAGTAGGTTTATCACAATCAGCCAGGGAAAACTGCAAAATACTTCTCCTTCTCCTTTCTTCCCCCCACTTAATATACTGAGCATGATGTCATATGATATTGAATATCCCTTTGGTCAGTTGGGGTCACCTGTCCTGGCTGTGTCTCTTCCCAACTTCCCATGCACCCCCAACCTCCTTGCCAGCATGGCAGTATGAAAAGCAGAAAAAGCCTTAGCTCTGTGCAAGCCCTGCTCAGCAATAACAAAAACACTCTATATTATTAACCCTGTGTTCAGCACAAATCCAAAACACAGCCTCACACCAGCCACTGTGAAGAAAATTAACTCTACCCCAGCCAAAACCAGCACAAGTTCTCAAGTTATTTACTTTGTAAATCTTTACATCATAAAGTCTGGTGCACAGCCATTTTGTGAGCATTACTTTTAAATAAATGAAATAATTATACTTACAAAAAAGGCAATACAATAGAAAGATGATATCTGAGGAGTGACTTTGTTATCTTGAAACATAAGTGATTACAGGACACTGTACTTCAAATCCAAAAGGTTTCCCTTGAGTTTTCATTATTTTTAGGTTTATTTAGGGTTTTGGTTTTGGTTTTTTTTGGTTTTTTTTTGTTTGTTTTTTTTTTTTGTGATCAGGCTTAGAGAGATGGTGGAATAATAATTGAACTTTTTAATTAGAATTGTTGTTTCTTCAAATCCTGTGAAAAACACATCAACATTTATGGCAAATGGAGCATAAAACACAGCACTGTGAACACGATGGTCAAATTGCTGGGTAAGTAAGTATTCTGCCTCAAAATGTTTTCAGTGTCAGATGTGGCTAAACATTTAGAGTATAGTTCTACTGTGAAAAGATTCTGTCAGAAAATAAATGTTACTTACTTTGGATATCTGCTTATGTTTACTCATGTGACTGAAAACATCAAGACTCTATTCCAGCTAGCTGCGCTCATTTCAGCTACAAGGCTGGCTACACAGATATCATTTAGTGTGTTTACCTATGTCTCTGGCACTATGAACATAATTGTTAATTAGTTTCCAAGAATAAAATCTTAATTGCTGATAAAGATTGTGTATCAAAGCAAAATTGAGCAGTGTTGTTCAAGACAGCATTTGGGTAACATGAGTTCAATATGTCTAGGCTTCAGACTACACCAAACTGTGAATGTTTAGTACCTTAGATTAGAGTGCTTGAGTTTGCTTCATATGTTATAAATTGTGAGCAAACATTTCAAAGGCTAACTGTGAAGAAGCATAAAAAAAAAAAAAAAAAAAAAAAAAAAAGATAAAGAAAAACTACAGGGAGCCAAGAGAAAACTTTCTTCCATATCCACCCCAAGCTGGCAGGACATCTGCTCAGTGCCCACCATCTGGGTGTGTCTAATTAGAGACTACCTGGAATAGGCTCTCAGAGAGCTATTACAGAAACAGCTCCACAGCAGATGCAGCTTCAGTCCCTAAGGGCTGAAAGATAAGGCTGCAAGAAGAAGGGGACCACTGAGCAATGGGAATATCATATCACTTTGTGCAGTAGTTCTGTAGAGCAAAATGCTTGCACAAGAGCTAAGTATTGCTTTACATGAAATCCAACAGGGAGCGATGATTACACAGAGCAGCAAGTACAAAGACAGTGAAAGAGCACACTGAGACGTAGTAAACACATGCAGTCCCATAGTGATGCTTCTGATGCATCACAGTTCAGACTGATGTGATACAGATTGCTTTTCTTCTCCTTTTTTCTTTTTTTTTCTTTTTTTTTTCTTTTTCTTCTTTTCCTTGAAATTGCCTTTTTTTTTTTTATTTTTCCATTTTTAAACTATTTTTTTCAGGTTTTATCATCCCCTCAATTTCAAATCATATTTAGTTGAAATTTAACACAGATTTTATCTGTTTAGTTTCCCACAAAAAATAATCCCCTTAATTTTCAGGGTTTAAACAAATTACAAGCAGGAGAAAGAAGTTATTTTTCCCTTTTTTATCTTTCCTTTTCTGCAAAAGAATCACGCTTGCCTAGCACAGCAATTAGCATTTTTTGCAGACTGAAACACAAGGCTCTATCTTTAGATAACTCAAGATAACTTTAGAGAACTGAAGCAATTTCACTTGTACTGGAAGTGCACTTATGTAAAACTGCTGTTTGTCAGAAAGCTTGATTCCTTTTTTACCTTTTGATATTGACACTGATCCTAAAACTTCACTTTGTAGAGCCTGCAACAGAGAAGAAAAGAGCTGGGCTTTGCTGGAGCCCCACGTGGGCCAGCCATGGGTTGGCTCATGGCTTGTGGCACAGTGCTGGCTGCAGAGCTGTCTGGTCATCTTCACCACTCTCCTCAGAGAAGCCACCATCAGCTCTCTCATCTTGTTAAAATATGGCCATGTTTTAAAAACACAAACCGTAGCAGGAATAACAGGTCACAAAGTTCATACCTGCTCTATGGGCTATTTCAGTTATGTCTTGCTTACAAAATACCTGTCCTTGCCTGCGTCTTTCAGGCTACCTTGTGTCTCAGATTTCTCCCTTCAGCTTGCCCCAACTTTGCACAGCAGCAGGAATGATACCTGTAGGTAGCTAGCTGACCGTGAGGCTCAGACTAACTCCCAAACACTCCTGCCTGTCTAGTGCCTAGATATAGCTGTGAATAGACACCTACAGATACTCGTGTACCTTTGGGGCCAACACCAGATGGGGACAGCTGAATAAAGTCCTCTGTAAATACCTGGAGGAGCTCTGGCCAGTTGCCATTCCCTTGGCCAAGAATCCCTCACTTCATGTTACTTAAATGTTTTGCTTTCTATGATTATAATTTTCCCATGTAAGAGCCAATCTGAATACAGTGTAATAAAATACATATGGGATTGTAAACATTAATGATATTTTTACCTACAACAATAGCAATATAAACTATATTCTCAGGAACAGAAATGTAATCCTCCTTCAGGTTAGTCTAATTTCTATTAGAATTCAATGCAGCTTCTCGGTATTATCACCTGCCTTTTACAGGCTCAGTCGGGTGTTCAAGCATAGAAAGTTGATTTGTCAGGTTCTTACTGGTACCTTAATAAAACTATGAGTCAGTGAAAGCCACTGTAGTAAATTTGAGGATGGTTTGAGACCAGCACCCTCAGCTTTGAATGTACAGTGAACCCATCCAATGTCATCAGGATGATCAGAGCTCAGCAGTGTAATAAGCCAAGAATGCATTAAGCTGGTTGGGATCAAAGGCACATGGACTCAATAATGAGTGACTTGCAAACCACTTACTCATACTTGCACTTTTTAAATACTCAAGGTGTGTGGAATAAAGGATTCAGTTCTAATCCTCCTCTAGAGAAAAAGAATCCCTATGCTGACATTTTTTACATGAGAGAAGATAATACTGGAAGATGTCTATGTAAAAACCCTCAAAAATCCTAGAAACATTTAATATTTATGAGAATTTTAACTTTGCTTACAGATCTGCAATTACATTCCTCTTGCATACTGACATGCTTGGAATTCTACTGTTAAAATCATCTTGTTATGTGTAAGAGTATCATGCAGTGTTCAAGCTGATCTCAGATCCATTTTTTTAGTGCCCAACAGAACCTACACAGATGTTGGCAATAGTCATGTTGCAAAAGAGAATTGATCTTCAGTGACAGTTTTAATTATAAACACTTCGTATGTTAAAAAGTCTTTAAAAGGCTTTTCAGTGATAGGGTTTCTTTTTCTTACTTTGGGAATGCAATCCTAAAAACTGTTTTGATTTTGGTTGCAGGAAAAATAACTGGAAAACTGAGGTTCAGAATAATCAAAGATATTTATAAGTTTGTGCTGAACAGCTTCACCATAAACTTCTCTGAAATAAAGGTAAAAAAAGTGATACCATTTTGGTTCAGAAATTTCAAGCTTTGATTACAAGTAATGTTTTTTTATGGGTTCCCCTAATCTTCCAGGTCAGCGAACGAAGAAAAAATGGTTACTTGTTCAGACCTACATGTCACAACTCTTTTATGTGCATGTCACAAAAAGAAATAGGAAAAGAAAGTTAAACAGTTTTTCCATATATCTCTGACTTACCAATAAGATTAGGTCCTGATGAATCTCCAGGGCAAGAGTATATGTACTTCAAAACATAAGCATAGATTTGTGAAACAAGAAAATACTATGTCAGTGTTGTCCCCAGATGAAAAATAGACAAGAAAGAAAAATGAAATTTCTGCTCACAAGCTCAATATCTGCTTAATGAAAAGGACCAGTGGCAAAAGCAAATGTATTGTACATTACCAACATGTGACATGCCATTTCTATTGTGAAAATGTAAAGGAAAGGCACAGTGAGAATCTTCTTAAAAGAAACAACAAGTGTATGGAAAAGCATCTTTAAAGGTCATCAGTCTTTCCTATGGCCTCTGGCTAAAAAAACCCAAAAAACAAAAAACCAGCACTGAATGTTGTACGTCACCACTGTACTAAAATACAGGTGAGAAAATATCCCTTAAGATAAAATGCTCTGACAGCAAATGTCTGACATGCTTTTATTATTTTCCTCTTATCTTAAATACTGCTAGCAGAATCTTCCTCAGTATTCTTAGTTTAATAAGCATATAATCAGTGGAGGTCGTCTATTCTACATACAGAATGGACTTTTTACACAAAGAGTAGTTTAAAATTAAAAGCCGCATGCTTTAAACCTATTTTAAAGAAGTCTTTCAATATGCTTGAAATTAATGCTAAGATTAAACCATACATTGCTTTTCAGAACTGGGGCATAATATATGTAGGAATACTTGGGAATTTACTGAAATGCAGAACTAATTTACAAACACAGTGGAAAAACGTTCAGAACTGAACATCTGTAAAAATAAAAGATCATGGGAATTCATCATCCAAGTGAAAGATATGCTCTTTGTAACTTTTCCAATTGTATTTTCAGAATATACTGCCTTATGCAGTACTCCTCTTGGCTTTACAACAGCTAGATTCACAAAACTCTCTGATTTGGAAAAATCCTATTCCTTCCAAAAATAAGGTGAGCTTTTTCATCAAATGGGATATTTTTCATTTATTTCCCACAGGTAAATAACAAAAAAGTATATTTGCAAATGTACACCTACAAGATCATATGTCTCAAGTGGAACTGGAGAAACAAAATATGGAATAGCAAACAAAATAAATAAACAGAATTAATATGGTCCTGGGAGTTCTGGCTAGACACCATTTCTCACATTGCAGTACTACTTCATTGTCAGAAGGGAGTCCCTAAATGCAGATGGGAGTTTAGGGGAAAAAACAACTGAGAAGAAGAATGAGGTTCTGAGTTGCTCAGATACATAAATCTATCTAAGAACTTGAGTTTATCTATTTTTGCATCTGGGAATACAGTTGCAGTTCTATAACTCTAATACTGTTTTACCTTAAAACTGAAATTCTGTCAGATTCTGATTTGAATTAAAAACATGAAAATTGCTATAGAAAATATTAGCTAATCCCAGTAGATTTTCAGTATGTAATATTTGGTGTTCTGCAAATTGGAATACAATTTGTATTCCTGTGTGTAGTTCAAATACTTATGGAAAAAAATTCAAACAACCAGAGGTCCCATTTTTTCTCCCATGTTAGAGAAATAATTCAATATGGCATTTTATTTGTCTAGTTTGGATAAGACAGAGTACAGTATGGATGAGCATACAATACAGATACGATTTTTAAAGGCATTTATCTTCCTGATGATAAAAATGAAGGCATTTCTAACAGTGAAAAGAGTATTTGCTATTCTATATCAGATAAACTTTATGACAGGGATTAAGTATTTGCTAGCACAGTGTGTGAAGAGGAAAAAGCAAGTGTTCTTGACCTGTGAAACCTAGTGCAGTCACCAGGGAGGGCTGCCACACTCCTGTGTATGCACTTGCCTGCTTCCACCCGAGAGAGCAGAAATTTTCTAAGGCAGACGGGTGCACAATATTGGAAACATAGGGCACACCAGCTCAAGGATATGCCAAAGATAACGCCCAAAATTGTGAATTTCTGCCTCATTATCTGAGTCTTTAAAAGGTAGTGTTGAAAATCACCACTCGGAAAACCTGCATGAAGTTCTCACTCCACATCTATACAATCATCATGAATGAGGTACCCCAGCCATTCTTGGTACAGAAGAGATAGATATTTAGAACATCTCACTTCCCCAGTTGTTTAGTCAGAGGACTTCTGAGCAGTTTCAGCAGGAGCTCTTCACTGAAACTCACCTGCAGGAAGGCTTCAAGGTGTCATTTTTAGGACTTTCCCCAGCTTCCTCACTCTCCTGAGTTCCCCCTACCACCTAGGGTAGCTTACCCTCCTCCCTTCCCTGTCGTTTGAGTGTTGTCAAAAGCTTACGCTGACAGAACAGTGACAGTAGAAGTTATTCCCTCTTCATGAAGAGTTAAATGGGTAAGAGTTAATGGTAATATGATCTGGGTAAAATGATGAATAACAGGCCAGGTCAGGATTTCCACTCATGAATTCTATTACATTGTTCCATGGCCCACATATTTTGAGTAAGCACAGCCTTGGATCCATCTAAAATGCGAATGAAAGTGTGATTGCAAGCAAAGCCTTTAAGAACATAACTACTTAGTGAATCACATGGCATATGCTACATTTAGAGAACCCTTCTAACAAGTACTGAAGTCAGTGAGATCAAATAAATATACATAAAAGTAAGTAATTGGGATTTATTACTAGAATAACTGAAGGATATATGGTAATACACTATATAATTTCCTTTCTCCCTGGTCATTCCTGTATCATGGTCTTCTGTTCCTCATCAGTAACCAAAAACTCAGAGGCATAACTGGTAGCCAGAAAGCTCTGAGGAAAAATCTAAACTCAAATTTTGCTTACATGTTTAATTTCCCAGCAGTAAAATGTAAGAAGAAAACATGGGTTTGGTTTGCTTTCCCCTGCTGTCACTGCACTATGGACTGACAAATCTTTATTACAACCTTTACAATGATTCTTCTTTGAGAAGAATATGTCTTATTTGAGAATTCTGAGCCATCACCCCACTTAGTTAACATCAGTGACTACAACACAGCTTTCTCCTGTTGTCATTCAAGGTGTCCACAGCTCTATATAGATTTTCCAAATATTTCAATTGTAATCTGCTTTTTTTAAAGAAATCTGTTGAAAGATGATGTTTCTTTAATTAAAATACCTGAATTTAAAAAAAAAAAAAAAAGACTAAAATCAGACACTGGTGCTAAACTGTCTCTGTAGCAAGGTTGCAGCATTCTTTTATTTTAATGTTTCTTTAATTTTAAGCTTTTGTATCTTATTTGAGGGCTTCTTTAATGTCTCAATTTTATTGTAATGAATAATGTACTTTAAACAAGACACAAGAGAAAAAAAGACCAGAACATGTAAATAAATTGTAACCATACCTAAATGCATAAATAATTCAATATTTATATGGCACAGGTGTGATAAAAAAAAAAATAATTCGAGTTAAGGGTGGTTCAGAATACCTAACTCTGTACTTCATGCTGTTGAAATGATCAAGGTAGAAACTCCACAATTTTTACCAGACAGGAGTTTAAATCATGTACTCGTTAAGAGTTATTCAGAGCCTGCTCTGGGATTTTTTCCCCCTCAATTTGCATTTCTCTCTCTATTTTGATGATCAAAATCACTTGTCTCTGGAGATAAGATAAAAAGCAATGCTTAGGCAGACAAAAAAAAAAAAAAAAAAAAAAGGAAAAAGAAATGAAAAAAAAAGGAAAGATGGCAGACCATATCTCACTGTTGTCCACGCTGAACTGCAGTCTGACCCTTCTTTGGCTGCAATGAGGATTCTGTTCTAAAAATTTACCTTCCCATCCCACCAACCCAACATCTTTATGTTTGTTCATAAATTCTAAAACCTGTCAGGTACGGACTTCTTGAGATTCCTAAAATTTTTGACATACCAAAGCTAAAATTAAATGCACCAAAATATGGCTTAGATATCTTGCAACTTATTGCTTAACTCATAAAAAAGGAGTTTTACATTTCATAGGAAAATATATTTGCTCAACATTTGCTGTGTTATCACTTTAGAGATTAACCTATGTCTGTTAAAATTCAAATTCAGGGCTACATATCAACTATCTAAAATTTGATTGTATTCACTATTTAGGGACTCGTCTTCCCCTTAAAATTTGTAATTTAAATACAGTCCAAGGTATTGATTTTGTCAAAAGATCAAGAGTGGTAAAAATTACAAAAGAAAATTCTCTCCTAATCCCAAATAAAATAAATTAAAAGGGATGGGGGGTGGGGGGAGGAAGACAGAAGGACCTTTATTTTAAATAATCCATGCACAGTCCTTCCTCCATATATACAAACAGACATTTTGGCTATCACCTTAACTCATTGAACTAATCATGCCTACTTTTTTAACAAGAATGAAAATTTTATTCTGTTATTAATCTGCTTTCCTAATTTTTTATTGCACTTTTTTTTACTCTTCATTAACTGTTTTGTTTTGTCTTTTTTTTTTTCCCCTGACACCTTCACAAACACATTTAAAAAGACACACTCTTTTAAAAAAAGTTGAATTTCCCCCAGTTTCATTGCACACACCCCTTCATCTGTGTTTTGTCAGTTCTGGTAACATATAAGCATTAAGAATCAAGCTCTGCAATGAATATTCCTTCTCACTTTTCACCATCTTCCAGACTACACCTATAAAACAGAGAAGTGACATTACATAGTGTTTTTATGCACAACAACTACAGCACAGAGATACTGAGGGCATGAATCATAAAGAGAGCTACTGCAAAATGCAATAAGCCCAGATGCAGGTTGGTTTTTTTCCTATTTGGTGTTATTTAGATGCCTAACAATGAGATCCATACAAGTGAGCTTATTAGCGAAAAGGTGCTACAGCCTGTGAGAAATACCAGTGAGAAAAGTTGTATCCTAGATACCTTCTTTCTCAGAAATTATTTACTGGGGAAAACAATTTTGACCCCTTTTCTGTGTTAACAGTTTAAAACAACCTTATTCTGACAAATGCAGAAGCGGGTGATGTTACCACCCTGAATGCCCAGTGGATACGTGAGCTACTGACTATTTTAAGTAACTCTTCTGTTATATGGTGGTTGAATGCTTATTTCCTACCTCCTAAGTGAATGCTCTCTCAAGACCATCACTCTCTTGAAAAAAAAGGAGGAAGCTGATCTGTTTTATGTAGCATCATTAAATATTCATCAGGCCAAAAAAAAGGAGAAGGGAGAAAAACTACAAAGACTCTGGTGGTTAAAACATGAGGAGGGCATATTCAAAACAAGGAAAGGATTAAAGCTGCATTTGCAGCAACTTGTGTAACTTATCTACCTACCTCACTGCAAAATGAAAAACACATAACCTCTCCTCCAGCCATATTTTGCATGGGATGTAACTATGAACTCTGAAAATGTCACTGACTGGCTTCCAAAAAAGAATTAGGTATATCTACTTTATGGTTTCTGACAGTGCTTCGGCATTAATTGGCTTCTAGCTGCTCAGCAGAGTAAAGTTCAGATGGTTCTGTGTGCAAGCAGATTGAGGACAGACTTAGCTGACATTTTAGGTACCCATGGAAAAAAAATAATAGAATTTTACTTTTTTTAAAGTTTCAGGCAGGTGCTAAGATACTTCATTTGGAATCAGACAAATAAATGCATGTGGATGTCTAACCCTGCATGACATACCCTCACTTACTGTAGAAGTGTTGAATTTGATTTGTGTCTGCTCTGGTTGGGCTCCAGAGATATTGCTTCAAGTACCTGGCCAAATTTCGAGAACATTTTGTCTCACATTTATAATGTAGGCCAGCAAAATTTAGGTGCCTATAGAAAAGAGATTCTCACCACTCCATGAAGAACTTAGTAGTACAGCTCAAGCTATTAAAAGATATTTGGGAGTCTAAAGACTGAAGGGTTTTCAAAACCATTCATGTGCCCTGCAGTTAGTCATATCAAGGTAAAAAAAAAACAAACCAAAACAAAACAAACAACCTACCCACAAGATGCTTGTAAAACTCTCAGTGCCAAATCACCTTTACAAATCTGGCCTGAGAATGTACTGATAAAAGCATTCATGAACAAGACCTCATTAATGTGTGTAAAATCGCTGCTGTTGATAAGAGCAGTACTGACACGATGCACACCGTGTCCACAAGTAAGCCAACACTCGAATCACAAAACACATTTGCAGTGTGAGAATTGCAGCCCATGTATTCTTTAATATAGGCAGTCTGGGCAACAGTAGCACTGGAAATGAACCATTAGGGCATTCTTGCAAGGTAACCAATGAATTAGTGTCCCAAAGTCTCTTGTACTATGATGCCATAAAACCTGCCCCGTCATCACTGTTACTGTCCTCTTGTGCTAACCAAGGTAAATCGATAAAGGTGGCTAAAATATAAAACACCCAGATTGCAGTGTAGGTATTACTGAACTGCCACAACTTCAGCTCTACAGTAAATCAGTAGGATGTGCTGGTGCAGTTGTTTTCCCTTATCTTTCCTTTCAATCAGCCATTCAGAGATCTCTCATTGCTGTGCAGTGGTCCAAAGAGAGGATTTCTTCTTTACAACTTGCCAGTTCAATTACTAGCTTCATATGGATTTTGGAATTTAAGGACCTGATGCCTTGCTGAGATCTTTTGATTCAGGCAGGCAGTCTGACATCTTGGCACCTTTCGGGTCATTTATGTAAGATTTTCTTCAGAAGAAAAGGCTAGAATTTGCTTTTGTTTATTTGTGACAAAGAAAAGCTGAAGTAGGGACTGATCATCCAATATTTTATGTTGCAGCAATTCCTAGTACGCCAGCGTCTGAATCTGGGTTGTGTGAAATAAAAGCAGATGTTTACGTACATTCAGTCACTGTCTCTCCCTCCACAAATGTTAACAGTTCCCCTCCTTATTCCCCCACTAGTATTGCAAATAAAACTATCAAAAACAGTGCTTTAATATATCATAGTAAAGATATTTTTTTTATTCAAGCAGGGTAAGATTTTTTTTCCCTCCTGCTGTACTAGCATCTGGATGATCTTTTGAAGGCACACAGAACCATCCACTGTTTGAACAGCAAGGCACTGTCTCACTGGATTATGCTCAGTGATTAATATTGGTTTAGGACTTAAAGCATGTGAACAAAGGACTCATTCAAAATCACATGGAAGGATCATGAAAGAATCCCAGGCCTATCAAGCATCTGTTGAAAACTGTGTGAAAGGGTTTGGTTTCCATTCAGGCATAAGGTGATATGAAGTGAAAGCAGCAAGAAAAAGTGGATCAATTTGGAGGTACTGAACCAGAGAAGTAGCAAGTAGGGCTGATAATTTGAGCATCTGTGTCTGTATCATCTCTTGCAAGACCACAAATCTTAGACTTGAGCACTTGAACCTGCCCTTCAGGCACCTTTCCCATCTGAATTCTCACAAGGCTGTTGAAAACATTGATTACTGTTGCTCTATTGCTAAAAGGACAACAAAAGTAACAGGAGCTCAGAGGTAAGCAGTGAAAGCGATTGAGACATGAAAAGTCTTCCACATAGAACTTTAAAGATTTAATCTCTTTAATTTAGAAAGGAGATGTGAAGATGGGGCATGATAAAGACATATACAGTAGGTAGGACTATACCAAAGCTAAATCATCTGTTTCTACACACTTTTTGTCTTCCACACTGAAAGTCAAAAATGTTAAAATAGGAAAAGGAAATGTTTTGTAGAACAACATGAACATGTACAATCACTAGACCTAACAAAATGCGGATTAGAGAAATATTTGATATACATGTGAACCCAAACAACAATCCTTTTTAAGAGTTAGGAAAGTAATAAGTAAATTGTACTTGGATAAAACTTAGTCCCAAATAGATTGTGATAATACAATGTGCCCAAATTTGTGTTTAACTTTCTCTTAGCTTCTACTTCTGGGCATTTACAGAGACAGGAGGATAGATAGGCTTCTAAGATGATGTTCCTACAAAACAGGAATCCTAGCTATATAATTATCTTATGTTTCAGATAAGTTAGGATACTCCTTTAGGTCAGAACAAATTATAAAATTGAGGCTTGCTGTACTAACAATAATAAATACAAATGGAAGATGAAAGACATGACTGAGAAAATGATCTCCAGCTGTAAGTTTCCTGACCAGGTTGTTACTGTCTGTTGGGACTCATCCTTTACCAGCTAGACCCTCTATCCCCAAAACATCATGCCAGCCTCACTGGGATCACTAGCAGTCAACAAACTTTCCAGTGAAAATCATCAGTTGATAACAATGTGTACCAAGATGTGAATGGTTAGCTGAAATTATACCTCTGAGAGTACCAGCAGCAACATTCTCCATCAATCCTGGTGCAGAATGGTGTGTCAGGCAATGCTTGGCTAGGGGTACCCTTACCTATAACTTGCTGTTTCCTTGTTCCCTTAAGTGTTTATGCATTAATATTTTTAAGCTTCTTATAAAAATAAAAGGACAGTCCTGAGGTTTGTTAACAGAAATGACAGCAGCATCTTTAGCAGTGTCAATCTGAATCAAGTCCAAGGCAGTATTAAAGCCCTTCAGTAGCTCTTAAAATGAAAATTGAAACAGTCTGTAAAGCTTTTCCTCTTCCTCTGCTGTCATTCTTTACTTTCATAACTGCCTGAAGTCAACTTCCCCTCTATTTCCAGTCTTTGCCTCTCTAATCCTCAATGATTTCAACTTCACTGCTGTTTTCTGCACAAAAGGTGCTCAGACATAACTGGCAAGGAAGGATGTCTAGACTGTAGAATTTTACTGTACTGAGATATTTCAGATAGTTTTGGACTTTCAGTTCATCCTGCATCACTCCAGAAAACAATACTGGCACTGACAAGTTTTTTAGAAAAGAGAACAGTTTATTTCATTTCCATTGGTCTTCTTTCTACTTAGTTATGACCTGTTCACCTTGCCAGATGACTTGTTGGTCTGGGAAGTATGACAACCTGCCTTGTCATCAACTGCATGGAAGAGGAATCAGGGAACAGGCAAACCCACCAGGTTCCCAGCTTCAGAGAAGACTTCCTAGCCTATAGGTTCAAAGCCAGCTAGTGCTTGGCTTGTCTGGGTGATATAAAGAATGCTTCTCTTCTAATATGGGAACCACCTGTTTAATTTTCCCGTCATCAGCTAACCTGTGGGATGATTCACTAGGCAGCCATCTGGTTTTTCATAACTTTTGAGAGAATTACACGTTTGCACCTTTCAGTTCTACAGAAACTTATCAAAAATGTCTCTTGTGGAAAGGTTTCAATCAGCTGTATCAGGATCCTTGTTAAGCAAAGACTGGAGGGATGTCAGACTCATGTTCCCACAAGATCTATAATGGTTCCTTAATTAGGAAAAAACCTACTGTGTACAAGACAGATATTGGACTGGATTACCCATCTATGGTGTTCCTTATTACAAATATGGGGAAACATTAAGTACCTAGGACTCATTAAATCTAAGGTTGACAGACATACACTGACTAATTGGCGAATTCCATTTAAAGATACTCTAGTATCTGCTAATCCTCATTCTGTAGATATTTTTAGACCTCTGTTTTATGTAGATTTTCTTTTCCTAAGGTATTATTTTTATCTGCAGTACCTTTGCAGTAGACTTTAAGCCTTATGGGATTCTCTAAACAGAGAATAATTTGTCCTTAACAGCATATTTGTGATCGGTGATTTTTTTCTCTTAGCTGTTGTTAAGCCAGATTCTCATGAACACTTTTCTTATCACTCCAGGCCTTCCTAGGATTACATCTAATTTTCCACATGGAGTTATTTCTGCATACAGAATTAAAGCCCTTAATCATATTTGGTTTAGTGACTCCCATTTGCTTAGCAATCTTGAGACTATTTTGCTTCCTGTTTTGCCCTCCTCTAGGACTGATGATGACTTGATTGATTCACACAATCCATCACTGACTGATTTCTTAAACTAGTTAGCACAGAATATCAGTCATATCTGCTTTTATTATTTTGGTTTACTGCTGAGTTATAAACAAAAATGGGGAGCAGAAGACTAGACATGCACTCACTTTCCATGGAAAATATCCATTGAAATTCATTTAAATTTTGGCTTGTTTTCATTACCTGCAGTGTTTTTTATGAGAAGATGGGTAGAACATGATTACTTGTCATAAATGAAGAGCTGCCTTGTGCCAGTGAAACTTTGCACTTGTCTCTTCTCTAAAAAATTATAAATAGAGCTGTGGTTCTATGAAGAAAATAGATCAGTGGCTGGGATGCAACTTTAAAGAAAAAATATATTCATAGTCATGCAGGCAGTAATTTGAAAAGCAGCTTTTATTAAACATATTTAATGTTTACAGTTGCTCAGTGGCTGAGAATATACTTTCAAAATATGTTTAAAACCACTTGATGGTCAAAAGAACAGCTCTTATTGAAAAGATATTTAATGTTCAAAGTGATTTTGTCATAAGAAAAAAGCAACTTCTTGTTAATTTTTATCATTTACAGTTGATCTGTGGCTACTAAAAAAACTACTAGTACAACATGTTTTACGTTTACAGATATTATGTGCCCATATAAAAACAATTTCTACATTTTTCAATGCCAATGCCTTTCCCTCAGCAATAGTACGATTAACAAAAAAATTAACACATAATCCCAATGACTTTAATTCAATATATCTTGAACCTAAAGATTACACAAACAGTAATATTTCTCTTTATATACTAAAAAAACTAATGTTCAACACCATTGAAATTACCAACATACACATTTAAAGCAACCCAATAGTTTAATTTTAATAATCAAAGTATTGCTTGGTAACCTAACAGAGGGGTCTGCATGAAAAGATGTGTGTGATGAAATGTATTATTTGATTTATGCTACTTATCTGGAGTAAAGTCAGCATGTGGATAGAAACATAATGGTTTTAACTGCTGTGATATGAGTTTTTAACTTTGTCCACGCAATCACAGAGTGGGTAAGGTTGGAAGGGACCACAGTGGGCCATCTGGTCCAACCTCCCTGCTCAAGCAAGGCCATCCTAGAGCATATGGCACAGGATTGCATCCAGATGGTTCTTTAATAGCTCATATGAGGGAAGAATCCATAACCTCTCTGGGCAACCCGTTCCAGTATGCAATAACTCGCACAGGAAAGAAGTTCTTCATATTCAGGTAGAACTTCCAGAGAATCTGTTTCTGCCTGTTGCATCTTGTTCTATTGCTTGGCATCAGTGTGAAGAGCCTGGGCCCAGCATCCTCCTTTCTGATACTTACATTAATATGGTCCTCTCTCAGTCATCTCCTCTCAAGGCTGAACAGCCCTAACTCCCTCAGCCTTTCCTTATAAAAGAGAAGCTCCCTTGATCATCTTTATTGCCCTCCACTGGACCCACTCCATGTCTCTCCTGTACTGACAAGCCCAGAACTGGACACACCACTCCAGATGTGGCCTCACGAGGGCTGAGTAGAAGACAGGATAATCTTCTCTTGCCCAGCTGGCAATGCTCTTCCTAACGCACCTCAGGACACCATTAACCTTCTTGTCCACAAAGGAACACTGCTGGCTCATGGACAGTTTGTTGTCCATCAGGACCTCCAGGTCCTTCTCCAAAGAGCTGCTTTCCAGCAGGCCAGCCTCCAGCCTGTCCTAGTGCATGGGGTTGTTCTTCCCCACGTGCAGGACCCTGTATTTGTCTTTGCTGAATTTCAGAAGCTTCCATTCTGCCCATCTCTCCAGCCTGCCAAGGTCCTTCTGAAAGGCAGCACAGTGCTCTGGATTATCAGCCACTCCTCCCAGCTTTGTGTCATCAGAGAATTTGCTGAGGAGACACTCTGTCACTTCATGCAAGTCGTTCATGAGTAAGTTAAACAATATTGGGCTCAGTATTGAATCTTGGGGCATACCACTACTGACAGGCCGACAACTAGACATTGTACCACTGATTACAACCCTCTGGGATGTGCCATTCAGCCAGTTCTCAATCCACCTCACTGCCCACTCATCTAATCCAATCCACATCTTCTAAGTTTGTTGTGAAGAGACAGTGTCAAAAGCCTTGCTGAAGTTGTGACAGAAAATATCCAGTTAGGCTTGGATATACATGAAGTAAAACTCCAATGCTTTACATGAATTCAGCACTAATACTGACATTTTGGGATTGTAAAAACAGTGATGAGAAAACAGTTATCCAGTGTCTCAGTTTTTTAGCAGCCAAAACTTCTCAGACATTTTGCTGTGCATATGTTTGTATAGTCCTGTCTTTCATTTTACATACATTCTCCCACCTGAAAGCATTTGCCAAATTTCTTTGTTTGCTGACAATACTCAACACCCATGGTGTATGAAAGGAAAATCACAGTATGACTATGATCCTTTAACCAAGCAAGTTTTGATTCTCTGCATTGTTTTCTCCCTCTCTTTTCATCTATTTTTTTTTTTTTTTCTGCTTTGTGGTGTTTTGGGTTTTTTCCTCACACAACAACTGAAGCTGCTTAGGTTGCCTAGTGATCTAACATAATGTTAAGAAACACTTTCGTTTTAAAAGCTTTTACTGCCTACTTTTAATATTCTCTTGACATCTTAGTTTGTTGTTTTTTTTTTTAATTTTCTTTTTGTTTTGTTTTATATTTTGTGCAATGTCCGGTATAGTGGGAAAAACACTCTTTGAAAAAGGCTAAGCAGCCCTAACCTGCCTTTGCTTCTCCTCCTTCCTTAAATCTCACCTTTCTATACAGTGGGTATAAAACTTAGTCTGATAATCAGTGCACTAGATGTTTCTTTCAAGAATTAAGAAACCAAAAATACTAAAACCTAATTGGAAAGACAAGAGCTGCTTCTTAGTAAGAAACCAGTGAAACATCAATTGTGATGGGTAAACTGACATCTGACACAGCGCCTGGATGGAGTACAGGAAGACAGGGATGGGACATGAATTTTTCTGAAAAGTGGCCTGAATGACCCAGGGTATCAGGTCTGACCCAGGCGATGGACAAATTTGTACATTGTAATAAAGTATCAAATTAGAGAATGTGTGGATATGACCCTACAAGGTGGGATTCAGTACAGTTTTGTAGCTCTTCACAAAACCTATTAAAACTATTGGACGCACCAGTGAGTATATAGCCCTAGATTACTTGCATATGTTAACAGTATCTAAATCTCAAAAAAGCTTTCAGCAAGGTTCCTAAGGAGAGACACTTTAAAAAGAGAAAAAGAGAGAAAGATTAAGACACAGCAGACTTTCCTAAAATAATATCCAAATAAAAAGAGAACTCAAACAGTAAGAATAAATTGCCAGTCTTTATATGACGGAGGGGTTGCCACTGGCATCTCACTTGGATCTGAATTTATAGGTTGCCAGTAAAAGAGAATATATGAACAGGTGACAGCTTGACAAAATGAAAGCTTGGCTGCAAAGTGTTACAGGGGAATCTTAACATAGCATGTATTTGAGAACACAGTACTTCACACTGAGAAACACAAAGAGCCATGGAAAAAAAATAACTTATCAGTACTTTCAGAGAGGTGGGTTGTAACTCAGTTGCCTGTTAATTCTTGTTCTTGAGACCACTGTGGAAAAGCCTCCAAAGTTTTCATCTCAATGGTCAACAGCAGACAAAAAAGGAAAATGATCAATGGGAATAATTAGATAAGGAAAAGTGGATATTCAAGACTTTTTTTATCTTGAATATGACATCCAACTCCCATCATTGTCTCTAAGGACTTGGTAACACTGGCAACAAGCATGGAGAAAAGGATGGAGTTGGAAGGGCTGCAGACAGATCATGCTGTCAGTTACCTGTTCATGAGTGTGTGATGTCATTCAAAAATACCTCTGGCCTCAGTGGATTCCCCAAGTAGTATCTTCCGCAACAACCTGCGTGTGCCTTTGGAAGTCCTCAAAAATATATCGTCAGAAGCTAGGAATCTATATCAAAGGAAGGATCACTAGTAATTGCTCCCATGCCTTATTGTCCTTCCTTCCTTCCTTCTCCAGCCTCTGCTCACTGCAAGCTTCTGGTTAAACTCAGGCACATGGCACTCAGTTAAGCCAAATTAGAGTGCAGGTTACTACCCACCGGTTCCTCAGGTTGGTTTTCTCTGTAACACTTGCACATGAAACTACATAGATGGATGTATTAAACATACATTCTATTTGTAGAATATTCTATGCACCTTTGTCCATGTTCAAATATAAGCCAATGTTTAAATAAAAGCCAATGTTTAAATAAAAGCCAATCAAATATTCACTTCAGAAGGACAACTGCCAGAAAATTTATAGAGATTATTTTCACATTGCCAGTACCATGGAAAGCAAATCCATAACGCTCATCACGTAGCTGCCTTACCCTACGGAGGAACACAGTAAAAATAACCTGATATCAAATTTCTCCTATGACTGACCATTTCAGTCTGCCACAGTGATCTGGAGTTTGTAGAGTCCCCCGTAATCAAGAAAGAGTTAATCTAGTGGTGAAGTATGAAATTAAATTGCTTAGGAAAGAGCATATGGCATTTATATATTATGCAATTGATGGGTTTAGTACAGACCTAGCTGGTCTATGCATAAGCATAGAGGAATAATGGAAGGACCTTAGAAAACAATTAGGAGGTTGTAACAGTGGAAGTTATAAATTTGCTGTTAAAATCAGCATATTCAGTCAAAGAAATGTGTAAGAAATGAAAGTACATTTCCGTGCACATTTTTTGTATAAAATATAAAAATATATAATAAGATCTTTCTTTGAATGTGTGCTTAATGCTGCTATGTCCCCATTCCCAGTCATCTGGACTGATAGCTTTAATAAGGGGATAACCTTGGTTTAAACTCATCAAATATTTGCATGCTTACGTCAACTGTATTGCAACAGAAGCTGGCACAGCTGCCAGAAGCAAAACCACAGTTGATTAAACTACACTTAAGGACAACATATTTTGCTAATACTAACTTACAAATGGGGATATTAAGGCCCTCATTTCAGTTGTCATACATAAATCTTCATTTCTGATTTGTTCTACATTTTGGAGCCTATATAAAATCAAGAAAATATTTTCAAATAAAGATATTGATAAAACCAATTCAATATCAGAAAAAACAAACAAACAAACAAACGCACAACATTAGGAGTCCAGCTTTTAAGCTTTTATAAGTCTCTTACTAGGCATAAGATAACAGCATAGCAATCTCTGTTCTTAAAATACTAGTTCTGTGTTGTAATCTGACTCCATCTGCTGAGTTTTTCTCTAGAGAATTTCAGATCATTGTCCTTTTCAAAATAAATTCTTCAGCATAAAGTGTTCTGCACCCCATTTATTATGTGAGGAATACACTGTCAAGTTTGGAGGTATCGATATCCTTCCACAACAACAAGGAAACTGTCCACTTTGAAAGTATCAGAAACAATGGAAGTCGTAGACGGGTATAGCAGCCTGCGTGTTAAAGCAGTTAGTAACCAAAGGGCTTTTCAAGAGAAGATCTTTGTCGTTTGTGCCTGTGATTGACTTTTCTCTCCATCATATAAAAGCAAATTACAGTGCATGTGTGGAAGGAGCAAGGCTAGCTGACCATTCAAGCTTTGGCATAAAATAGGTTTGCATGATAGCTTGTAGTGAGTAAACATCCTTCTAATATTTTTTCTTAAGAGCATGTGAAGGAATTTGGCTCCCAGTAAGGAATGCACCACTATGTAAAAATATCCATCCTAAAATTATGTCTTCAGAAAAAAACTAAAAGATATGCATTGCCACTATCTTTTTTAAGGAGTGCTACTGATTAAAAGGAAAACCAAACAAGTCCTAGAGTACAGAAACTGTAGCAGAAACTTCAATCATCAATGTAAATTAGAAGGGAAACAGTGAATTTTGACCTACAACATGCATGGAAAGTAATACAAGTTTTAAGAAAACCTACAATGAAAACCTTAGATATGAAAGATACCTATGTGCAGAAAACCAGATCTTGAGGGTGTTAAGAATTTTCATCTCTTCACTCTTTTTCCAGTAAAAAATCATCCATGTCCCAGATAAAGTTGATGTACAATTTTATTATAACTCTGTAATTACACCATGGCATTATTTCATCCATCTCAGATTCAGCAACAGCAATTAGAATAAAGTCTAGAGACATTACAAAACTGAGAACCATACAGCCATGAAAATTCCTGAAAGGTGGGTAAGGAGTCTGAAAGACACTTTTCTTCCCAAGACTCATACAATCCTCTCTTATGGCTGCACACTGTTGTAGCTCAAGGATGTTTTATACAATTTCACTGCCCAAATTGTGTGTTTACACTGGGTGTAGGATTTTATTAGCTACTTCTCAGCCCCTCTATTTCCCTTTCAACATGAATTCTGGCATCCATATTTTGCTCCTTATTGCCAATAACCTTGGGATAAAGTACACTGAGAAATTCTTTGCATGCAAAAGTCATGTAACAATAAAAGACAGTCACTAGCCCCAACAGCTTGCCAGGCTCATATAACTGACTAGTAAGGGTGAAAAAAGTCACGCTGCAGTGCATTTCCCAAAATGGAAATGCTGTGAGTGCAGTTCATAATCAATACTGTTGTGAAACTATAGTAAGTGAAGTTTAGGACATTTGGTAATTGGAAAGTGGCAACTAGAAAATGAAAATGGTAAAAAAAAATATATGAGAGGAAGAGTTTATCAGGGTCTTTGCTTAAACCAAGACAACCATATGCTGTACCAGCTGAAAAATCAAAGTGATTTTCAATGTCAGCCTCAGGCACTGGTAGGTTTCAGCATCTTTATAGGTGCAACTAAATAGTGCTGATGAGAGAGAGCAGTAGTTTTAGATCCTCTGAGAAATCTGTGCTTGCATAAGAAAGCAAAAGCAGATAAGAGAGAACAAGAGAATGAAAAGACCTAGATAGGAGAAGGCACAATCTCCTGGCACATTGCAGGCAACAGAAGGCATTTTTGTTTATTTTTGCTGCAAGACCACCTAACAGCAAAAGTTGTTATCTGCTTTAGGAACCACTAATTGAAGTTTAGGCCTCCATTTAGGACACTCTTTCCTTGCCTTGCCTTTTCTGATCAATTTTTGTCCATATTTTAATTGTTTTTATAGAGGAAAATAACAACTCTTATAAATCTTCTAGGTAAACTGAATGCGACTAAATAAAGTGAAGATCAAGAAGATCCACTTTTGCCATGCCATCTACTGCTGTTTTTTTCAAAGGAGAGTAAGTTGGAAAGCATTTGTTTTAAAACGCTGTATACAAGACACAGCACGCTCAATTATATCTCATTTAGTCATGCAACTCCCCATCCACGTAAAAGTCACAATGTATGCCAAATCTTGAAGACTTTCACATGAAATAAAAGCCCTGTTAGCGTTTAATCTCCTACTGCACACACATATTCAAGAAAATAAGAAAAGAAGATGGAGGGAGAGCAAAGGAGTGAGAGAATGAATGCATACACTGTGTTCCACTGTATAAAAAACATTATTCATTTTTATTTTGCTCAGACCTCTCCAATCAAGTTTTAAAAACAATTTAACATCCAACCATACATGCACTGGTGAGAAAATTTTATTCTTCACTTGCCAGAAAAACAGACATGAAAATATGACAAATATTTTTCATCTATAAATAATACAACTGTATTGGGAATCTATAGACAAACCTGTGTGGGTGACTGTAGTGAACTCATCTCCACACTTGTATAAGAGTAATGTTATCACCCCTACAAGTCTAATCACATCCCATTTTATCACATTATACCATTCCTTACCACAAAATTTAAAATACTACCCCTTTAGTTTTGTATCGCAGCTTGTGTAGATAACTAGTTGCCTCCCAGATTGGCTTTTAAAACATCAACATCTGAGCTGCATAGCTGAAGGTGATCAGTGTCCCCCTGCCATTTCAGACTTAGAAAACTTCCAAAACTGTTAGCACCTACAGGGAGTATTAAATTACTAGTACTGGCTTGTGAAGTACAGTTTAGAAGAGAGAATGGCAATAAGCGGGAACTAACACTGGGAAGTTAAAGGACTCCCAGTGCAGAACAAATTAATTTCTGGTGTCTGCAGGGAAACCCAAAGTGCCATCTGGCAGCAGGACAGAAAGTAGTGTGCTTATGTTGCAAACACACTGCTCAGGACCACTGCACAATCAGCCATCAGGCAGAGACCCGAAGGGCCCATTTAGTCTATTCTCCTGGTCCAAAGCAGGATTGATGCTTTTTATGTCATTCCTAGCAGGTATCTATCATGTTGTGAAAATTCTTCAAGCAAAAATCTATTCCAGTGCTTCCGTGTCCATACTACAGCCCAGCTTTCTTTGGAGAGAAAATTATTCTTTCCTCTGAACATTAGGTTTTTGAAAACTTACCATGATCTCAGACAATTTTTTATTTTTATTTTTTTTAATTAAAAATCTAATGCACTAGAGATTTTCTTGGACATTAGGTTTTTGTCATCTCAAGCCGGTCTTGCAGACTCCCATTCTTGCATTGTGAACAAGGTGAGGGCAATCATTACTTTCACCACGCACAGTATAGCAGGACTTAAACAAAGAATTGTTCTCCAATGCATAATTAGGAGATCATGGAAATGCTGCAGGAGTTTAACAGCCACAAAGACAAGACATTTAAATGGTAAGATGCTGTATAAAAGTTAATCTAATTCTGTACAGCAAAAAGTTAATGTAAACTAGGAAGAGAGGGGAATGCACCTCATCACATGACATAAGTTTTGGGGGTCCAGAGAATCCCTGGACCTTACCATACCTGCCTTGAATATCTTTTTCTTTTCTCCTCCTGTCCTCAGAGACTTAAAGGCACTGGCACTCATTTTGGAGGAAAGTAAGTCTCTAAATCAGCAAACAAAGCTAAAAGAAAACTGTACTCTGCATATTTCTAAACACAGAGAATTAGAAACATCTCTAATAATAAGTTTTAGAAGGTATATTTTCATTTCATCCTTGTCTTTCTTTCCTCAGCAGGAAACGTACATTGAGACAATTAACATGCAATTAGTTATCAAGTGTTTAAAGCTTCTTACTCACCTACTGGAGACATTTCTGGGACACTGGCAACATAAGGCCCATCCAGAAACTTTGGCTCATTATCATTAATATCCTGTACTTTGATGATGAACTCTGATTCAGGCTCTAATGGTTTCTTGGTGTCAACATCCACAGCCTGAGCCCGGAGTGTGTAGAAAGGTTTTTCTTCTCGATCTAGGCTCCTTATGGCATGAATGTCTCCTGTGGTCTCATCAATAGTAAAAACTGTGCCAGCACCATCTCCTGAAAGGGTATATTTAACAGTGCCGACTCCCTTGTCCAAGTCAGAGTGAAGCTTGAGAACAGAAAAGAAAAACAAAAGGGAGGAAAAGAACATTAATGACTTTTCCTAGGCTGGAAGCCAACTATTATGCTTGGAGCATTTGTTTTTGGTTGTTTGTTTTGGTTTTTTTTTTCCTTTATTTAATAAAAGTTGTTAGAGGAACCAATTTCATAAGTCTTTAACTGCTTTTAAGTGCACGGAAAAAATGTGGGTAGCGTGTTATTTAAGATTTTTACCCCCATCTAGTACATCACAAACAGTGGTTCAGCAACTAAAACTGCAATGAAGCAGGGCTTCAGATTTGTTACAAACAGAAATGTAAGACCAAGAATGCAAAACCATGCATAACCACACCACACCACAAACAAATGTGAGGTGACATGAGAGAATGTCAAATGTTTTCACAGACATTTGGCTTTCAGAGAAGCAGAAGGGAAATACCTAATTTTTATTTCAAGAGTAATAGCTTGATGAAATCTGAAACTCAAAGTCAAACTTGGTTTAAAAAAAGAAAATATACACCTTATCATTACAGTAAATGCTAAACAAAACTAAGAATATTTTACACAAATATTTGATCACTTCTGTCTTTTCTGAGATAATCACATTGCACACTGTGTGAAGCCAGGAGTTTGTTGCTCACTGGAGAATACAGAACCCAATCTTTTCTTTCTTAATTCAACTAGTTCTGCCTTAAATACCAAGATACACATTTTCCTGGCTATTGCTATGATAAACCTCTATTCTAATTTGGAAAAAAAAAAAAATTGAATACAACTTCTTGGACATTTTTGTCCCTTTGATCAGTGTCTATACTACAACAATGGGGCCTTAAACATTACTTTAAATGGAAGAATTTTTAAAATCCAAATACCAAACTTCTTTCTCAGATGCCTTTATCTGCCTCATACTCATTCTTTAAAAACATCTAAAAGCTTTGAATACATACTCAAGGTTACATCACTGATGCTGAAATAGTTTTTAAAATATTCACCCATTTGTCCCATTTAATGAGGACTAAAAAGATCTACTATAATGGACACCGGTTGGAATGGAGTTTTCAAGACTGAATTCCCTTAAGCAGAATTGTAAAGCAATTATGGATATAGACTTTATTTACATGATGTACTGCCCAAGGTGAAACACAATAGAGGAAACATGGGACATGAAAGGAGATTATGTAGAAAATGAATTACTGAGAAACTAAATGGTTTTGGTAATGGGGCAAGAAGCTAAGCTACAGAGAAAGAGGTAAAAGCAATTATTAACATTTATAGCTATTGACTTGAAATTGAAAATAGGTCCTTGTGACTGTGGGAGAGGTCATGGTTTGTGGCACAGAGCGAATACGAGCATAGTTTATTCTTTGTCTTCATCTCATCATTCTTGCTCAGTGAATATACTAGATTCTGATCTTTCATCTCACTGCCCCCCACATGCAATTTTAAATTATCTCTCCAGTCCACAGTAAAGCATTTTGCTTCTGAGGTGTTAAATATTTTCTTGCTTGCAAAATGAAAAGATAATGCAGTCTGAGATAATTAATGTCTATTTCTTCCTCATTATTTTAATTTAAGTGGCTCAAAACTTCCTGCTGTTTCATTACATGTTGCTCAGTAAAGATGTGATATTTTCCTTCCATTATCATATAGAGGCTTGCAGACACACACAGAGTGAAAAAAAAAAAGAAAAAAAAAATCAAAATGACAATGAAAAAGCTCAAAGAAAAAAATGTTATAACTTTATAGAGAGCACCACACAATTGTTTTACTTGTGTCTTTGCATTAAATACAATTTGTTTGGGCTTCATTGTGAAGACTACCTTGATCTATACTCCCAGAAGTAAGAATATCACAAAGCAAAAAGATGTGGTTTCAGAGCAGGTATTTGTAAACGGAAGCATGACAAGATTATTGTCTCTACTCCCATCTCCTGTCATCCGATTTGGCACTAAAGCTGAGATGGTTGAGCGTCTCTCTGATTGCTAGCTGTAGGTTTTATGTTCAACTAGTTACAAATCAGACTGCATTGCATGTCTTATCTGAGCCCTTGTATTACACTGGAAGCAATTATAGTTGCTTTCCCTAGCTGGGAAAAAAGGTAAAAAGCATAATAAGAACCAGGCAAAGCAAAGCCTCCCTAGACAAAGGAAGAGTGAAATACAAAGACGAGCCAAAGCACAGCTTTTTTCTTTTTCCCAAACTTATTGGAGATAAAAAGCTTTATAACTGGCAGGATTAGCAATTCTACAGTTACAGATATGTTTACTGGGTTTCACGAGCATCACTCAACTGGTATAAGCTAGGAGCCATTTCACCTCTTTGAAAAGAGCTGTATTGATCTGCATTAGCTGGGATCTGTCACGTTGTATTTATTCATGAAATCATGATAATCTGCCAATTTTGGTGCAGGCTTCCTAGATGCTGTTGATGGACAATGGGAAAATGCATACTTATTGGTAATCCAGACTGAGCTATGCAATTTGGGGGACAATTCAACATTACAAAGTGTCTAATTACTGTAGGGGAATAACTGATTGATTTAATGAACTGAATTCTCCAGCAATAAAAGGCATGCAGAACTGAGATTCGGATTCAAGGATGGAGGGCAAGGAGCTAGCATTAGCAGTACTTACACAACATTAGAAAACAATCCTGACTTTCAATGCCTGAAATATTCCAGAAAGAAGCTTAGGCTAAAGAAGTGCTTGCTATTGTCTCTCTGATTTATGTGCTACAAGTTGTATTGCACTGGAAGAAAAGACATTTATTTTTTTTGTGCTGAAAAACATACAGAGGATTTGTGGGAGACACTGTGTCCAGCAGTAGCTTTGGGTTTGTATCCCATTTCTCCTTCTCCCTTGTACTTATCTTCTAATTCTCCATCTTGCACTATTTGAGCAAAACTACAGGGCAGGGCAAGAGAACAAGTACTCAACTCTTACCTACTCCCCTGCCCACAATGTCTTTACATTTCAGAATTACCTGAATTTACTACAAGGTTTTACAATAGATTGGATGCACATGGATTTTCTTAGTTTTATGTTTTCCCTATAAATCCTGAATATTAAAAATTCAGCAAAGGTTTGGAAATGTGAGGGATTTGTTTCTATTTTTGCTGAAATATATACTGTTATTCTCACTACCTCACTGCCAGATCTCTGGGCAAATCTGTCCCAAGTGTAAAATTAATAACTTCCTGCAGCAAACTCTGTTAGTGCAGAAAATCTTCAATATTCTTCTGTGATGATAGAAAAATATGTATCATTCTGTAATTCTTGCTAATGTGTGCAAACAATAACACATAAGGCAAAGAAATTACTGATACAAAAATAAAGTATTTAGAATAAGATGGAGACAATTGTGACATAAGTTGCATAAATACACGCAGATATTATGACAGTGTTTTTGAATCATATCCAATACCAGATGCCAACTTGAGTTAGTCTACAAGTCCATGTGACCTAGCAATCTGCTTCAGCCTGTAACAAGCTGAAAGCTAGTTTGCTTCAGAGGGGATGAAAAGTTGGTGACAACTTACTACTAGCTCATCTGGGAGAAACTATTTATTCAGTTCTTCCGACAGTTATGTCCAGTTCCTAACAAGAAGTATGACTGTTTGTATTTCAGCAATAAATTAAGATCTTACTGCTTCACTAAATTAGTGTTTTAAGTTGTGTCACTTCAAGAATTTGTACACCCACACAAATAATTTGAAATTACATATGAAACCACATGAAAGACCAAGAAATGCATTAAGTAATGTACTTCAAGAATGGATCTGTACTCCTAGGTAAACTCAGCATGGCAGAAGAATGGATCAGATGTATTTTTTTCTCAGTATCCTGAGGTGTTGATTTGCTCCTCAGTATCCTATTGTTCTGATCCTCAACTGTTCTCCTTCTCTCTTCTTACACATTTCAATGACTTGCATTAATAAACTTATAAAGATTTGGAAAGTCAAATATGTAAATTCACATACATAGGTAAAGTAATCAGAAGCAAAAGAAATTTAACAAATTGAAAGGTAGTCTAGCCTTAAAAAGAAGAAATCACCCCCAGAGAATGCAAGAACAAGGGCTATGACATCCACAAGGATTGCTGTGATCTTAATTTAACAGCAATACAGAAACTGAACAGTTGTATGAATTGACAGCTTCCCTTTCTACATTTCCCATCCACATACAATGAAAAAAACAAAACAAAACAAAACAAAAAACTGTACAGAATTAAGCAAAAACAAAGTATTAAATGTCAAGCAGTGTTTAACATTCCTAAATTGATATATTCACCCTGTGTTATATTCTGAGATTCTAGGCTTTATTCCACTGCCAATTTGACAAGCTGAAAAAAAAAGTCACTCTCCAATTTATTTGTTGCTTGTAAATCTATCTAAATGCTATATTGCAGTACATATCTGGACTGAAAAAAATCCTAAATGATAGATAATTTTAACCCTTCTTTGTCTGCATAACAGCATTAGTTATCCATTCCACATCTGTATGTTTATATCATTTTTCTTTATGCAACATATTTTAGGACCTTATTCCATTATTTCCTCTTCCTGTATCTACTTTCAGGCATCTCCCTTTATTCTATAGTCACCAGCTCCTCCCCCTGCCCTTTCTTGGGTAAGATGCACAATGAAAAGTATTTGAGAAATCCAAACAGCCATTCAGCTCCCCTATTACCTAACACTGCACACATGGAACGATATCCTGAACTGAGGAAAACAGGCAAGTACAGTAAGCACAGACACAAGCACACCTATTTTGGTAGACCTTGACTGGAAAACTCTGTTGGAGCAGGGATACAGGACAGGAGGGTGTAAATGAGCCTAGAGAAACCTTTGATACTAACCACCTGAGCACACCTTCTATTTGGAAGACTTCCCTTTTAAAATATAATTATTCTACACATAGTTTCTGTTCACAAGAACTCTATGGGCTACACAGATTGCAAAATTTATTTTAAAAACTGATCATTAGAATCTAACGTACTGCTGTTACACAAGTGCATTTATTTCTTCCCTCTAAAAATACCTAACACATGAATTTTTTTCCCAGGATAAAAGGGGAGGTGGGGGTGTCAGAGATTTTAATTAAAAAAAAAAAAAAAAAAAAGTGGAAAGAAAACCAACAATGCAATTGCTGCTGATCCAATTCCAATAAAATAGTTTTTCTTTCTTCCCCTCCATCACAGACATATTCCTGTCCAGAGGACATTTAGGGACAAAGCAAAATCTGCTCACAACACAGTCACTGCAAATGTTTTCTGATCCTAAAAAATTGGATAACCTAGGGCACCTTCTGAATAGTCAGTTAACACGCATTATTCAGGCAAGACTAAAGCTTGTGTTGAGAGGAGTTACAACACTACTACAAAATGGGTCAGATGAACAACAATCTGCAAAATAGGTATATAGAAACAAGGAGAAACTAAAATCACAGAACCATAGAATCACTTAGGTTGGAAAAGACCTTTACGATAGCTGAGTCCAATGGCAAAATGATGTGGTAAAAGAAAGGTGAACAAAAAGAGAAAAGAATGTTTAGGGATTTTTTTTTAAGGTCATAGGAAAAGAAGGTTTTGTTTCCATTTAAAGCTGAAAATTATTTGCAATAGGAAGAGGTGTCTTTGTACTAGCTTTGTACAGGGCTTTCATAAGAGACTCTCAGCTGTGAGTAGGCTTTCTCAGTGCTATAAGAATTTCAAAAACAATTAAAAATGCCAATTAAAGGATGTGTGCATTTGTGTATATATATATATATACGTATATGCACACATATATATATATATATACCAAAATTAATTATTTGAATTACTAAGATGTGCATATCTTATCATCATGACTGATTTTCCCACGGATGTATTTCTATGCCCATTTTGTGTCTAGTAAAATATTTACTTTCAAGAATGGCATTCTTCTGACTAATTTTTACAAAAATATAGTCAACATACTTCTGAATTTTGAAGTGTCTTTTTGTCAAATTAAATTAGAATACAATCTTATTCAAGGAGAATTAAATAAAAATAATTTATATTATTTTTCTAATGATCCCTGTTTGGCAAATAAAATTGACCTTTATTTAAATTAAAAGACCGATTATTCAATTAAATAAAACATTATCTCCTTCTGTCATGGGGATTTAGTCTAAGCATACTAAGTAAGACCACACTTTTCCAATAATGAGTGTGGTTGTTAGTAAGTTGATGGCAAGTAAGTTATTAGCAAGGAATAAAACCAGTACCTGACCTAGTCAGTTCAGATGAATCCTCATCCCTACGAACATCAGTCACATGGGAGGTCAGGGATTGTTATTTTTTTGAATTCTGCTCTACATGAATATTTTTGTTGCATTACATATCATTTAATTGCAACATTTGAAAAATCACAGTCAAAAAAAATCTTTTACGAAATGCTGTAGACAAAAAAAATTATTGGCAAAATAAAGATAGTTATGCACTAGTAAAATATTGAAAATAAAAATTTATCAATAAAGTTATAAGGTAACATCATTATGCAAGTAATTATATGCAAATTACAAGTTGCATATATTTCTGTTTATTATTTCTGAATCATCATTTCAGTTGGAGTTGACGCATATGGAAACACTGCATTCTGGTCCTCTGTCTTAAACTTTAATGTAAGAATGAATATCAGAAGTAATATTTTAATTAAGTTATTCATACTGATCTCATACAACTCCATGTTACAATGTGCTCTGTGTACAAATGTCGATAGGTTTAAATCTATAGTTACGTTGAATGTCATTTGAGAGAAATGTTTTGCAGAATGGTAACAGCTGATGGGGCCATGAAACTGTGGAAGCCTCTACATATTACCATAGTAAGGGAACAGCATAATCACAAGTTTCAACAACAAATCCTACTACTGGCCATTAGAAAGCAACAGGAAACAAAATTTGTGGAAATTTATCAACTTCCAATTTCTTATTTGTCCCATCTAATCTTATATATTCTGATGAAGTAATATGAGCTACAATGGAGTGTGCAACTGCTGATGACAGCTCAGTGGAAAATGATTTCACTACCTCATTACATTTTTATCAGTTTGGAATTTTTCAAAGTATTTAGCAGGAACAGAGCAAGGGATTGAATCTGAAACCCTCAGAATCCAAAGACCTTTATGGATCAGATGGGCAAAGTGAGACTGGGCCATGTATCTTCACACATAGATGTGGCCTTTCTTTTCACTACTGTGCACCTGAAATATATGGTAAATGATCTCATGGTTTGAAGGAGCCTGTGGAAGACATCACCTGTTACAAATGGATGCATTTCAGTTGGCACCAGTAGAGCTGGTTCGATTTACACCTGTGAAAACACTGGTGCTCCCTCTGCACCATTGCCTGGCTGAACTCCCGATGCCTAAGTGGTAGCATAATGTTGATGTCCAAAACTGAGAAATGAGGGAAGGGTATTTGCCACAAACAGAAGTCTGGGGGGAAAATTGTCACAGCCTTAGGCAGGAAGTATTCATTTACAAGGCAATACTTATTTTTTTTTTGATTCTGAAAACTAAATGAGGACAACATTACAATCAAATTCTCCACACTTGCTATTTAATTGTGCAAGATCTGCAAAATGCTCAATGGTATTGCTGTAATCAATTAAAATTGTAAGTATGAAGGGGTGGGGATCTTTTTAGGTAGTGTATATGACTGCAGTGCTTCCATTTTGAAAGAGGAAACACTGTAAGAATCAAACAGACCTGCATCTCTCTAGATACCACATACTGACAGTAATACATTATTTTGAAGTATATTCTCTGCTCTATCCCTTCTACAACATATATAAAAGATCAATGCATGACAATATGAGTTATGCTGTATAAATAAATACAATAAAAATAAATACTACAGACTTAGGAAGTCTTTACATGAAATATGTTACATATAAAGCAAAATTTGTAAGACATCTATTAGAGGAGAGTTTATAAATTCTAATGACTAATAATATTTATGAAGATAGTCTCTCTGAAGATCACCAGATAGCCACTGTTCAAAAAGTTGAGAACAAACAGGATCTGATATAGGCAAGTGTCATTGAAGTTAAGCTTGTTGGCAAGGTTAGAAATTTTCAGTGTAAAATGAGTTTATGTTTCTGGAGTGAAATGACAAAAATCTCTTTTCTTTCAAGTGTGTGCGAATGTGATCCATTTTCTGTAGAATGATACTCTACAGATGTCTTTAGCTACAAGGTATAAAATCATAGTTGACTATTTGGCCATTACACAGAAAAAACATTAGCATCAGAGGACACATGCTTGATTCCTCATCTCATCTAAAAATGGGTCATGATATTATGTACTTGTTTTTTTCCTTGGGATTTAGTTTCCCATGGAAGCTATAGCTACAGCCAGTCAGTTGCATGACCCTTTTTCTCTTACAGGAATTGCCCTATTGATGCCAGAAGGAATATCTCTGTGTAGGCTGTAGGATTAGCTGTATGTATGTCCCAGGGTATGCCATTCTGCTTCTGAAGTGACAGACAAAAAGACAGCTCCCTGGTGATGACTGCAATGCTGCTGGAAGAGATGATGGCTCTGAGCACCTTTCCGCTCCTTCCCTTGTTGGCAGTCACTTCTCCACCCTAAATATCTGGACCTAATTGAATTCCCCTGAAATTCTTTATACCATACTGTTGCATCTAGTTCAAGAAATAGAATGGCTGGCTTTTGCAAGCCTGGCTCTTTTGAAATTAATTATGGAAAAAAACTTTTTGCTGGAGTTGCTCTTCTGAACAGTCAACAACTGTATGAGGGACAGTAGCAGAGAGACAGCATACATTTCCACACCACAGCTACAACCAGCAGAAGAAATGTATCTCCAGCTCTGGAAGTTATAAATACATCTAAAGTTGCTTAACCCAGTACCCTACCTATGCTGAAATTTTTCTGTCAAATATAATATTTAAAAAAAAACAAAACCAAAATCACTGATAAATATACACCTTTTAAGCACTTTCAACAGGACCTCTGTCATAAAGCAAAAGTGACAGGTTCTTGCAGTTAGAACATGAAAAGAAAGACTAGAGCTGTAGGGTCTGCTCCTTTCTGAGTAAACACATCACTGGAAATATATGCTGAATGAGTATCAGTTCAAATCCACTGCATTTGTAGAGATCAAAGGTTATAAACTCATTATAAAAGCTTATGCTTAATTTGACATTGATTGGAACTTTAAGTAGCAAATTTATCTCCTGCTATTTAATTTTTTATTTACATCAGTGTACGCTTCAACTCCAGTTTGACCTTGGATGAGTTTAGAGCAAAGGCCTATTACATTCTGTTGGTGCTGATGAAGCTTTCTTCATTTTAATCTTTCCCTTAATACACTTTTTTATCATTATTTCAAATATTTTTCTTCTCTGACTGCATAGGGAATGAATATAAAAACTCCCTTCCTCATGTATTTGAATTTAATGCTATGTTAAATACAGGAAACGTGTTCTGTAAATGACACCTGCCATAAAGTTCTGTCAGTTAAGATGTCTCTTTGTTCGATAATGACTCACTAGAACAGGTAGGGAATGACAGAGTAAAAAGATTTTGCTTTAACCTGTAGCTATCACTGTAGCAAGGCATACTACAATAAACTATTTGACCACTTCTCTCTTCTAAACAAGAAAAAAAAAAAGAAATCTTACTTATATCATGGAGGCGAAAAATATCAATTTTCACATATATTAGAGGGATAATTTTAAGACATTTATAGGCACACAGTTTTATCAGTGAAACAGAGTATCTTCTTAATTTTTTGCCACTTTGTCTTAAGTTGGACCAAAAAGCCCAGGCAAACATGCACACAACAACACAAAAAGAAAAAAAAAGGCAATATAATCCAGCAGTCATGAACAAATAATCCTTAATGTGCAAGAGATACAGAAATAGGAGGTACAGCAAAGAAACTGATAGACCCGATGCATGAAATCCAAAAATGCACAATCACAGGAATCACATTACAGCTGCAAGATTTCCTCATAACAATATTTTTAAAGCCTGTATTATCATATAGAAACTGTTGATTTTCCTCAGGTTCCAGAAGCAGTATAGAAAAGAGTTGTGTTGTATGTATTTCTTTCATTTTGATGGAGCAATACAGATATACGACACATTGAATAGTGTGCATTTTCTTCTAGCTTGACCCACAGACACGTTTTTTTGAGGTTTTGCAAAAATAAGAAAAAATTAACTTTCAGTGGGATCTTTTAAGTAATCAATTTACATATGGGAGAAAAGTAGGGTCTTAAGACACAGGTACAGTGTTCTTCAGGCTTGGATTATTTAAAACAAGCAGCATGTATACAGCACTATGCAGAACTGAATCAAATCCCAGAAATCCTGTGTATATTGTAAGTTATGGATAGAATAATATTTCGCAATCATGAAGCTGCACTATGTAAGAAGGGTATGCCTTCTTTTTTTCAAAAAAAAAATGTCACACCTGTGTACTAACAAGAAAAGGAAAATTATCATCCACAGCTTAAGGCTAAATCATTTCTGCTTAAATGGAGCAGCTTAATTATAAATCTGAATGTGATTGTGTCTGCAATTTAAAAAAAATAAAAAAATAAAAAAAATTGTTGAGTTTACAGGACTATGTGCCATCTATAGCCATCACTTGCAAGATTTACTCATGTTTTTAATGAATAAAGAAAAATATTCCTGAAAATCAGTGAATGCAATATAATAGATAAAGAAATTTAAAAGCTTTATAATTTCAAACAGAATTGTTTGGCTGCTGTAAGATTTCTGTTTTCTATAGCTGTAGCTGTACTTATGTTTTATACTGACAAGATGAAAGAACAGCCACCTCTGCTGCTGCTATTGGGCATGGAGGAGGAAAAGAAGAGCAGAGAGTCATTTTATCCCAGAGACATGAGGGCAGGAAGGTTATTCCTACAGAGAACTTGGAAGACGGAAGAAGCAGGAGGTGAGGTATAAGAACTGTGACTGGGTGAGTTTATATTCTATTCTTTTTCTGACAACTGCTCAGGGAAACAACTGAGATGTTAATTTGTTCCTAATCCTCCTGCATACGGTTCTTTGAGAAGTCCTGGGGAAAATAATTTACAGGGGCAAAATCTCTTCAGTCTCCAGGGAAGTGTGTGTCCATAAAGCCTAAATCTTGGACTTGAGAAATTCAATGGCAAAACTCCCATTGTGTCCAATTTTATTCAGTAATAATTAGGGCCTTGCAAGAGCTAGCAGAGTCCTTTCCTGCAGAGCATTAGCAGGATTCTCTCCTGCAGACTGAGAGTAAACATTCTCTCTTAAGTTCACACACTTAGGGAAATTTTCCTTTCACCTTTAAGTTTTACCAAGCTAAAGATCTTAAAATGGAAACAACAAAAGCCTTCCTTTATGTGGAAATCATTCACCATCTCTCTATCTATCCCCTCCCAGCCATTTGATTTTCCAGAACTTCAAAGAATAATATTTGTTCACTTCAATATTCAAGGGAAAGCATAAACTTGATGAAAAAAATGCTTTTTGCACTTTTCCGTTAGACAGGAGTTACCGTGAAATCCTTCCACTGGTGCAGGAGTGAGTTGCTATGTGGCAGCGGTATTATCCATTTATAAATGTTCACAGAAGTAAGGCTTCTTTCACTGACAAATGTGGCCTTGGACAGATAAATTCACCTGCATTTGCAGTATCTTCTAATTATGATCAAGGAAGTCATCTTTACAAAGCGAACCAGTTTTTAGCAATTTTCCTAAAAGTCTAAAAATTCCTTTGGTGTGATAAATGACACACATGCCTTTTTTGGAACATACAGACTTACCTATTAGAAAATAATACATTCATTGTCTGGAGACCTTCTGAGCATCAAACATCATCTTTCCTTGGCTGTCTGCCTTTAAGTTTTTAGAGATTTGCAACACAGTTTCAAGTTCATCATCTTATGACACTTGATCCAAATGTAAAAATGAGGACTGTGAAACATGTTTGTGTCTCTTCAAAAAACCAATGCAAATATTTTTACTTACTGAATAATAGAGAGTCTCTACAGTGAACAAGGCACTCCAAGAAAACACACAATCTATTGACATTAATTTCAATTTTACCTGCAAGATGTACGTATAGAAACTCTATATTAGTTAATGATAATGCAGACCACTGGTACCTACTTAGAATTAGATCAGATCAAATTAAATAACCCCTGTTTGTTAATGAAACTCTTACTCTAGCAATATTTGCATGATGAAATGAATTAATTTTAACAATAAAAGAGAATGTAGTCTTATTTACATAGGAAGAGAAGTCAATTACCACATCCAATTAATGCAGGTAGGTAAAATATAAATGGAGCACTTTTGTTTAAACCAAGTCAAATAATGAACAGGTAATTACACTTATTTACTAATGAATTTGACAAAAATTACTAAGCCAGAAAACAATAGTTATTTCCATTGCTCTTTTTTTTTTTTTTTGAGGGAAAAGTACTCTAGATACACAAATTACTGAATCTGTTGAAAGCTAGCATCTTTAAATCTATTAAAAAACTGATTATTAAAATATTTATTTTCAGTGCAAATTTATTTGTTAGAGCAATCTCATTTCTTTGAAGGACATCTGATGATGATTGATTTCCTGCAGTATGGATTCAAGGAATCATATTCAGTGTAGGGAAAACTGCCTTATGAACATATTCTTTTGTGAGCAGTGCTTACATTAATTGAAGAGTAATGCACTCTAGCACTGAGGCAAGCTGTATCTTCCTATCTCATTCAGGAGGAAAGATCTAACTACTAAACTCAGATCATAGTGTGTGACATAGCAGCTACAGCCTGTATAAAGACAGTGTGCAAGGCACCCCTGGAAAGCCACGCAAGGATGTACTCTGCAGCATTACGCTTTATTTTCATACAGGGAATAACATGTAACTGCCAAACCCCATATCCACAGCGGGGCACAGGTCTATTTATAACAGCCACGTGCCCCAGAGAGCGAGTTCTGTTAAAGGAACACTGGGGAGTTTGACTCAATAGGAACAGAAAAAGGCTTTATTCACTGAGCTTCCCACCTTCCTACCCTCACCTTCCACACCTGCACAGGGAAATAGCCATCCTTGTTGAGCTGCTATGAGATCCAATTTACAGCTACATCCTTTCCTCCAAAATGAAGTCTTTTGAGAGGCTGGCTTAGCAGAATGAAAAGAATACGACATTCACTTGTAGTGGGCCTTTTTAAGCTTTCAGAATAGATTCATCCCTCGTTGGCATCCAGCTGGCCTTGTTTTGAGTGCTGCAAAATGTGCTTTGAAAAATCATATAGCACAGACAGGAAAAAAAATTAAGCAAGGCCAAGCTTTTGATTTACTACATGTGTGCCTTAAAAGTGCATATTTTTCATCTTAATGATACATTTATAGGAAACATGAATTGGTGTTGTGGGATGCCAAACACCTGTCACAACAAAATTTCATGCTATAAAATCATGAATAAACTATGTCCCAGCACACTTACAGTCTTATCAGGATGATGTTCTTCTGTAAGAATTCAACTGAATAATAAATTTTCTATAAATATTCTTTTAAAATGGATAAAATTAGTGATACACCCCAATAAAGACTTTGGAATTCATAAATACATCAATATTTCTTTGCTAATTTGTTCATTAGCTTAATAACCTAGTTAGGCTGAGCTTAGCTAGCATGATTAAAAAGTCATTACAATATCAATCTCCCATAAAATAAAAATAATCTTGAAATTAGTTTGTTTTAAACCACACTTCCAAGTAGTGGTGTTTCCATTACTGGAACATCTGGTATCTGGAGCAATAGTAATATAGTTTCTTCCTAATTTGATATACCAGCTGCAGCTAGTAGCCGTGGAGCATTTCTGACTTCCTGAAGCATCTATTTTGTCAACTGTTAGTGTTGTGGACTCCTGGTAACAATTTTGGGCTTGTGTTACTCCTTTGTTATCAGCACCAGGTAACTGACCAGGGAACATGAGATTTCTCAGAGATTTTTCTTTTTCAGTAAGAACTCTTAATCTTTACCCCTATAAAGATGAACGTACTCAAATTCATTCTTAAGTGTGAGATAAATGTCAGATGGAAACTGTATTTTAGAAGAAAAAACAGTGGGAAAATCTGAAGATGTCTCTTCATTCCATAAATTAAAAAATTATTTTGCTCATATACATGAAAGAATGCAGATACATGCCCTCTCTACTTAAACAAGTTTGGCCTCAAAAAGCACTGTTTTCACTTTTAAGAAAGAGCAACAAGAAATATTTCTGGAGGATGGAAAAAACATATACAGAGTGTTTCTGCAACTTGACTGTAATCTGTGAATATCATGACTTCGACAGGCAGATGAATAGGTGTTTCAGCCAGGCTGGGCTGTACAAAACACCTCTAAGAAGAGACACATATCTGGCTATGAAGAGTTTCTAAAAGAGCGGTTATGTATCTCAGCTGCAGGGTATTTCTCCCCATGGCTGCAGTGCAGCCTTTTTACCATACATCCCTTCTCAGCACAACACAGACTCACCAGAACCACTAAGGGGAGGTGTTAAGTGCTTCCAGATGACTTCCCAAAAGTGGAAGTAAACCTTTGTTTTCCCAACATCTTGACTACATTTTTTGGGCTGATCCTGCTGTTTCACCTGCCTCTGTCCTACAGAAGCACATGTGCCATGCCGTGCCAGGACAGCAGATGCCAGCTATTTCTCTACTTAGTTCATAAGAACTCTTACTTTTCCCTGCTGAGAAGTATTGCCAGCTGTGAAGAGCATGGAAAAGCACTTTTCCCTGTGGACAGGCAAAATAATAAACTAGTCATGGCAACAGCAAATTAGCAGCACATATCAGCACTGCAGGGTATATATACGATTTGTGCGGCAACATGCTGTCAGAGTCCTAGAGGTATTACGGACTTTGAAAAAGGGAAGTTAATGATGTTCAGGTTCTACAAACCCATGTTCATATAAGAGCTAGATATGATAACTTTACATCAATTTACCTAAGTTAGAGTAAGGAAAATAGACAAAGAAATAGAATGGTACAAAGAAGCCCAGTGGTACAATTTGTAAACAGAATTCAGTGAAAATATAGTTACGTTAATGGCAGTACTCTATCATTGAGCTGCCTTCCAGAACAATAGCAGCTGTAGATGAGTGTTAAGTTTGCTTATCATTCAAGCCATAGAACTTCAAAGGTCAGAGAAATTAAGCAGAATAGTCTATCTTCATAGAACTTCAGCTGGGAACACCTATGAAATGGTCAATCTCAGCAACTCCAGCTGAGTTACTCAAAGAGAGAGAGAGAACAGAGAGATGCCAACTCAACAGAGAATGGCAACTAAAGCAGACTTGTTCTCCTTCCATATGAAACTGGGTCAATTCAATGAAGGTTTAAGACCAAACCCTCTAAAGATCAAGACAGTGAAAACAGAGGGCCTATAAGAAGAAAATCTGAATTGCTAACCAGCTCCAAAGTAAATAAGCAAATGAAGTTTCCCCAACTGCAGCTTTCACACACACAAACATACACCCACAGATTGTCCATATGCTTGTTTTAGAGTAGTTCTTTTCTTGGTGAGATGTGGAAGTGAAAAATGAAAAAGAAGAGAAAAGTAGGGAAAAAAAAGAAGACGATGATCAAAGGTGTAAATCATATGCATTACTAATGGATGTTGCAAAACAGCTAGCAAATGTTTCCAAAAGAAAGGGCAAATGAATTTTACATTGCCAAGTATTTTAAAAATACACATTTTATGAGGATCTTAAAGGAAAAAAAACAGATGGCATTTTAGACTGCGTTCTACATACAAGATTTCTCTATCACAGATTGTGAATAATGTATACATCCTTTCTCAACTCTTTCATATAAAGAATGTTTTGAAATATTAATTTTTTGTAGTTTAAAAATATTACAATGAATATTTTTAGGAGCACATATTCAGAAGAAAGTACTGGTCTTCATAGGAATAAAAATATTGATAAGTGCATAAACAACTATTTGGAAAATTACTTCTGTTCTTCATAACAACTTGTGTAATTTTTTCAAACCAAAATTTTTACCTTGAAAAATCAATTTTTAGTTGGATTTGCCTATTTTTATTTCCATTAAAAAAAATAAAAATGGAACTATACTTCATTTTATCTTGCATTAGTGCAGTGAAAAAATCTATTCAAATAGACAATTTTTTATAAATAGAATACAACAATAAATAATTCTTCATTTCTCTGTCATGATTCTTATAACTTTGGCTTGCCTGTTTCATGCTTTGACTTATCAATCAATTAAGATCAACTCAAAATTTATTCAAATGGAAATCTCTTGCTGACTTCAACATAAATTTAATATCTCTCGTTATTTTTATTGTTCTTTGTATGATTTTTCCACAGTGTGAAAAGTAATGGCTGAAAATGTTCTAACACAAATAAGACACAAAACTAACAGAAAAAGAGATGTATAGAGAGATGTAACTTTTACTTGCAGATCACACGCAGGCACATATACATGCACAAGTGCAGCATTTCTCTTGCCTCTGTACCTTGGATGTTCCTTTCTTCTAAATCAATATCCTGATTTTGTCTAAACCATGAAAAGATTTTAGTACCTAAATTGTAGGCTATGAGAGATTTACATTACAAACATGAAATTCTGACATACTGAGACATATCAACCGCATAAATATAAATATCTTCAAGAGTCACTCCGAGAGACCATACTCTCCTGCTTTTTTTTCTCTACTACTATTCTGCATAATTTCTTCCCCATTTTCAGACACTTCACTGTATAAATCACTTTTGCTTAGTAGTCTTCTTAAAAATACTAGGAAATTTAACTAAAGTTTAGGGAAAGACAGATGGCTAAACGTGCCATTACTCACTTAGCCTTGTGTAGTGCCTCCGTATCTATTTTTTATTAGACACAAGCTGTACCTATGTTAGCAAGTAATGTGAACCAGTGAGAGTGTTCTGTTGAATGAAGCAGCTGATGGTGAGGAATGATGCAGGAAATAAATGCACCTCAAAGTTTTTTGCTGTGAACAAACTCTCATCTGGTTCGATGGACTAAGTGCCAATTCATGTAGTGCATCCTCTCGGCACTTTTTTTTATCCAGCAGTGATCTAGTCTGTACTCTCCAGGATCTCTCCTGATGTGAACAAAAGTACAGTAGGTCTGAATGATCAAGAGATTTGCCTGAAAAGTGAACTTTAAATTGGAATGAAAATGCTCATGGAGATTTGTCAGCTATCTGGTAATGATTCTGAAACATGGTTGTGACTGCAGTATTTAAGAAGTATAATATCAATACTTAATTTTGAAAGAATCTGAAAGAATCTTTAAAGAAAGCACCCATTTAATTTTTGGACATAGTTAAAAATACAAATGAGCTTTGGATTATGCCTGCATGGTAAACAATAGGAATTTCTCCTTAAATAAAACTATACAGCTCTCATCAGCTGGTTATAAAATTTATGATGGCATAATGTGAAGTGAACTGGAATTTAACAGGAAAAAATGAAAATTTACTTTAAAATCCCTGAATATGAAAATCAACTTCCCAAAAATATTTTGGGTTAATAAAGACAGTCGAAATGTGTGGGGTATTGTCAACATTTAAACAAATGTCACAATTAACTTTCTTTGTAGGCATTGTTTTAGGCCCTTGCTCATCTCATCCTTTAGTTTATAACATTAATGAATATTAAGACTATAAATGACTTTCAGATTTTTTTTAAGACATTGTCATGATACACTATCAATGGCTTTGCAAAGTCCTTGCAGAATTTGATGCAATTTATATTTACCTTTGTAATTTACTTTTTTCCTGTAGTTTCAGCTACATTACTGGAAAGTAATACTGGAGATGAATTACCAAAGAAAATAGTTTCAGCCTATTTATTTCACTCATAGCATATTGACTGTCCATCATTAACACACAGGACAACAGACCCCACACAAACACACAGAATGAAAGAATCTTTCATTCCTGTCTTGTGGATATCGCTCAGAGGTGTTGCAGGTGCCTTTCCCCCCAGAATGATACCATTTTATATTTTACCCAATAATACAAAGTTATCTGTACAATGCACAAAATGTGATCAAATTCATTACACATTTCTTATTATCTTGTATAGCCTATAGGAAAAGTAACGTCAATAGGCTAATTACTTATATCATTATTTTTTACAAGTTTTTAACCACTGATACTTGGAGATAATTAAAACAAATGAGCAGCCTCTCAGAATTATTTAATACACTGAGGAAGCCATTACTTCACAATCAGTCTCTCGGGCTGGGCTCCCCAAAGAAACATGAAACATGCTAACAATCTATTCCAAGGAACACAAGTGAAGACCCATAAAGTGTAATGCAGACAGATTGTTATGGACAAAATACTTCTGGTTGGCCGTTTTCTCTGTTATTTTAATAACTTTGTGGTCTGGTTTGATGATCCATGAATACAGTAGGCTAGTGAGAACTTGGCAGCATTGACCTTTTATCCTCTTCCCTCTTTCCCTTGAGCCTACTTCACCTTGCAGTTACAAATTTGATGTCATTAATGCCAAGACTAGGAAAGGACTTCGAAGCTAACTATTTAATCTAAAGAGCATTGCAGTGCTGGATGTAGAGGAATTTAATTAGTAACCCTTTATTTCATTTCCAGGTAGGCAGATCTGCCCAGCTCTCTGTTACTGTGTTCCTCAATGGAGAGACAAATCCCTACTTATCAATTCAGACAATATCAAACTGTAGACCATCATTTATATTAAAAGATCCCACATGTAACAAGAAAAAAATCAGAAAGACGGACTTTCTAGTTTCCACGGTTTCAATGCCATTTCGATAGTTACTCTGACAAGTAATTCAGTCTTCCTGTGCATCAACTCCCTACTCCCTAATACTTTCTTGCCTCACAGAGCCACTGCAAGGATGGTCATTATGATGTTCAGATGCCTTAGTGATGAGGCCCATAAAAACACTTCTCTGAATCACTGTACTTTATAGAGACCGCAATAAGTGTAGAGGACAGAACAATTCTTTTCTTTTTCCCTCTCTTTTTTTTTCTTTTTTTTTTTTTTTTTTGGTAGAATGAACTACAATTTCTTTAAACAAAAAACAAAACCCAAAAGTTTCTCCAAGACAAAAAAAAACAGGTTAAACATTAATTTATTTTTTTAATTGTTAATAGATGTAATTTTACTACCCTGGGTAATAAAATTATTCTGCATTTGCTACCAGACTTGTCCGACAGAATTTTACACTCAGCTTGCTGAAGAAGGAATGATCTAGTAAGTGTAATTCAGAACCAAGACTTACAATAGCTTTCAGACATGGCAGTGTAATGAACATGTCAAATTGGTGAATAAAGTAAACAAAATAATAAGCAGAAAAAACCTGAAACCAATCTTGTTTGCACCCAAATGAAAGAATAGCTTCTTTTTGGTTTTGTTTTTCTATTAAAAAAATAGCTTAAATTATTGTTTCTAACATAAATTATAATTGTGCTATTGCCCTTTAAGTTCTTGATAATATCAAGGTAGTCTATTAGCATAGAAATTACTCAAGTGAATATTGTACTTTTTTTTTTAAAATGGCACAGTGACACATACCTTTATGAAAAGAAATTTGCAATTATACTGGTCAGTGTTTCAAGTTTTCAGCATCTTTATAAAGGTTCTTAAACTGCACAAATGCTGTGTGCCAGAACTCCTCAGGCTTGCAGAGGAATCTCCTGATTCTGCAAACACTCACTGATTATTTTCTTGGACTCTACTACTGGCATCAATTAGAGTTAAACTAGAAGCAGTTAGCTGCTGTTGGGCTGATACAGCTGGATTTGACAAGCAAGAGCTATTAAATGGCTTATCTGACAGTGCTGAAAAGTGCTCTTGGACTCTAGAAGATATACATTGCACTAATAACTTCAATGAGAGGGCTTGGCTTGCTCCTCCACAGTTTATGCTTCAGTTCACACAGTAAGAAAAAACATATTGTTATAGCAATTAGACCAGCCTTCATCACTCTTTCATTGTCATCTTTGATTCACACAAGCAATAATGCATAAATATTTATGGGCTGATGTTTTTTGACACAATATTCTTGTCAACTATACGAATCTGTGTTTTGACACATTAAAGAAAATGTCTTTGGTTCCTGCATTATGGAACACTAACTTTTCAGTGTAGAGAGCTACTACCCTCTACAATGTAGGGAACCAGTTTACATCAACATCAAGATACAAGAAAACAAAAAAGACTCAAAATCAACTGTGATCAACATCTTACTCAGACTAAAAACACTGCTAAAAACCAACGTCATGAGAAAAATTTGAATAGCACAACCTCTGCTGACTGGCATAGCATCATCACCAGGGACTACCATTTACTCACTGCCATAGCCACAGGGCGAAAAAGCTTGACTAATTAAAACACATTTGTTGAAATTATCCTCTAGGGTATTGTAACAGAAAATTCTCTCTCATCTTGCCTCTTGTTAAGCTTCTTGAAAGGACAACTTGAACTGAGCACCAGAAAAGTTCATATGCAGACCCAGAGTAGTAAAGGAAAATCAAAATGCTGTTGTAGACATTCTTGAGAGGCCTAAATTCTTCTTCAGCCAGAACACTATCCGTCAATGTGTGTGGGATTCATTCTGCATATAAAGACTCTATGCAAACACATACAGGGCTCTGAAGATTTCTAAGCTTGCAAGACAAACAAGGACTTCTTACACAGACGTAAAGCAGAAGGTATAATAAAATTCATTTACTTTTTGCATTTCAGCTTATCAGGCAGTCAGACTAACATGACATAATCACAACTTTTATCCCTTTTAAGAGGTCATTTTATTTTCATGAAGCAGATTGCAAGGTATAAATTACATGACCTATGGCATTTTATAAGAATGGCATAAATTTTGCATAAAAAGTTAAAAATATCCCTGAAAGAAGAAGTATGGGAATATTTGTGCTTTGTGTGTCTTTTTTGAGTTTGTCCTTGAGTGTAGGTACTACTGCGGTTCAAGGGTTGTTGCATTCATGCTTCACGCAGATGATGAGCTTGCTTGGGAGGTTTCACTGCACCTGATGAAGTCTCCTTCCATCCCCAAGCTGGCCTGAGCACAGAATGAGTTTGTTCCTTCTTGTCTGGGGTCAGAGAGAAAATCAAATCACAAAGGCAGCAGGAGAAACTGAGTGTCAGGGGCTGCAGCACAAGCTCATCACTCAGTGCAGCATAGGTGTTCTGCACTTAGGCCAACTTCAGACATAAAGGATCCTCTGAGGTGCTTGCAGGGGACCTGAACAGGCTCAGCTCTTTTTAGGGATCTTTTTAAAGAAGATCCTCTGCCAGTGACATGGAATAGAAAACTGAAGAAACAGTTAGTGTGAAATGGCCACTAGCATGAAATCTTAGAAGGCATGAATCTTTCCAACAACATCACAAGCCTCTTGCTAACTGGACATTTTTCTGAACATTATGTTAATATATTGACCTACACTACTCTCTTATATCTTTTGAATATAACATTATTACTAATATAGCCATATTGACTAAACAATTACTAAATTGCTACAAGTACTGCAGACATTTGCATTTTACATATAAGCCCTAATGCTTATATTTTCACTATGAAAAATGTTATTTAATAAAATATATTTTTTTTAATTTAGAACTGATTTCTTGATTAAATTCTTGCCCATTAAACTATCCAAAACACTTTCAACAAAGTTAAATGAGTCACTTTTGGGGACAGGACTAAAATAAACACTTCTTATTATTTTGTCCTAGGTGGAGGAGAATGTCTTTTTCTGTCAAAGGTCCCAAAAGAAGAATGGGATGCTGAGCTGGGTGCAAGTGGCCTCCAACCCAGAACTCTGCCTCTGGCAAAGGCCAAAAGTAGGCACCTGGAGGAAAGCTAAGGTCAGACTTCACCACGTATTTTCCAAGATTCCAGTAATTTGTGGAAATATGACTCTGGTGACCAGAGTTATTTGGCAGACTGATTTTTCACTAACTTCTTCATTCCCTTCTCACATATGTGAAAAAGTCTATTATGTCGGCAGCAACCTGTGGCATCAAGATACCTATTTTGGATTGATCTATTTTGTGAAGAATCACTTCCTTTTCTTTGCTCTGAATGTGCCACCTGTTGGCTTCATTTGATGCTTCCCATCTTGCATTGGTGAAGGAGGGAATCCTCCCCCTTTAATCTCACTCCTCACTTTTAGATATTTTGGACACCTATCATATCTCCTTTTTATTCCTTTTCCAGGCTGAGGAAACTCAGTTTTATTCAGTTATTCCTCACTGAGGATTCAGTCCAAAGATGCTTACTATCTTTGTATCCTTCTCTGTACTTTTCCCAGTTCTTTGGCACATGTCATCTTTGAGACTAGAGATAAATAATTCACACAATGTGGAAGACACAGGCTTGCCAGAAATTTAGATGCAAAGCTGTATTAATGATATCTATTTCCTTCTGCTGCTGTGAAGAATTTCTAACCTCCTGTTTACTTTTTTTGGCACTCACCACACACTAAGCATAATAACATACAGCTATTATGAAACTAGATCTCATTTGAGAATGATTATAATTTCCTTAGAGCAGAACAATTTATTAATGAAATCAGAATTATTCCCCTCTTCCCTTTGCATTTGCCCCTTTATATCAGATTTCATGTCTTATTTTAGTAATGTTTCATACGGTTCTTTTCCCATTTTTTCCCATTCAGCCTTTGTCTTTACTAACTGAAATAGCTTAATATGAAGAGCAAACACTCCCCTGGATATTCACACGCTTTCCAAGATAATTTATGATGACATTAAACAACATAGGCTCCAGACTAAAACCTTACTGATACTGAAATATATAGTGTCCAGGATGAAACACAGTAATATTTTTTTACTGATCAGTTAAGTATTTTTGTGGCAACAGGAGTGAATAATCCACTGTTACTGAAAATCTGATTTTTTAGCAAGTAGCAAGGTTGCAATGGCTCTATAGTAGTATCAATAATTGATCACAGAATCAATAAGTCTAACTTAGATGTTCAGAAACTGATAGCTAAAAGAAACACAATGTACACAAGGTAATAATTTCTATAATTACAGCTGATGCTAAAAGACAGATTTTTCCCAAGCTCAGCTTTGTTCTTTATGCACACTCTTTTCTCTTGCTGTAAACACAGGAATAACTACTGCATAGAGCTGTTCAGACAAAACCCATTGTCCTTATGAAGCTATTTAAGTTAACACTGCCATGGCTCAATCCAGAACTTTCTGGCTACCATCACTGGAGCAAATAATTTCAGAATACAATGAAGTACAGGTATGTGAACCTAAAGGGAGGAAAATCTCATCAAGTGACGAAAAAATGTCAGTGCAGTATGAAATGAGCTGGCATACTCTGATGAGATGTATGGATCCTTTGCAATCCAGCTTTCCTGATGCAACAGCAGGAGTCCCACCAGTTCTAAAAGGACCAGGATCTTGACTGCCATCATTACTGTCTATCTACACCGTTAATTTCTGAATTTGTATAAAACAGCTCTCTATTGCCATCTTCCTTCTTATTTCTCTAAATTTCATTCCATATATCCTATTTTAACCTGTTTTTCTCCTACCCTTCTTATATTTTTTGCAGTGCGACAGGGTGGGCTTTTTTCTTACATGTATTTATGGAAAAAACCTTTTCCAGAGGAAAACTGAATTTAAGCTAGTAACTAACAGTGAAAATTATATTGGTTTTAATTTTAGCATGCATCAATGCTGATGGGCATTGTCTTGACTCATTAGTATGTCCTTCAGTTTTTCTCCTTCGTTTTTCATCTTTCATGAGATATCAGCCCCTGGAATGCATCGAGGAGGGACATGTCATGCAGCAATGTGGATGTAAGCACCTTTCTCCTTGAGTCACCTTCTCTTGACTATATGACACTGTGACATGTATCACTGCCATGCAATGGTCACAGAACACATGCATCTGGTACCACACAGTGAACTAAATCACGAGTTTATCAGAGTGTAAAAGCAATCCTGGAAAGAAAAAGGCAATTTTAAACCAGATTGGTTTTACGCTTCAGATCATCTTCAACCCTGAGAAACAGCATAATCAGTTTGCAAATGACTCTACAAGGTTATTGGATTATTTGGGATTTTATAATCTCCATTTAGATTGACTAAATAATCAGTAGCAAATGACAACAGAGAAAGAAAACTATGGAATAGTGTTCCTATAACAAAATTATTTTCCGCTACTGGGACATCTAAATAATATTTGGTTATCTTTATGTATTTTTGTTTCCTCAGTTTTAGTCCTGTCATATTCCACTTTTCTTTGTTAAGACCTGTGTTGACTTTTCAAGCTAAGTATTCTGCATTTTTTTTCCAAGTAGAAAAAAACGGGACCTAATCTGTTTTCTGAATAAATTTTCATGTCGTAAAGACAAGGTTCATTTATGAAAGACAATTAACTTCATTAGGCTTCCACCAACACGTGGGAAACATAAACAAGTTTTTGGATACACAAGGTCTATTACAAACTGGAAGAGAAGCTATGGAGTTCAAAGTTAGCATTGACTGGGTTTATTCCTCAGAATTTAACTCTGCAAGAATTAAAACTATTGTAACTTTTGCAGCAGAGTGGACCTCAGCCAGGGGAATGGTTATCTCTGTAGAGGGACAGGAGTCACTTACAAGTCATTACAAGTCATTTACAGCCTGTAGGACATGAAGGTGGCTGAGGGAGAGCGAAACAGTCACTGCCATAAAACCAATGTGCTCCAAGTGCACAACTTTCCATGACAGATAACAGAAATTGTGGTTTCATATATCTACTTCAGGAGCACTGGGGGTTTTAGGACGTTTTTAGGACATTTGTTGTAAGAAGACATTGAGGGCCCTGACTCAGAAACCATGCTAGATGCAAGCACGTTCCAAGTATTTTAATACCAAATCCACAACCCCCCAAAATGAGCAAAAGAAACAAAAAAAGTCCCCATTTTGAAAAGAAATAATCCACCTCATAGATATGAAATCCTGAGTTTTACTCTTGTCTCTTGGCACTTAGCAATTCTTTAATATTTCCATATTTTTTTCTTGTCCTGCTGAGAATTTATATTTTTGTAGTATCTTTAAGCAAGGCATAATGCTGTCCTTGTTTTTTAACACCTCACATGTTGCAGCAATGATAACTTTTATTCCTTTTCTGAACCTATCTTGTTATTTTTGTTTATACGTGATTATTCAGACTCAGAAATGGCTACAGCTATTTAACAGTTTCCCACATTTTGCTGTCGGAAATTTCTATTTAATTTCTTACTTGGCATTCTGATGCTCTTCCAGACAGGAGATACTGTGTTCTCAGCTCAACTGTAATTGATGGTCTAAAGTTTCACTAGTTATACATTCAGTTTGCGTTGCCAACATATATAATGCATGCCTGTGTCTGATCTGACTATCAGAAATGCTATGTCCAAGTCTATCACATGAATCAGAAATTCTCAGCCAAACTCCAGATTTAGATTCAATAGATTTAAAATCTGCACATTTTCCTGGATTAAAAACGGCAACTATGTTTTGGTTTGTCTGTCCACCTCAAGCCCTTCAAAGAATTTTATATGTGTTTTTTAAACTATTCTTTCACATATTTCCCAGTTCAAATAAACTTCCTGCCCCGATGAAACCATTTATAAGAGAATATTCCAAATAAAACTGCAATAGACATAAGGCTTTCCCTTAGCAATTTAATTTCTACAATCTCATTTGAATTTCTCCATCTGTGTTGTCAATATAAACCTCAGACATAATGCTAGCACTATGAGCACCATCCACTCAACTGTGTTCAGCGGTCTTGTGAAAGCCAGTCACTTCATGCTAACAGCACCACAGGCTCTCAGTCTCCTACACTGGTCACTGAACTCTTGCACAATACAGCCTGTGAATTTCAGAGTCTGAAGTATTTCAGTCTGTGACCTCAGCTGTTCAGAACAATGACAACAACCTTTTACAGCCTCTAAAATGTGGGTGACAGCTCAAGAAGTTGGTCCTTCTTTCTTATTTTCATCTCTCTTCATCCTGAATTCGCTCTTTTTTGTCTCCCATGCAACCAGTGAAAACACAGTTCTCCTTTCTGTTTCATATCCAATTACCTTGTAAAATTTTCATGAATGCAAGGACCACAGGCAAGAGGTGTTAGTACTACCAGTATTTTGCTTCTAACTTTCCTGCTAGGAGCTACCTAAGAAAATCAATAAACAAAGTGAAGCCACTAGATCAATAAGAAACATTCTGTTTACATTGTTCATCTGTACCACATGTAAGAATAAAACCAGGTCTTTATACACCTTGTAAAAAGCTAAGCTTGCAAGAGTAAACATTAAATGCAAGTCTGACTTGCTCATGAGGGTTTTGTGTTTCCATGGTTCCACTTCCTTCTCACACTTTCACGTGCAACTGTCAAAACTGCTTTGTGTCTCACATACTCTATGCAATATACAGGATGCAAAGCTTTTAAAGTCATCACTTTTTTCACCAGCGAGGCATAAGCAAGAGAGACAAAGGTCTCAGCTCAACACAGCAAGAAATCCAGAGTTCTCCTACCAGTTCTGACTGCTCTTACACAATTTTTACCATTTCATTTCTCCTCATCAATTTTCTTATCTGTCAGAAAATGTGACAGTGCTTTTACCTGAAAATGTGCATGGCATAAACTCAGTAAGCCATTTTAGTAAGCCCAGTTAATGTGTTCATGCCTGATTATGCTTTAGATTATTATCTAAGGACCACTAAGACCCGACAAGATTTCATTGTGATAGCAGCAGACAGAGGTGGTTGTATGAATTTTTGTATGATTCATTGAACAAGATCATTCTTATAAATAGCATATCTTTCATACTAAAACCATCCAGAAATGAGTAACTGTGATGTCCTGCATCATGGGAGTCAATTAACACATTACTAGTAGCAGTCCCTGAAACAATTTTCATCTCCTTGATGATGACACTGTGCAAATATCTAATTGAAATGATACACTGGTCTCTCTCTAACTTTAGTTGTGGGCATGGAATCTCATAAAAAACCTATTTTGACAACTTTAAATGTAATATTATTGTGACCCTCTAAACATTCTACTAGAAATATAAACAAAAAATAGATTAATCAGAGTATAGTCATGAACAGACTCAAGGATTTTCTTTTTCTTCAAAGGGCAGTGGCTTTCAAATTCACTACGCATATATCTTTCCCTTATTTTTTTTTCTTTCAAGTTAACTCAGTGCTTATGAATAATGCCAAAATGATAGCCACAGCACTGTAAAATTCTTTGTCTGAACAGATTCTACAGAAGCAGTGCAAAATTTCCTTTACAGACTGCCTTGTCATCCAGACACACACCCAAGAGGGAAAACAACTGTAAATAAGAGTGTGTATTAAGAAGGATGTGTTGATTTAAGCTGATGGAAGGTGGTCAACATTAACTTCATTATATTAAAAACTATCCACTATAAAATACATAAATGAATTCTATGCTCGTATTTCAGATGCACAAAGATAAATTATTAGGTTTCAAAAAAAGCACTTTGTTCTGCTCACAGATATAGAGCTCTGCTTCCTCCAAATCAGCAGTGTTTCTCTTTTGATATATAGGCAAACCTCTGAAGACGATGAGGCTTTCTCAGGACTGAGTCAGATGAAAAATACCATATTGTTACAGGCACCCTGTACTGCTAGAGAGCAGTCATGAGTATTACATTTTTCATCTTCTTTTTCTTTGCAAAAAAAAAAAAAAAAAATCTGCAGTAGTTTGCATGTAAGTGTGTATAATGTGCCAGAGGTTTAAAGAACAAAATGTTGTTAAGTTATTAATTGTCAAAAAAAATATCTGGCAAGCTAAGGCTTTTGGCAGATTTTTTTTGGGAGGGCATGTTTAATTTTGCTTGGTTGGTTGGTTGATTTGGGTTTGGTTGGTTTTTATTGTGGTGGCTGGTTTTTTGGGTTTTTTTCCAACTAGAAAATAGAAGAGAAATGACCATTACATTGAAGAGGACTTTGAAATCTTTTCCTGTTCACCCAGGCTGCATTGAGTACAAGTTGCCATATGCCTCTGCAAACTTGAGGACAGACAGCAAAAATCCTTACTAAAAGCAATTGTGCAGGTGTACAACACAAGACGCGATGTATTTATATCCTAGGAATGCAAAGACACATAGAAAGGGAAGCATGCTACATGCATCACAACCAATTATTGTTACATATTATCTTGACAATGAAGAACCTGTAATGTTCCTTTCTATTTTATTCTCTCGAACTTTCAGTTTATTTTGCTGCCTCTGCATGTCACTATTCAAACACAGCAACAAAGAAAGGTCACAGAAAGATTTACAGTGCTCCAGTAGGGTCGCACCCCCTTGAGCTCCCCTTGCCTAAAGGCAATTAAAACTGTTACCTTATTCATGGTTATAAACTGTGTTGGGACTTGGCCATGCTTGAGGACCTGATACTCGGATTTTTCACCATTCACTGAGAACTGAGTTTTTGCACAAAAAAAGAATAATGAGCTTGTGTTGTTTTGCCTGGCTTTCTGGAGCTTCACCATACCAGGGAAACAAATAAAGCACTGCAAAGTAACTGAGGAAGTTTTATTTCACAGCAAAACTCCCAGCACCTATTCCATTTTCATAGGTCACATGGCAATGCCATATTCTAATACTCCTTTTTTAGACTGGATCTGCTTACTGAATGTCTGGTAAAGGGGGTTATCTTTTGTTTAACAATCTGGTGGATTTTTACGGCTCTTCCACATTACATAAGCAGAAGATTTGTAAACTCTAAAGTTCAGGTTAAATGCTTTTAATGTGTCAACTTGCAGCACTATTTCAAGACCACCACCTGTAAGACAGACTAATCCCCACCAGTTTCTAAACTATGTCTTCATTTGCAATCTGACACTTCTTGAGGCAGTCTTCTGAAAACAGACATGAAAGGAATTAAGTTCGTTGGCCAAAAACAGATAGTACTATTGCTGTAAATCTGTATTCTCTTATAGGAGGTTTGCAAAATTAACTAGTCACCTTAACTGTTTAGTGAAATTGTCAGCTGACTTAGTAGATATGTTAAACTCCCATTTATAAATTACTTTGACATTATTAGTGCAGTAGTTCTATAACAAGTAATATAAATGTCAATGCAAAGGTATCTGGCTATCATGGCTGAGAGAGGATAAAAACTGTGATTTCAGGTCATATGAAATATCCTACACTTTATCATATACTTGTTGCACTTTAAAAAGTAGAACAGTAGCATTATATTTAAAAAAAAATTATTTTCAAAATATATGTTTTTGGCATAAACTTTAATGACGGTAATTTATTTCTGCAAATCAATTTCTGCAATCAATCAAAAACTCAATTGCATTTCGCACTTTAAAAAATTTATGTGATTTTTAAAAATTACTTAAAATCCAAAAATACTGAGTAGCCGTTGGTGAGTATATTCCAATATGTTGGCAATGGTTTGAATTTACATTAAGCTTGGCTTTAATTATCTGTATTTAAAAGAGCGATTTCTCTTATGCACTTCTCCCATTCATTGTTACACCTTCTTTGAGAGCTTTGGGGAAAATAGAGGGAAAACGCTAACATCTTCATCTTGTGTTGGGCTTTTGTAAGAGATTAAGCAAAGATGACATACAAAACTGGCAGATTTTGGGGTTTTTTTGGTCAGATATATTGAAGCAAATAGTTAATATACATAAAACATGTTGTAATAAACATCAAGAGGATGCTTAGCAGGCAATAAACATTGGAAAAAGTTATCATCTGGAATTAATTGCTCTATTCTAGAAGCAAGTTGTCTTAATGTTACTGATATATTAACTAAACATCCGAATTTATTTTGCCTTTCACCACTCAGACCCTTCTGTATTTTATTTATTTATTTTATTTAATTATATTTTATTTTATTTATTTTATTTTATTTATTTTATTTTATTTCATTTTATATTTCATTTCATTTCATTTCATTTATTATTAGGTAACAGTGGTATATGACATCCTGTCAAGAAGCCTCACTATTATGTATGCTACTTTGAAATTAGATTTGTTCCTCATATTTGAATGGTGTATTTTCCACAACTTGTAACAGTTCAAAAGTCTCAAGAGGTAAAAATATGCCAGGTAAATCTGTGATAAGTGTTACTCAATGAAAATAGTTCTAAAGTTGCTTATAAACTTAAAGTCAATGGAGCACAGACAGGATGAATGAAGCAGCTGATCCATCACTACATTGATAATAATCAATTTGGTGCAAATTTAATATTATTTTGACAGCTTAGAACTGACCCTAAATGCCTACCCTGACAATCTTGCATAAATAAATAAAGACTAATGAAATATAGTGGTGAAGCAATAACATCTCTGTCTTCTGAGGTAAAAAGCACAGCAATCACATTGCCTGTGCTAGCGTAGAATGTGATTAGAGTCCTTGTCTGCATGTTTAGCGAGGTGCCAGAACAAAGATATGTGTTAGAGAAAGTGTAATTTATATCAAGCGGACATCACTAATATGCACTGTTTCATTATGCAGTTCTCCTTTTTTCAGACTGTAAAACAAGCTCAGTATATTATCTTTGTGCTGTAAACATACTGCTTTGTAAATTGTTTTAACTAATATATTTTAGTGCTTAACACAGATGTCTACATGTGGAATATGCAAGTACATTTTTGGCTGCTTTGTTAAATAATATAGTCAACCAAATGTTTTATTTACACCTTCTCCAGTCAGAATAGTTTTCTGGAAGGGTAGGAGGGAAAATTAATTTTCTGTTAATTTTATTTTTTTTTTTTTTTTTTTTTTTTGGGGGGGGGGG